>OY856188.1:285349823-285961022 GCA_963693315.1 Diogma glabrata
GACCTCGGTCTTAAAAGTTGTTTATGTGTATTGTGACACATATTGTAATTCCTACTACACAACACATTTTATTAAAAAAAAAATCGTCCGGTCGGCCATATATAATTTTTATATCAATCAACCAAAATATATGCTCAAAACATTTAAATCTTTCTTAGAAAAATTAGGACAAAAATTGTTCATATCAAACTATGATTCCGTTTTCGTTTGTATAGTTTCGTCAATATCACTTCGAATATTAATAATTTAACTAAAATAAATTGCACTACTTAAAGCAAAAAACAAAATAAATAAATAGAGAAAAACGTCACTCTAAAACAAAGAAAAACTTTTTAACAATCTTCACGAGGATCAATGACTGACAACCAAAATATGATTCCAATCAGAGAATAAGAGGACTAAGAGCCCTTCTACATTTGAGCTCGGGTATTTATAGCAAAATAAAGGTTGGGTTAGACGTCTATAGAAACGATAAGTTTTTTTTCATTTATATTTCATCGATTACATTTACCCAGTAGGGAAGTGTTTGGTTTAATTATTTATTTTCTTGGTTGGGATCATTTCAACAAATGCTAAAGCTGTGCGATAATAACTTTGGGGAAACTGGTTATAACAAGGTGGAGTCAAGAGTAGATTGTTTAAAAAATCTTCAGGTCTCAAAGCTGGAACGAGATTTGCTCGTACGAACTGCTCCGTCCTTGGACTCGGCCATTGAAATTTTGTTTCTCTTGGTGGATCTTGTCTCTGCTGTGGTTGACCTAGATGTCCCAAATCACGAACTGCTTACGATTGAGGCTGCATTGGTACAGGTGTCGATCTATCATGCGGTTGAAAATACGGTGATAGAAACGTAGATGGACCACTTGGTTTACCATGGATGTCCTGTTGTTGTCGCAATAGAGAATCCAAGACCCTCCACGCCAACTTCAATTAAGTACACGCGAACAGCGTCCTTTACTTACATCTTCCCGTGCACCCAACCTGTTCGCTCTCTCTCTGTGTAATGCCTTACGTAATTGTGTAATATCTTACCGGATAACGCAGGCACCTAACCTCTCCATCGCTATAACCTCTAATTCAGCTAACATGTCCTTTGCATGTGAATTCAATATTGGAGGCGCAGGATTAGTTGTATATTCCCCCAGCTCCTCAACCTAATTCCCCTTACTGAATGTCACACCCATAAGCAAACATTCGACTAATTCAGTGGGCTGGATGATACACTGGTAATACGACCGCCTTTATGAGAAGGGATGACTTTGTGACAGGAAAACTGAGGAATATGTTACCATTTGCAATGAGTAAAGACTAATGTTCTTAGTATGCCATATTCAAATTGCAAAACCAGGTTCAGTGTTTCTAAATTTTTATTTACTTCGATGACATACATCTTGTCAGTTAGCGAAATCTTATACTAAATCAAATCTGTTTACAAGAGATAGGAAAACAATTGTATACGTTTGATCGAAATGGTAGAATTCACACACACACACACAGTAAATTTACTCCATTTCTAGATGAAACTTTGTTGTTTGTCAAATTTAAACTTCTTGTGAAAATTAATGAGAGGACTATCACTAAAAAAAATACGATTATAATCCAGAGCATTGAGTTGGGGCACATAATTACCATAACTTCGATAAAATACTAAAATAATAATTAATTTTAAGATTTATATTATTTATTACTATCAATGTTTAACTTCGCCGCATTGTCTATCAACTATAAATTAGGTTCTTTAATCCCGAAATTGAGTAGCAGTTCTCTTCAGCAACGCAAAGGAACACAGCCTCCGATTTCCAGTGATTGGAGCAAAGGGGTTCAAAAGGTAGTCACACCTATATAGATCTAAAATTAACAAACAATTCACACATCAAACTTGACTAAGATAATCTATAATTATGGTAGCAAGTTATCAGAAGTGTTACGTTGTTTTTTCAACTCATTTCAATTTTTGCACGATTGTAAACTAATATTATCAAAATGACATGAGATATGACTCATTTTATAAACTTTTGCTTTTATCAAAATTAATTTTATCTTTAAAACTTAAATCTAATTAAAGGTGTTTGAGTAATAATTAATTTTGTCCGTGCTTTTGCATTAGTTATTCTGTTACAAATTGGTCAGACCTCAACAAATCTGTAGACACAATTATAATTAAAAATAAATATCATTTCTTCTTTTCACACTTAAATCTGTTTTAACACTTTTCTTGACATATCTTTTTGTATTTGTAAATCATCTTAGCAAGCACAATTGGATTTACAATAATCATTATATTTTTAAATAACTGTTTATTTAAACTATCATTAAACATTATATATTTCAAGTTTAAAGATAACCATTTAAATGTCCAGCGTCATATATTTACAAACCCGTTTATTTTTACTTTGTATACATTTCATTCATATATCATGCATAGACCTACGCAATATGATCGTTCGTTATATTAGTTTGTTGCCAAACAAAAACGCTTTATGTTTTTATTTAAAAACTAATTCAGTACATATTTTCAATATTAATTAAATTAAAATATCAAAACTACTATCATAAGATTGTCTAGATTAATTTATTTTTAACACGTTAAAAATATTGATGTTTAATGGGTACTCCAACGTCTAGAATTTTTTTTTAATTTTTTGTCATAACATAGCATTTATTTCTGTTTTAATCCGATAGATACGTTCTCTCTCTTAACTGGAGTAAAGAGGATAGGTTATACTTTTGTGAAATTAGAAAAAATTAACATAATTGAAGTACAATAGGTCATTTAAATTTCTAAGAACATTGACACGTTATCAACCTTAGCACTTGAAGAATCCGCTGTCATGGTAATTACATCGCTGTTGTAGTATAATATAATATAATGTGCAAAAACGGGCTAATTAGTAATTACCATGGTAGGGCAGGCGATTTTTTGTGATCGGTCGATACGTCCATGCTCCATTGTAATCGTGGGATACTAACGTAAATTGTTGTATCATTTCAGGCTTCGAACGTATAAACTGGTGGTCCACTGGTGGTCCACTTGATACCAAAAGCCCTCCTGCACTGCCACAGAAATCGAGTTGGTTTGCGGATTTAGTCTCAACATTGACAGCCCATTCGACCCGCTTATCGATACTAACACAAAGATACTTCACACTTTCTTGGAGTATGTGTTATTACCGATTGAAGGAAGAGTGCAGTTTTTTAGTTTCCTTCTGTAAACGCATCAAACTGTGTCTTAAGAGCATTGATCGAGAGACCATTCTTCTGACACTAACTGTCATGTAATGTCCAGGTCGTTCTGCATTTTTCTGCAGAGATACCCCCTATTGTCTCCTTTCAAAAGAACACATCATCGGCATAACCGTATGTGTTTAGTTCTTGACTTTATCATTTAATTCAATTAGGAGTAGGTCTACCATCATGTTCCTCAGCAGGGGTGATAAAACGCCCCTCGGGGACATCCACGTTTCACACCTACTTGGATTGTGGGGTTGTCCTTCTTGTGAATAAACAGACATTTCTTCAGCACCTGTTGTATCCACATTAGGAGTGTTTTGTTCACACCGTACCTTTCCGTTCGGAGTGACTGAAAAGTGGCTTCGGCGAAAAAAGCGTCAAGAGTTTTTAGAGATAGTGTTTAATATTAGAAATCACCTTTGAGAGGATTGTGTCCGTAAACTTTCCCACTTGATAACACTGTCGTGCTAAGCACAAAGGTGGTAACTTGCTTTTTTGCTATGAATCTAAGATGATATAATAACAGTCGATGGATATTTTTATTATATAAAGTATAAACCATTTAATTAATTTTTTCATTCAAAAATTGCTCTATTAAATATGCCGTAATATTTACGTTTTTATTTAAAAGTATCAAATTTACTATTAAATTATCCAATAATTAATATTTTATTTTTTTTTTAAATGGCGTTCATGCTCCATGTAGGAGCCAGGCTAATAAGCTTCGAATATTCACCACGTTCATTCGCAACAGCGACATAATTACCATGGCAGCCGATTTTTTTAAGGTCGTTTATTACGTCAGTCTCCCATTGTAGTCGTGGTCTACCTCGCGGTCGCACACTCCCTGGGATACTAACGTATATTTTTCTAATCATTCCAGACTGTGAATCGGCTCGTAGAACATGCCCAAACCAAACAATCCATTGTATCCGAACGGATACAACCTGTTATATCAGGACCCTCGAGAAGGTCTCTGATCTCAAAGTTATATCGGGTTCTATACTCTCCATCGTCTATCTTAAGTGGACTAAAAATGTAGCGTATGATTTTACGCTCAAATCCACGTTTGTGACCCATACATCACAACCGATCTAATCAATGTCTTGTATAACTTGAGCTTGGTGCTAGTTGATACATACGGTGATCCAAGGAGAGGCTTAATTGAGTAGAAAGTCCGATTACCTGCAGCGATAAGAGCATTTATATCTGTAAGTATGCTGTTGTTTGAGTCAAGCATTGATCCCAAATATTTAAAAGATTCAACTCCCTCAATTCGTTAATCGCCGCACATCAAATCTTTCTTCTCAGCCTCTCTTGAAAGTTGAAACATTCATATGTTTGGTTTTATTGTAGTTAATTTGCAGACCAATTTCTCTAGCACCACTCTCAAGCGACTTGAAAGTCTCACTCATAACAGCTTTAATTCGGCCGAGGAAGTACTGAGTTTATTGACAAGTTTCTTTTGACGGCACACATATTCCAAAGCTAAATTAAAGAGTATAGGAGAGATAGCACACCTTGTCTTAACCCGTAGTCGACTGCCTGCCTGAAATCAATGAAGAGTTGGTGCACAGGTATGTTGAATTCTCGGCACTTTTCCAAAATCATCCTTATCGAGACAAGTGCATCGGTAGTACCTCGGCCCCGCCGGAAGCCACACTGATATTCTCCAAACAGTTGTTCAGCAAAAGGATTGATTTTTGATAGCAAAATGTAGAAAAAGATCTTATATGCTGTGCAGAGTAGAGCGATTCCTCTGTAGTTTGCACATTGTAGGCGATTACCTTTTTTATGGATTGGTATCAGCATAGCTGTGTTCCAGTCCTGTGGCATGGTTCCAGTCCTCCAGATCTTTTGAACAAGTTCAAACAATCTTAAGGATAGAGTTTCACCACCATGTACAATCATTTCGGATGTTATATCGTCGATATCAGGTGCTTTATTGCGTTTTAATTTTGACAGTGCCCCTTCGAATTCCTCTTTGGTGGGTTCGTCTACATGTACCTTTGATGCACGAATAAGCTTTGCTCGTCGCCCGACTTGTTGCTGGTCACTTAAGTTGAGAAGATTTTCAAAATTAGCGGCCCAAGTATCTAAAATATTTTTGGGGTCTACTTGTAGCTCGCCATCTTCGTTTTGAATAGCAGTCGATCTAGTTTGAGGACCCTTCTTTATGGTTTTAACCTGTTGAAAGAAGTTACGCGATTGATGTTCCTTATTGAAGCTTTCAATCTACACACACTTTCTCTTCCACCATTCTATCTTCGTTCGTCTACATAACTTTATAACGGCCTGTCTTGCCAGTTTATAGTTCTCCTTCGTGGACTTGGTGTTGCGTCCTTGCAGACATTTCAGATAGCAATATCTTTTGTATTGAATAGCGTCAACACATGCTTGATCCACCCATGGCTTCTGGGAGTGGTTTTGTGGTCGTCCAAGTATTCCCTCAGCAGCGCTTAAAACAGCATCTTTGAGCAAATACCATGACTTATCGACGTCTCCATTAATGGTTTCTGATTCCTCCAATATTTCGGCAATATGGTTTTGATATCTCTCTTCTGTTTCAGCATTCTTTAGTGATGAGATGTTAAAACGTTTCCGTTGATTGAATTTCAGAGTGCTTGGGTTTGGGAAGTGGAACCTTATTTTAGCACATACAAGAAAGTGGTCACTTCCAATGTATGCACCTCTAAAGGATCGCACATCCAGAACACTCGAAAAGAAACATGCCATAACTAGCACGTGATCAATTTGATTTCGAGTGTTTCCATTCGGTGAGACCCAAGTCTGTTTATGAATCGATCGGTGCGGAAAGAAAGTACTGGCAATTCTCAAATTATTTGATAATGCAAACTCAGACATTCTCTCACCATTATCATTCGAATTCAAATGCAGACTGTTGGGGCCCACCACATTTCCATAAGAGATATCTCTTCCAACCTGCCCATTAAAGTCACCAAGAACCATAATGAAGTCGCGTGTTGGTGTTTGTTTCATAACCTCTTCCAGCGCTATGTAGAAAGTATCCTTCTCGTCGACGGTCTTAGCTTCAGTAGGTGCATGCACGGCAATAAGAGAAATATTGTTATATGTACCACGTACACGTAGGTAGCAAATCCTCTCACTGACCGGGATGAATTTCATCACGGCTTCTTGTTTGCGTGCACCAACAAGAAAGCCAGTTCCAAATTTTCTTCGAGAAGGATGACCACTACAGCATAGAGAGTGACTATCTAAATCTTGTTTTCCTATTATTGGCTGTCTAATTTTTTTCAGAGCTATGATATCCATCCCATACCTCTCAGCCTCTGTTTCTAGACTTATAAGAGCATCAGGAGCGCTCAGGCTGCGCACGTTCCGGTAGTCTGGTCCTTTTTCACGTCCAGGTAAAATTCTGTTTTTGTCCGGGTCTGTTATTCTTTTCTGATTTCCAATTTAACAAATAATTTTTTTTCCGGGGTTAGACAGAGCCTCGGGCGATATAATTCTATTTGCCATTTTTCATTATTTTTTCCGCGGCTGCCCTTTATGGAATCTCTCCAAATACACAGCCAGGAAGATAGTGTTGGAGGAGTGCTGCAACATGTCTTCCTTTGAAAAAATGTGAGAATTGTTGGATAATTTAAGATTATCCAGTCTTGCTAAAGGATCATTTTTCAAAGCCCTTATTAGTGCAGTGTCCTCTGTGATGCTCTCAATCGACACAGTACTTTTCGTCCGACCTTTTCTTTGATTTATGTACGAATAAGAATTTTAAAAATTTTATTACTCCGCTGTACATAGTCCAATCAGCTTCATCACGAGTTTTCAAGACTCTGTCCAAAAGTTTCTTGAACCTTTGTCTTAGCTTATCAAGGTTTTTGTTCCATCAGATTGAATTGTATGCACCGCGTGGCCTCGTTTCAGGGCATGAGCTCTCAAAAGCTCGGACGTACAGATCGTTGAGCTAGTCAACTGCCTGATCAATAGACCGGACCTTCAAAATGCTTCCACTAGTACGTTGTTCCTTTACAAAGCCCCTAAAGCACGTCCACTACGTCTGTCGGGGATTCCGGTAAAGCCATCAAACTGGCCATAAAACGAGAAAATTGCAAATTGTCGCAAATTTTCCATACAAACCGAAAATGTCCACCAAATTCCATAACCACGTTGTTCGATTTTGCTCAAAATTTCAGTACGGTGCTTGTTTTGATCTCACCTTTTACTTTAAATTGCCATTGCCAAAATTTGCGAATCATTTCTGTGGCTTTAAAAAAACAAAGGTTAACCCCTGGTTTATTTTGTAGATTTTCGCCATAATTCTTGTCCAACAAAAGAATTTAAAAAAATATGTTGCAGAGCTTCCTCTGGATATCCACCTCGACTAGAATCGGCTTTACTAGAAAATCAATATATCTGTGATCGCTCATAGATATATCCGTAGACACGCTTCAGCTCCTGATGTCTTCTAGAAAAGACCTGTAACATAGAGTGATGTCTATGGTTTCTTGGCGTTGGGAGATAACAATAGTGTGCTCTCCTCTGGAATTTAGAATTTCGAAATTAATTGTAGCCAAGTACTCTACAAAAGACTGACCTCTGCTGTTGTTATTTTGGTGCTTCCCCAACCCACGTGATGTAAATTGGCGTTACAGTCATCATAATCGTTAGTCATCCAGGTTTTTATAAGCCGATATTATGATATCCACGCGCACCGATTCCGGTGTTGGCGAAAGACTAATGGAGTCGTACAGAATAAAGGCAAACACAATGAATATCCGCTTTTTTCGTGGCTGTTCCATAACTGAGCATTCTTACGGTTAAGTCACCTGAAGATAACTTCGCCAGAAGATGCATATCAAGACTTTTGTGTGATGCTATAAAGTTTCTGGTTTTGTCAGGACTCCTTTATACAGAATTTCCCAGCCCTGGATACTCTGTTTTTAATGATGTACTTAATGATGCAACTTTTTAGTAAGCGAAGCCATGTGATTATATGACCCACTTATGCTAGATTGCTGATTGATTTGTCGAAACTGATGGGAATGAGTAACAGAACTATATTAAAAATTGTTACTTAAATTAAGTGTTCTTTCACTTGTTTGGGTCATAAGAGTTTTTTTCACCCTTACCAATCCCTAAAAATGCAGGAATATATTTAACTGACACTTCGTCCTTTTGTACGCCATCTCTGAAATAAAAAAAAACAGAACTTAACTTACTATAAAAAAATGACTTTCACATAGAGCACTTTCTTTTATTACTAATTTAAGTTTATTTTTTTAATTTCAGGTTCGAGGAGCGCCTGCTATAGCAATAGTCGGTGTTCTTAGTTTAGCAGTAGAACTCTATGATGAAACATTTGATAGTAAAAAAACTTTACGACAAGAAATAGAAGGCAAATTAAATTATTTAGTATCAGCCCGGCCTACAGCTGTAAATATGAAAAAAGCTGCCGATGAATTAATACTGTTTACAAATAACATGGCATCCGACGACTTAGTTACTGTAGAGGAAATGAAAGAAAAGTATATCAGCTTATTTTATGGTTAATTTCATTTATTATTAAGTCGTTCAGTTATTTCTCATGTTTTAAACAATTAGAGCTATGAATATTTTTGTACTTGCTTATCTTTTTGATATAATTATCATATCGTTAATTTTTTATAACTGCTGCTTACTGACGCGACTTTCCTATGTATTATATGTGTGAGATTCAGATACTATGCAAATTTTATTGTATTCAAATATGTTAAAATAAAAAGTTCGTTTATCTATTAGTTATAAAACAATCCGTTCTGAGACCCAAAAATTCTAGACATTAAATTGGTTTTTACTTCTCCACAATTTTAAATTGTGTGAAGTAATGCAATCTATCGAGAAAAAAAAATCTTACATTTTGTTTTTTCTTTTGTTTTGGACCATTCTCTATCTAAATAGCCAATAAAAATTTTGGTGTTCGTCTCTGTGTGGGTGGGTGGTTGTTTGACCTTTCTGCATCGGATCTTGATGAAACTTTGGCAAATGATCCAGGTTCACTTGAAAATGGAAGATCTGGATTCATTTTAAATTTGGACAAAATGGCGCGGGGCCTCCCGAATACCTCTAAGTTTAATTCTTCAATAACTTCTAATCCCGGCTTATGATCTTATGGTATATAAGATTTTAGTACTGTTTCTCATATTTTTACTGCATATCAACTTCCTGTTTGACACTTTCGGTTAAAAAGGTTTTTTTCAGGCGTTTATCCCTACTGTAGCCTGCAATTACCGATCGATTTTCATGAAACATTGGTAAAAGCTTTCAAGTAACACGAGAAAGATTTTATAAGCTTTTGAAGTACATTGGATAAAGGGCTTACATGGTCCACCATGTTTTTTATGTTTGTTGGGAGCAAACTAGATTCGTTCGTGAATGAATTTTGATGACACTTTGGAAAAAGATGCAAATATGTATGGCAAGAAATTGATTAGTTTTTGAGCGATAGTGAACAAAGTGGTGGGGGTGTCCCATACACCTGTTTTTTTGAAAGCTCAATAACATTTGTAGCTGATAATCGAATTGGATGAAACTTGGTACATAAGCATTTAGTACGATTTACAATAATTCTGCATCCCAACTTTCGGTTTTTTACTTCCGGTAAATTTTTTTTTTGTAATTTTTGAAGTTTTTTCAGTGTTTTTATGCACACTACAGCCTACAATAATGAAATGATTATGATGAAACTTATGGAAAAGGTTTTAATTAATGTGAGAAGATAATTATCATATTTTGGGACACTTGATCAAAGTGGCGGGGGTCTACCATACAACTGCTGACTTTTCACACTTTGTTTTTAAAGTTAGTTGGGAGCATACAGACTTTGTTCATTAATCAATTTTAGTGACACTTTGAAAAAACATGGAGACTTAAATGACAAACAACTGATTAGTTTTCGTGAATGAATTTTGATGAGACTTTGGAAAAAAATGCAAATATGTATGACCAGGAACTGATTAGTTTTTTAGCGATAGTGATCAAAGTGGTGTGGGGTCCTTCGAGCACCTGTTTTTTTTAAATCTCAATACCACCTGTACCTGATAATCGAATTGGATGAAACTTGGTACATAAACATTTACTACGGTTCACAGCAGTTCTGCATCCCAACTGCCGGTTTTTCACTTCCGGCACAAATTTTTTGTAATTTTTCTCGTCCAACAGAATTTGTTTGTTGGGATACTATTGCTTTCTTTAATATTTTTATAATTAGAACTTCGCGAAATCTATAACATTGGTTAGCCTTTAATTTCACTTTATATCCAGAACACTATGTTTTCAGAGCTGTGGTGAAATCAGCCTATGAATCAGCGTCGCAATATTTTTTTTAAACTTCAAAATCGAACGGGACAGAAAAATTGTTTCAAAATTAGGCGGCTGTTTTTTTAAAAGAATGTTATTATATTAAATAGCCAAAGTTATCACGACACTTCGAAAGATTGATGGAATCAAAACGCTTAATTTCCAAAAATCTAGCTACTTTGTGATTTTAGCAATTTCTCAAAATTTCTCTAAATCCTATCAATTTTACCCACAAATAATAAGACAATCTCTAACTGTTTAGATAAACTATTAGAAATAAATTGTTATTTAATATATTTTATTGTTGTGAAAATCTGATGAAAATCTACATAGATTGTAATAAATTTAGAATATTTTAAACGACCTTTAGACTTTCAACATTTGTACCATCCATTTGTTTTGCTTCACAAACTAAATATTGTATTCCATATATGAGCAAACATTTAAAAACGAAATTTGTTTGTATATATTTATTACTATAGGGTGATCCACGGGAAATTTTACAAATTTATTTTTGGATAACTATGGAATATACAAATAGAATGGCTTAATGCTGTTAAATGTTTTATTTGACTTACGTATGAGAGACATAGCAGATAAATTTTCGCATAAATTTTTCACATTTTAATGAGTATTTAATTAATTTCGTCACGAATGTGTTGTTATGACATAAATAAACCATATTCTTTTGATATTCCTACGAAAACTCGTCCGGTCTGTTAAATCTCAAAACCTTTTAGTCCAGTCGATATCATCATTTCATGAGATAACTTTATCTTCTCTCAGTAATTCCTCTTTAACATTTGCTGTATAATGAAGATGCATCGTTTTCGTATGATTTTTTATTTCGATAAAAAAATGTTGTGATTAGAACACATTGATTTATCAAATACTTTCCCTAGTAAGTATGTCACATTTATAATTTACAACTGGTAAATATAAATTGTCGACATTCATCTATATCAAAAAGGCAACTGAACAAAGTCAGTAACTTGCCCGTCGAACACCCTGTACATTAAAATAAATATGTATTGTGAAAATATTGACATTCAATTTAACAAATTAATAAAAAAAATAAACAATTCAAAATCTTATAAAAATCGAATTCTAATAAATTATTTATTTATTTGTTGTATTCTAAAAAATTATTGATTCAGCTAAATTTTAGTTGGTTAACTTATTTCGTAATTTATTACTTACTGGCGACTTACATATGTGAGTTTACTCCGCATGGAGGGATCAATTTTTATTGATTTTTAAATATTTTTGATATACGGGTGTGACGTCCCTGCGTACTCCAGTCCCTGCTATTGAAATACGAGCTAACGTAAGGTATCACATACCACTGACAATATTAACCTACGACCTATGTCATATTTTATATGTTTAGTTCTTCCTTCTTTAAAAAAAAAATTAATTTTTACTTTCAGAAATGTTATTTGAGTTTCATTTGGATAAAGAAAGTGTCTTTATGCTTTGGATAAAGTGTCAATATAGACATAAAAACATGGCAAAAACATGTGTTTGGGAAATTCCCGTCACTTCGGTCAATATAGTCCGAAATTCCATTGATTCTCTTTTGTCCTGAACCTGATCGTATAAAAGTTGCTTCATGAGGAATGAACATGAACAGATGAAAATGACAAATGTAAACTGAATGGTAAGACCAATTCACATGTACCGTACTGAAGTTTGAGCGTAATCGAACAACGGTTGCGACGGTATATTTCGGCGGATAATTTCGTTTGTATGGAAAATTCCTGATTCTTGTTGTTTTGTCGTGGTATCCATACATGGATCCAGAGCCTTCCAGCATATTTTTTCAAATTTTTTTCTGGACAAAATATCGAAGGAAACTTGCAAAATAGGCAAAAGGTTGATTTATATGCTTTCTTCAATCGAGAGCAATTGTTTGTCGCAAACCTTAAAGAATTATATATGAACTGAAAGGTAGGACCAAAACATGCAGCTGGCTGAAGTTTGAGCTTAATTGAACAACTGGTCTAGTTATGCAATCATATTGTAACGTTTCTTTGAAAATCCAAAAACACATCTTCTTACTTTGCCATCCATTCAAATGCTTTATCCATCCTCGTGAATTCATGAAAACTTTTAAAAATATTGGCAAATCCTGGTACAAAACATCGGTAGTAACTTAGCACAATCCCAGGAAACTGCTTACTGCTGTGATCTTGTCAGCATCTGTGTGTATTGCATTTATTGTTACTTTGGCCCGGCCCTTGTATATTACTTCTTATCTGAACACTGTACATTTCTTTGGACTCAATTTTAGTCCTGCTGCTTGGATTCGCTCGAAGAGTTCTTTCAAATTCTTCAAATGATCGTCGAAATCCTTACCCATTACAATTATGTCGTCCAAGTACACAAAGAAGTTCTCAAATGTAATCCTTTCAGCACACGTTCCATTAAACGTTCAAATGTTGCTGGTGCATTACACAGCCCGAATGACATAACTTTAAACTGCCATAAACCACTACCCATACTAAACGCTATCTTTTCTCGATTCTCTTACTGGACTTCTAGGAGATCTAATGTTGAGAACAATTTGGCACCAGATAATACGTCCAGGGTATTATTGATTTGAGGGAATGGGTAGTTATCTTTCTTTGTTACTGCATTCAGATTTCTGTACTCGACACAGAATCTCATAGTATCATTCTTCTTCCCTTCCCGACTAAACCACAGGTGAACTCCATGGACTATCTGGTTGCTCGATAACACCAGCCATTTTCATTTTCTTTACCATTCTATCAGCTTCTTCCCTTTTTGTTAATGGTAATCTTGTTGGTGCCTGGTGAATCGGCATCTCTGCTCCCGTGTCAATTTTATGCAGTTCTTCCTCGCTTCTTCAAATTTGCTGACGATTGTTCCTTTCTTGAGGGTTTTTGTTTTGTCTGGCAAATTTATTGTTCTTATCGGTATCTTTAAGTTTTCAACTGGCACAACAAATATTTTCCCTATAATGATCTCCTGATGTTGTAGACCATTTTCATTGGCTTCCGCAACCCACAACCTTGATGAGCCAAAATCTACCTCCAGTCTTCCCTAGGTAGACGATTGTTTCGGTATTTAGTAACAGCTTTTCTCGATGTTCCAATGTTTTTTGTTGATTCTGCACCATTAATCTGAAGGGTTAATTCTACGCTACTATACTTGAGTGCTCCATTTCCAGCGTCTATTACGAATCCATTCAGCCTCAAGTCCATGCCCAAAACGATGTCTGCCACTAGCACTTCATGCTGAAAGAGCGTATTCCCTATTTTTATATCAGTAATCTTGCTTCCCCTGATAGCTGCCCTTCTCCTGTTGCTGTTTGTATTCGATATTTTTCTGCTGGTTGTAAATTCGGTTGAGATGCTCCTGTGTCTAGTATAATGGTACAGTTCTTGTCATCAATTTCATCTCTAATCGTTAGGCTATCACCATTCCTGACGGTTCTTGAAATAGGGGATGGAGATTATGGGGCATTCGGTTGTGGGAGCCAGTTTACGCCCCCTAGAGTGTAACTGTTACAAATTTTTTTGATATTCCTCTTTCGCTTGAGTTTTTTCTTCCAATGATCTCCGTCTAAAAGGTAATGTTGATTTTCCTCGTTTTCGTCTGATCTCTGCATTCTCGAGATATGTGACCAAGCTGGTCACATACCCAGCATCTGATTCTACTGTTGAACTCTCTTGTCTTATACCGTTATGAACGCATCTATCTTGATTCTTTCCATATAATCTGGAGATGAATTTCCATGTGCCATAAGTACCAAACACTCAATTGCAAACGCAAACCCCTGAGGACTTTCTCCAACTCGATGGTAGCGACCCTTTAACTCAATTCTATATATTTCCCGCTTGTGGTCACTTACCGTACTTGCGATCCAAGGTCTTCATAATTTCATTGTAACTCCGTCGATCTCGTTCTGGAACTGTTTGGATTGTTTCTATTCTGCTACTTCGTCCTTTAGCGCCACTATTAAAGCTGGAACACGATGCGTTTCATTCCATTTATTTTGATTAGCTGCTGTTTTAAATTGAAGTTTGAAAATACCAAACGGTGATGTTCCGTCATATGATGGTGGTTCAAGCTTCACGCCTTATATCTGTTGAACTGGATCTTTTGACAATGATTGCCTCATCTAGAAGTCTTCGTTCACCTCTTCTTTAAAGTCGTTAACTTTAGATTGTATTTTCAGATTTTCTTACCATAAGATCTAATCTCATATTGACACTCAATTGCTCCACCATAGACATTAATTGTGCATACGTCGTTGTTTGTTGATACGGCTTGCGTTGTTGCTTCAACACCGCCATCTTTATCTTTACTACTTCCTGCTTCTGAACTTTCTTCTGCTTCTTCTTGACCAAAAATATATTTCTCTGAATCCAATCCGGCTGTGATATTTCTACAAAATTCTAGAACACAACCTTTTTCCTTTATCAACAAAAACATAAGATCATCAAATATTGACACAGGTGTGAGTGAGATCTATTCTTTTGAATTTGTTTATTTACCTACTTTAAGAGGGGTTTTTATTTTCTATTCTTATTAGTAGGAAGTAGTAGTAGTAGATAAAGAAATATATCCGGTTGCGTATTACTTTGTTACAGGATGTTTGTTAGATGAAAATATGTTGCCAATTGCCATACCAAGACCCGTTGCTCGATTAAGCTAAAACTTCAGCACGGTGCATGTTTTGGTTCCTTCTTTCAGTTTTTATGTCACTCGCCAAGATTTGCACCACACATTTTTCTGGTTTTCTCAACTGTTTTTATATTCTTTTAGTGGAACTATTTTCTCTAAAGAGCATTTTCTAGAACGATGTTCTATTGAATTGTTTTCTATCGTACTCCCTAATCGTCACAATATTTTATTGAATACTTTCGTTTTGTATGTAAAGTAAGCGATTGCTGTTGTTTTTTTCGATAAATGGCCAGTTTTATGTATTAACCGTTATTTTGACTAATTTTGATTAGACGGATATCCAGAGTTTTCTTCCAGTTGCATGCATATTCAATACCTATTACTTCTAATTCAAAATCAAATCGCTGCATTTACCAATTTCCACATCGGAGTCTTCTGCCGAATCACTCATATTTAAATATTATTTGCCTGATACTACACGCTAATAAGCAATGAACAGAATATTGTGAAACAATGACAGTAAACAAATCACCGGTCTACTATTTTATTATTTAATAATATTTTTTCTTTTATTTTATTATTTTTTTTTCTTAAATTAATATAGAAGTTGATAATAGATAAAACGTTGTACAATATTCATTTCGTAACATCATATCGTCGCTTTAATAATGAAATGACGTATACGCAAAAGTATAGTTTCGAGATATTTGAGTTTAAAGTTTGATGTGCGCATGCATTTGCATGGACGTTAATTTATAATTTATTAATTCTTACCCCCAGTCATAAAATAATTCGAAAATGTAAAAACGCCAATTCAAAGATGCCCTTATGGGGAATGCAGCGCACCTATTATATAAAAACAACGTATAAATAGCATATACCGCAGGAGGGATCGATTTTGATCGATTATGATCAATGTTGATCTACGGGTCTGACTACCCTGCGTACTCCAGTCCCTGCCATTGACATATGAGTTAGCGTGAGATATCACATACCACTGGCAATGGCAGGAGATGTCATTAGCCAAGATGATATCTTAGGGTGCTGGCGGACGAACTTGAATTAGTCAACGGCAGCACTTCCAGTCTTAGCTGGGCAGCGTTCCGTAGCGGTACCGCTCATTAGCTCTTCCGAGGAATCGAACCAACACGTAGTTATATGTGGGCTTTGTGCCTCGATTAAGGTAGTGGGCGGTGCGTCTGGGGTGCGCTGCATCAGCTGGATTATTGGCATTTAGTTTTGTTTTGTTTTCTGCAAATTTCTCACAATTTGTTTTTCACTTATTATTTTGTTATTCTTTCTTCATCTTATCATGAAATATTGGCATATGTCATATTTTGTAGTATGATAGGATTTTTTACTTAGTTATGCATTTTAAAATAAAACACAAAAAAATAAAATAAACATTTTGATATATATATGGCAGTACAACCGAAAAAAAATAAGTCTGCAAGTGGTAAAGCAAATTTGCGCAATCCACCCGCCCATAAAGCGGCATGTCCACGGAATTTGCAGGGACAAAACATATATGAATCAATAAAAAATTTTAAAATACATGTTCAAAACATCTGCGGATTGAACGCTAACCATGACCACGTGCAACATCATCTTGAGCACGACAAACCGAACATTCTATTCCTTACAGAAACACAAGTTTCTGAAAATTTTCTCTTTATAGAATCGCTTAATCCCAAATATAGGCTCGAATCAGCTTTCAAACTCCATCAGGGCGTATGCGCATTCATTCATGAGAGTGTTGCGTACACGCGCTTTTCAAATTTTGAACTACACGGTGACGGCTTCAATACAATGGTTTTAAAGATTTGTCTTCCAGAAATGACTTTTTTTACAATAGCTTTATACCGGTCCCCCAACAAACGTAACCCAAACTTTTTTAATATACTGACAAAAATTATGGACGAGATTAGAGCAAAGTCCCCTAATTGTGAAGTTATCGTTACCGGTGACTTCAACGTCCACAACAAATCATGGTTGGAATTCTCCAAATCGACCGACGATGTTGACAATAGTGGAAAACTGGCAGAAATTTTTGCCGCGTCTCAGGGCCTATTCCAAATTGTTAAAAGCCCGACTTTCACTCCCCGTAATGGCGGTGAAAATAGTTTTCTACTAGATCTCTATCTTACCACAATGCCAGATATTACGAGTGTCGATGTTGCGAAAGGTAGTATTGGAAATTCTGATCATTATTTAATCTCATCAGTTATCAAAACTGATTTACTTAAAACTACAGCTCCCAAACCCCGTAAAATATTTCACTACTCAAAAATGGATAAGAGTGGTCTTCAAAATTTTTTCCATGGTTTCCCTTTCGACCGTCATTGTTTTTACACTGACAATGTAAATGTTTCTGCTCAAAACTTTACAGAAACCATCCAATTTGCTATCAATAAATTTGTCCCTTTCTCCATAGTAAAACCCAAACAAAAATACTTGTATTCGAAAGCTGCCAAAACGGCACTTAGAAACAAACGTAGATCATTTAATATTTGGATTCATAACAAAACTCCCACTAATCGATCCCAATATCTAAAGGCCAACAAAATATCAAATCAGATTATCTCAAACGAAAAGTCCGAAATTGACAGAGCGAAAGCCTCAAAACTTACGTCTATGTCTGTTTCTGACAAGAGTTTCTACAGTGCCATTAATTCTTTAAATTCTGGTACAAAATTTTCTATTCCCCCTGTTATTGATGGTGATTTAATCGTCAATGATCCCGCAAGAAAAGCTAACTTGTTCGCTGAACGCTTTGCTCTGAACTCCACTGTTTTGGAAACTCCTAAAGAAATACCCCAAATCCAGTCTTCAGGAGTTAATATGAATGAACTTCACTTTAAACCCAAAATAGTCGCCAAACTTTTAAAGGGGTTAAACATCAACAAAGCATCAGGAATGGACAATATTCCACCCATTATTTTAAAAACCTTTTCCAAAGAACTTGCACCAACTCTAACTAAAATATTCTACCAATCCTACAAATCTGGTATATTTCCCTCGTGCTGGAAGTTGGCAAATGTCCAGCCCGTCCCCAAAAAGGGACCAAAATCCGATATCTCAAATTATAGGCCAATAGCTTTACTATCGGTCCTATCCAAAGTCTATGAGCATTATATTAATACACATATTTCAAAATTTCTGGAAGAAAATCATTTAATATCCGACAGCCAATACGGTTTTCGAAACAAAAGATCAACTACCGATCTATTAAACTATGTAGCGCATTGTTGGAACAGCATACTTGATAAAGGTGGTGAAACATACGTTATCGCTTTAGACATCTCCAAGGCATTCGATCGAGTCTGGCATGCCAACTTAACCAACAAGCTCGTTGCGTACGGTTTTCATCCCAATGTTGTGAAGCTGATTCAAAATTTTCTATCCGACCGATACATTTCGGTAACCTTAGACGGATATTCTTCTGAGTCTAAACTAATTAACGCTGGTGTACCCCAAGGCTCAGTATTGTCCCCAACCCTATTTTTGATTTATATCAACGAATTGTTGAAAATCACCAGCAACCCAATAAATAGTTTTGCAGATGATAGTACTCTGCACAAGTCGTTCGAGCCCCTTCCTTCAAAAGGTAAAATGCACGAACGAATTAATCCTGCCCGGAGAGACGCTGCCATAAACGTGAACAAAGACCTGAATAAAGTCGCCGACTGGGGTGACCAAAACCTTGTCAATTTCAACTCCACCAAAACACAGCTGTTGATTGTTTCCAGATTAAAGACCGAGTTCCCCAAAGATATTTTATTTAGTATGTGTGATGAACCAATAGGTGAATGTAAAAACATTCGTTTATTGGGTGTCACAGTTTCAAATGACCTACTCTGGAACGATCATGTAATGGCGATGGCAAAAAGCGCGTCTAAAAAACTCGGCCTCCTAAATAGATGCAAAAAATTTTTCACTCCATACCAATTGCTCCATGTTTATAAGTCCTATATTCGTCCCTGTATGGAGTACTGCTGTCAAGTTTGGAGTGCTGCCTCTGTTTCCATCTTGGCCCTCTTGGACTCTGTTCAAAAGCGAGCTATACGAATTGTAGGTGATCGAACTTTGACATCAAAACTTGATTCCCTACAACATCGTCGCACTGTTGCTGACCTCGTTGTTTTTTACAAATATCGTCATCAGCAGTGCTCAGATGAAATCAGCGGCATCATGCCTCAAACTTATTCTTACCCCCGTTCCACTCGGCAATCGGCTGCCGCAACCAGTGAAACGGTAAAGATCCCGCGCTGTCATACTGGCAGATCGCAGAGAGACTTCTTTGTCCGAACTGCGTACAAATGGAATAGTTTGCCGGAACACTTAGTCTCAGGTGGCTTCAACCCACAGATGTTTAAAAAAAGCGTTAATCTACACCTCAGAACGCCAGTTGTTGTGGGACCCAGGTCTAGACCTAGGTCTTAAAAGGTATTTATGTGTTGTTGTGACACATATTCTAAACCCTATTACACAACACATTTTATTAAAAAAAAAAAAAAAAAAAAATACGTTGTTTCATTATTAAAGCGACGATATTACGATCATCGATGGGTTATCAATCTCGGCCTACGGCTTTGATTGACAATTTTGCCATTTCTTATCGTAATATGATCCGTTGCGAAATTCATAATTATCGTAAATAACTATTAAAGCACAGATTTAAATTACATCTACTAATTTACTGTGTCGCTGTAAATAAACGCAAATTTTTTTTACGTTTTTTTAAAAGAATAAATAAATAATAAATCCTGTAAAATATTAAAATATGACATAGGCCAATAGATCATGATTTGAAAGAAAATTAAATAAAAGTGTAAAAAGCAATGTTTTTAGACAAATTTGCACGAACAAAAATAAAATTGGGTTACCAATAATTCAGTTAGTGGCATATTCCCTGATCATGTGACTATGACGCACTGTCTTTCTCATTAATTAAAGCACAGATATTGAGTTATATAAAGGCTAGTTTCTTCGAAGAAACAATAGCGTACCATCATCGGGAATATTCCATAACAAATGTCGAGGATGGTACCGTTGACTGAATACCGTTCATCCGCCATAACCCGTAAAATATAATTAGTGATATTTCAGTGGAATGAGATATCTCACGTCAACCCCTATGTCAATAGCAGGGACTGGAACAAGCGAGGTTGTCACAGATTTACAAGGCCAAAAAAGCTTGGAAAAAAACCGAATGACATTTTGTCTGTACGTATACTAAACAGTTCATAAATTTGATTTTGTCTGAAATTTTTTTTCCGCAATAACTGTTCTTGTAGATCGTTTTTCTTTTATACCGAAAACTATTTTCTAACGTATATCTCTAGTTAACCCATTCCCAAAATCACAACCAACAGCCTGTAATTTAACCCAATCATAAGTCATAAAGATCTAAAGTTTCATTTTGATCTCGTGTTAAACTCCAAAAATACTGATCTCATAATATATATCATATATATTATTTTGCTTGAAACACTGTGTCTTATGCTGTAAATACTTGCGTTTAAATATTCAAAATGTTGATGGCAATAAAAAAAACTTATATTTATTTTCAGATTTTTAAAAGAAGCCGAAGCAATGCTCGAAAAAGATATATCAGACAATAAAGAAATAGGTAAATATGGCGCCGAAGCTATATTATCAATTGTTTCTGGTGATTCGCCAGTCCGTGTTATAACACATTGTAATACAGGATCACTAGCTACAGCTGGGTAACATTCAAATAGAAATTTAAAACATTTTTTTAATCCTTCTAATTCTATGTTTAAAATAATTCACAGGTACGGTACTGCATTAGGAGTGGTAAGAAAATTACATGAATTGAAAAGATTAGGTAAATTAAAATTCCATTTTTTATATTAATTTATATCAAAATATCGAATTTAAGACTTTATTTTAAGATCATGTTTATTGTACGGAAACAAGGCCGTATAATCAAGGAGCAAGACTTACTGCTTTTGAATTAGTACATGATAAGCTTCCAGCTACTTTAATTCTGGATAGTATGGTAGCTGCGTTATTCAGAGCTAGAAAAATTGCTGGGGTTGTTGTTGGTGCTGATCGGGTAAGAAAAATTAGTACATATATAAATTAGGTGATGTTGTTGTTGCTTGATTGTTGCTACCTGCTGTGGTTTGATGTGTGTATCTTGTTATTAATTTTTAGTTGCCGTTTCTTCCTTTCCTTTTCAATACAGCTGCAACAGTAGTCAAGGAAGAAGTAGTCTACTCACATTTTTCCCGATAAGACAGTTTTCAGTAATGACACCTACAACCATGCTGATATATGCGATTTATTAATATCAGTGGATCAGACCTAAAGCCGTCACCAGACCGTAACCCCACACAGCAGAGTTGGTGGAAATTTCGGGCTGTATAACCAGAGGACAACGTAGGGTTTTAGTTCTATCTTCGTTCAATAACGCTTTTGCACGAGTAAAACACTGCTAGCTTGGCGTACTCTTTTGCTGTCCATAATGGGTTCCGTAATTAACCTTGCCTGTTGCGAAACTTGCTAGTATTGTTCTCACCGAGACAGTCTCCGACAACATTGCCTTTAAGAAGCAGGTCAATCCAGCTGACCAGATTTCTCAACTCCAAAATATGTAAAAACTCCAAAATCAATATTTTCAGTGTTTTCAGAAAATAAGAGAGATTAATGTGCCCTAGTTCTTTGGGATCACAATGCAATATAATTATATTTGCCTCGGTCACAGAAATGTGACCTAATACTATACAAGGCTGCTTTTCAACATCACTAGCAGCCAGAGCATGGTTTTTTCAATGTCAATGGGTTTTTGAATGTCCGCAGGGTAGACACCATCCGTCCCTGCCGGCTTAAAAGGTTTAAATTCTTCAACAGTGCGTATGATTTCTAGTCTAGTCCTGTTTCTCTGCAACATAAGTGGTCATCTGGAGATAACTCAGGAGAGATAAGTGATTGTTAATTTTATTGATAATTTGGGAATGTGGGAATAATTGATAATACATTGCGAAGTCTTGATGGCTCAGGGGACTCTTGTATTTCACTACAGTAGCGCCTAACGAGGTGGTACCTGGATTTTCTTCGTCTACCTTGGCAGTTATTATTTGCTCTTCGGTCTGCTGAGCGCAAACTTATACAGTTTTATGTACTAA
This sequence comes from Diogma glabrata, assembly GCA_963693315.1. Lineage (NCBI taxonomy): Eukaryota > Metazoa > Arthropoda > Insecta > Diptera > Cylindrotomidae > Diogma > Diogma glabrata. The sequence continues at coordinate 285,372,182 of OY856188.1, forward strand.
TTATTGACCTAACGACAGCCTGACGTCCTCGTCATGTTGTTTTTAGTAAAAAAATTCAGATTCAAAGACGGATTTTTTTTGTCTAATAGTTGGATCTTGTATTTCTTCTTTCTATGTCCGTGCTAGAGAAGCTGTTTAGACAGTTGCATGGGGTGTATCGGTGATAACACTCTGTTTACCAACTCTTTACTTCGTGATTCGAACCGGTAGTTTTTGTTTGATTGGCAAAATTTTAGTCTTGGTATGAAGATAGTGTTTGTGCGCCATTAGGCCATAGGTGATATCCTGTTGTCACTTATAGTACAGCGTTTTGAGTTTTTTGTAGTTTCCGCCACGATGTATGCTCAGATTTGGGACCAAAAAAGACTGAAAAATCCGTAATGGAGTGACCAATAGCTTTGTATGGACAGTGTGAATGTTATTTTTTCAGTTGAAAGCTTCCGATTTGTGACCACACTTCTCTTTTTGCGTATGTTTGCTTACGAGGTGGAGAGCACTCTTTTGATTGTCTGTGAAAGATTTAAACTGAGTAGATCTAATGGCTCACTATGGCAGATGGTATTGAAAGCACGTGAAATTATTGGTATTGAACACGTCTGATTTGGGCTGTTTTAGTTTAGAATCTGAGATTGTGTGCGGAGTTGTTATAATGCTGTGTCCTTTCCCACAACCTTCTGGTGGGCAATTGGTATTAGATTTTCATACAGAGTTAGAAGAATTTCCTCAACTGAGCGATCTGTAATAGTATAATAGTAACGAGATCGGCTTGATTTCAAATGATTAACTACTTCTTCAGTTTAAAAATTGGTATGACTCGACCGATTGTCGAAATAACAGAACTTTCTACACTGTTGATGGGAAAATAAAACGGACATGTAAGGTATGAGATGCTGATAGATCTCATGTATTTTTCTTAATTTAGGACAGCCCATCTGGTCCAAAAACTTTGTATGTATTCGTGGACTAACACGTGGATTGATCGAGCAATCTTCTTTCTTAAACTGCTTGGAATGTTTTGTTCCAAACATTTTTACCATAATTTTCCAGTTCCAGTTTTAAAAACAATATGACGAATACAGTCAAGAAAACATGTGATGTCTTATCATTTGCAATTTTCTTCTGGACAAAAATCATTTTTTCATTTTTTTTTTGACAAAAATTTTGGCAGTGGTTCTTTTTTTTAATCCAGAAAAATTAGTAATCGCAAATCTTGTCGAGTGACATACAAACTGAAAGGTAGAACCAAAACATACACCGTGCTGAAGTTTGAGCTTATTCGAGCATTGTGTTTAAATTAGCAATTGTTGTTCAATTTATTTAGTAATAATATATGTTTAACTTGTTTATTTTAGGTTGCCGCAAACGGAGATACTGCCAATAAAATTGGTACTTATCAAATTGCAGTGCTTGCTCAGTATCATAATATTCCATTTTATATTGCCGCTCCATTAACATCAATAGACCTCACAATACCATCTGGTGATCATATTGTAATAGAAGAAAGACCTGATCGTGAAATGACTCACGTTGGTGAACATCGAATTGCTGCACCTGGAATAACCTGTTGGAATCCTGCCTTTGATGTAACGCCAGCGAATTTAATAAAAGGCATTATAACAGAAAAAGGTGTATTTAAGCCAGAAGAACTTTACGAAAAAGTTAAAGAAATTCAGCATTAATTATTATATCATAATTTTTTTTCTATTTTTCATTTATAATGTAATTTTTTATTAAGTTATTAGACTAAAAAAATTAACTTAATTAAATCTTTTTTTGTTAAATTACATTTTTCTAAGAATAATGTAAATAAATTCTGTTTTGTTTCTAATTTTGTATAAATACCTACATATATTTTTTTAAAAGTGAAACCATATTGAAATGATAATATAATTTGCACGGCAATATATTCTGTATACAAAATTAATTTCCTTAAAATTTATATCATTAAATTTCTTTTCAAAATTATCGTATTTGTTTATTTTGTTGAGTTGTAATGTTTATTCCCTCAAATTCCTCTCTAGAAGAGATCAGTTCAACGGGCTCCTCAAAGTTATATACTTTGGTCATGACGTCACTATGCATTTCTATTTCGGGACAATCTATCAGTAATCTGTCAAGTATGTTACCATGATCGCATGTTTTTCCTCAGGTTACTCACGTTCCTGCCGTAATCATGTAGTCTATAGACAGCCCTTTTAACCATGTGCTCAACATTTAGATGTAGACAGACCCAACGACAGTGTTGGTGGGGTGCAAATTGAGCCACAAATACTTGCACATGCCATTCTCTGAATTTTATTTAATTTTAAGCACGGATGTATTGTTTCTCCGTTTTTGGCCACCAGAAAACACATATCAAAGCAAGTGTTGGTCTGATTATTGCTGTGTAGATCCATAGGATGATTTTGAGACTAAGATCAAAATAATTTCCAAATGATCAGCGACATTGCCAAAAAGAACTGACTGGCTTATCAATTTTTTGTTAAATGAGTATTCCAATTTAACCTTTTGTCGAGAATAATGCCAGGAAACCTAACCTCATCTGAAAAGCTGAACTGCATACTGAAAAGAAACAGACTTGGTGTTGCAGGAACTTTTCTCTTATTTTAAAAAAAAAAGACCACCTGTGATTTGCATGTATGAATCGATAGTCCTTACTCCCCACACCAATCCTCAACCAAGTTCAGTGAATTTTACATCAGATCGACCAAAGCACGAAGGTCTTTATCAATTGCCAGTATGAAAATATAATCAGCGTAACCCTGGGAATAGGATCCCGATTGATTCAGTATTTTAAGACTCAATTACCAAAATTCACAGGAGAGGTCTTCCTGAGGACAGCCTCGTTTAACTGAGACTGAAACAATTGTATTGCCCATTTCAACAAAAGCAATGCGCAGCTCAACATAAACACAATTCAATTTGAAATCGTGTTGTTAATTCCATGAAGCAATGCCACAGTTCTGAGTTCTGACTAATTCGAAGGTATTATCAAAACCACCGTCCATATCTTAAGACCCAAAAGCCATTCGTTTGCATCAAGTAATCTTTCAATTTTAGTCACCAAATGATGCGCAGCTGTTTCTACCCAATTTTCCAATCTGGTATGCATGTTGATTGGTACTTAGTGAGAACTGTAGTAAGACGGTGTCCCTTATATGACGGTCTTACCAGAGTTTTGAGGACAAAGTAGTTGCGATTTATTGACCGAAATGAATTAACTTCACTATAGTTGCTTGGTTTTGGTATGAAAACAACTAGATTTGCCACGCTTCTGGAACATAGCCATATGGCAGACATGCGTTATAAATATTCTGCAATGATTCAATGATTCCATCGACATTATTCTGCAGCATGCATGAATAAATTCCACCAGGACCTGGAGATTTGAACGGGTTGTAGGAATCTATGACCCATCTCAGATATCTAATGTTTACCACATGCCCAGCCAAGATCCAACTATCTTTATTTGGAGCTACAGTTAGTTGTTGCATAATTTCAGCAGTGGGACTACTGCCTAAGAAATGTGTACAAAGCAGATTTTGTGCTGTTTGTTTCACAGATTCCGTATACCTCCCAGTTGGATAAACATTGCGAGTGCTCTATGAAGCATTGCTGCCACGGAATAGCTCTCAATTGACTCACAAACATTCTGTCCTGCACTCTCACCCCGGCTGCTGTATTTATATTCCCTCCGACTAATACGATAAGCGATCCAGTCATCTGTATTATTTGTTCGCTTGGGTTTTTTTTAAAGCTTTCTGACTGTAGATCTCAGCTTTTTCAGTTTTCTGTTCCACCAGGGTAAGTTTCCTTCATGAGGGAACGCTCTAAATGGAAAAAAATCTTCAAAAGTCTTGACCATACACTCTTGAATCCGATCCGATAGAAGCGATGGATCAACGTCTAAAAATATTTGGCTAACAAGCGACCAACGTGTCGACCATAACTTCAAAATTTATGCAATTGTGGTCTGTCGTGAGAATATCTTGCGATACTCTTCAATTTTGAACCCTTCTCGCCAAACTAGGCTAGTGAGGGTGATGTCAATCACTTCTTCCTAATTGCATTTGAAAAAGTGGGAGCGTTTCCCTTATTCAGAATTTCAACATCTGTTCCTCGTCTTTTGTTATCTGAACTGCCCCAAATTCCATGATGCGCATTCGAATCGCACCCTAGAATCGGCAGGTTATTGTTGCTACATAATTTCACCACTTTAGCAAAGATATTGGGTTGTATAAAGACCCTTGTAATCCCATGTATCCCGTTGTATCAAGACCCATCTTTACCGTAACTTTAAAGCAACGGCATATTTGCCACTACATTGGGGTAAACGGATACTATCGTACGGATAAATGTCGTTCGCAAGTAAATACATGAACGAGGGTTCTCCGTAACTGTACCGACAAACACGCTGCTCTGTTTACAATTCAGACCAAGTTTATGATTTGTATTTACCCATGGCTCCTGAATCAGAACTATATTTGTATGCTGCATAACAATTGCTTTAAATAACTCAGCGGAAGCAGATTTGTTATGCTGCAAGCTTATTTGTGCTATTTTTAAGCTAATCATTGAATAATCTTAAAAAAGAAAAAAAACTGCACTTCAGTTTAGTCGTTAGACTTTGCCGTCGTGGTGTATACTGGGTCTGGACTTCCACATAAAGGTGGTACCGCTTCAGATTCGGCTTCGGGAAAAGAAGTCGCCGTCGCGACACCCACCAGATTGGAGGTGGCCCTCCATTATATAACAAATGTTCTTGTTTGACACGACTGGCCACAATATGATTTCGACGTCACTGTAATCATGATCACTGAGGCGCTCACCATTGCTTCAAGTCCAGTTCAAGCTACGTCTTTTCACATTATCATTTAGGACTTTCCGCATTGTGTGCTGTGTTTCCTGTGAGTTGTGACCTTGTTGGTCAACGTGAAATTGACCCGTTGCAAGCCGTGGTGTGGTCTCACATCAATTTCTTTTATATCCTGTGCCGATTTCACGTCAACACCACATTTGAGTATACAAGCCATTGGTTTTTTTGACTGTACTCCTTCCATCCCGTCGTTTACATCCTAGGGTAATATCTTTCCGGTTTTGAAAATTTGTTTGTAGAATCCTCTGGAAAACTAGGAAGATACACAGTTGCTATCACCGGTTTTGGAAGTTGGCTTTTCTTCTTTACTTGTAGATTGGCTCCCTCCCACACAGAAACCTTAGGAAGTTTTTTAAGCCAGGTGACTGCCCGTTCGTTCTCACACACAACTAGACAAAAAATTGAAACTCGGTTTTTTTTTTTTTTTTTTTTTTAATAAAATGTGATGTGTAGTAGGCATTACAATATGTGTCACAACAACACATAAAAACCTTTTAAGACCAAGGTCCCACAACAACATGCGTTCTAAGGATGTAAATGGACGCAAATCTGCTTTTTTTTTTGTTTATTTTTAATATTTTTTTGTTAAGTAATGGATAACTAAACCATAAATCCTATCACATATAAAATATGACATAGGCCAATATTTCGTGATAGGATAGGGAAAATAAAATAAGAGATAAAAAGCAAATTTGTTTTACAAATTTGCAGGAACAAAACTAAAATTGGTTTGCCAATAGTCCAGCCAATGGCATAATCCCTGATTATGGGACGCAGTATATTTTTCAATGATTAAAGCTCAGATATGTAGTTATATGAAGGCTCGTTTCATCGAGCAAGCTACAGCGTTCCAGCATCAAGGAATATTCATTAGCTAAGATTGAGAGTGCTACCGTTGACTGAATACAGTTCATCCGCCAGCACCCCTAAGATATCACCTTGGCTAGTGATATCTCACTGCTATTGCCAGTGGTATGTGATATCTTACGTTAACTCATATGCCAATAGCAGGGACTGGAGTACGCGGGGTTGTCACACCCGTGGATCAAAAAAATAGAAAAAAATTAATAAATTAATAAAAACTGATCCCTCCATGCGATCGAAAGTTGTTGTCAGTTGGGCTGACAACCTCCTCATCTAAAAATAGAGTCATCTTCAGATAATGCTCCACTAGTCTGTGAGCCGTCAATAATCGCATACTCTACCTCCGTGTCCGCTACAAATTAGATTCAATCAGAGCTTTCTTCCAGCATATTTTTCTGCCAGCAAAAATGTGCAAAAAAAAGGCAAGAGGTGGCAAGCCTATGCTTTTTAAATCGAATGAAATATATGTCGCAAACCTTGGCAAATGGCTTATAAACAGAAAAGTGATACCAAAACATGCACCGTGCTGAAGTTTGACCTTAATCGAACGACAGGTCTAGGAATACCAGCACATTTAGTGGATATTGAATAAGTTTTTGCGTAAGTTTTGCTGATTTATGACCAGTTTTATATCAACTACCGATTGTCTTATTTTGACTGAATTCGACTACATGGATGCCTTGCCAGAGCTTCTTTTCATCATTGTTGTTGATTTTTTTAAAATCTGGTTGATATACAAACTCATATGCTGCATTATATCCACTAGCTCCGTATAATCGATGTTTGTAGATGGTATTGGCGTGATTATCGAATCCGAACCGGCTACTCTCTACTTCTATCGGCTTCCGCAACTTTTCGAAACCGTACCATCAATTCGGTTATGCACTCTTGTTAGCAATCTTTTTGTTATATTTCCTTTTTTAACTCAGACACTCTACTCAAAATTTCAATCATAACAAAACGAGAATTATTAAGTCACCGTTCTCAAACCTGCGTTATTAAAGTAGTCTAAGAAAACAGAAATACAAGAATATATATACATAAAATGCGTGTAAAAACCTTAAACCAACGTCGGGTTCCAAGAACACCAAGAGTGATTGTATAAGTAAAATATTTCTGAGAAGTTGTAGAATATTCTTCATAAAAGGAATTTCGCATCTGTCTAGGAAGGTGCAAAACGTGGTATTGGTTGAATACAATTTTGTTTTGTATTTCGTTGCGATTCTAAATCGTAGCATTACTATTTAGCAAATTTTTTAATGTTTCTTTAAGTAAAATGTGAATTTAATAATCGTATCGCAAGTCGTAACTAATTTTAACTTTAGTAACACTAACACTTCCGTTTTTAATAAAAAAAATTAAATTTAGTAAATTAATTTATTAATATTTTATTATTTTTTAATACATCTAGATTAAGAATCAAAAAGTTAGTGTAAATATAATTAAATCTATAAAAACATTCGATTTCTTTTAATTATTTTCGACAAATTGTATCCAAGTAAAAACTGTAAATAAATAACAATGTTTACATAAAATAACACACATTATTTAGGCACTTTTTGGAATTAATAATAAAAGTATTTATCAAATACAAGTTTAAAAATGTTTAATGTTATTTGTTGTATATAAAAGCATTTCTTTAATTAATTATTCGACTAACATTTATTTAACAAAAGGAAGTTGTTAAGGCAATCGTTTTATTAAAAATTATATTGTTAATATAAAATATATTTTTATTTATTTGACTCAACGCGCAATATTCAAGCGGTTTTTTTCATTGTATTTTCATGAGAAACTCTAAGACGACGTCTTAGCTCATTCGGAAATCGTTCATAACATTTCTTGCACACCGGCTTTTCATCGTATTCATAGAACTTCGATTTTTGTGTCATTTTCATATCACAAATCGAACATGAAAAATGATGAACACACCAAGCTTTATTCAAAGCAGTAAATACATCACCACCAATCACTTGATTACAAACGAAACATAAATTACCAAATAATTGATGATAATGAGTTTCACAATACGCAAGGCCACGTTTTTCATAGTGGCGATGTCCCAAAAATGGTTTTTCACATTTTGCGCATACAAAATGTTCAACATGCCAATGTTTGCCGAGTGCTGTAACAACACGTTCTTCAATCGGTCGGCGACAAGCACCACATATGGGTATACCCATTTTATCATGACAACGGAGGCAATAAAGCTCATTCATATCGTTAGCTGCAAAACCTGGACGACTTTTTACTTCACGTGCTGTCGAATCCAATTCAACGGCACATGATGTACAATTGAAGTGATACCCATGGTAAACTTCACCGCGAAAACGTAACGGTTGATCATCAATCATTCCACTAGAAAAGTAAAAGATAACAAATTGTAAACAAATAAATCATTAATATTAAATTGATTATATTAACACATATTATTTTTAAAACAATAAACTTACTGGCACTTGTTACACATATATTTCCCAGTTCCAACAAGTTTAACTTTAGCATTACAATCATGGCAAAGTGCACGGTTCTGAAATATAAAGCGTTTGGTTTTGTTTAATTAATGTAAACAAAATTATTTGTTATAAAAGTATTGTTAAAAAAATATTGAAGAGCAATGACAGAATGATATTTATTCGAATATTACTGTTCTGTGCCAGTTTTACATTTAACATTTTTGACAATTTTTTGTTTTATAATTTACTTTTACTATGGTAAAAGATTTGAAATTAATTACAAAAATTCAAGAATCTAAAAACGATATGCTGGAAGAAAGTTTGTAGATTCTCCATATAATCAAAATTAGTTAAAGTAAGAGCATTACTATATAAACCTGACCATAAATCGACAAATTTTCCATAGAAAACGAATATATCCACTAAATATTCTGCCATTCCCAGAACCGTTGTTCGATTAAGCTCTAACTTCAGCAGGGGTGCATTTTCTGACCTAACATTTCAGTTTATAGTTCATTCGCCCAGATTTGTGAGTTAACCAGCACTTCAAACCGCATGTTGTGGAATCCGATTCTTAAAAGGTATTTATTTGTTGCTGGGTTGTGACACATGTTTCATTTCATATTACTTAAATCTTACTATAGCTATCGAATTTTTATTATATTCACGACTTCTAAATTATATTAGTACCAGTAGTTGTTCCAAGACAACCCGAACGGTTACACGGGCAGACGGATATATTTTAAAACAAAATAATCATAGCCAGGCAGAAAAATATAATAACTCAAAGCCAATCAATGTAATAATATTGGCGAAGCTGATACACAAGCTGATTTCACGATAGCCCTAGAATCAAAATATTCTGGATATATAGTTAGCTTATATCCATCAAATACTTCAATTAATGGTTAACTATTGTTATAGATTTCGCGTAGTTCTAATTAAAAAAACAGGTGCTCTGGCATCCTCAGCCACTTTCCCCATTATCGCTCAAAAGCTTATCAGTTTCTTCTCATATAAATGTTTACCTTTTGCTAGTTTTATCAAAATTAGTTTATTAAGTAGTGCGGCAACAGACTGCGGCACTGGAAAAATTAAACTAACTTAATTTGAAGAACCGCCAGAGTGACATATTAACGTCTTCATTTGACGTCACTATGTGAGATTTTATTCATGGTCTTCAGTTAGCCGATCCGTGCTTTAACGAATCACAACCTGAAGTTAACATTTTTGGAACTGGTCACTTTTTCACTTATACACCAATAAGATCGGTTAAAGCCCCTAATACTATCTTTGGCTGGATTATAGCGGGCTCCACTCTTCCTTGCGACATATCTGCAGCTTACAATGAAAATCAATCAATAAATAGTGTTCATAGCAGAATTGATATTGATTTAACTCTTCGATGATTCTGAGAACAAGAGAAGCCAACTTAACCAAAACTTCATACTCCAGATGAACAATTATGTGAAACTCATTTCAAGAGTACTCACTATGGAGACTCGACAGGAAGATATGCCGTACATCTTGCATTAAAAAATAGGGATATTAAACTAGGTAGTTCGCTAAGTGCAGCCACACGAAGATTAATCTCTATCGAACGAAAATTCAAGGTTAACCCAATTTTGCATCAGGAGTAGATAAAATTCATGCGAGAATACCTTAGCCTGGGACACATGGAACTTGTTCCATGAATCCAAGTTAATGATCCGGAACATTATAATGTTCCTCATCACACTGTAATCAAAAACAGTAGTACAATTACAAGGGTGAGAGTTGAGTCGGATATCGAAAAAATATATCGACAGATTCAAATTGACCCACATTATTATCGTTACCAAAGGATCGTATGGCGTGAGAATCCGGACCTACCCATTCTGCATTACTAACTTAAAACGGTAACTGATAGAACTTAATCCGCTCCTTTTCTAACAGTTCGTTCGCTTCATCAATTATCCTTTGATGCCAAACCAGTTTCCAATAGCTACACCAATTGTTCGTGAACATTTTTATATGGACGATTTACTTAGAGGTTCAGATACGTTGAAAATGCTTATATTGCAGTTAAACAAACAATTGATATGTTAATGTCTGGACAATTTGCTTTGAAAAAATCCGCCGAATCAATGAAAGTGATCCCAGAAGAGTTGAGAGAATCATCGTTAATAAATAATACCGAGGACACTAAAACAATCCATATACTGGGAATTCATTAGAATCCGACAAAGGATCAGTCTTCATGTACGGTAAAGCCACCAACTGACCAAATATGCACCCAGAGAACAATGCTCTCTGACGCTTCTCTTCTTTTCGACCCTGCATTGGTTAGCGCCATTAATAATTCTTGTTAAATTATTGTTTCAAGAAACATGGACCCAAAAATTAATTTGGGATGATGAACTTTCTCCAGGTATAGCATATAAATGGAATCGTTTGACATCGCAGTTTCCAGAATTTGAAAGCATCTCTATTCCAAGGTATATGTCAACTACAGGTGGTACATTTGAGCTACACGGATTCTGTGGTCAAATATTGAACTGTCCAGTAAAACCAACATGGATTCCAAAATCCTTGAAGAAAGATCATCACCATTTTGAATGTTAGTTGCTGTCGAATCAGAGTCAGATAATCAGGATGTGCTCCTCAAGTTATTAAATAATATTTCATCATACATGAAAATTCTAAGGGTTTTATCTGATTGTCGACGGTTTATTAAAATCTGCAGTTTGAAAGAATGCAGCTACAAATTTCAACCATTTCTGATGACGTCAGCAGAGATTGTAGAAGCAGAAAAAATATGTCTCAAATGGGCATAACAGAGCATTTTTCCAATGGAACTGAAAGTTCTGAAACAAGGTTCCGCTACAAATTTCGGTGATTCAAAAATCACCAAAGTGAGCTTACCAAAGTAAGCTGTCGTGAAATCAACTAAGCATCATTTGACAAGAATATGGTATCATATCCATCCCACGTTCCAGGAGTTGTCAATACTATTGTGCAGAATTGAAGCGATCTTGAACTGAAGATCTCTGTGTACTGAAAATAATGATGTTTCAAACCTGAATGCAATAACTCCCGGACATTTTTTAATGCTGGAATCACCGACCAAATATCAGAACAATGTTTGAAAAATTGTTCACTTACATCTCTTTCTCGATGGCAACTTATCCAACACCAAGTTAGTACTTTTTGGAAACAGTTTCAATTAGAATACATTAAATCGCTCCAACAAAAATGTAAGTGGAAGACAACGCAGACCAACCTGAAAATTGATTATCATTGAAGTTTGGTGATATTAAAGAAGATGATGTCCTACCATGTAAATTGGGATTAGATGGTGTGGTTCAAACTCATCCTGGGTCAGATGGCCTCGTTCGTGTAGTTACGATTCAAACACCAACTTCAACACTCTAACGGCCCACTTCCAAATACTGTGCTCTACCACTACGCGAATAAGAAATTAGTTTCTTAGTAGATGGGAGAATGTTCGGGAACGGAGTAAACTGTGTAAACAAAGTTGATTGCATCACATGTCGTTCTGTTTTTAATGTTTCGTTAAATTGTTTGCCTATAGGGCAATATTTTTTTAAATAAATTATAATAAAATAAATTAACTTTAAATAAATTATTAAATTGTTAATAAAGTTTTTTTGTGAACATTTGTAAATAATTGGCATATTTAATTATTCTATATTTAATATTTTATTATATTATTTTGTAAATGGTGTTAGGGACTGCATCATCTTACAAGTGCATTTTCCTGTTTTTTCCAACTAGAGTTCACCTATTGTCCATGACCATTGAGTTTAAGTAGTGGGTCGAATGTTGCTACTAACAGTTTCAGATTTTTAACCGTATGATTGAGGATGTTGGGCTTCAGTGTTGGTGGGGCTGGTATTGGGTTTTTCAAGATGGACTAGTTTACATAGAAACCTTAAAGTAATCTTGGCATCACATCCAAAGTTTTCACACGCAATGCTGATATTTTTAAAGGTTTTAAACATTTTTTTTAAAATAAAAAGTTTTGTGTAATAGGGTTTACAATGTGTCACAACAACCCATAAATACCTTTTAAGGCATAGGTCGCACAACAACTTGCGCTCAAAGGTGTTGATGAACGCTTTTTTTAAACCTCTGCGAATTGTAACCACCTGAGACTATGGATTCCGGTAAACTATTCCATTTGTATGCAGTTCGGACAAAGAAGTCTTTCTGCGATTTGCCATTATGACAGCGCGGGATATTGACCGTTTGACTGGTTGCGCTAGCCGATTGTCGAGTGAGACAAGGGTAAGAATAAGTTAGAGGCATGATGCTGCTGATTTCATCCGAGCACTGTTGATGACGACATTTGTAAAAAAAACGAGGACATCACAGTGCGACGATGTTGTAGGGAAGTTTTGATGTCAAGCTCGATCACACACAATTCGTATAGCCCGCTTTTGAAGAGTCCAAGAGGGCCAAGATGGAAACAGAAGCAGCACCACAAACTTGACAACAGTACTCCATACAGGGACGACTATAGGACTGGTTGGTAATTGGTATATATAACATGATTGATGACAACATATTGAATTTCATGGGTTTAATGCGTCTATCAAATTTCAATGTCGTGTTGCAGCTCGTAATGATAGAGAGCGTTAATAATTAAATCTATCAATGTAGTCATGTTATGTTTAACCCAAACAAAACCAAATTGTGTCAGGCTCGACATCTCTATTAAGATAAACCATAGGGCATTAAATTAAGTTGAATCAGGTAAACTTTTTGGAGTGGAATTTGAGTTTTGCAAAAACTAGGATACTTGATCTGATGTAAGATGTTTTCAATTTCGCGCAAGTTTTGTTCATAAGTAAGGCATTAATCTAATTCACAAAATATGTCCAACTAATTCATAAAAAATATATTTATATTTTAGTTAAAGCAAATGTGGTAAACAAACAATCCAATATGAATTATAGTTTAAGTAATTACTTAAAATTATTCATGATGATAAAAAATCTTTAGAAAAAGTCACACGGTAAATAAATAAAAACATACAACACTAACCTGATTTTTTATAAAACCACAATCAGCTAACTCCTTATCACACATTTCACATGTGAAACAATGTGGATGCCAGTTAGCCACCATAGCTTTTATAACACGACCAATTACAAAATCTCCACATTTATTACAACACGGTGCAAACAATACATGAAAATCACGTTCGCAATATTTTCTTCCTTCAAATTCGTAAAATATTCCATCTTGAAATGCTCGAAAACATTGAGCACAAACAAAACATTGTGTATGCCATAGCTCACCGTTCGAATTTACAATTTTCTCATGCGCTTCAAATCCTTCCTCGCACCGAGAACAAAACATTGTTCCTAGCGACATATTGCCGGTGACTCTAAAAGGAAAAACAAAATTTAATAACATAATTTTAATTAACGTTTATATTAGCATAAAACGTAGCATTTTTTGTTAAAAAGCTTTGGTTAGAGTTAAACGCAGGACTAGCATTAAAAAAACAAAAATGTTATTGCTAAAATGTTAATCTCCACGAAAGGATAAGAAAAACATCGAAAACAACAATTGGCTACCTAGTTAGTACTGGCAATTAATACGAGTATATATGAGCATTTTCTTTTAGCAGAGCACAGACTTTTAGCAAATATTGCTAATTATATCAATTTTTAGTGTTCCGATGGAAAATAAATCATTTTTTATTATGTCTAATTATTGTTTTTTATAACATTCGTCTGGTTGTTTTTAGGGACAATTTTTTTTAATTAAAAGTGTTGTGTAAATAAATTTTACAACCTAGGACTCACATTTTGAGTTCATTCTCCTTCTGTCCCCGATTTTATAATAATGAAATAAACCCTGTATAGGTTACTTTTTTCAGAGTTCAAAAAGGTTAGCATGTGCTTCCTTTAACCAATCAGTGTTTACCCAAACAGTTTACAGTGTTTACTCAAACTCAAGATAACGGGGTCCATATCACGATATTTTCAGTAAAATTCAAATAAAAGTGCACGTAGCAAAATATGTGTTAAAATGTACACCTAAGAGCAGCTGTAAAAATACGATTAGTACAAAAATTGGCAAAAACTGATACTCATGGTGGTCTACAGAAATGCACGATTTTTAGTAAATGCGATTTTTTTGAGTATCCAATGAAGCAATGTGATAATTATTCACTAAATTAAATACAACAAAACGGAATGTTAATAATTTGTCATTTGTATGCAACAAGCTTTATTTTTAGAGAAACAGCACATCCATCTCAACAAACCATAGCAAACAAAATATATTAATCACATTTGTATATTATTTAGTTAATCCGTAATGATGTCATTGGTATCAATAAATAAAAATCAGTATATAAACTAGTAACACCAACCCCAGTATTTCAATATTAGTTTTCTTTTTATCAAAAACCTCCATTTGTATTATTATTTTAATTTAAAATTATTACTACTTTCTTCACTTAACTTTTTAACCAAACTATTACTAAAGTTTGAATCATATTTTTGATCGGGTTTTTTTACTGGCAAAATATTATTATTATTACGCTGTGTTTGCGGTAAATTTGATAACATATTAATATTACTATATTTTACGTCATTATCATAATCAGAGTTTAATAAATTTTCTTTGGAGGCTCGACGTTTGTACAACTGTGCATTTTCAACAGAATTTAATTTAATCATATTTGTGAATTTAATTTTTTAGATTAAGCTTCAAAATACCAATTGATCGTCGGACGTAGAAAAACTAAATGATGAGAAGAGTTTGTTTCATCGCAGCTAAGAAATGTTATCAGTTTTGTGTTAAAAGAAGTAACGATAAAAGAAGATAAAACTAATTAGTATATAAAATATACAAATTTATATGATAAAGTTTTATTTTATATAATAATTATCATATTTTGATAGTCAACAACTTTTATATAAAACAAGTTGATATAAGTCAGTACAGATTAGGATGGAATGCGATCAAGTATTGTACAAAATTGTATAGAAAAGTTTTTATTCGAACTTGGGATTATTATTGTTTGATAAGTAAAAAGAAAAGAAAAAAAAAGGTTACAAATCCAACCTATTAAACTATTGTCCCATTGCATTAACGTCGATACTTGTAAAAGTTATGGAAAAAATTTTCAATCATAAACGGCCTACTGCTGACATCGTGTCAGTTCTAACAGATAAATTGGTTAAAGAAATCCATGACTATGACATTTCCCTTGACATATCCAAGGCGTTTGACAGAGTTTGTCATCGAACTCTTATCAACAAATTAATTTCATTTGGAGTCTGTAAGACCTTGATCTATAGGTTGGAATATTTTTTATCCCTGAGAACTATCAGAGTAGTGCTGGTCACTGAATGACGGATGGTGCTATGTCGGCTAAATTCCCAATTCAAACCAGAGTTCCTTAGAGTTCGGTTCTATCACCAACCCCGTTTCTGTTATTCATCAACGAACTGTTATCTATTAGTATTACCACAAACACAATATATCGCTTTATCAACGACAGTACTATCTTACATTCCTATTCTTTTTAAAAACAGTCATCTAGCCTAGCTACTAATTATCATCGTAGAAAATAGTTGAATCTTTGGATATAGATCTTGAATTAATTCTGGTCTGGGGTGTAAGGTTCCGGTTAAAACCGTCAATGACTCCGGTTAAAACCGTCAAGCTATTAATATTAAAATAAATAAAATTGTGGATTAAAATTAAAGTGGTTTGTTTTATGTTTTATTTAATAAAGTTTTTGAAAGAATATCAAGACGGTCCGGGGGTCCATAACAATGGCGCAGCCGGGAAACAGCCACGACTGGCTGATTTGTGAAAAAAAAAACAATTGGTATAACCTGTGAAATTTAAGTTTGGATTAAAGTCAGAACAGTCAGTTTTAAAATAAAAAATTTTAAATTTAAAGTGAATAAAAAAAAAACAAAATTAAAATATTAAAAATCAAAGTGTCTGAAACCGCTGAATTGAGTACTGAAAAAAAAATATATACCTGTAACCTGTTTATAAAATATCGTAGACATAGTGATTTAACAAATTGTTGAAGAAAATCCAGTGCTTTAAAACTAAATTAAATAGCATATATTGAGCTATCACCAACATATTGAACTATCACATTCAAAAAGAGAAACTAATACAAAAAAAAATCAATTTTCCAACCGTTCATCGCCAGAATCAACTTATCAACTCAACGCAGCATTTAACGAATACAATACATTCAATAAAGAGACCGGTTCATCCAGGAAAATAAAAAAGTCAAAACATCAGAATTCATCCATCAAGAAAATATATCAACAAAAATCAACTCAACGCAGCAATCAACGACTTGGTTCATCCAGAAAATTCAAAATTCTTCAAAATTTTAAGCCAACCATCCATCCATCAAGAAATAATAATAACAACAGAAAATTTAAGCAACGCATAATCAACGATATGAGTGGAAAAAATGAAGTTTGGTGAGTTCTAGATTTATTATAATTTATTTTTTACATAATCTTTAATATACCATTTATTAAATAAACAAAATAAGACAGTTTTTTCTTTTTTTTTACGAATAAAATTTTAAACATAAATAAAAATCAGTTAGCAAATTTTCTCTTCTCTATCTCGTTCAAAATTTTTATTTTCAAATTAAATTAATTAAAATTATTAAGTCATTTTACAAAAATATGAATAAAATAAATTGTTATTTTAAAAAGAAGGACTAATTAAATGTATAACACGCAGAATACTGACAAGTCAAACAAAATTGGGAAATCTACAATAGAAATTAGCGAAACTGAAACCAGAAGTGAGGAGTCTGACAGTGGTAGTGAAAAGAACCAAAGACCTTTTACGAGAAACTATACAAAAAGCATCAAGCCGGTGCTACCGTTAAAATCCATATTGACCTTACCAACACAGGAACCCTTATCGTCAGAGCTAAACATAAATTTAAAAAAAGAGATGAGTGACACATACGAAAGCATTTTTAAGATGGTCCAGTTAATTCCAATTTTTACAGGTAGTCGCAATAATACAGCCGTGGAAGATCTCCATGTTTTTTGAAACTGATTACAGGACGACTTAGAGGCGACGCCTTTCTTATGACTCATTCTGAAAATTTTGAAGATTTAAATCAATTTTACAGTTTTCTTACGAAACACTATATACCAAAAATGTCTGTTCAAGAATTACTACATAAAATTAGTCAGTGTAAACAGCATTTAGGAGAGCCTGTACTAACTTTCGCAGAACGTATTCAGACCTTGGTAGCAACAATAAATAAACTTTCAAAAGAGACGAATCCAGGGAAAGACCTGACAATATTAAAGACGATAGTAAATGACCAGGCAATAACCGCTTTTAAATTAGGTCTAAGTAACGTTAACATCCAATTAGGCCTTTCCAGTAGTTTAGAGACAAATTTTGACAAATTATTAGAACTAGCAACAAATTTAGAAAAATTCGAATACCAAAAAATGTCTATACCTAGTAGTCCAATACACCATCTCAGTGAATTATTTAATACAATGCACATACCACCATCAATAAATACTGGTTCGACACACATTGTTAACACGATAGACTCTAAAAATGAAATTACTGAGTGTGAATTCTGCCGAAGAAAAGGACACACTATACAGAATTGTAGAACAAAAGCTAGAAGTCCTTTTTGCACCATATGTCACCAATACGGTCATGAACATTTTAATTGTTGGAAAAACCGTTTCCAACCAAGGAATAGATCCGCAAATAGTCAGAGAAATTTTAATTACCAAAAATCATACAATTTTGAAAACAGAAGGAGTAACTTTAACTCGAATAATTTTCAATACAACCCATATGGGCAACAAAATAATGCAAATTATTACCCTAGGAACAATACCAGTTACCAAAGAGATAGTCTTAACGATCAATACGGTCAACACAATAATCATAATAATAATTGGCAAAACAATAACACTAGACAACTGGGTCCTGACATTAACGCCACAAATAACCCTTACAGGAAAGAGACAACGTTTAAAGCAAATGCTGTAAATGGTAGACAAGTACGACTAGTTAGCTCAGAGGACATAGATACTAACGATAGTTCGGGAAACTTGATAGGGCCAATTTGCGACCCACAAATTGCCGCCCAACACCAAACGTAATTATTACGGGCGATATTCACAATATAAGTAACATAAAAACTGTCAATTTCAAAATTATACAAATACGTCTTTATCTAATTCACAAACTACAAATAGTGGTTTACCAATAGTTGAGCTTCCGATGGATATCGCAAATCGAGGATCTCTTAAAATGTTGATAGACACAGGATCAGACATTTCTATTATAAAAGTTCAAAATTTAAAACCAGAAACACTAATTTGGCCAAACGAAAAAATAGAATTCACAGGTATTAACGGTCAAAAACAAGAAACTTTAGGGACCAGTATAGGAAAAATTAGCATTCTGAACAGCATGGAACATAAATTTCAAATAACCAAAAATACGATTAACTTAACTACGGATGGAATTTTAAGAAATGATTTTCTATCAAATTAAACTGAAATTAATTTTTTACAAAAACACTTAACAGTATATCCATCAAATGGAACAAATAAGCTTGAATTACCTTTTATAGAAAATAACAAAAAATTAGAAACCGAAGGTTTGTCAATGCAACATAACCAAATAGAAATCCATACAGACAATCTGGTAAAAAGCTCGACAAGAATAATAGCTCGATCGAAGAAAATTATAGAAATACCTTTAGAAGGAACCCCACAAGAAGATATAATTTGTTTTGCTGAAGAAGTTCAACCAGGTATATACGCAGGAAACACTATTACTAGACCGACGGACTCGAAGATTTTAATTAGCGTAATAAATTCTACTACAAATGATATAACATTAAAAGATTACGAACCAAAGTATGAACTCCTCCAGAATTATTTTTATACGCCCGATAATCACGAAACAAATGAAAGCAGTTCTCATAATTTAGAAGTACAGACAGAGAGAACAGAAAAGCTTTGGAAATTAATTACGTTAGAAGACACCCTAACATTGGAAGAAATAGATTCTATAAAACAAATATGTGCTGACTATAACGATTTATTCTACTTAACTGGAGATAAACTAACACATACAGATGTCATTCATCATAAAATACCAACAGAAAAAGATACTCCTCCGATGAACCAAAGAATGTATAGGCTACCAGAAACACAAAAGATAGAAGTGGATAGACAAGTAGAAGAAATGCTGTGTAATGATATAATCGTACATTCCAAATCTCCTTGGAATAGCCCATTATTAGTATTGTACACTGTATTAAACACTGATTTTAGACTACAAAGAAAATTATTTAGCATGTAACAGATTTGAACATCGATTTATTTTCCTGACTTCAACCCAAGTACAAGAATGTAAAAAGGTCATTTTTAATCTACAGGAGTTGACCTACTTATGTCGTTTAGAAAGTCCGACATTTTTAAACAACAAAAACTGTTTAGTAAACCTTTACTTTAATCCATTTAGTGACAGAGTGTTATGTAGACATAAACAGATTCAGAGTAACTACAACAAATTCGTAAAATTATTACACAAGAATTCATGGATTCGCATTTTGATGAGTTTGGATATATGGAAATAAGGTTTTGGATAGTTAGGAACCTTACACTCGCCCCATTTTTATAAGTGAAATTTGTATCTTTACGATACAAATTTCACTTATAAAAATGGGGCGAGTGTAAGGTTCCTAGTTCCTCCAATTCCATTTCCCAATCTTTAACTATCCAAAACCTTATTTCCATATATCCAAACTCATCAAAATGCGACACAAGCATTTTGATTTCATAATAATTATTCTGAACAAAATAATTGGTTTGTTTCATACATTTTTGCAAACAATAATTTTTAATTATGTTTGCAAAAATGTAAATATGTTACAAATCAGTTTGTTGACTTCGGAATAATTGTTATGAAAAACAATTATTTGATGTAGGTCAAAGCAATATAATTAAAGTGGTATGCTTTGACCAATAACAAACTAATTGATTATAATCACGCCCTTTCTTTTAATTTTCCCCAAATTATAAATTAAATAAATCAATTTACCTATGTACTTACACTCTCCTCCAATTGTTTTTCAATTTAAATTAATTTTAAGAATACTAAAAATAATATCGAAGACTCCGATTAAAACCGTCAAGCTATTAACATTAAAAATAAATAAAACTGTGGATTAACATTAAAGTTGGTTATGTGTTTTATTTTAAATAACAGGTCATTCAATAAGTCCGTAGGATAAGTAAGAAAAAAACAACATTTTGACAAAACTCGATTTTTTTATTCAACATAGTTGCCTTCGAGGGCGATACAACGAGTATAGCGATTTTCCAACTTTTATATACCACTTTTATAGTACGATTTCTCTTTCTCGTCAAAATAGGCCTCAGTTTCAGCGATTACTTCATCATTGGACTTAAATTTCTTTCCAGCAAGCATTCTCTTGAGATCTGAAAACAGGAAAAAGTCGCTAGGGGCTAAATCTGGAGAATATGGTGGGTGGGTAAGCAATTCAAAGCCCAATTCATTCAATTTTGCCATCGTTTTCATCGATCTGTGACACGGTGCATTATCTTGGTGAAACAACACTTTTTTCTTTTGCAATTGTGGCCGTTTCTTTGCGGTTTCAGCCTTCAATCGATCCAAAAGTTTACAGTAATAGTCGCTGTTGATGGTGGTTCCTTTTTGGAGATAGTCGATGAATATTATTCCGTTCGTATCCCAAAATACAGACGCCATCACCTTACCGGCCGACTGTTGCGTCTTTGCTCGCTTTGGATTCGGTTCGTCGACTGCTGTAAACTCAGCTGACTGTCTTTTGGATTCTGGTGTGTAATTGTGAAGCCATGTCTCATCCATTGTCATATATCTACGATAGAATTCCATTTTATTGCGGTTTAACAGTGCCATAGACTCCTCCGAAGCATCGATTCGTTGTTGTTTTTGGTCGACTGTGAGCTCATGCGGCACCCAATTTGCACAGAGCTTTCGCATACCCAAATGTTCATGTAAAATGGTAAAAACACTACCATCTGCTACCTTTACAATGTCAGCTATTTCGTGCACCTTCAATTTGCGATCGTTCATAACCAATTTGTGGTTTTTTTATGTTTTCTGGAATAACAGCCTCATTTGGGCGTCCACTGCGCTCTGCATCTTTTGTGCTGGTACGACCATATTTAAATTTAGCAATCCACTTCTCTACCATTTGTCTCGATGGAGCAGAGTTTGGATAATGTTTATCAAGCCATTGTTTGGTTTCCACTGTATTTTTTTTCATCAAAAAGCAATGCTTTGTTAAAATACGAAATTCACTTTTTTCCATTTTTTTTCAAAAACAAAAGTTGCTTCACACAAAATGCTATAACTCACGAATCAATAGTCAGATTGCTGTCAAATTTATACACGTATCGTTTGAAGGTTAGTACTAAATAAAAACCATATGGAAAAAATTCTAGTAACGCTATCTATGTGTCATCCTACGGACTTATTGAATGACCTAGTAAAGTTTCTTAAAGAGTATCAGGACGGTCCGGGGTCCATAACAGGGGTAAACGGAATTTTGTGACACTTAATTCTATGAAGACGAAGTCGTGTTTTTTGTTCCATAAATTGAGGTCCAATGCTCCAATGCAACATTTTCCAGGCTACCATTTTTAAATTCACCTGCACTTAAATTATAGAGTATTAATATCAATCATAAATTGTAATGGCATGATCATATTCTTTCCGTATCGAAATTAGAGTCATAACGACCAGGCTTCCTACGTCGCTGTAAAATCTTCACCAGAAACATTGTAGCACCAGAAACATTGTAGTTGATTGATGATCGCATGATAACATCAGGTATGGATTTGATACACCATAGCAGAGTAGTTGGTGCTCTTACACTATTCTACAGATACTACTACGGTAAATGCTCTAAGCAAATTGAATGACATAATACCTCCATTAGGTAGATCTTCACGAGCCACAACACAATCTTCACATTCCCATAAGCATACCTTGCCAGTCTTATATATGAGAACATCTAGCTATAATAACTCCTTCCTTTCACGTTACGTATACTGGTGGTGGTGGAATCGAATACCAAAAAATGCTTTATGTACAATCCTAAATCTTTTAAATCCGCAATACATTAACAACCAACATTTTAACTTTCTTTTCCTATGGTTAACACGTGCATCATGTATTAGAGGTCTATAACTTAAGTGATTAACCCGAACTAAATAAAAACAAAAAAAATCGTCTTGAGCTCCATTCGATGGAAGCGAAGATGCAATAACAGCATAATATCACATGTTTATCTCAAAAATTAAGTTATGCCGTACTTTCAAGCACAAGCTACACTTCTAAGCGGCTTTGTCAATATCAGAAAGCCCAGTCCTAAAAAATTCGAGTTTTCTACCAGGACTCTTTATCTACAAGGACAAGCTATATACAACACTAAATACTTTCTTATAGCAATATGTAAATGCCAAAGGGCTCAAATATCCAACACTGTTGGGGTTATTTTTGAGTCATACTTAACTTATGTCATGGGGGAATCAGTTTTTGTTGATCTGGAATTTTTTTACGGGTGTGAGATATGAGTTAACCGTATAACTGTATTAGTAGTGAGATATCATCAGCCAATGCGATATATCAGGGATGCTGGCTTTGCTTTTAACTTTTATCTGCTATCTCCTACGAAACTGTAGGATGGGCCATTTAAAATTTTAAATTTGAATCGGCTATAAAAAAGAAACTACTTATAATTTTTTCACATTTCTGGTTTTATTGGAAAGGTTGAATTTTGTCATTTTATAATGGAACACAATATCATTCGTGACCACCACGACTGGCTCGTCAGTACCTCATCCGATCAACCCAATTTTTCTGTACATTTTCGATTGTTTCGGGTCGAATCTCTTCAATGGCAACTTCGATTTGATGTTTCAACGCTTCAATTGTCTCTGGATGCTTTGCGTAACATTTATCCTTAATGTCTCTCCACAGAAAATAATCCAAAGGGCTCAAATCACAGCTCCGAGGCGGCCAATTGACATCACAATTTCGGCTGATTATTCGATTTTAAAAAACAGTGCGTAAAATATCAATGGTTGCGTTGGCTGTGTGACATAGGGCCCCGTCTTGTTGAAACCATATGTCGTCCATGTCATTCTCTTGAATTGAATGTCATTCTCTTGACAATCGAAAATGTACTGAAAAATTGAATTGATCGGATGAAGTACTGCCGAGCCAGTTGTGGTGGTCATATGAATAAAATTGTGTTCCATTATTAAATGACAAAATTCAAACTTTCCAATAAAACCAGAAATTTGAAAAAATTACAGGTAGTTTTTTTTTATAGCCGATTCAAATTTAAAATTTTAAATGGCCCACTCTTTACAAATGGGGTAGCGAAATCCGAAATTCGACGTCCACGCCGTGCTACCTAGTAAATAATTAAATTGCCAGAACTTTCTTTCTTCACTCACTATGACAATGAGTGATCTCAACAGTTTGACATTTTGCACAAACCGATTGACGTGTAAAACGGGGAAACGAATATGGTTGAGGCATGATGGATCAGATTTCATCCATTTCGATCACCAACAATTCCTATAGCACGCTTTTGAAGAGTCTAAAGAATTAGGATGGAAACAGATGCAGTGCCTAAACTTAGCTGAAACACTCCATACAGGGACGAATATAGAACTTATAAATGTGAAGTAATGGATACGGAGTGAAATATTTTTTACATCTATTGAGAACTCCGAGTTTTTTTGACGTGCTTTTGACATCGCCATTATATGATCGTTCCAGAGTAGATCATTGGACATTATGACTCAATAAACGAACGCTTTCACATTCGTCTAATTGTTCGACACACATACTAATTGAAATATCTCTGGGGAACACGGTTTTTGATCTAGAAACAATCAATAGCTGTGTTTTGATGGAGTTAAAATTAACCAAATTTTTGTCATCCCAATTGGCGATTTTTATGGCAGCGTCTCTCCGGGCAGGAGTTACTCGTTCGTGCATTTTAACCTTTGACGATAGGGGAGCGAATGACTGGTGCAGTGTACTATCATCTGCAAAACTATTTATTGGGTTACTGGTGATTTTCAACAGTTGATATAAATTAAAAATAGAGTTGGGGATAAAACTGAGCCTTGGGGTTCACCAACGGTAATTAATTTAAAGTCAGAAGAAAAGCCATCGATGGATACCGAAATGTATCGGTCGGTAAGAAAATTTTGAACCAGTTTCATGATTGCGGGCTAAAAACCGTATGCAACGAGCTTGTTGATCAGGTTGGCATGCGATATTCGATCAAATGCTTTGAGCTGTCTAATGCGATAACGTACGTTTTCAAGTATTTCAAGTACGTAATCACTTAAACTATTAACACTATCGTAATAATTTAAATTATAACTTTACATCATCGCACGCAGTTTAATTTGAAACTAACTATCATTCTACAAAAGACATTCCTTAAATATAATTTCTCGTATATTCTAGGAAAATCTATTCTTTACAAAGAAAGCTTCAGAAATCTACGTCATTATTTTCGATATACATATTTTTTATGTTTTGACCCTTTTTCTTAGAAACCAATGTTACGTGACGTTGAATTTATTTTCGAAGAAGAAAGATTTGATGTCCTGCGATGAACGGATTGAGGGAGTTGAATCCTTTAAATATTTTGGATTAATGCTTGATTCAAACAATAGCATAGTTACAGACATACAAGCTAGCATCGCTACAGGTATTCGAATTTTCTATTCAATAAATCTCGCCTTGGATCCCTTTATTTGAGCGTAAGATCCAATGTTCCATTTTTATTTTTTGGTCCACTTAAGACAGACGCTGGAGAGTACAGAATCTATAAAAGGTTGTATTCGTTCCAATAGGATTACTTGGTTTGGGTTTTTCTACAGGCCGATTCACAGTCTGGAATGATTAAAAAATGTAGGTTAGAGGTAGGTACGACTACAATGGGATACAGACGTAAAGAGTAACCTTAAAAAAGTCAGATGCCATGGTAATTATGCCGCGGTTGCGAATGACCGTGGTGAATATTCGAAGTTGGTAGGGTCTACAATGCTCCTACGTAGATCATAGACGCCAAAAAAATCTCCTACAAATAAAAGGTTGAAGTTTAAGGATATTCTTGTGAGATTTAAAATTAATCTTTGCAATAGTGAGCAGACTCATTTCTGCTCTATATCTTTCTCAATAATTGACTTTATTCTGTCGAACTCGGACAAAGTTTCGTTTTTGAATCAAATGTCGATCCTAGGTATCTCACGGCATGATTTGTTATCTTTCTCGTATAACATTATTCCAGGGATGGTTAAAAAACTATAACGTAGAGGGGTTTTACAAGCTTACCGTGGTTTGCTTTGCTATAGCTTAGCGTGGTTTTAACTGTATGATATTCCTGGATATCGATGATTAATTACAATTTTTTAATGAGATGATAAAATAAACCATTTAACTGACCTATTTGAACCTTTTAAAACAATCGTAGTTAATGTTAATGAATCCAAATGGTTTTCAAGTGGAATTAAAAGCAAAATGAAGGAAAGAAATAAGGCCTATCTTGAGTGGACAAAATTTCGTACCGAAGAAGATGGAATAAGAATGGAATAAGAATTTGCGTAATAGGGTTAATGTTTTAGAGCGTCAATCACAAAATAATTTTCTGAATGAAAAACATGATCCTAAGTTACCTCCAAAAGTTTTTCGAGGAATATAAATAGTATTGGTATTGGAAAGAGCGAATTTGATCAATAAACGGTCCCGTTTTCGTCTAATGATCTGAATAGATGACAATACATATTCCATTTCAATACTCAATTGAATTTTGAAAATATTTCTCTTGCTGAGAATTCATCTATAAACTCAATCAAATCAGAAGCGGTTGGCTTGGATTGTATTTCGCTTAAATTTATTAAACTTATTTTACATGAAATTTCAAATTGCATTCTATATATTTTTAATAGCTGCATTACTCGGTCATACATTCCTGAAACTTGGAAAATAGCGAAAATAACTCCGATTCCAATAGTTAAAAAAACCGGTTCTGACTTTATAGCGATTTGTACCTTACCAACATTATCAAACGCTTTTGAGATAGTGATTAAAAATAAATGTTAGAGTATTTGCTCCAACTTTGCCTCTTTTATTTCCTCTATTCATAAATGTTATTTCTTCATATCTTTTCGCGGTTTCACGTGTATGCTGATGATTTGCAATTATACACGTGTAACATTTTAAAAAATAAAAATTAATATATATAGACAAACTCAATGAAGATCTCTTCAGAACAACCCGAAACTGTAAATGTTGTTCAATGCATTTGTTAGTTATGTTTTTTCTCTGCAAAAATATGTTCAGGTATCAGCAATCAGCATTTGCTGATAAATTATTTGGTTGTGGCATTAAAGGGTTTTTGGAGTTTCAAATTTGTGCTTATGTTCCTAATATTCTGCTAATGAAAAGACCTACGTATCTTTTTAATAAGATTCATATTACATGCTGTTTGCGCACTGGGCGTATCATACTACCGTTAAATATATTGATTTTTAACTCGTCATTTTTCGTTCTTGGGTTGAGTATAGGTATAATGATCTTACATTTAGTTTAAGAATGTGTACTGCGATGTCAAAATTTTTAAATATGTATTTTGTAAGTTGTATTTAAATATTGTTACTTATTTTATTTTTGCATATTATGTATATATCTCTTATTTTAAAAATGTGTGTGTCTGTGATGCTGTCGTAAAAATATATTGTAAATAAAAGCGTTCAGCTTACATACGATTTTAACGCCTATAGCTCACTATAGTACTCAAATGTTAACAACGAGCATCGTGGTAAAGATTTTACTGAAGAAATAGACGAAGTAGATTCCTAGGGCAACAGACAAGCCGCTTACTCAGAAACATCCGATATATATCTCACCAGCATGTCCCGAAACCCAACAATAAATTATTACTAATCACTATAAGATCACCGAACGCAGCCCAAAAAGAAACGTTTCAAAATGGAAACTGATGTTCAACTACAAGGAGATTACAAGGAGATTGAATCAAATGAGAACCACTTTTTTCAGCGTTCATCAGTGGCAGAAGAGATAGCATTGGCTTTAGAAACCTATCGTATTCCTAATTCAAAATACAGATTAT
The DNA here is from genome assembly GCA_963693315.1 of Diogma glabrata. NCBI lineage: Eukaryota > Metazoa > Arthropoda > Insecta > Diptera > Cylindrotomidae > Diogma > Diogma glabrata. The sequence goes on from OY856188.1 coordinate 285,399,627, forward strand.
ACAAGTTATACTTAATAACTATCCAAAAATTAAATGACAAACCTTACTAAATCTGAAATCACAACAAAATCATCATCTTTAGTTAGAGCGTAGACCTTACAATAAAGCAGTTTTCACTTTGTATACAGATGTGCTACAATAAAATCTGAATATTAAGTCGATTACGATAACATCCCACCACTAATTATACCCAATGGTTATTTATGTTACGTTAAACTAACTGTTCTTGCATTGCAAACAACATCAACAAAAAGCTCTGAGACAGAAACAATGCAATTGCAATCAGATTGGAACGTACACAAAACAAAAGGCAGAAAACTAGCATTCCAAAATTTAGTAGACGCGATTGATCTAGACAGTATCTTATGGTGACAAAACCACCAATGCCAAAATAAATATATCAACAATGCTACATTTTTATTTTAATCCTATTACCATTGGTTAAACTAATTGGTACGCTAGAAAACATTAGTCAACCATCATTTTGTAGGCATGTGATACTAGTCGAACACCGATAAGAGAGAAGCACAAAAAGACCAACACGATAATTTAAAATTAAATTTGCATAGGACTAAATGAGAAGAAAAATATCTGGCGACTGTCTTACTTCAGGGGGCATCTGTATAATGCGTTCAATACTTGAACACGACAGTAAACAACAGTCTTGAACTAGCATGACTCCACTTATACAACGTTCAATCAGCCGTTATTTTCGCCGCAGAAACCAATCTGTTGTATACTGAAACAGCCAAACAAACTATTTGAAAATCAAACAAGATGTACCGTGTCAATTTTAAACTTGCCAACAGTTAGGTCCCTTTAAATGTATCTTAGCAACCGAACAAAACCTACAGGGTAATAGCCAGGAGCCAAAACATCAGCGAAATCTGTGATAGCATCAACAACTATCAACGATCTCAGCAAATTTACACCTCGTGAGGTAACAACAATAAATTGTTCTTCTTTAATGCCTAGGCAAACAGCATCAAGAAAACCCTCTGGAACAGAAACAACGCACACAAGTCAATGTCGAAAAGCTTTTCGAAACAGATGAAACAAACTATAATTACAACATACAAGCCAATTGCAGACTAAACTTTTATAAGATATAAAACAGATGTGCAAAGCAGAATATTTTCAAGAATGAGTTCATCAATTATTATATTAATTTTCATAGTATTAAACTACAATAAGAAAAAAAATTATAAATCTAACAATTTTATGTTTCGACATCGCAATTTTCTACTTGACCTTCTATTGCAGAAAAAGATTTTTTGAAAATATGTATAAACATAGATTCAATTAATTAATTCCATATATGGTTAATGTACAGTATTCAAACATGAAAATTAAGCTTTGAAAATAACGAACCCCACTTAACCATTTAATGCGAAAATTATCTAAATGCTATTTAGGTTAGTATTAAATAATTAAGCCCCAAATAATTAGCATGCTTACCCTGTAATTGGGGGCATTTTTTTCAAATCAATTTAGGTTCTCAATAATTTTTGTATTGAAGAATTTTATAAATGAACAATATTTTCAATTAAAAACTTCACAGCTGCAAATAAAACCATCAACAAAATTTTTTTTAAATATTTTATAAAAATTTTCTATTTTACACATGCGTGTATATTTATTTAATAAATATCATTATATAATAAAAAAAATATATATCATAAAATGATTTTATCACAATTTATTATCTGTAATTTGCTTACCTTTTTTTGCAATTTAAAATAAATACGATAAGAACTTTTTTTATCACAAAACCATGAATGAAAAAAGAGAAAAAACGATAGTCAATGACAGTATTTTGACAGAATGAGAAATATATTTCTCAATCTTTTAAATCTACGCCCATTTTGAATTAGTAGAATGACGTCACCTGCTATAATAAACTTAAGGTAACGCGATTGTGAATGGATCAGTCTGGGGATTCTGTAACTCGTGAAAGCTTTGTTTATTTTGATAAAACAAAATTTGAATACATATATTTCTTGTGATCGTTAAATAAGGCGGTCATCATAACAAATGAAACCTTTTTAAAATAAAATAGAAAGAGGGTTTTGGTATTTTGGGAATGTTGATTTATTTTACATTAATTTTAATTTAACATAATTAATTAACGACTAAATTAAAGGATTGCACAAAGATATATTTTATGCATCAAATTTATTTTATAAATACTTAATACTTTTTTATTAACTGCATTATACTCCAACGACACGTATTTCAGAAATATAAATAAATTAAATAATCGAAGATGTTTTAAATACGAATAATGTGTCTTTAAATTTAAAATGTTGGTTGATATTAACAAAAAGAGTAAACTAGTTTGGAAATAATATTTTAGTTGGAAAAAATATTTTCACACAACAACAAATTTGTTTTTACAATAGATATATCCTAAGGAATTTAAAAGACTTAATTTTCTTTCTTCATTCTATTCAATGTCATACGATAAATAATTGAATCTCTGCCTGGGTCCATGGTGGCAATAACAATACAGATAGCTAACAATGAAAATACAAAAGCAACACCGAACCATAATATGATATTAAAAACAGCTGGATAGTCTTCTGAGTAGTTATCAGCAAGATTCAAAGTCGCGGGCTATAATATAACAAATTTAATTATTATTAATCTTGACTAACTATTAAAATTTAACTTACAATTTCGGCAGCAACATCTCGTCGAGTCCTTCGATATTGTTCTTTGTTTGCGAGTACAGCTACTACAACGTTTCCTCCATAAGCTTTTTCGGCTGAAGTTGTTAATTTCTCGACATTTGAAGAAAGTAATTTAAGAGCATCGGTAACAGCAGGTGAGCCTTGATGCGCATTAATTAGTTCAGTTAACGAAACGCGTACAATTATTAACGATGGTTTTTTTTCAATATTATATAATTTATTTGAAATAAAATCTAAAACATCTAACTGTTGTAAGAAAAGTTTATCCTCTGGATGTAATTGTGGTTTAAGAGAAGATACCGGTTTTTCGGGATTTGTAGATTTAACTGAACCGAAAATCCCATCATAAGGAGTTAACTGTAAAATATAAAATGTAAAGTAAACATTTTTAAGACTGTAAGAAATCAACTTACCGAATCAAATCCTTGGTTCAAGTCTATTTCGATTACATCATCATGTTGTTCAACAACACCAAGTAAACTATCAATGGATTCAGATGTTAATGATCCAATAACACTGAATGTTTTTGATTTACCTTGCTGTAATAAAATTTAATTATTCATTTATCAAATATAGACATTATAATTGAATGAATTTTTATCATAGAATTTATGTTGTGGCTTTTCCAAAATACTTTAACAAACGAAAAATTCTTTTGAAAATTAATTACTTACTGAAATTTTGAGTTCTTCAACGCCTTCAACTACTACTGCAACAACAGCTTTGGGCATATTAAAAGGCTCACGAATATATAGACCACTCCAACCTGATGGATTCTCAACAGAATAACCCAATGCTGCGGAAAAAATTTCAGGGATTGTATCTGGCTCTAAATTTTCATTTCCTTTAAACTCAATAGAGTCTGGATTATGAACAATAGAAAGTTCACCATTTCCAATCACTAAAAAAAATTATCTTGATTACAGAAGTCATATGATCAACATTGAAAAACATTGGTAGTAAAGAATTTATACAATCATAATAAATATTACTTAAATTTATTACTTACCTAAAGAAATTAATGTAGAAACACATAATATTATTTTAAACATATTTTATATTACTTTAAAATTTATTTTCTAATCCAAAATTAATATGATCATATGACGATTCCCTTTCCCAACAAATCAATGACATATGACAGTTCTTTTCTATATTCTGCTACAACTACTACCTAGACAATTCACGTGACATAGTAATATTTTAGTTCAGATGTTTACCGCAGTTAGTTATATGTCGAGTAGAGGAACATTTTTTAAAAGATCGCTTTTAATCTTTTTTACAGTTGTAATTTCAATGTTCATGTTAAATTGTTCATATATTAATTCCAGAATGGTATTTTGAAACTTTTAATACAATAGATTAACTATTCAAAAGTGCCGTTAGCTTTATTATTAAAAATCTACAATATAAGTTAGCACCTCTTTTTTCTACGTTGTTTCTGATCTATCAGTATTTTCTACTTAGTGGATCCCATATCCTTGAAAATTTTTGCTATATCGTCTATTACTATGTCTTGACGTTGCAATTAATTGACTATAATTATCCTACAATGCAATTAATTGATGCGTGAAGACGTAAAATATGGCAATAATTGAAGACTACAATAATTATGTTTTCAACTCAAATTATTGTAGTCAATTATCTTAGTCCTCGTTATTGACAATGGAATATTTTAGTGGCTTCAAATGACGTTAGTTTATTTATATATATTTTCTGTAGTTTTAAATTCAAAATATATCATATATATCATTAAAAAGTTTAAATAATATTTAGAATTATTTTAATTATAAACAACACCTTTCCATCAATGTTTTAGCTTTGGTTTTCTCTTATTCGTTTGTAGATTTCGTTATGGGGCCGAGATTTTGAAAACTTTGAAAATTTTGGTTTGTCATTATGAAAATGTATTTTTTTAATTTTTGTTAATTTATTAAAGACATTTTAGTGAAATAATAGTAATAATAGTGACGTGTGCAACGAAAATTACTTTCAACAATTGTTTACAATCTAAATTCTTGTACTACAAAATAATTAAAACTGAAAACTTAAAATTTGTAGTCAGTTAGTTTAAGTATTGACCACTAAGTGTCAGGTCAAAATAATATCCCAATAATTTTTATAGTCAAGACTGAAACTAGAATTAATTGACCTAAATAATATATTGTAGTAACCAATTAATTGCTACGTCAAGACATAGTATATATTGTTTTTCTTTTCAAGGTGTCTTATACCGATCTCCATTTTCTTTTCCTTACATCATGTACCTCAACGTTTATCTACGTTCTTAGTGTATAGTGCTAATCACGTAGTCGCGTTAACTGTGTAAAGAAGGAAGTGTTTTCCTGAACAGTTGCTGAAATAACTGACACTTCAGTTCCTGTATAAATGGGAAGATTTATTCGAAAAAAAAATACATCTAGGACCAGTATAGACGGTGTTGGGAATGACTGTCATCACACGCCGTCACATGTGAAGGGCAATATACTTTTTTTTAAAGAAGTTCAGGCAGAGGAATTAGAGTGATTAGAGTAATGTTTATTGTTTAATTACACTATGATCACATTTTTTTTCTCTTGACGCACCGATGCGTTGGAGAGATTTTAGACACAATGGTAGTGTTCGGTAATAGCGGTAGTTCGGTAGTGCAATAATATAATAAATATCACGATTTTTTTTTCTAACTTCACTTTGTTGAATATTACGTCAAAAAGATGGATTTATATGCCAACCTTTATAGGTCACTTTTATTTCAATTAATTTTATTATAAAAGATAAATTCAGCCCGAAAGCCGAAAAACCAATTTTATCAAGAATAGTGATCACAAAAATGTAAGCATAAACAAAGCCAAAAGCGTTAACAACCAAAATAAAGTATTTTTATTGTCACCTAAATTCAAAACATTTTGATATTTAAAACAAGCAAAAAATCTGATTTTTTCCGTGATAAATGGCAGCATATAATACTTCGAAAAATCGTAACTAGTAGCTTTACTAATTAATTTAATTTTATATATTACACACACTATGAGACGCCATGTAAATCATATAGAGTATCATATGCATGACTATTTTACTAAATTTTTAATTTTTTAAATCATAATATAGCTATAAATATTTCACGATGGGATACTGCTGAAATTAACATTTAACACTAACATATGAATATATACAATGCATAATTCTTCAACATCTTTTCTTTTATATATATGTAATATAATGCTCAAAAATGAAGGCAATGCGGCGTAATTCTTAACGCAAACAGATTTATTTAATATAATTATAATATTATTCTGGAAGCAAAATCCTTATTGGTCCTTAACTCAAATACATTTACAAGTATTTTTTGCAATTATATAATTTATTAATTAAATAGAAATTTAATTTATAATAGGCCTCTATACAATTTATTAAAAACGGCGTGATTATGGAATCATAAAATTGAAGTAGATGACATTTCTTATTGGGCAACTTTTCTTTTTTTCCACTTATTCGGACTTATTCTATTTCGTATTACAGTGGGTTACACCCATAGAAAAAATAAATATGCAACGTACCACAGTGTAAACGTAAAAAAAACGAAATTGTATCCGAATTTGGTCAAAATATTTTTTGTTTAATGTACAACATTTATGATGTGTGCTTGTTCTTGGCTGATAACGCTCCATGTCTGCTTCAGCAAGTTGTATTTTGTTTCCATCTACAGATTTAGTTGATAAAATGTTATATGTAACGGGATATTTGAAGCTTGCAATAACGATTTTTTTTTAAACAGAATTATTTGATAATCTTTTTTGTGATGTTATGCTCTAGTGTTGAGCTCTAAAAAATAGTGAGCGAACTCGGCTACTCGCCTTTTCTGTTTGTTAAGAATTAAGAACTGTCGCTGATTTATTTGGCAAGTTATTATAACTTTTAAAATAAATTAAACTTTAATAAAATTAAACAGATTCAATTTGTTTTAATTTTGATGGTTTAATTTTTTTATTTTTTTTTTAAGTTGTACTTATATTGATTTTTTTCGTATGTTAGGTTATGTTTAGGTTGATTGACACATTTAAAATTGCAATAACTTGTGAAATTAAAAGTTATCAAAATTTTTAATTATGCTTGACTCATCACAAATAATAAGTGGTCTAGCCGTTTTGTTGTCGTTTTTTGTTGGGTATAAATATGCTTTAAAAATACATCTAACTAGTAATAGCAAAAGCATAAACGAACCCGTAAAAGAAGAAAGAATGGTAAATGTTCACATATTTATTACTAAATAAGACTGTTTTATTTAGAATCTATATTTTTGTTTGTAGAACTTTTCAATGTCTGGCAATTACAAAATGGTGTTAGTCGTTAGAAACGATTTAAAAATGGGAAAAGGTAAAATCGCAGCCCAATGTGGCCATGCAGCTGTAGGTGCTTATCAATCTGCTTTTAAAAAATGTCCGCAATTACTTCGGCAATGGGATAATTTTGGATCGAAAAAAGTAGCTGTTAAAGTAGAGAGTGAAGCAGAGTTAATGGATATTCGAAAACAAGCAATATTAAACGACTTTAACATATGTCTTATTCGAGATGCTGGTCGAACTCAAATAGAACCAAATACGAAAACTGTATTAGCAATAGGTCCTGCTTTGGATAAAAATATTGATAAAATAACAGGACATTTAAAATTACTTTGAAATGAATATAATTAATGATTATTTATAACTTTAAATCTTAGATTTTATATTACTTTTTTTTAAATATATTTTAAAACCATAATCCCTCATCGTCGTTCGGTTCTTCTTTAAATATTTCCATTTTCAGAGCGTCATCTTCATCGCTATCTGACACTGCTAAGTCATCATGAATGCCGATTTGTTGAGGCTTTAAAAATAATTTCTAAATTAAGTAAGAGTTAAATATAAGTGTTAATACGAAATACCTGCTCCTGTTGTTGATTTTCAATTTGTTCAACAAGATTCTCTGTAATTTCTTGTTGTTCCGGTGCAGGTTGTTTACCAGCTAGTCCTAGAAAATCAGATGGATCGTAGTTAGGATCTATATCAACCGATTCATCTTGTGGTTGAGTATAAAATCCTATGCCACTTAATTGGACCATAGCTTCGGCTGCTTGCTGACTATCGTCTTCTCCATGTCCACCTACTTTAAAAATAAAATTATTTTAAATATTTATCTGAGAAAAAGAGTAAATCAGCATACCAACTGGTGGTGGTAGAATTGTTGGTGGCGGTGGAAGAACAGTGGTTTTTGACAATCCTTCACCTTGATCAAGTGCTACAGTGATTTCTTCATTGTCTGTAATAACATCTTCAAATTCTTCATCGTCAGTAGAAAATTGTAGGTCTGAAATCATACAAATAGTTTTCTAAGTACTTATCCAAGATAAATAATTCAAAATTCGTTTTGATTCGTTGCTCGCGGCATTATGTTCATATAATTTAAGGATTTGTTTGTTTGTAGTATAATTTTTATTCCTTTTTCTTTTTTAAAATAATAATTTGAAGTAAAAAACTACCACACCTTCATCCAAATATGAATTTTGTGTATTGCTTAGATTCGAATTAAAACTTCCTTTCCTTGGTCGTCCACGGCCACGTTTCATACTCCAAAACTTAGCTAAAAATAAAATAATAATTTATTCTCCAAAACATAACGAAAAAAAATGAAAAATTAAAATTGCTACCTTCATGTGGTGTACTATGTGGATCACGATATTTTCTAGGACGACCACGAGATCTTTTAACTTCTGGTAATGGATGTATGATTGTTGGACCAAAATGTTTTTGTGACGATGTAGAGGCAGCGGAATGCGGTCGTTCAGTATTTTCGATATCAACAAAATCGTTCTCAGGTGTACTCTGACGACTGGATATGTGTCTTCCTAAATCCTCATGATCATCATCAGCCCACGCGGCTTCGAATTCTGCATCATTTCTTGCACGCTCTTGAACCAATGCAATATTTTGTTCCAAATGTGTACAATGCTCACCGAACTGAAAACAGGCAAATGATACGAATTTAAAAGACCGATATTGTCGTGGTTAAAAAAGTTATCTAATTCAATTTGCAAAATCTGACATTCTAATGTATGTATGCACTGGACACAATAATAACGACATTTAGTGCGGATTTTTATTAAAGTTAAATTAACATAATTAAATTAATTAATATATAATTTAACAAAAACAATTCACTCACTTCATCCAACGCATCTTTCGCAAAATGATACATAATTTTGGCTTGTTTTGTAAAACTTGAATCCGATCCATTATACTGTTCACAATTTTTAGCAATCAAGTCAATATCTACTAAAAATTCTGCACGAGAATGATATTTGTGAGCTGCAATGTAATTTTAGTTTTAAGAGTAAAAAATAAACAATAATTGGTTACGTATTAAAATTACCAGCAACTTTCTTTGTTACCGTTTCCAAATCCATTGGTCTCCGAATAATCATGTAATAATCTTTAATTTGTTTTTTATTAACCGGTTTTAAGAAAGGCCAACTTTCTGGCATCGTTTTTAATTTTCCATTCACTAATTTTTCAAAAATAAATGACAAGGCCACTTGATCATTGTCGTCTAACAATGGATTAATAGCTTTTTCCAACCGCATCAAACGTTCTTCTTTTTCAGCTAGACGATCAACACATTTTTGTAACATTCGTTGAGCGGCAATGGTAAATGACGATTTTGGTCCATTGTACACGGTTGAATTTTCCACTATTTGATTAACGTCGGCTAAAAATTCTTCACGACTTTGATATTTTTTTTGTCTCAAGTTTTCTCGAATGCTTTGTAAGTCCATTGGTCGTTGCACAATTCGATAGTAATCCGGAACTAGTTTGGCATTAACAGGAAACATAAATGGTTGTACATCTGGTAAGTCTCGCATTTCATTTAATATTTGTTCTAATATCGAAGACATTACAACAACCGGATCAGTTCGACGACGGTTGGCGGGTTTATTGTGTTTCTTTAGATAATCACAATGGAGATCCATTCCCACTCGACGTCTTTTACGGTTAACTGCATCTTTGGGAACTTTGAGCAACAATGTGCGACGTTTAACATCTTCGTGGCGTTTTAGAAGCTTACCACTGAGTTTAACTTTTGTTCCATCTACATTTACTAAATCTTCATCATCAGCGTTTAATTCTTTTTCAATTTCTTCTTCTTGTTCTTCAGTCATTGCAACATTTAGTGAAGGTGCTGGACCTGCATTTGTATATAGCGGACAAGCTTTATTGGTCCTAAAAGTATGAAGAAAAACAGTATTTGAATTATATTATCAACGATTAAAATACTGTAATGATTTTAACATAAGATGATAAGAGAATAATAGTAAATATTACATATTTAGAGTTGTAAATAGCACGTGAAAGTACCTAGCATCTTGTGAACTATATCTCAATCAAATCGATTTATTACATAGACTAAGACTAAGCAACTAAGGTGCTCAAACATTGCCAAACGAGAACGCAAAACACATAAAGAATCAACATGTTAATTATTACCTGGAATTGGTATTTTAGAGGAAAAATCTGATACAGTGAGATGGGTTCACAAACAGTTAAATTACATTGATATTCAAAGCTTCGTTCCAGCAGACTATTTTGGAACAAATATGTTTGATAAAAACTTGCAAAATAGGCAAAGGTAAAATATGCTTTTTGAAATCAAGAGAAATGAGTTGCTACAAACTTTGGCGAATGACATACTAACTGGAAGATTAGACTAAAACATGCATCGTGTTGAAGTTTTTAGCTTAATCGAATAATGGTTATAGAAATAGCTATATATTTATTGGAATGGATATTACTTCGGTCTGAAAGCCCTACGTATTACAATCTCGAGCCAAAAGTGAAAATCTTACCCATAATTTTTTTTGGCAGTTTGCGACGTTTTATGACATAACGATTCTACAATGCAAAAAAAAATGTGCGTGTGTCTGTCACAGTCGCCGAAAACAAACTACTGAAGCGATTTCAAAAATTGAATCTACTTGCTCATTGATGATTAATAGGTGCAACTGGAAAATGTTAACTTGTTGCAGACTAAATGTCATTTTTTCCAAAACAAATAAATTAAAAAGTAGCATTTGCGTTCGGCAAATTCAAATTGAGAAGTGTTCTGGACTTATTCGAACAATTTTGTTGGAAAAATTTTGGGTTGGTTCATATTAAAAGTCGTTTTTCACAAAAATTGTAACTATCGAAAACACACATTTAGAGTAACAAAAGAGATTTTATAACAAGTTTTTTGTACGCCTATTTCGGTATTTCTCTGTGAATTGGGAAAAAACTGCAATAAATGAAATAAAATAGTTTTTTGTTTCACTAGGGCAAAATAAGATGATTTTGGGACGAGTAAAAAGGTTGCGGTGCGACACGATATCGGATAACGCACCCAGTGGCTAGAATGTTTATCTTTATGAGATTATCCCTTTATGAGAAATGGAAAACTTTCAAATTTTCAAAATTTTCTTATTGGTTCCAAACTAACAAAAAATGGGCGCCAGATGTAGTATTTTTTATGTTGGTACATCGAAAAGGCAGGGCCAAATGAAAATGATAATAAAAAGTAGGAAATTTCACAAACATGTATACCTGGTTACTTTTGGTATCCAGGACACCATTCCAGCCTAACATAGGAGTCAGAGTCTAAAAAAACATATGGACTGGTGAACATACCGTCAAACATCAACAGAATTTTATATTAACGCTCACCCCCGTGCGCCTCTAAAAAATATAGTGGTTCGCCACCGCTAAAACTAGGTTAGATTTATGTGGAAAATTTCATGTTCCTAAGACACATTCCTACAAAAATATGCTATTTAAACTTAAAATGAAACAAGAAAAATTAGAGTTATGCAAGGGAAACACGGGCAAGCTCCTTGCAAGGGAAACACGGGCAAAGAACAAAGTTCGCCGGTTACTACAGGGAACCGAACACGTCGGCTTTGTTAAGTAATGTTTAATTCAGATCAACTCTTATTGTTGTTGTTGTAGCGACGAGATGTGGTGCTATTCTTCCGGCTCCAAGTCCAGATTCAGGAACTCTGCTACTGCCCTTGGGCGGTACCACAGATCTTCCTTCGTCAGGTCGGCTGGTTTCTTTGGAAAAGGTGGTTAGCATCATGTGGCGTGCCCTCACATGTGGTAAACTTGTCAACAATATCCTGGTCAATTCTACTCATGTAGTTATTTAAGATGCGTGACCAACCGGATCTCAACTGCGCTAGGATGGTTCTGGTGCTGCGTGGCAGTTTTACCTCTTCGGCAGCGATTTGTGATGGCTTGCTGTTAAGAACTCGATTCGGGGCGTAGTTCTTTATTGTGTCTTTAACAGCTTTGCTATGTATATTTGTTAGCCCCGTTTTATACGTAGGCTCGTCGATGTTACCGATAACTTGATTGTTTTTAACATCTTGTAGGAAGCATTTCCCACTCCTTCTTATGTCTCTAGGTGGTGTTGTCCTGTATAAGGTATCATTGCGGGATGTTGCTCTTTATGACAGGCCCAAAGATATTGTTTGGTAAGCATTTCGTTATGTTCACGGACCGGCAATATGTTACATTCCTCGTGTAGATGATCTCGGTGGGCCATCAAATGACATACGGTTGCTGTACGCAAGACTGCGTTCTGTGTTATTTGTACCTTATTCCAGTGTGTGTCAGCGACTTGGGGTGTCCATATGGGAGCAGCGTAATTTATTAAAGGCCTTCCTATTGCTTTATAAGCTGTTATTTTAGTGTTTTTATCTTTACCCACGATCTACCCACTAGAGCTTTTAGTGCGTTATTCCTGTCTTTAAGTTTTGTGTTCACTTGTTGAGCGTTGAATTTAAGTAGTGGATCGAATGTTACCCCCAGCAGTTTCGGATTTTTGACTGTAGGAATTAGTATGTTATCAATGCAGATGCTAAGTGTTGTATTTACCTCCTTCGTCCATGTGGTGAAAAGTGTGGATATGGACTTTTCAGTGGACAGTTTCAATTTTTTGGTTTTAAACCATTCATTCAAGGTGTTGATGTAGGTGTTTAGGACATTAGTGAGTTGTTCCAGGTTGTTTCCTGTCGCAAGCACCGTGCAGTCGTCTGCATATGACGTGATGGTTATTCCTTCCGGTGGTGCCGGTAAACTATTTCGGTAAAGGTTGAATAATGAAGGAGAGAGAACTCCACCTTGTGGAACTCCTTGTCTGAGCACCCTCATCTTAGATCTAGAGTTACGGAACTCAACGTACGTTTGGCGGCCTCTTAGGTAGTTGCTCAACCAGCGCTTTATTAGACCTGGCAGATGTTTATAAGTCCTATATTCGTCCCTGTATGGAGTACTGTTGTCAAGTTTGTGGTGCTGCCTCTGTTTCCATCTTGGCCCTCTTGGACTCTGTTCAAAAGCGGACTATACGAATTGTGGGTGATCGAGCTTTGACATCAAAGCTTGATTCCCTACAACATCGTCGCACTGTTGCTGACCTCGTTGTTTTTTACAAATATCGTCATCAACAGTGCTCAAATGAAATCAGCGGCATCATGCCTCAAACTTATTCTTACCCCCGTTCCACACGGCAATCGGCTACCGCAACCAGTGAAACGGTAAAGATTCCGCGCTATCATACTGGCAGATCGCAGAGAGACTTCTTTGTCCGAACTGCGTACAAATGGAATAGTTTGCCGGAACCCTTAGTCTTAGGTGGCTTCAACCCGCAGAGGTTTAAAGAAAGCGTTAATCAAAACCTTAGAACGCCAGTTGTTGTGGGACCCAGCTCTAGACCTAGGTCTTAAAAAGTATTTATGTGTTGTTGTGACACATATTCTAAACCCTATTACACAACACATTTTATTAAAAAAAAAGATTAGTATTGAATATGTCGTTCAGTAGTGCAGCGTGTGACACTGTGCCGAAAGCTGTTGACAGGTCAAGTGTAACTAAAATTGTTCTAGCACAGGGTTGCTTTAGGTTTAGACCATCGCTGATTTGGTTTTGAATTCTATGAAGAGCGGTGGTTGTACTATGTGCTTTCCTAAAGCCAAGTTGATGTGACGCCAATTTGCAAGATCCAGTTAGCCGAGGTAGCAGCAGTGCTTCTATAATTTTGCAGCCGATGAGAGGATAGAGATCGGTTTATAGGATTCTCCCTTTTCTTCAGGCTTGCCAGGTTTCAAAATGGGACTTATTCTAGCCGTTTTCCAGATATTTGGTATCTGGAGCGTATTTAGAGATATGTTGAGTATGGTAGTAAGAAAGTTCAAACCTTTGGATCCAATGTGTTTCAGCATGATGGATGAGATGCTGTCTGGTCCAATAGCTTTAGATGGTTTGAATTTCTTTATTGCGTTTTCAACATCCCCTTCTGAAAATATGATATCCTCGAAATTTTCAGTATTAAGTTTACGAATATGTCTTAATACTGACCTAGTTTCTTTTTCATGTTTACTTTGCTTTTATAAAATAAAATAAAATTGTCATAAATAAAATTTGCTAGTATAAAATAAATGTCCTATGGACGGCCACAGCTGCTTACTACAGGAATACAAATATTGACTAGATTTTACTTCGTATTTCCGAATTTTATTGTAATGCCTAGTTGTTCTAGGTGTTTATTAGTTCCCGGTACTGCTGGTAATGTGGTTGTACGGTAGATAATGGTTTTGTGTATGATAAAGGCAAGCCCATTACCTTTGTCCTTTCCTCTATCCAGTGTTATAATTCTATAATCACAGATACTATCACTATTCTTAGATCTAACATTTAATTTGGTTTCTTGTAAAACCGCGACTAGAATATTGTTTTTAAACATAAAGTTGATGATATCATCGATTTTGTTTATGAGACCGTTACAATGCTGCATTATTTTCACATCACTTGGGGTTTCCGGATGTGTTTTGATTCTTATATTGTTCTTTTGCGAGCTCGTGCTTGTATGTTGACTTGATGCATGGCAACATGGCGCTATGTAGTTTTTTGTCCATTGCTTATGTGTTGCAAGGCTTGAGCAGTTCTTGAGATGACACCATTCTTTACAGCTATTACAATGGACAGATGTAGTGTTTGTCCTTAAAATGTTTTTGCATATTGCACAATGCCATGTTTTAATTGGTCCAGGATTTCTTTCAATACCAGCCATGACGAGGAGGATCTGAAGCAGTGAGGCCAGTGACAACTGCTTCTTTATCCAAAAAATGGAGCGACGGAGTAGCAACTTTCGTCGAAATTTTTGTGATGGTCCTTGGTCGGAACTGGGTTCCGAGTACTTCTGGGGCGTAGACCCGTCCATCTTGATAACATCATAGTAACGGAGGGGTTGAAAAATATGTCTGTTGCAATTATTGAAAAGAAACATTTACCTAAACAAACAAGTTTTCTGTACTAATAGAAACTCTTAGGTATTCCTAGATAACAGGTTGTTTGTTTTTGAAAAATTAAAATTGCTGAACGTTAAATAAAGAGATTTTTGAGTGTATCATCTTTTCACTAAATTATGTTAATTTATTATATGTTAAATTTTTCCGGCAAGGCAACGTATTGATATTTCGTGTTAGTTTTGTAATAAACTTCTAAACAGAGATAAAATACTTGTTGTTTAATTATAAAAAAAATGAATTTTTTCTTTAATATGCATCGCTGCCAAAACTAAAAACATTATCTTCATAAAAGCCTTTTGCCGAAAACTATATAAAAATCCTTAACCGAAGTCATATTTTTATTTTGTATAGAAAATTTGCGATTACTTGCGTTTTGTCGATTTATATTATGTAGTAATCGTCTTAATTTGACATGTATATCCAAAGTTTCCTTCCATATTAATTTCTTGGACAAATATATCCAGCTCTTGCAAAGCTTGCAAAATGGTAAGAGGTTACTTAGCCTATGCTTTTTTAGATTTAGTTGGATGAGTTGTCAAAAATCTTGACGAATGACATATAAACTGAAAAGTGAGATCAAAACATGCATCTTGTCTAAAATACTAACGCTGTGTTGATTTTCTGTCATATTGAACCAAAATAGTTTTAAAATTAGTAAAAAAAAATAATATAAATAACACAATATGCATTGATTGAATTAATATTTAAACCAATTCGGATTAAATCAAAACCTTTTCTTATATTTAGAGAAAACGATAAAATAATACCTCATATGGCCAACTTGTCCACAGGCGCCACATTTCAATTTTAAATCCGGTTTTAATTTGATTTTTCTTCGAGAAGGACTTAAATCTTTGTTAGATGCAGCCGGCGTTCCTGGCGTACCAGGCGTTTGACTTTCACCTAAAACATAAATTTCAAATTGATCACTTTTTAAAAATATAAGCGTACAAATGTTTACTTTGTGAACTAGCACTTCCACGATCACCTAATGATATAGGTGGCCCGCCTGGAGTGTCCAGCTTTTGAGATTGTAAAACCTTCTCTTGATTCCGTTTGATTCTTCTCAATTGTTCTTGAATTCTTCTTTTTTCTCGTTTCATTTCCTCTTTTTGAGCTTCATCTAAAGTCGCAAATTGTTTTATAAACGCCTCATCTTTTGTTGTTCTTATTTTCATGTACGCATCAATTACTGGTTGGCGACGAACAATTTCAACCCTAGTGTATTCTTTTCCTTCTCCATTTTTAAATGTTCGTGTGATTCTTAAAATTCTACCTTGATTGGATGAATTCGCCTGGTTTTGCAATTCTTCCTCTTTCTTTTGTTTATTGGTTTTAGAAAGCGGTGTACCACTTTCTCTTTCCTCCATTATCTTCTTCAATAATTCTTGGCGCTCTTGTTCTTCTCTTTCTAAAGATAGTTGTGTGGATGTTTTCTTATTTGCCAACATATTCTCTAAATTTTTTCCAAGTTCTTCTAAATCTGATTCTTCTGAAGCGGTTGATTCACCTTCATCTGTTGACAAAACTTCAGCACTTGCAAGTACACGATTTTGTAAATCGAATATACGTTGACATTCTTCTTTATAACGTTCTTGATGTTCAGCAATTGAAAAACGATTTCCACGAGAAAATTTATCCATCCCTTCTTCACCGGCTTTTGCTTTTTCTGTAGATAGTGTTCTTACAACATCAATAACCTCCCACCTAGACAACTTTTTGATTTCTTCTTCGGGAACTTGAAATTTTCGTAATAATGCTTTTGCATTATTTAACGATAATCTTCTTAAATCCGCATCAGTTCCAGTAACCGTACGTTTTGGTTGAGATTCTTGTTCTTCCTTAGTTTGTGTTGGTTTATTTGGTACACGTACATATGAAAAACCTTCGCCACAACCTGTTGGATCTGCAGGTCCAGTTAATTGTAATAAACATTTTCCTCGCATTGCTTGTATATATGCACGAGTTGTATTCCAAGGTGCTACTTTGACCTCATCATCCATTTTTAGCTGCATTTCCTCATCATCGTCTTCTTGTTGAGCAAATATGAATTTTTCACCATAGCCTGCATCTTTCAATCTTTGTTCGGCTGCAATCATGCTAAAATAAGCACAACATTGTTCCGGAGATACCATTGCTCGAATTTCTTCTTCTGATGGTAAACGAAATTCTGGTTTTATAACCCACCAATTTGAATCCATCCCTGTTCTTTTGAAATCAGCACATTGCTAATTACGCCAAAGTGAAATGATACGTTAATTTAATAATTTCAAACCTTATTTAAAGAAAACCTTACCTTTAATCGTTTTCTAATACTACTTTCTGAATGCGCTGGAAAAGCTTTTTTAATTTCATCCATTCTAATCCTTCGGGGGTTATCTCGACTCTTCCAAAATAAGCGATAAATAAAAACTTGTAAGAAATCACGAACAAAATTATTTGCTCGTTTTGAATTTGGACCAGGCACTTCATACAATGGACATTCTTGTCCTGCAGTAAAAAGTGCATCAATTTCTCGAACAAAATAACTATTTCTTGTACGGATAATTAAAAAATCAGTCGGTAATATTGTGTGGGGATATATTGGTGTACGATACATATTATTTTCAACTGCTTGAATATATTGTCCAGGATGTAGTATGCCTAAGAACGGACTTGTATGTGCAAATGCCACTTCGCCGTATTTAAACTCTGGGGGCCCCGAATCTTTCCCCGCTTTTCGTTTATAGTAATTTTTTATCTTCGAACACATTCCAACCTAAACGATAAATAGTAATGAAATGAAATTATAATAAATCTATTTTGATGTTATAAATACCTGATTCATAAGTGGTGGGTGCTCTTCACAAAATTCTATTAATATTATTTCCCCATCGCGACCTGTTAGATCTTCCGGATTCCGCATAAAGAATACATCACCTCCTCCAGATGCAATTCTTTCTAATTCTCTTTGCTTTTTCTTTTTTGTGATCTGTTTTAGTAATGGTAACACAGAATGAGGCAGCAAATTTGCAAGAGGCCCATGAGAATATTTCTTCATCGGAAATCTGTGGAAAGCCCGCAATTTCATTGGACCCATGTGTGTTGGAATAAAGGGCGCCCGCAGTTCTACAATCGGAGTTGAATGTTGAATTAAATTGCCACCGCCAACTTTTAATCTCATTGTAGTTTCGGATGATTTTGGAGCATAAAAAACATCATTTGATATATTGAAAGGATCACGATCGGGACTTTTAGGTGGTGGTGGAGGGGTGTCTTCAGCTAAAACATTAATTACACCAGCTTTTCCTAACAATATTTTTGACTTTTTGACATGAGGATGCGGTATTTTGATTTTTGGTGGAGGTCCAATGTTTTTTTGAATCTTAAAAAATAAACAATGAAAATATCAAATCTCTTATAGACATTGGGGGAAAGTGCAGTTAGTGTGGGAAACTCTAAAAACGCTATGTTATACCCTTTCTGTTATTAAAAATGAAATTAATTTTTTTACGGAATATTCAATGAATCTGTTGTCGATACCAGAGGTTTATGTAACAATTAAAATTTTTAAAAAAAAAATTTATTAAAAGAAAAAAAAATGTTTTCCCGCACTAACCGCACTTTAGCCAGACATTGCAATTATTACCTTTGATGGATCAATATCATCGGGAATACCAAGAATAATATTTTCATCATTTGGGTCTAATGTCAACACTTTTGGTTTTGGAATCTTTACCATTGCTTCAGCATCCCATATAACCTCATCTTCCCATTTACTGTACACCAGCTCTTCATTTTCGACAGGGAATATACTGTACCAAGTATCATCACATTCTTCTTGTTTTTGTAAAATCCTGTTCAAAAAGTAAAAGTTAAATCTTGAAATTTTTAACTTAACGAATGTTCTAACATTTGCGCTTTCGACATTTTTCCTGGAAGAGGTGGATTCGGAGTCATTTTAGAACCAGTTCCAATAGTTGTTGGCACAGGTAGACCTTTTCCCGGTTGACTGAATGCACCAGCTGTACGAGAACCACCAGATGGTAACCAACCTGCAGCATTTGTTTTTGAGTTTAACTTTTGATTGACCTAAGAAAAATATATTTTGAATTTTCTTCAATATTTTTATGTTAAAAATGCGTTTACCTTATGTTTAATATCATTTCCATCCCACACTACATCATCTTCCCAATGTAGTTGAGATACCATTAGGTAGGCATCATCTGGTATAATATCTCCCTTTACTACAATTTCATCGTCTACGTGAATTTGATGTTTTTCCTTTAACTTAAACCCATAGTTAAACCCATCGCCGGATTCACACACATCTAACATATCATACCAAACTTGTGCTGGGCCAAACCGCCAATCAGCTACTTTTGGTTTGTTTTCCCCAGATTCTCCACCTTCTGGTTTTTTTTCTTCGGCATCGTCTACAATTTCTCGTAGCAACTTGTCCTAAAATAATTATTTTTAATATTAAAAGGAAAAATATTCGTAGTAAAAAAACTGCATACTTCGTCGTCTGTTGCCCAAAAATCTCTTGGTGGCTCTGGAGCATAATTAAATGTCCAGCCACGGCATCTTCGCGGTTCATCCGTATCGCTGGTGGAATCAGAACCATCTCTGTACTAAAATTAAAAGTAATAAATATTTACGGATATAACTGTGTTTACTTTACTTACTTTACTGCTTTCTATAGATCTACGCTTTCTTCTTCGCCTACGAACACTTCTCCAAATTTGTGGCAGGCTCGATGGTTTCCCTGGTCCAAATAATCGAGAAAATCTTAAAACTTTATCTGGTCGAAAATCGGGAAATAATTCACGTACATCCACGTTAGCATATTTTGAAGGTAACATGGCTGCAAGAGGTGTATTTAACTTTTTTTCTGATGATCCCATAACAGTAGCTACAATAAAATTTAATTAAAAAAAACACAAAAATTGAAATTTTAAACTATTTACTTGTTTCATCATTTTGCTTGTTTTCATCGGATAAATTAACTGATGGAGCATCTTGGTTTGGTTTTATTGGTAAACTTGGTGGTGGCATTAAATCCTTATCATCTGTAGACAATCTATCATCTATAAAATATAATGAGTTTAAAAATTTTTATTTTTAATATCGATTGTTCAACAGTTCGTACTTTCGTTATCCAAATTATAAGATTTATTATATTTATCATTTGGTACCACTTTATTAATGGGTATTTCATCCTCTATGTCGTAGTCATCCTGCGTGTTCATATACGATCTAGGGGGAGGCTATAAAAAAACAATGTCTTTGTTAACATTCAGAAAAATGTAGTGGGTTTTTATTGTATATCGTGTCTACAATATAGTTTTAATTTACCATGGCATATAAATCTTCAGCCAGTTCATTTATATCGGAGTAATCAACTGCGTTTGCATCTTTCTGGGTATAATCATTTGAATTATCATCATCCATTTCGTCATCACCATCTTCGCCATTAGTAGAATTATTATCCTCCCGTATTACTTCATTTAAAAGAGAATTTAATCCTAATCTGCAATACAAATAACATAATTACATACTAGAATTTTGATAGAAGCAAATCATTATTACTTACCGGACTAATGATGATAAATGATCTTTAGATTCCGCATCCAGGATATCATCAACAAGACGACCAGTAGAATCAATATTGCCAAATAAAAACCCAGTAAAATCTACTTCATTTCGGTCTTCGTTTTCGCTATCGCTATCCATTTTGTTTCGAGATTTAAACTTCACTTCTCGTAAATTAATTTTGATAGCATTATTTAAGGTTAATTTGTTTCTGATGATTTTTAACTACCTAGTTTTTTCTTTGATGTACAAGAAATTGTTATTAAGAAAGCTATACTTATAAGTTACAAAAAGCTTAAGCGTTTTTATAATTTAAGTAAATTAAAATCAAACTCACTAAAGTGTGAAATATTATTGTTTTGTTTGACATATGTCTGCTGAATAAATAGGGACGCACTCATTATCTGCTGTAAACTTCACTTTTTAGGTTTTCAGCATCTTGTGTTGGTACCGATTATAAAACTTGTTTAATGTCAAACATGTACCTGTCAACAATCAACAACAAACATGGATATTGAAGAAGAAACAGCAGTTTTGTTGCAAAATTTCATTAATCGTAACAATAAATTACTACACGAAGAAAAAATATTGAAGAAATTAGTGAGCATATTTGAGGACAACGAAAGTATATTAATATTATCTGTGTTAATATTTAAAATCAATCATATTTGTTTTAGATGCGATTGCTGAAAAATTGGTTACAATGGAGAAGAAAACAAAAACTATGTTAGCAGATCTAGAGTTGATTACGGTTCTTCATGACGGTATAAAAACATGTATTAAAGAAGAATGTGATAATCTCGAAACATTACAAGCTGAAAATAAGATATTTTCCAAAAAAGTAAAACATCTTCGAAATACGCTTACACAGCTAGATTTTTATATTTTAGAAGACGACAAAAATATAATTTGTAAAAAAAAGTAAGTATTTAGTAATCTTTAAAATAAACTTAATAAATAGGATTTCTTATTTTCCAGATTAAAATGTAAACTCATTAAAAGATCATCGAAGACTTTTCTAGATATGTATTCGCCAAAGAATATTTACCGTGGCTTTACAGCAAATTTAGAAGAAAATCAAATTAATACATTTGAATTCAATTCTAACGAACTTGAAAACGAAGAAAAAATTTGGGAACTACTGCTTGAATCGTCAGAATATCGGAATGAGTGGAAAGAAATATTTCAAGATGAAAAAATGTATTTAGAAAAATAATTAAATTTTTAAATAATAATGATCTATAAGTTTTATTCCAAACGTATTCACTGTGTACTATTGGTTATATCATCTCTATCTAGTTTTTGTATGAAGATTGTGCAACTTATCGTAATGTTTTCTTCTAAATTCTACTCACCATATAAAAACGAAACTAGAAAAAATACGACTTGCCTCATATAAAAAAAGGCCAATATCCTTGATTGGTCTGCTTTGTAGAGTTATTCTATCATTAGATAGATTGATCCAAACATGTTGATTCGCCGCCCTGAGCGAAAGCAAACATGTGACGGACTGCTTCATCCTCCGAAAGAAATCTGGTGATTTGAATGCTCAATTCTGTACTGGGTCTGAGATAATTCATGGACCTACTGCATTTTTGTTCTATTTTGACCAAATAGTGTAGTTTTACAGAGCACCCTGGCATCAGTAAAAATATTAATGACCTTACCATGCCACTTCGTCCGCTTCGGTGGTAGTCCCCAGAAGTTGGTCATTGTGTAGCCTTAAGATCTAATCTAGTTTTAGGCGTTGTCCTGAAAGCAGCAGTGACGCCTTCAGTTTTTCTGCAGAGATACCACATTTTATCTCTTCAAAAGAATACTTTCTTCATCGGCATATCCGTAGGTGTCTAGCGCTTCAACATTTAATTAATTTAGGTGCTGATCCATTCCGAAGGTAACACCTTGGCTAGTGATAGCTCTCTGCTATTGTTAGTGGTAGGTGATATATATCTCACGCATACTCGTATGTTAATGGAGGGGACTGGAGTACACAGGACTGGTGCCATGATCCAGTAAATTAAATTCGGCCCTTCTCTATGTTGAATTGGTAATTCTAACTTTAGTATTTGCAATTCTACAGTTGTACAACCTGAACATCTAGTACATATTATGTTACACCTATCTTATTCTAATCACCTAGGCTAATTGTCAAAATGTATTTCTGTAGTGTTAAAACTAATAATAATACTTTATAGTAAATAAAATATAAGTCTTTTTATTTACTTCATCCAATCTACAGAACATCAGGTTATGGGCGCATGCACCAAAGTGCAGTAAATTGCAGTGTTAATTTTTTCTGCATTTTTGGAGGTGTATATTGTGGTACGAAAATCTCTGGTATTAACCTCAAAATAAGTTCACGTGTGTCAGTGGCACAGAAAGTTTAAAAAAGTAATTTTTTTTCAAGAATATTTGAAAAATGGCAAGTTCGAGTCATGTGCCGCTTATTAAAAAGTTGAAAGGTGCTGATGATTATCAAAACTGGAGTTTTGCATGCAAAACATATTTGAAAGGTGAAGGACTGTGGAAGTGTGTGGAAGGTGATGAAGAAGCAACCAGTAATGAAGATAAAATGGCAAAAGCTGCTCAAAGAATAGTAATGAGTGTAGATGAAAGCCTTTTTTCACACATTATAGATGAAGACACTCCCAAGAAAATGTGGGACAACCTTAAAGCAGTTTGTGAGGATAAAGGTGTCAATAATCAAATGAGATTGATTAAAAAATTAATTAATACAAAATTAGATGATTGTTCTAGCACTGAGGTGTATGTTGAAAAAATTTTAAGTTTAGCTCAGCAACTGAATAAGCTTGGATTTACGGTTTCAGATGAGTGGACTGGCACATTGTTATTACTTGGCTTGCCAGACAAGTACGAGCCCATGGTTATGGGTTTACAAGCTAGCGGAACAAAAATTACGGCTGCAACAATGCGAACAAAAATTTTAGCCACCGTCCAAAAGGATAATATTGATTCAAATAAAAGCGATAACAATGAATCTGCTTTCCTTTTAAATAGGTCCTTAAAAGGTCATTTTAGTCAAAATAAGAGGTTCGGTCAAGGGAGTAAACAATATACAGTAAACAGTATAACTTTAATAAAGAACATATGCAGTGTTACAAGTGTGGAAAGTTTGGACATCTTAAGCACGAATGCAGAAGTAAAACCAAAGTCAAGGACCAAAGTCATCTCGCTCAAGATTCATCTGGAGATTCAGATGAAGATGCAGCCTGGATTTTATGCTTTTCAGCAAAAGAAATTTGTTTAGAGGACTGGTATTTGGATTCAGGGGCGACGCAACATATGTCGCCCGTAAAGAAAAATTTTGTTAATTTTCAACAAATTGATGATCGCAAAATAACAGTGGCAGACAACAATAAAATAACTGCAGTTGGAATTGGTGAGGTGCAACTTAATGTTAAAGTTTCTAATAAAACTAAAAATTTAACAGTAAAAGATGTGCTGTATGTACCGCAATTAGCTGCAAATTTGATTTCTATTAGCAAACTGAGCGAATTAGGCTTGATGATCACATTTAAAAATGACAATTGTACAATAAGCACCAAGTCAGGCAAGATTTTAGGTACGGCAAGAAAGTCAAAAGGAATGTATAAATTAGACATAGCTAAAAATAATGAAAAAGCTCTAGTTTCAGTAAATAAGCCAAAAGTTGAGATGAAGTGTGACACTCATATGTGGCACAAAAGGTTAGGTCACTTGAATGAGAAGTATATGATCCAGTTAAATGAATTAGTAGATGGGTATAAAGTTACAAAATCCATAAATGAAAAATGCCAAATATGTCTAGAAGGTAAACAGTCAAGAAAACCTTTCAAAAATTCAACGAGTATCACTAGTCGCCCTTTAGAATTGATACATACAGATCTAAATGGACCAATGAAGACTAAATCTATAAGTGGATGTAAATATTTCCTTATTTTTGTGGATGATTTTAGTCGATACACCATGATATATTTTCTCAAGAAGAAAAGTGAAGTTAAACATTTTTTTGAAGTTTATAAAAACTTAGTCGAAAATCAATTGGTGTTAAAAATCAAAGCGTTCCGAAGTGACAATGGAACCGAATATGTAAACAATGATGTCAAAAAATTTCTAGAATCTGCAGGAATTGAACTTCAAACAAGTTGTCCATACACTCCGGAGCAAAATGGAGTGGCAGAACGAAAGAATAGAAGTATAACTGAGAAAGCAAAATGTATGCTTTTTGAAGCCAATATGCCAAAAATTTTTTGGGCAGAGGCATCGGCAACTGCAACGTATCTATTAAACCGTTCTCCAACAGCATCAGTCGACAAGAAAACTCCAATTGAAGCCTGGTCTGGGGTAAGGCCGAATTTAAATTATCTAAAAGTTTTTGGATGCGAAGTAATGGTGGGTGTTCCAAAGCAAAAGCGCGAAAAATGGGACAAACATTCGATTAAGCATATATTTTTGGGATATTACCCAAAAAGTAAAAATTACAAGCTGTTTAACCCTCAAACAAACCAAATAGTCAAAAGCAGAGAATGCGAATTTTTCGAAAATAAGATGCATTTTAAAAGAAATGAAACTAAGAAGATTGAAGTAGCGGCTGAAGAAAATAGTCATGAAATAAGCTCAGATTTGATACCCTGCTTTAATACGGACTATGAACCAGAGCAAAATAGTATTTTAGAAGATAATATTCCAGAAAATCCAGTCGTAATTCCGACTAATGAAAGCTCAAGTTCTGGGAGCACTAGTAGCAGTACTGAATCGGAGAATATTAGCCAGGAAAATGCAACGAGTAGATCGAAAAGAAACACCAAACTGCCAGCTAAGTTCGATGACTACGTTATGTTTGTTGAGAGTGAAATCGAAGAGCAAGAGCCTTTAACTTGGCAAAGTGCCGTTGAAGGACCTTTTAGTAATCAGTGGAAACAAGCAATGAACTCTGAAATGATGTCATTAGAAAAAAACAAAACTTGGAGTTTAGTCGATCTACCAGAAGGCAAAAATGCAATCAGTCTAAAATGGGTCTTTAAGATTAAAAGAAATG
This sequence comes from Diogma glabrata, assembly GCA_963693315.1. NCBI lineage: Eukaryota > Metazoa > Arthropoda > Insecta > Diptera > Cylindrotomidae > Diogma > Diogma glabrata. The sequence continues at coordinate 285,425,302 of OY856188.1, forward strand.
AAAAAGGTGAAATTTCAAAGTTTAAGGCAAGACTGGTGGCAAGGGGGTTCATGCAGAAATATGGATCAGATTTCCAAGACACCTTTTCACCTGTCGTGAGATATTCAACAATTAGATTTTTGCTGGGCATAGCGCTGCGAGATGGCTTGCAGATTTTCCATTTTGACGTTGAAACAGCATTTTTGAATGGGGACTTGCAGGAAGACATTTACGTTCAACAGCCGGCCCCGTATAAATACATGAATCATAAAAACAAGGTTTTGAAATTGAGCAAAGCTTTGTATGGCTTGAAACAAAGTTCGAAGAATTGGAACGAGAAACTAACTAAACTCATATTGGATTTGGGCTTTAAACAATGTTCAACTGATATGTGCGTATTCATTTTTAGAAAAGAAGAGAATCTAATGTACGTCGCAGTCTATGTAGATGATTTGATAGTTTTGGCAAATTCAATTAAAGTGAAGAATCAATTCTTTAATTTTCTAAAAGAACACATCATAGTTAAAGATTTTGGAGAGTTGAAATACTTTCTCAACATTCAAATAAACCATAACAACAAAGAAGAAGAGATATATCTCCGGCAAAAAACATACATAAATCAGATTATTCAAAAATTCAACATGCAAGATTGTAATCCCTCGAATACTCCGTTGGATGCAAGTCAGAAATTATCAAGCTTTGTCGAAAATTCGGATTTGAATGAAACTCGAAGAGAAGCCCGTTTTCCGTATCAGGAATGCGTTGGAACCATTTTGTATTTGAGTCAAACTACGAGACCGGACATATGCTATGCTGCATGTGAATTATCTAGATATAATAACTATCCAGCTCAAGCGCATATAACAGCAGTCAAACGTGTTTTAAAATATTTAAAAGAAACTCAGAATTTAAGTCTTTGTTTTTCAAAACAACCAGAAAATGTCCTAATCGGCTATGTAGATGCAGATTGGGCCAATGATGAGCAAGACAGGAAATCCATCAGTGGTTATGTTTTCATGTTCATGGGTGCTCCGATATCCTGGAGTTCAAAAAAACAGAGAACAGTAGCTACATCATCATGCGAAGCTGAGTATATGGCTTTAGAAGCCGCATGCAAAGAAGCTGCTTGGCTAAAAAAACTTATACAAGAAATTGACCCGACACTTGTGCAAAAACCTACAAAAATTTATTGTGATAATTCAGCTGCTATTGAACTATCAAAAAATCCAGTGTATAAGTTCAATACTGAACATATTGATATTAAATATCACTACGTACGCGAAGTTATAAAAAATAAAGAAATTGTGTTAGAAAAAATTAACACGAAAGAAAACTTAGCGGACATCATGACTAAACCGTTGTTTGGTCCTTTACATAAAAAATTTACCAGTGGAATTGGTTTACACGACAAAAATTATTAAAATTTCAAGAATTCAAGATTACAAGTGTTTGAAGAACAACTTTATTATTTTCGATTGTTTATTTTTAAAATAAATTCATATTTCCAATGAAGTTAGAATTAAAGGGGCGTGTTGAATTGGTAATTCTAACTTTAGTATTTGCAATTCTACAGTTGTACAACCTGAACATCTAGTACATATTATGTTACACCTATCTTATTCTAATCACCTAGGCTAATTGTCAAAATGTATTTCTGTAGTGTTAAAACTAATAATAATACTTTATAGTAAATAAAATATAAGTCTTTTTATTTACTTCATCCAATCTACAGAACATCACTCTATTTTGCGGGACTGGCTTCTGAAAAATCTGCCCAAATTTCAGTAACGAAAATGATGAAGAATGGTGAATTCTTTGTGAATTCCGTTGGATAATATTAGGTTTCCCAGTCTCGCTAAAAGATCCTTTTTCAAGGAATCCCTTTCCTCATTAATACTGCACCCTCTATAATGATCTCAATCGACTTACAGTGATTGTCATTTGACTTTTTGTTTGATTTACAAATAAACCTTTAAATAAACAGAGCCTTATATCTACTTCATTACGATTCACTATGTGGCTTGGTTTCAGACCACGTCGTCCCATAAGCCAAGTTTAACAAGTCGTTGAGCTGGTCAACGACGTGATTTATAGCCCGAACCTTGGAAATACTCGCTTGTTACTTCGCTAGGAAACCCTTGAAGCGTGCTCAGTACGTCTTCGGTGAGCGCTTATAGATGATACACTCTCCACCTCCTGATGTTTTGTAGAAGCTTTGGGACATAGAGTGATGTCTATAGATTCTTGCCGTTAGGGGTCAAAAGTGTGTTCTTCGACATTTAATATTTCCAAATTAGTATGTAGCCAAGAACTCTAAAATAGATTGACCTCTTTTATTGGTATTAATCAAATGATTCTCCTGCCCAAATGATGTAAACTGGCATATTGTTGTTGTAGCGACGGGTTCAGGAACTCGGCTACTGCCCTTGGGCGATACCACAAATCTTCCTTCGTCAGGTTGGTTGAATTTTCAGGACATTTGAAATGGTGGTCTATATGGTCTATATCGGTGCGACGTATCTTCACATGCGGGATACATAATTTTGCTTTTAGCAAAAATCAATAAAAGATACGTTTGGTTAGAATAACGAGAATTCAAATATATTTAAAATCTAGATCAATATTTATTTGGTAGATATTTTATTGTTTGTATAAAGAATGCCGATATTGTTTTTTGTTAGATATATTTATTTTAAATATTTCACATAAATATATGCTATAGTTCTAAATAAAATAATTATTTTGTTCACTTTTGCGCATGTTAAAAAATGTCGGCTTTTTAAACGCCGTAGTCAAGGTAACTATTCCATAGCAATTGTAGCAACCGAGACAGCAACTTGTGAATGGAGCATGAAAGTTGCCTTGTGATCTTATATCCACACAAATTCCACAACTTACATAAATTACTGTTCTTATATTAATTGCGGCAAGTGTGCGTGCACAATTGCTGTTCTTAAAATCACAATTTGTGTAATTTGTGCAACACAAATTACACAAAAAATTTTCTTGTGGCAGATTAAAATTATTTGTGCAAGTTTGTTTGGACATATGTCAAATGGGTTATGTAAGGTTATGTAAACAAAAACAAATTAAAATTTGTGCTAAATATCATTAATTTATTTATAATTAAGAGCTGATATATTTTATTTAAGTTAGTCTGAAATTAACTTAAATTTAGTTAATTTAAGTGCATATACAATGTGTCAAATTTAATTTGAAGTTTTGCTTGCACAAATGCTGTTCTTATAACCCTTCACAAATTGCACAAATTTTAAAATTGACAGACACAAATTGTGTTTTGCCTTGCACAAATTGTGTAAGTTGTGTGGATATAAGATCACAAGGTTTGATCTGTCAATTTTAAAATTTGTGCAATTTGTGGAAGGGTTATAAGAACAGCATTTGTGCAAGCAAAACTTCAAATTAAATTTGAAACATTGTATATGCACAAAAATTAACTAAATTTAAGTTAATTTCAGACTAACTTAAATAAAATATATCGCAAATGTTAAGAAAATTATATCAGCTCTTAATTATAAATAAATTAACGATATTTAGCACCAATTTTAATTTGTTTTTGTTTACATAACCTTAATTAACCCATTTGACATATGTCAAAACAAACTTGCACAAATAATTTTAATCTGCCACAAGAAAATTTTTTGTGTAATTTGTGTTGCACAAATTACACAAATTGTGATTTTAAGAAAAACAGTTGGGTACACTACACTTGTCGCAATTAATATAAGAACAGCAATTTGTGTGAGTTGTGGAATTTGTGTGGATATAAGATCACTACCTTGTTATAAATAAACATGTCTACCAACCACTTCAAGCCAAAGAAATTTAAATTTTAAATCAATTGACATTTGTAAACATTAAATAAACAAGCATTTTGTGACAAAAATTTCATTAGAATGAGTACAATATTTTGTTCTAATGAAACAGTTAGTTTAGAACGTGAAATAGAATATTCAAATAAAGAAATATTAATTACAAATATCTGGAATGAAAATGAGCTTGAACGATGTCTTACATGGATATCGATTAATAAATTTGACAAAGTATGGTTTCGTCTTGTTTTTGATTGATTATGATCTCTTTATTTTCTATACACAGATTTGTCTTCAATTTCCTGATGATCTACTTGTATATAGTACACAAATAACGAGTGATATTACTTCAAAATGTAATGTAGACATATTTGTTCTGGGTGATACATCATATGGTAGCTGCTGTGTTGATACTGTATTAAACCTCATCTTACTTTTTAAAGAAAATTAGATATATGTTGTAATTTATTTTAAGGTTGCTGCGGCTCATGTAAATGCTAAAGGAATTATACACTTTGGTCATGCTTGTTTAAGCAAAATAGCTCAAATTCCTGTTTTGTACATATTTATGAAGTTCGAGTTTGATGAAGAACTATTCATAAAATCACTTAATGCACATATTACTGATAAAAATGCACAAATCATAATATTTTATGATATTGGCTTTTATCACAAAGTCTTCAAAATTTCAACACTGTGTGATGTATATCCAAATATTGTAATTGCTAAGCTTGCAATCGATCAAACACCAGATATGTTATGCTGGCTATCAACAGGGTCTAATACTTTGGAAAGCTTTTGTGTCTATCTAGGGAAAGATAATCAATCATTTTTCAATTTATCCATATCGATAAAGTGTAATTGTTAAACTAGAATAACTTTGTGATATTTAATAATTATTTATAAATGATTATAGGTAAACAATGGATCTTATATGACGAGCAAAAACATCAATTGAAAGAAATATCTCCATTAAAAACAAATTGGATGAAGAAACGTTATTTTTTTATTGAGAAATGTAAGGACGCACAAACAATTGGAATTGTTGTTGGGACTCTATCAACCGATGGATATCTAAATATAGTCAAACATATTCAAGATCTAACAAAGAAACATCAAATCCGATCATATATAATTTCGGTTGGAAAAGTTAATCCCGCAAAACTGGCCAATTTCATCGATATTGATTGCTTTGTATTGGTAGGCTGTCCAGAAAACACCATTTATAATTCAAGGGAATTTTTCAAGCCATTAATATCAGTTTTTGAATTGGAAATGGCATTGAATCCTGCTTGGCATTTACAATTGCCTGACTCATATTGTACAGACTTTAAGGAAATACTACCCAATGGTAAATTATATCGCAATGCCAACAATTTAAAAATAATAGAAAATGATGTTAGCTTAGTAACTGGAAAAATTAGAAACAAAGAGCAAATTGAATTTCAAAATCCAGATAACTGCACGGAATTAGTAGAAAAGAGTCGCAATGAAGTTAGTAGTATTTCTTCAAGTGATGCTTTTAATGAAAGGAGTTGGAAAGGATTAGATCCCATGCTAGGTCAGCATAATGCATCTGGAATAGAATTGGGTCGTTCAGGTTTACCTTTAAATTATTCAGAGAATCCTGAAGTGTAACGTATTACATGTCTTGTATATCCAGTTTAGAATTTAGATATTAAAAAAATTTATACTAAATAGGCTGTTTTCGTTTAATATTGGGCATCTTCCGCTGTTTAAACTTTCGGGTAACTCTACTTAAAGGTACATGTTTTCGAGAATCTGCATAGCTAGAAGCTGAAAAATTTAATAATTGTCTGAATGTTTCAATATTTCAACTACGGTAGCAAAATTTGAGTATATAAATAAATATTTCTCGATAAACGTTACAAAAATTAGAGGTAATCATCGCTTTGTAAAGTATCACCTGAATCTATACACACGTTGCTGTACCCCAAGTACCTCAACAGTGTTCAGATGAAATCGAATGCATTATGTTTCAATATATTCTTTTTCCCATACCACTTGTCATACACATGGAGTTTTAAAAAGCCGTCAACAACTGCCCTAGAACGCATGTTGTTGTCGGCTTATGTCTTTAACCGGATCTATGTAAATGATACATATATGGAGGGCTCAGAATACAAGTGAACCAAGTCTATTTTGTGTTTTTTTGTGCTACAGAGGTTTAAAGTTAAAGCTTTATAACAAAATTATCTATTAACATTTTTTTAATTATAAATTAAATTTGTTTAACCATATGTGATCCAGCATATGCTGAACAAATGACAAAATGCCTGAACATATGCCTGAACTTATGCCTGAACAAAAAACCAAAAATGGACTTGGTTCACTTGTATTCTGAGCCCTCCATATGATAATTAAATATGGTCAAATAAAAAAATTGGACAGTGTAATATCTATAAAATTTTCTTGGACAAATATAGTTTTTTCATCCAATTTGGATGACATTTTTTTTTACTTCTAGCGGGAAACGATCTTTTTTAATAATCGATTCCAATTAGGGTTTTTTTTTAAATTTTATATTGATTTTTGTTAATTCAAATGAAGAAAGAAAAATTTATATTTCAAAAAATAAATATGTAGATAAGTTTAGTCATTTTTTTTTTTAATTTCTGCTCTTTTATTTTTATTCAAACTTTATAAAAAGCAAATATATTTATTTGTTTACAGGTTTTCTATGCTATTTAACAGTTCTAATTAATATTAGAACCACTAAATTATCAAAAATATTTGGTAGCATATTTGACAGTGTAATATGCTTTTTCAGTCATCAAATAAAAAAAATTACTTGACTAAAACTTGGATAGAAAATATTTGTCCAACATATTTGATAGTCTAATATGCGCTTTTGACACAGAACTTTTTATTAAGAAATAGTAAATTGTGTAACAAGGGAGAGAACCGTATGTTTTTCTACCGAGGTGTGTTTAGAGTCCGAGGTGTATATGCTAGATTTTGTACGGTTAAATAAATTTTAAAATGTATCATTAGTAATGCATTTTTGAATGCATTTATTTGAAACTATCGTAGAAATCATGATAGCCGGTAAGTTTTTTTAACAGTGTAATATAACAATCGCTACATAGCATGCATTATGACAAACTGACATCTGTATAAATAAAAATCAGCTGTATCAGCTTTACGTATGTATTATATTGTCGCTTTTTTACCTGATCTTTATTTAATTTTGAATTACATATTACTTTATTCAGATAAGTTAAGTGAATATTTTTTTATATAATTTTTCTCCACAATTTCGAAAATAAAATTTATTGAAATTAAATGTTATAACGCAATATTAAAATGTTCCAAGTAAGAATGGGTATGTTACTATTGTAAATACTGGTAAATCATCATTTTTTTTCTAGTCGATTCAAAGGCGAAAGCAGCCGGTGTATGTTTTGGATCCTGATTTTGGTAAGATAATTAATTCAATTTTATACATGTAGTAAATTTTATATATGTAAAAGGGTCATTCACCTTTATCCGAGTCTAAAATGTCAAATTTAACAGTCTTCTTACTGTTAATTTACAGAATATACCAAGCAAAATGTCCACAATGTTCCATGGTGGTGTGGAGTTCTTGCGATCGTAGCGATACTATTATTAGGTTATGGCTCTCAACTATCTCTGAATCAGTTACCAAAAGCATTGACGTTAGCAGATGTAGAACATAATCCAGATAAATTTATTTCCGAACGTGCATGGCGTGATTTAAAAATATTAAACGATTTTGGCCCACGTCCAACTGGAAGTAATGCAAATGAAGTTTTGGCCGTGGACTTTTTAAAACGAGAAATAAATTTTATTCAACAAAATTCTAATTCTAACCAAAAAATTGTAAGTGATATACAAATTGTTTCCGGAAGCTATTATGCTGGATTTCGCCCACATGGAATGACAAATGTTTACAGAAATGTGCAAAATGTTGTTGTCAAACTACTTGGTCAATACGAAAGGAATGGGAATAGCAATCAAACTTTGATGCTGAATTGTCATTTTGATTCGGTTGCTGGAAGCCCAGGTAATACGTTGTTTATTATAAATTTATAGTTTAAGATATTGCAGATTAAATTTTTATTTTTTGTTATGGCCAAAAGCCTGATTTCTGTTTGTTCATTTCTGGTGGCTAGTATAGTATACCAACCTTTGTTACTTGAATTTTACTAATGAGATAATGATAATTTACTGAGTTCTGTTTGATATCGGCTTTTCAATTTAAATGATGTTGTCGTTGTATTAGCGACAGGTTTGGTGTTAATCCTCCGGTTCCATATCCAGGCTCAGGAACTCTGCTACTGCCCTTGGGCGGTACGGGGTTTTACAAATCTTCCTTCGTCAGGTTGGTTACATAGTACACTATTAGGACAACCATATGTTAATGTATGTCGAAGGAGGGCAGCAACCATCTCGATTTTATTCGATTACCTCCAACGCTTCTGGTCTTGACAATATCACGCCTCAATTTCTAAAATTAAGTTTCCCTTTTCTTCTTCCACACGTCTGTCATATTGTGAATTATTCTATTATGGTGGGTCGTTTTCCTTTCTACCCATTCCTAAAAAAAATAGCTCTGAATATTTTCCGATAAGCATCCTACCAGTTCGTTCCAAAGTATTTGAGCGACTCATCTACGTTCAAATCGCAGACCATTTAGCAGTGTCAAGTCTGATGGATAGCAGGCAGTCTGGCTTAAGGAAACACCATAGTACAACATCGACGTTGCTGGATGTCTCTGATCATATTAGATTAAATTTTGACAAGAGAATGGTTTCCATTCTTCTGCTTCTTGACTTTAGTAAAGCCTTTGATACAGGCGGATAGGCTAAAACTTAAAAAGATTTTGAATTGAGAAAATAACCTCTGTATCTGAGAAAAATCGAAGGACAACTTTGAGGCAGCAGTCTCTTGCTCCGGTCTTAAGCTCTCGGCTGGGTCGTGGTTTTCCTCGTTGTTCCTTTGATATAAGGGGACTGCTTTAAGACTATAAATTAAATGAAATATTATTAATGGTGGGAGCGATTGCCATTAAAAAAAACTCCAAACAACACGATAAAAGGAATTTAAAGGAACCCAAGGAATCTACATGTCTCACTCACACCATTTTAGAAGACAAACTAACACATATTAACAAAAATTAAAACGGGTAGACCAAACATAAATCCAAAAACTTATCAATACAAACATCTAGATAACTTTAATAATACTACAATAATAATAATTATGCTAAATCATACCTTACTGAATCCTTCGTCGTCTGTTGACCTCATTCCATTGGCAGGGTTCAGTGGGCATCTATCCATTAACACAGCGTATAACACAAATACAACACCAGGTTATTTGATTAAATTTTTAGTTTATTTATTATCTCTTGAGGGTGCGTCTTACAAGTTCTTATATAACTTAAGTTGTTTTCTTACATTGTAAAATTTTAAAATTAAATTCTAAAGTAGCAATTAGTTTTTCTTAGACACTGGGCTTTTCAATTTTATGTGCTTTTTGGTTTTGACTTTTCACCAGAATCTATATTTAAATCTATATGGTATTATTCATTATTTGTCACACACAACACGACAACTGTGAATTATTTTAATTTTCAACTCAATAATTTTTTTTGAATATTCAATAACTGTTAATAGCACATTTGTCACTTTAGTAATCACTACATCAAACTCATAATCACAATGACTACACAAAACTTAACTTTAATGACTTTAACTCAACAAAACCCAAACAGAACTTAACTAAAACAAAATCGAATCTAAGCGGAACATCTGTCCACTTCAAGATTCATTCCTCAACAAACCATAATTTTTAATAACTCCGTCCAAAGTTTTTGAAGTTTTCGCCAATTCATTAAAATTATAGAATTTATTTGTAACTTGATTTGTTTTCCAATTACCAAATCAAAGAAAATTCAATGCAATATACACACCAAGGTTAATAAACTTAATATCGACACATTAATTATTGTAATTCATAATTCACGTGTCTTCAATTAGTTTATTTACCTTAGTTTGGTGTTATAAAATTTGCAACGTCAAACGATACAAATTATACTTGCATTGGATTTCTTGGATTGTAAAATGTCAACCAATTATTTAGTAAAACAAATAAACTTGAAACAAATTTTGGAGACGGTCATTAGAATTTAGAAGAATAATTGGAAACAATTTTTAGAAACGATTAGATACTAGGAGAAATTGGCAATGTGACGAATGGAAGGAAAATTAATATGGGAGATTTTCCATCCGGCACAATCGTGGGGACGTACCACACGGCCTGAAAGATAAGAGCTCTCATATAGCCCGGGCAAAACTAACTAGGTGTGACAGAATCATGTACCAAATTCTAGGTCTTAATATCTTTGGCATGGAACATCCCTAGCACTTTTCCCGATTCGTCTTCTACCTCATACGTTACGTTACCGATTGCTCGAATTATTTTAGCCTTTATGAATTTTGGCGATAGTTTGGCTGAAAACTTTTTTGTGGCATCACTTTGGGCAAAGCTGCGCACATATACTACTTGCATAGGTTCCAGTTTCCGTGATCGAGATCGCAAGTTGTATCGCTCTGAACTCTTTTGATACGCGGCTCTAAGGTTCTGCAGTACAGCTTCTTGCAGCACTGAAGGTTGATTGGAAGTAAATCGAATCATTGGGTCAAATTGAAAATCTGGTGCTGAGCGAAGCAATTCATATGAGGATCCATGTAATATGATCTGACTTCCAAAGACTAAGAAGTGGGGTGAGAACTTTGTGGAGTCGTGAATGACATTACATAGAGAGGTCCTAATTTTAGGAAGATGGATATCCCATTCCTGATGAGATTCTTTGAGGTAGGATCGTATTGCGGCGAGGATGGATCGATTAACACGCTCTGACGCATTGCATTGGGGAGAATAAAACGGTGTGAATGTATGGTGCACTCCATATCTAGATAAAAGTTCCTTGAACTTGGTGGATTTGAAAGTAGAACCATTATCTGAAACAAGATACTCGGGTACTCCGTATACACTAAATATTCGAGTTTCTAAAAATTTGCTTACGAGTTCAGCTGTGGCATTTCGAAAAGGTTCAATTATGACATAACGTGAAAAATGATCTAACACGATGAAAATGTAAGAGTTTCCTCCTTTTGACCGAGGGTATGGTCCGAGGAAATCTACATAGAGTTTCTGAAATGGACGAAATATGGATGACGGATCACCCATGGGTGGTCTCAAGGTAGTATTACTTGGTTTGCTGCACTTGCAAGTATCGCAGTTGGCAACATAGCTTCTAACGTCGTCTTGCATTTTAGACCAATAGAAATTTCGTTTAAGGTACTCTAAAGTCTTAGCCGCTCCAGTGTGGGCTGAGTATGGAGAGTTGTGTGCTTGCTTGAGCAATTTAGGTTGAAGGGCTTTTGGGATAATTAGTTTCCACTGTGGCGTGCTAGGAGATTCAAGAAGGTTAGCAGAAGGGTTTATAAAAACTTTACCATTCTCGTTTTTCATGTTTGAGGCACGATTATTGATCGAAGAAATAAGTTTTAGATAATCACTGTCAGAAAATGCGGGATCTTCCAAATCGACATGTAGAGGAGGTATGTTTGCATCGTCCAAGCTTTTAATTTCAGATATGACGTGCTCTCCATACACTCGAGAGAGTGCATCAGGGACACAATTGAGAGTTCCTTTGCGATATTCAATGTCAAAGTTGAAACCTTGTAACTGCAAACTCCAATGCGCCAGTCTGCCAGTCAGTTCTTTTTGACTCATTAACCACTTTAAACTACTGTGGTCTGTAATTATGGTAAAAGGCAGACCTTCGATGTAGGCTCGAAACTTCTTAACACTTAACACAGCTGCCAAGCATTCTAGCTCTGATACGCTATAATTACGTTGTGCAGCGTTGAGCTTTTGACTCATGTAAGCTATGGGTCTTTCACTGTTATCATCTGCTCTTTGAAACAACACACTTCCAACTCCAGTACTACTAGCATCACACTGAATATAAAATCTTCGTGTAAAGTCAGGATTTACTAGGACTGGCGCTGAAATTAAAAGTTGCTTCATTGACTCAAATGACTTTTGTGCAGTTTCGGACCAAACAAACTTCTTCGATTTCTTTAATAGGTCAGTCAGTGGGGATGATATGCTGGAATAGTTGGCGATGAATCTTCGGTACCACCCGGTAACACCTAAGAATCTTCGAATTTGTCTGACGGTTTTTGGTGTAGGAAATTCAGCGATGGCTTGAACTTTATCGCTATTAACACGTAAACATCCATTACCAACTATATAGCCTAGATACTCTATTTCCTTTAAGCAAAATCGACTCTTTTCCACATTAATGGTCAGTCCGGCTGATCTTAGTCGCCGCGCCACCTCAGACAAGAGTTCTATATGTTGTTCATAAGTGGCTGATGTGATGAGCAAGTCATCGAGATATACGAATACACGATCGTGTAACTGATGAGGAATTACTTTGTGCATTAATCGACAGAGTGTTTGAGGTGCGTTACACAAACCAAATGGCATTACAGTGAACTGGTAGAGAGGGCGGCCGGGAATAGTAAAGGCCGTCTTATCTCTAGATTCTTGATCTAGTGGAATCTGCCAGAATGCATCTTTTAAATCTAAGCTAGAAATATATGCTGTCTCACCTAGGCGACTCAGTAGACCATCTATGATTGGAAGAGGATACGCATCCTTTCGTGTGACAGCGTTTACACGTCGGGCATCCAAGCATAACCTGGTCTTTCCATTTTTCTTGCGCACAACAGCCATAGGTGAGCTCCAACCGCTAGAACTTTCTTCTATGACACCTAGGGAGAGCATACGGTCAAGCTCAGAATACATCTCTTCTTGAACCGCTGGAGAAACTGCGTAGTAGCGTTGCTTGATGGGAGTAGCGTTATTGACGTCAATTGAATGCTCAACTAAGTGAGTTCGACCTAACCCTAGCTTATGAGATGCTGGCAACGATTCTATAATCTCAGCGAGCTTAGATTGCTCTTCGATCGATAATTGGTGACTTTTATCATCCATTTGTGTATCGCTGAGGGACATCACCGTTGCTTTCTTGAGATGATGGGGTATATTTTCTTCGCTGTCACCCATGACTGGTTTTATGCCGAATGCATTCCAAAAATCAATACCTAGATACACTGTTTGCTGTAGAGATGGAACGAGATAGAATTTGATAGTTCTTGATTTATGCTGGTAGCGAACAGGTGTTGATATATAGCCGATAACTCTTTGCTTCTGCCCGCTGGCAGTACAAATGCTTGTAGTGAGAGAATGGAATGCTACGTGGGGATTAGTTATAAATTTTTCTGAGCCCGCTCCTAAAACACTTATTGATGCACCGCTATCTAGGAGCCCGCGATGGTTCTCGGTACCGATGGTGATGTTCGCGTAAGGTCGTATATCATACGGATCTGGAGTAGTATTTAATATAGTTTCGCTTATAACCTTTTTTTAGTATTCGACGGTGTTTAAAATATGCCAGACATCGATGGAATCTGGATAAGGTAGGTTTTGTGGTAGATGGTGAATCTGGTTTAGATTGTAAACAATTATGGGGGTTTGGATTTACGTTTTCATTGATTATCTGGGAGGTAAAGAAGGTTTGTTCGGGTATTGATGATTGTAGATGATTTTCCTCAATTCCGGGTCGGTATTCGACGCCGCTTCGACTGACTCTCTGGAATTCAATGGCCGTCGGAGGTATGGAGTCCCAGTGGTCCCTACCTCCGTCAGTTGGTTTCCCGCGTATTCCGGAGAACACCTTGGACACTGTGGTTTTAGTGTTTCTGGCCTACCGCAACCATAACAAAACATCCTTGGTGAAGGCTTGGGGCAGTTTTTGAACATATGACCAGTGTTTCCACAATTCCAGCAGGGGTATTTCATTTGTTGATGTTTGTTGCTGTCCGTTACTTTATTTGGGTTGGTATGTAATTGTCGTAGACCTTGCATAGCATTGATGCTGTAGACTTCTTCGTATGCTTCTGCTGGGGTAGGTGGTAGGTATGCGCTCGGTTGCTCATACACTTCGCTGATATTTTTTCTCTGATACATAGTCAACTCGGGGATGTAACCAAGCCTCTGCCAAGTATCTTCATTTGTAATGCATTTTCGTACCAATTCCGACAACGAATTAAAAACCTCATTAGCCAATGCAATCTGTAGGCCTTGTCGCATGTTTCGTGATACTATACTGATTAACTCTATGTCCGTAAGTGGCGTTCGAAGGGAAAGGGTTAATTTTTGCACATCGTGATAAAAATCTATGAACGATTCTCGAACTTTTTGTTTGCGATTTTCCAAGGCATGGCGTACATCCATATCCGTGCGTCTGTCTTGAAAGCGTTCGAGTAGTGCAATTCGCAGTTGTCCCCATGTGCATTGTCCCATGCGCTCTAAATACACCCAATAAAATTCGCTAGCTGTACCCTGGAGAACAGCGTGGATGTCTGTCGCTAGTTGATCCCTCGGCATTCCATATGACGAAGCTAAGCTCTCTAAACGAAAAATAAATCTCTCTATTGGGATATCAGAAGGAGATCCGTTAAAGGAAATATTCCACCGATGAAGGCTGTAATCCCGTCGAACAGCTGATGCAATTTGGTGAGGGGGTAGCAATGAATTTTGAGCATTTCGTATGAGGTGAGATTGGATTCCAGCAGGCTGAGATGGGATTCCAGCAGGCTGGGATGGGATTCCATGAGGAATGAAACTTGCATTTGGGGTATTTAGACTACCGAAATGTGCGGTTAACGGATGTATGAACTCAGGAACCTCATCTTGCGTCTTCTTAGGGGAACTGACAATAACTTGATTCATTTTAGAACTACCTGGCTCACCTTCAGGTTTTTGATCGAGTGGACCTTGATCTAACTCATCATCTTGTTCTTCGGGTAGTTGGATATTGACCGCTTGCATGTGTAGCCGGCTGTCATTAGAGGTGGGGTCTGCACGTAAGATTGGCAACATATCTAATATCGAGTCGCATGCTACTAATAGTTTTTGTACTACTGCTGCTGCCGATCGAGATTCTTTCATTCGTATTAAACGTTGTCGAATGTGGTAGATACGTGATTGGACGACAGGAAGTCCAAACGCTATTTCATCGTCAGATATAGTCGATAGGTAGGTTCTAAGTGCGTCCAATTTGGAAGCACATATCCGCATTTCTGTATGTGGAGATTTAGTTGCTTGCACGTGTGCCCGAGTGGGTGGCTCTCTTTCATTTTTTTTTTCCAAGGTGTAGTATTGGGTTAACATGGTCATTTGCTGAATGATGGTACCGTCGGGTATACCATATACCTCGCACTCCACGGTGAGCTCATCCGCTTTAAGATGCTCCGGAATTACTTTCATTGTGATTTTGAAGTTTAGATTAAGCGGAAGAAATTAACAAGTTTCACAACTACAACTATGACTTGTAGTGACCGGTAAAAAGTGATTTGACTTTAACAAATATGGTTATATTTCAATATTCGGTGTAAATTATTGCTAAAAATCGTTTAAAATTATCTGATTTTCCAAAAAACACAAATACTAAAAATTCTAAACAGAAATTATAAATGCTAAACAAACGAATTTTACTTATTTAATATTAATTTTTAAAGAAAAAATTGGCAATAACCTAAGACAATTTTTTATTTCTTTATATTCGTTTTCTTCATGAAATAAACTAACCTTGAACTAATTTAAATTAACCATAAAGATAATACAGCAAAATGATTTAAATGGTTTTCTTTTTTTTTCTAATATTGAATTACAAAAAAAAATAAACATACTACATATAATATAATTTTTATAATTTTTAATACTATTTTTTTGTTGTTGAAATTTGATTTATATTTCTTTATTTTTAAAATTCCACATAAGTACGACCAAAAAATTATATATACAATAAAAACTAAAATCCAAAAATACGAACTTCAAAGACACAAAAAAAACACTTAACATGTAATAAGATTAATACTAATATGATTCCCAATACTTCACTTAAATACGATATTCTAGTCCTAATTACTTAAACAAAGTATTTTTAGAACCTAATATTTCATTTAACGTTGACCTGTGTCTATTTAATTGATTTCATATAATAACAACAAAACTAAAACACAAAGATAATGAACTCAACAACAACCAACGACAAATACTGAAATTTGACTCCCAATTTAATTGTTCGAAATTCAAAACTATCAACAATTAAATTTTCTTAACTAAAATAAAATTTCCAAAACTTATTATTACTAAACAAATAATTAATTTACTGATTTTTAAAGGCAATTTCTTTGTTTACTTTTAAAAGGAATAATTTTTCTTATGTGTATTTATTACCTTAAATGTATTGTTAACTAATCAATCTTCTTAACTTTAATTACCTAATAAGTAAAATTTACGATAAAATAATTCAACGTAACAACAAATCAAAATAACATAGGATCAACAGTTATCATTGACATGTAATAATCAAAAACATTAACTCTTCAAAATTAAACAAATTTATTATTTAATTACTTCTAATGGAAACTTAATTGAACTGTATAGAATTAGGTGTGAGATGAGATTGCTAATTCCTGGGTAAAGGATAGGACAAGGGAAAGGATATTGTAGAGAGAGGTATTTACCAGATGAAATTTAAAAAAAATCTAGAAATTCTGCCTACCAAGAAAGGATCCACCCCAACTAACAACATCGATCAAAACACCGAAGTAGACTAGATTGCTGCGGGGGTAAATTCATTCCTGTCAAACAAGAATTCTGACTAGAGACCAATGCAAAATAATTGTAATACAAATATATATACCGCAACTAACACTACTGCTCAAAACACCGAAGTGGACATTGTAAGTGCGAGCGAATATATTTTCGACAACATGATAGAAGCAACCGAAGAATGATAACCGATCTGCCAATACTGGTCAAACACTAACGTGGACAATGTACGTTCGCGGTTAAAATTCTTTAATAACTCTTAGGTCTTAAATAAATACCGAATCGCGAAATGATAGTATATGTAAACAAAACGAACATTGTGAAGTCACAATTCCACGGATATCACAAAGCGATGCTACAATCTATCGGACTAGCATTAGACGATTATCTACTTAAGGATTGTGACCACCTAACATAATGAAATTAACATCCAAGAATGAGGTTCTAAATGCGAGGTCACTATAGGAAACGTTGTTTAAAGGCTAATGGCTTACAAGTATAAACGAAAATAAGTAATTTTGAGGACAGAAAAAGATAACATGAACTTTCATGCAAACGCAGAACTATAAAAAACTTACGAAAGCCATGTTTAATGGCTTGAATTGAGCTAGACTTGGGCGCCATCTGATACAGGCGGATAGGCTAAAACTTAAAAAGATTTTGAATTGAGAAAATAACCTCTGTATCTGAGAAAAATCGAAGGACAACTTTGAGGCAGCAGTCTCTTGCTCCGGTCTTAAGCTCTCGGCTGGGTCGTGGTTTTCCTCGTTGTTCCTTTGATATAAGGGGACTGCTTTAAGACTATAAATTAAATGAAATATTATTAATGGTGGGAGCGATTGCCATTAAAAAAAACTCCAAACAACACGATAAAAGGAATTTAAAGGAACCCAAGGAATCTACATGTCTCACTCACACCATTTTAGAAGACAAACTAACACATATTAACAAAAATTAAAACGGGTAGACCAAACATAAATCCAAAAACTTATCAATACAAACATCTAGATAACTTTAATAATACTACAATAATAATAATTATGCTAAATCATACCTTACTGAATCCTTCGTCGTCTGTTGACCTCATTCCATTGGCAGGGTTCAGTGGGCATCTATCCATTAACACAGCGTATAACACAAATACAACACCAGGTTATTTGATTAAATTTTTAGTTTATTTATTATCTCTTGAGGGTGCGTCTTACAAGTTCTTATATAACTTAAGTTGTTTTCTTACATTGTAAAATTTTAAAATTAAATTCTAAAGTAGCAATTAGTTTTTCTTAGACACTGGGCTTTTCAATTTTATGTGCTTTTTGGTTTTGACTTTTCACCAGAATCTATATTTAAATCTATATGGTATTATTCATTATTTGTCACACACAACACGACAACTGTGAATTATTTTAATTTTCAACTCAATAATTTTTTTTGAATATTCAATAACTGTTAATAGCACATTTGTCACTTTAGTAATCACTACATCAAACTCATAATCACAATGACTACACAAAACTTAACTTTAATGACTTTAACTCAACAAAACCCAAACAGAACTTAACTAAAACAAAATCGAATCTAAGCGGAACATCTGTCCACTTCAAGATTCATTCCTCAACAAACCATAATTTTTAATAACTCCGTCCAAAGTTTTTGAAGTTTTCGCCAATTCATTAAAATTATAGAATTTATTTGTAACTTGATTTGTTTTCCAATTACCAAATCAAAGAAAATTCAATGCAATATACACACCAAGGTTAATAAACTTAATATCGACACATTAATTATTGTAATTCATAATTCACGTGTCTTCAATTAGTTTATTTACCTTAGTTTGGTGTTATAAAATTTGCAACGTCAAACGATACAAATTATACTTGCATTGGATTTCTTGGATTGTAAAATGTCAACCAATTATTTAGTAAAACAAATAAACTTGAAACAAATTTTGGAGACGGTCATTAGAATTTAGAAGAATAATTGGAAACAATTTTTAGAAACGATTAGATACTAGGAGAAATTGGCAATGTGACGAATGGAAGGAAAATTAATATGGGAGATTTTCCATCCGGCACACCTTTGACTCGGTGGATCATCCTCTTCTGGTGGCCAAGCTAAAGACTCAGTTCTTATTTCCATCTAGTGCATGTAACCTCATCTATTCATATCCAACTGGACGTTATCAGTCTGTCTGTTCTCTTGCTAAATCTGCAGGATTGCATTTTTTTATTAATTAGATAGACATGTTGAGGAAAATGGAAGGAATGGGGAAATAGGGATAACTATACTAATTTTTTTAAATGATGATGGACATTTTCTTTAAATGCCTGAGGGGAAAATTCATCGGGAAATACAGAGGAAGGCATTGAGTTCCACAATTTGGTCACTCTATTAAAATAGTCGTCCTGGAAGGACACAGTTCTACAACGAGGTATTTGTACAACAAATGGATGGGATAACTCGGCAGCTCTTGTTTGTCGATTATACTGCGCACACGATGGAAGAATATTTTGAATTTCCTTAGAGGAGAATTCGCTAAAGTTATATTTATAGTAGATTGACAATTCAGCCACATTTCTTCTGTGCTGGAGTGAATCAAGCTGGTCCGTTAGTTCGGTATCACCAATCAGCCGTATTGCTTTTCTCTGTACAGAGTCTAGACATTTTATTGTTGACTGACAAGCACCTCCCCAAACATGACAGCAGTACTCCATACATGGACGAATAAAGGACTTGAAGATTAGCAAAATTTGCTCGGGATTGAAATACTTTTTACATCGACTCAAGAATCCTAATTTTTGCATTGCAGATTTAGCGAGGTTGAACACATGTTTATTCCATTTCAGATTATTTTGAATATCCACTCCAAGAATTGTCAAACTAATTCAACCTCACGCAATTCCTCGTGGTTTATTTTAATAGGGAAATTTTTATGTCGCTCTATTCGTGAAAGACGGCATAGTTTGGTTTTGGTTGGATTAAATGAAACAAGATTGTGAAAGTATTGCTGATGCATGCACAGTGCATTGATGAACTAAACTGTGACCTTAAGTCTATTATGATATGGGCACTTGATAATAGGCTTCCCTTAAGCGCAGTATCATCTGCATATAGCCAAGAATTTGACCAGATTCGTTAAATAAGCAGTTTTGTGTCTCAATTCGGTTTTTTTATCACGTACTCAAGCGCCAAATTAAATAGTACGGGCGAGTGCATCACCTTGTCGAACACCTGATGTTATATCAAAAGAGTCAGAAACCCTGACCCTTCGATTAATATTCTACAGTTTGATCCCAATGTTGTGAGTTTACATAAAGATAACATGTGTCTCTGGTATACCAAGGCATATGAGCGTGGACCAAAGGTTGTCGCGGATGATACTATCATATTCTTGCTGGGGTGATCCGCAACCAATCCAATACAAACATCAAAAGAGGTTAGATATTTAGGTGTTCTTGAAAAGCAAACTTACCTGGGACTCATACCTGAAATATATTTCCGATAAGGCAAACAAAGTTTTCTTCACATGCAGAAACCTGTTTGGGAAAATATGGCAGTCTTAGCCCAAAAATGATACTTTGGTTGCACCAAAGTATTATAAAACCAATTCTAACATATACTGCTTTAGTTTGGTGGCCTAAAACGCGCCAAATAACTGCTCAAAATATGTTTAGAAAAATATAAAGGCTTGTGTGTCTTAGTGCAGTACAGATGCTTAGGTAGCCACGGAGATTCTTCTAAAGCTTTTTCCATTGCACCTACATGCAAATTCTGTAGCGGTGTTGAGCGTTCATAGACTGCTGCTCACAGAAGGGTTTAAGCCCGGAAATCTTACCGGACACCTTAAAATCCTTGCTGAATTACAAGCTGAACTGAAACGCCGTGTTCCTATTGTAGTTTGTGCTGCGGATGTAATAGTTGATTGAAACGTTGCCATTCCTCTTGTATGTTTAATGGCATCTTAGTCGGGATGTCATGCTGTTCTAGGTTTTGCGTTACTTTGAAATTCTAGCGCATCGTCTTTTTTGATTCTCTATTAAATGTAGATGACTATTTGCACTTTTAATTAAAGATGAGAAGCATATGATCGGTGTCCATATCAGCACCTTTGTGTGATCGAACAACAGTTACACTTATAGAGTGTCTCTTAGAGATCATGACATGATCGATTTGATTTTCAGTTCTTCCGTCGTTTGTTTTCCACATTGCTTTGTAGATTTTCTTGTGAGGGCATAAATTTCTGGAAATAACTAGATCATCAACCGCACAAACTTTCCATGGTATATATAAAAGCCCTACAGTAAAACTAGCTGTGCTAGATGTCAGACCAGAAGAAAAGGCTAAGGCAACATACAAATAATGAAATGTTTGTAATATAAAATTTTAGTTGTACCAATAAAATACACATTATAAACCTCTGGTGTAAAAAAGGGCTACTTATTCCTTAATAAAACAAATTCACTGATCCAAACTGAATTTAACATTTTTTTCGTTTTGTAAACTTTTATTAATGTATTTTATTTTATTATAGGTGCAAGCGATGACGCTGCTAGCTGTTGTGTAATGCTTGAAATTTTACGTGTTCTGTCTAAACAGACGTACGTAAATCGACATACAATACTGTTTTTGTTTAATGGAGCAGAAGAAACACCATTACAAGCATCACATGGTTTTATTACGCAACATAATTGGGCCAAAGATATAAAAGCGTTTATAAATTTGGAATCTGTAGGATCAGCTGGGAAAGAAATATTATTTCAATCTGGGCCGAATCATCCATGGCTAATGAAAGTAATTTTAATTTCTTAACGCTGCTCAATTTTAGGAATATTTTTTAAATATTTTGTTTCAGTATTATTCATTGGTGCCTCATCCGTTTGCACAAGCAGGGGCAGAGGAAGTTTTTCATTTAGGTCTCATACCATCTGATACCGATTTTCGTATATTTCGTGATTATGGTAAGATTCCGGGAATGGACTTTGCTCATATAGTGAATGGATACCGTTATCACACGAAGTACGACAATATTGATTATATTTCCTTTGAAGTATTACAACGAACTGGTGAAAATATGTTATTGTTGACAAAAGAAATTGCAAACTCGGATGAATTGCTGGATACTGAAAAACACTCAAAAGGGTCATTAGTATACTTTGACTTTCTTGGAATATTTTTTATATTCTATTCTAAATCAATTGGAAATATTTTAAATATTGTAATAGTGGTTGTATCAACGACATTCCCGTTCTTATCTTTGTCACGATCGACAAAAGGAGTACAAACAAAATATTTAAAAAGTGAAATTCGAATTGGTTCAATTGCAACTACTTTATCGATAATATTATCAGTTGGTGTGTGTTATGGTTTGGCAGTTTTAAATGATTTTCTTGACAAGAGTATGACTTGGTTTGGAAATCCATATCTGACCATTGGATTATATTGTTGTCCAGCATTGATTGTGCAATGTATGGTTCATGTTGTAATAAATAAAATACTTGGGAATAAAAAAGCTCCATTGAGTTTAGCCCTTAAGATACAAGCACAACAAAATGGAACGAATTTATTTTGGGGATCATTAGTTATATTTTTAACGTTTAGTGGATATAGAGTAGGGTACGTCGGAACAGTGATTTTGTTGTTCACATTAATATCAAACTTAATCATTGGAACTTTAAGGATGCAAAACACAGGTAAGTTGTGTTGTATGTTTTTAAATTTATTTATAATAACGTTCACAAACTGTTTGACACGTTTAGTAGTTGAGACTGCTTCTAGGAATACTTAATATATATACAAACAAACTAATTAATTTTATTGACTTCGATGCTCATATAGGAGCGTAGACGGTCCTCATATATATCCCTTACCTCTGTTAGTTCAAACAATTCAATCAATGGTTTGTCTGACTTTCACTTAAATAGACGATCCAGTTTAGTTTGCCACTTGACCACTAAACAAACAGAAACGATGTAGTCAATTTAACTGTTAATAATTCCAAATAATTAATAATTGTTCATTTTTTAGTGAATAAATGGTTATATGTTCATATCGTTTTTCAAATATTTGTTGTTTTGTGGACATGGTACTTATTTCACATAATTTTAAATGTTTTTATACCATTAACCGGTCGAGTCGGAGCATTAAAAAATCCTGATATAACTATTGGAATGATCTGTGCAGCATTCACCTTTTACATTACAAGTTATTTGGTAAGATTTAATCAACTAATGAGATTATAGTTTATCAAAATAAACCACAATAATTTTTGTTGCAGACCCAACTTGTTTTACTACTAAAAAATAAACGAAATTATTTTGGATTTTTATTTTTGTTATTTATTGTAACACAGTTTGTAATTATATTCACAAAATTAGGATTCCCATATCGTGATGACTTTCATGCTGCTCCGAAACTTCAGCGCCATTTTATTGTTGTAAGCAAACATTATACATTTCTTTTAATATTCATATTGGCTAAACAGTTTTTATTACAGCACACAAAACGCACTTTTTATGATCAAAATAATGCAATTCGATATGCTGATACTGGATTTTGGTTAAGGGAAATGGATCGTAATGCAAAGAAAACAATTGAATCATTAGCTACACCTGACATTCCAATTCCACAACTGGAAAATAAAATGTGTGAAAAGGAAGTATTTTGTGGAATACCGTTATATTCTTGTCGTCAGTTACATGTTGGGTGCGTTACTTTAAACTGTATGTTCTTATTAAATTTCATAAAATTATATAATTTTGTTTTTAGGGGATTTTGGCTACCTGGACCTGGTCCAATAATTCGTGATATTGCTGAAATAAAATTAAATTCTCGTTCTAAGTTATCTGATTACGAAACAAGATTAAATTTTACTTTATTTGGAGATGTGTTATTGTCGTTTCTCATTAGACCAAAACCAGGTATCACATTACAAAATTGGGATATTTTACCCGAGGTTCCTGAGCCCAATGAGTTCAATGATCAAAAAGGTTATTTTGTTATGATAACACATGGTGTTAACAGTGAACCAATGAACGTAACACTCGATTTTAAATATGATAATATTGATTACGATGGTCCTTTGGCTGATATAACATTGATAACAACACATTGGGAATATCACAAAGAACATACGGGTGCGTTTATACAGCTTCTGCTAAGAGTACCGAAGTGGGCGTTTGCTGTTCCATCCGTAGCTGCTTTGAATGCTTACACATTTTAGATTAAGAAAATTTCAAATTAAGGAAACGATGCTATCAAGTTTACCTCGTTTTAACGCAATCAATACATGTTTAAAATTTTTCTTTTATACTATGTAACTTTTAACTTTAAATTATGTATCATGATTCATGTTTAAGCTTACAAAAACAAAAAGAAAAAATTCTAAATCAGTACAATATGATATTAATCAACTTGTTTCATTTATACACGATGAAGAATATTTGAAATGTACCTATTTAAAAAAAAATGAAAAAATATGCGGGCATGATGCTCTCGATATCCATGTAATTAGACAAAATACGACGATTAAGCTCAAACTCGCCAAGATTTGCGATTGACTGATTTTTCTGGATTAAAAAAATATGTTAGAACCTCTTGCATACTTTGTAAAATTTTTGTCAAAAAAAATGAAAAAATTTGCTGGCAAGAAGCTCTAGATATCCATGTAATCGAAATTAGCCAAAATCGAGGGTCACAAATTTTACATACAAAACGAAAATATGCTGCCATTCCTAGACCGTTGCTTGATTAAGCTCAAACTTCAGGACGGTGTGTTTTGGTCCCACCTTTCAGTTTACATGTCACTCGCCAAGATTTGCGACTACTCATTTTTCTGGATTTAAAAAATGGAAGGCTAACCTCTTGTATATTTTGTAAAATTTTTGTCCAAAAAAAAATGAATAAATATGCTGGCAAGAAGAGATAGAGATGTGACGATATTTAGGTAGCAGCTACTTTTTCTCTGTTACTCAAAAGTAGCAATCACTGCCTGTTACTAAATATTTAAAGTAGCAGCTCCTATTATTTTGTTCGCTGTGAATTTTTGAAACCAAAAGTAAAGTAAAGTATTTTAAAGTAAAACTACAACAAGAACAGGAAAATAAAATCACTTTGATTTCTAAAAGTAACAGTTTCTATTATTTGGTCGCTGTGATTCAGACTGCTGCTTTAGTATTTTTTTCTTTTAAAATAAAAATACGAATAAGAAAAGAACAGGAAAATAAAATCACTGTGATTTCTAAAAGTAACAGTTCCTATTATT
Source organism: Diogma glabrata (assembly GCA_963693315.1). Classification (NCBI taxonomy): domain Eukaryota; kingdom Metazoa; phylum Arthropoda; class Insecta; order Diptera; family Cylindrotomidae; genus Diogma; species Diogma glabrata. Next base: position 285,450,121 of record OY856188.1, read on the forward strand.
TAGTCGCTGTGATTTAGACTGTTACCTGCTACTTTAGTATTTTTTCTTTTAAAATAAAAATACGAACAAGGAACAGGAAAATAAAAAAATCGCTGTGATTTCTTTGATATCACTAAAAATATTGATATTTAAGTAACAGTGATTTTTTGTTTTTTGTTCGTATTTTTTTATTTGAAAGGAAAAAAATTGTATTTGAATTAGTATATATTTGAATTAATAGAATAATCAAAAATACATTGAATGAACTTTATTTTCTTTAAAGATAATGATTACATACAAAAACGTTATTTGATAATATTACATACTTGATTTGGACTTTTTTCTTTATTTTTTAAAAATCACACCTGTTACTAAAGTCGCTGTTATTTTTCACAGTGATTTGAAAGTAGCAGTAACAGTTTGTAACAGTGACTGAAAAGTAGCAGTTTTGCCCATCTCTAGCTCTAGATATCCATGTGGTTGAGCGAGGAACGTATAATTACTATATTACTTAGCAATAATTTAAAATAAATTAAACACGGAGCAATTTAAATCCAATGTAAACTTCAACACTCCCATTTGAATTATATTTTGATATTGATACCCATTTCCATAGTATGATCATTGTGTTTATCACGAGGTAATCCTTTTGTGAGAACATCTGCTACCATTATTCATTGTTCAGTACAAAGGTAACATATTTTATTAGATAACATACTTGATTGCTCCACCTTTTCTCTCTCAAAATGGTGTTTAACATCTATGTGTTTGGTTCTGGAATGGTAGAGTCATTTTTAGAAAGCAAATTTGCACTCATGTTGTCACAGAAAATTTTCATCTTCATTTATCTAATTTCAATAGCCACATCGCCTCCTGAGTTGCTGCAGACAACGCCATATACTCCGTGCGACAGTTTGCTGCTTTCGAGTAGACCACGTGATTGCCCCACCACACTTAGTGAACACGAATCCGATAATGGACTTACGACCATCAACATCGCTGGCCTAGTCTGAATCACAAAAACCCGCGATTGATGAATTTTCTGATTTTTGGTACTTAAGTTTAACGCACCAATGTTGTTTACCTGGATCTTTTGAATATCGACTTACCAGATTGACTGCGTATGAAATATCGGGCCTGGTACCCAGTGCTGCATATAGTAGGGAACCAACTGCTTCTTGATATGGTACAGATTTCATTTCATGTTGATCGTTTGTTGTTGGAGACATACTTTTATCGAGCTTAACATTAATGTCCACCGGCGTTGATAGAGGATTGCATTAGCTCATATTGAAGCGATTTAGAACATTCTTGATGTTTACCTCTTGGTCAAGTAACAAAATATTGTTCTTACGATTTCTCGTAATTCGAAATCCTAGAATCGATTTGGCTTCACCAATGTCCTTCATTTTGAATCAGGTGAATAATTCTTGTTTGATGATTACAATTTCACTCTTATTGGTACTGAATATGAAAATATCATCTACGCATATCGCCACAATTACTATGGATTTCTTACTGAATTTATAATATATACACGGGTCTGCTTTTGATTGCATTAAACCTATTGCTTTTACAGCATTATTCAATTTTTTATTCCATGCTCTTCCTGCCTGTTTCAGACCGTACATTGCTTTATTCAACTTACATATCTTCTTCGTACCATCAGAATATTGTTCGGGCTGAAACATGTATACATTTTCTTTCAACTCTTCAACATTACTTTCAGCTGACAAATTTGAATCACAACTAATTGAAACATCATCATTACGATCATCGATCTCTCCCATTTGATTCAAATTTTTCTCTGCATCAACATTTTCATTTATCATTTCTGATGTCCAATCACAAATCGGCATAAAAACTGATTCATTCCAATATATTACAATACGACACGAACATTGATGTTATTCCTAAGCCCGTGGCTCGAAAAAGCTCAAACTTCAGCACGGTGCATGTTTTGGGCCCACCTTTCAGTTTATATATCACTCGCCAAGATTTGCAGCCACTCATTTTTCTCGACCAATAAAATGACATACTAACCATTGTCATATTTTGCAAAATTTTTGTCGAACAAAAAATTTGAAAAAATACGCTGGCAGGAAACTCAAGGTATTCATTTAATCGAAATTAGTCAAAGCACTACGTTTGCTACGGTAAACTGGCCATAACTCGAAAATCACAATTCCTACATACGACACGAACATTGATGTTATTCTTAAACCCGTAGCTCGATTAAGCTCAAACTTCAGCACGGTGCATGTTTTGGGCCCACCTTTCAGTTTATATATCACTATCACCACTAATTTTTCTCGACCATAAACTGGCATACTAACAAACATGGACAAACAACATATAAGTAAACATGGACAAACATATTCAATAGAATAATAAATGATTTATGTTTGTTACCTTCTTTTGGTTTAGAGATTTCATTATTCATTTTGTATGAAAATTCTACGATTCCTGTATTAAAAACTCCAATAAAACTAATCACACTTGTCAGAATTTTAAACCAGCAGTAGAAAATCTAATCTTTACTAATAAAAATTTAATTTATTTATATTTGTTTCATACTTATTTCTTTTTTTTTGTTTATTACAGAACCGAGACAAGATTTAAAACTATCATGGAAACTCAAGACCAGCTTGCATAATCTTACAATCATTTTTATCTACAATAACTTATTATTTATAATATTATATAAATTTGGAAAACTTTATATTTAATGATTAAATATTTTAATTTATAAAAAAAAAACTATAATTGTTTTATTTATATTGTGGCAAATTTGTTACAAAATAATTTATATCTGAATTTTGTGAGACGTTGAAATATTATTTTTTAATTTAAAAAAAACTTAGTTAACTTAAGTATAACTTTTTAATATCTACAGTAAGTACAATCGTGGAGCATTGGATGTGATATCGGTCTGTGGACTTGAAGGTCTATGGTTCGAATTCTCGTCTAGACACTCTTTTTTTAATCAATTGAATAAGGTTTAATGAAATTTAATTCAATTATATATATGTTGGAGTAAAAAATATAATATAAATATGACATTTGGGGGATATATGAAAATATTATCTCAACTTAAAAATATCTTAGGTAATATATGAGGAACATCCAACATTTGTTGCTAAGGTGTGGGATCGATCCCGGTCAAAGTCTAAAAGTTTTTGATCCAAAAATTTTCGTTTTTCAATTTATTTAGAAAACCTAAGAAAATTGGAAATTAAATTGGAAAACTTGGAAAAAATTGAAGAAAATTAAAATAATAAAATTGTTCTATTTATTTCTTTAATTTTTCCATATATTAGACCCCTAAATACGCTTCCTAAAAGTACTAAAAATTTTCATTTAATATACCCGGGACACAATTTCTAATTTATCCGGCGTCCCGGATTAATTTATTTTATCCGGGGCACAATTTATTTGATCCGGGTTCAAAACCAATTTCCGATTTGTAATACATCTTCTGGTTTTTGTTTGCCTGTTACACGAATTTTTTTTTTATGGTGATGGTTCTGTAGTTGGTTTTCGTAAGTTGATGAAAGTCGAGAATGAATGTGTGAGAGTGGTATTGGGGGCGATAAATTCGACTCCAATCCACTGTCTTTATTCGGAAGTTGGTGATTCACCTCTTGATTTTAAGAGGGTGGATCACAGTACGTGAGATAGTGAGAATGAAGACGAACCAAAATCAACTAATTGAGGAAATGTTGACAAGGTTGCAAAGTCAACCCCCTTTTAAGAAAATCTATAAGGCCTCCATTTTGAGCCAAAACTTAAACGAGTTTTCTTCAATTGGAAACATCGGCCGGGAGGTGAAGCCTGCTAACCTTGTAGTGTGTTTGGAATTTGGGAAACTTAGTAAGAATGAAATGAATGAAACCATAGTTAAAAGACTGTGGTTGAGTGTGAAAATGACGTATCATGCATATTTCGCTGTTTATACAGATGCTAGTGTAAATGAATTTGGATGTGGAATAGGAGTGTTCGGGCCTGTGATTGACTATGAGAGTTCTGTGAAACTGGAAAACAGCATCTGTATAATGAATGCTGAGTTGATTGGGATGTATGAAGGTATCAAGTTGGGAATAAATGAGAGGAAAAGGAGGATAGTAATATTCTCCGATTCCAAGAGTGGAATGATCTTGCTACAAAATGGAGGTGGTAGCCAAGGCAATGTGTATGTGGACATGATATATGGGCTAGTGAAAGGAAATCAGTGTGAGGTGTCCATTCAATGGATACCATCGCATTGTCTGATCACTGGGAATGAAAGGGCCGATACGTTAGCGAAAAGGGGAAGCATGAATGAGCAAGCCATTGTGTATGAAAGGAAGGATGCAAGGGATGTACTTAGGATGTTTCAGCAAATGATCTGGCATAAATGGGAGTGTGAATATATGAGAATAAAAGTCAAGTGAAAGGCCAAAAGTGCAGAGAGCTAGTGAGTATTCCTTTGAAAAAAACTTATTATAAGGACCTCAAGGGAAGTACTAGAATGATAAGAACGATTGAAAGGATACGAATGAACCATGGCAATTGGAAGGAATGCTTGTTCAAACGTCGTCTAAATGGAAATAATTTGTGTGAAAGATGTTGTGTGGTGGAGGATATTGAGCATTTGATTCTGGTATGCCATAAGTACGACCAGATCAGATCGCAATTCAATACCCTCTTGAGTGGAAGACGATTGAATGAAATCTTAAAATTAGATAGAATGGGAATTAAAGATTTGTATGAGTTTATCAGAATGAGTGGAATAGGAGTGTGAAAGTGGTGTGAATGAGTCGATCTAAGAATGAGAATTTGTGTGAATGGACAAGTTTTATTTATGTTGAAAAGAAATTTTTTAACATTTTACTATTCTTCTTTCTTTTTGGTATATCCTTCTTTGATTCATATTAATTTTAATTTTTACGTATTTTTCTTTATTTTTTTGGAGATGCACATTTCATGTATTTTTTCTATTTATTTATTTTATAAAATTTATTATTAATTTGTAAATTGCAATTGATCGGCGATATGGCTCCAATGAAGGAGCTAAGCCATAAATAAAAAAAAAAAAAAAGACATCGACCCCAAACTTTAGATCCAATGTACGACACCTTAATCACTACACCACCGAGTTATATTTTTATATATTGTTGGAAGTTCCTTATAACTTACCTAAAATGTTTTTAGTTGAAATAATTGTCTTTTTCTAAATCTGCTACGATTTTCAGTAAATAAATATATTATTATAATAATAACAATGTGTGAATATATGTTGATCGTATAAGAGGTCACGACTTACGTTAGGGAAAGTTAGTTATTAAGAGCGAGCATTTACAATCAGTTTTAAATTAATTATACGCAATATGACCCTGTCATATTTTGTAAAATTTTTGTCCAAAAAAAGAAATGCAAAAAATATGCAGGCAGGAAGGTCAAGATATTCATTTGATCGAAATTTGTCAAAATACTACGTTTGCTACGTTAAACTGGCCATAAATCGAAAATCACAATTTCTACATCCGACACGAAAATTGGTGTCATTCCTAAGCCCGTGGCTCGATTAAGCTCAAATTTCAGCACGGTGCATGTTTTGGGCCCACCTTCCAGTTTATATGTCACTCGCCAAGATTTGCGACTACTCTGGATTTTTCTGGATAAAAAAATGGAAGGAAAATTTTTGTCCAAAAAAAAATGAAAAAACATGCTGGCAAGAAGCTATAGATATCCATGTAATCGAAATTAGCCAAAATACGACGCTTTCTACGTTAAACTGGCCATAAATTGAGGATCGCAATTCGCAAGTTATATTAAAGATTCCATATCTTCTTCTGGATTCGTTATATTCAAGTACGAAATTGAATTTGCAAGGTAACAAAATGCTCATCTGCTTTTAACACAAAACGTAAACACAAACATATTGTTCCATTGTTATATCCTCCAAATTATAAATAATTTATTTAAATATTCAAAATCACTTTTATACAAAGTTTATTATTTATATATTACATCAAATTTCATGTTATTTAAAATTAAACACAGAAACAAGAATATGTTTACAGAACTCACATTTTTTTCTACACTAATCGCCAAAGCAAACTCGACGTGGAAGACGGACGTAAATGTTAAATGCGTTACTAACAATGTAAACTTTTTTGCCGTTTTTGACATTACTTATGTTCAAGAAATTTTTGTCAACAAAAGTTTAGTTAAATAAAAATAATTAAAGATATACTTTTGATCGGGTTCTGTCTGGGAAATTTTTTTTAACTGGTTTGAGAAAACATAGATGAGTACAGTAATTCTTCCGACTGCGTGGGTTCTCATCGCGCGATTTTCCACTGCGCGAGATGAGTTTTCAATACTAATTTTCGCACTGCGCGATTAAAATTTCAAAAATTCATAACTTCGGTTCTATTAATGATAGAAGCTTTTGTTTTATTTTATTTTAAAGTTAAGGGATGGAATTTTAATAAAAAAAATATAGTCAATAAAAATTATTAAGAAATTCCTATTGTTATAAACAAATAAAATGTTAAAATCGATGTTTATTGATTGCCTTACAAAAATACAGAGTATTTGATATAACCATCGTATTCTACGTTCAATTTTCAAGAAAAACGTATTTTTAATTAATGAAGAAATTAGTTATACTGTTAGGAATAAATTAATTTATCCAGCGCGGGACAAGAAAAATTTATGGAATTTTTTGTCTTTCCGCGTTCGATAAATTAATTTATTTCTAATGCTACTCGTACACGAGAGAGCTAAATTGCAGGTATCAGAGAGAAAGTGTCTGACTTATTGCTTAACTGTTTACACATAGGAATTTGTTAATAATTTTTGTAGATAACAAATTTTTTTTAAAGTTTATCTTTTAGCTTTAAAATAAAACAGAAAAAAAGGTAGCATATTCTAAACAAATTTATATTATTGATATTATTTTTTTAAATTTGAGTTGTGAGAGTTGTTGAAGTAATACCTGTTTTTCAGGCTATATTCATTTTTGTTTAATTAAAACTTTTAATTTATTTTTTTTAAATTTTCTTCAAACTTTGGAGCCGAACCCCCTATTTCATACAAAATAGGGTTCACATCGCGTGGTTTTGTATTGCGCGGTTTTTCTGGAACGGAACTACCGCGCAGTTGGAGGGATTACTGTACATCATTGTTTTGTTTTTTAGAAATAGTATATTATTTAATTAGGTGCTAAAGTGCAACTTTGTGTGTTGAGTCTGTAATTTGGAAATTATAGACGAAACACAAAAGTCACTTAATACATCAAATTTTTCATAAATATGTGATGAGTTTTTTTTTTCAAAACAACATGATAATATACTGCAGGCATAAAAATATAGAAAGAAAATGGGGACACTTTACTACCGCCGTAAAAGTATGAAAGTTGCTTTACTGCCGCCGTAAAAAAATGACAAATAAGACGTTATTTTACAGCCACTTTGATCATAGGTAAAAAAAGTAAAACTTTTACCTTCTGTTTGCCAAAAAAATAATTTTTCTAAAATTAAGTTTTGTTTTACGATTTTACTTTTGTTTGACATTTTACCGCGTAAGACGTGCGTTTCGCACCTTGAGTTTGTTTAGGCTATAAAACATAAGCAAACAATATATAGAGACGTGTGAATGTTAACTTGTTTTTCCCTTTTGACTTGTAGTCTTTAGGTATTAACTATCTAGTGACACCTATATCAATATAGATGATACTAAATATGTTAAACTACCTACATAGTGTTATATGGAGTACGAATTAATGTTTCTTTTTTTAGTTTTCAACCTCACCTGTATTAATTCGAAAGTGATGTAGTTTAAGATTTATTTGACTGTTTGTTATTTATATGAATGCTCAGCTCATAACGGGCTTATAAAATGTTCATATTGGTTGATTGGAAAATCGGGTGGATAAAATTATATAAGTTTCACTAAATCGAAATTATTTTTAGCGGGCAATCGAACCCAGGTTCTCTGAGACAACAGATATACACCAATACATTACATAACTCGTTATTTTGTTCAGATCCCTGGTTTAGGACTCATAATTGAAATTTTCAACAGATGTAATACACTTGATATTAATCGCGCCTATGACAAAGTGATTTTTATTACAGGTACACAAGCACTCTGGAGCACAAGTTATATTGCTACTTTGGCTTAGTTCGAGTTTTGGTTTAAAATGTTTAGAAGAATTTGTGGTACATGCATTGTGTAGAAGGTTGATTGTAAGACTCTATTCAACTCTATTTAAACTCCAAATTCGCGTAAATAATACAACACTCGTTGATTTCTTTATTTATAGTATTTCAATAAATTAAAAAAAGCGAGACAATTTTTGGCAAGAACATAAAATATGTTGTTCTTTCTGATCTTGAATGGTTCTATCTATCAAGTTAATCATATTTAATTTTGAAAATATATAATACATAATTGTAAAAATTCCTTCCGTTCTTTTTATAACACATTACTTTTTAAATTGTTACTTCATCTTAATTTAATAATTAGTTTGTCTGGCATTGTTTAAACATATTGTGACTACACAAAGTAAATTATTATATTTAATTCACAACATTAATTAATTTATCATTATAATTAAAAATATATTAAATTAACATTTCTTTTATATTAATATTTTAAAATAATCTTAAGCTCACAACTCTTAAACTCATTGCACTTCATTTACTGTGATTGGTAGATATTTAAAAAAAAAACTTAATTAATTACTATTATTTATTTTGTACGTGCGTTTTAAGATTTAAATATTTAAAATAATCAAAATAAGTTTAGTTATCATTAGTTACTAACTTCTCATACGTTTTAAATCAGGTTCTACTTTAAGTTGGATTTCATTTGGTATTAGAAGATGTTCATTAATAGGACCATCACTCTAGAAATTAATTAACATTAATAGTTTTAATAAAAACTCGTGTGTCAAATAAAATCATGAGAAATACGAACTTTATTAGATTCACTCATGACTGCTATTGGTTTGGTATCAGTGGCAAGTGCAACTTTGTGTTCCACAATAAAAAACATATACTCATCATAAAGTAACCGAATTAGATGAAAACTGCCGAAACTAGCGGCTGAGCGTAAAGTTAAATCTCTAATTACCATTGATGAATAAAAACTCCATTTTAATAAAAATTGACGTGCTGCTCTTGCGTATGTTGGTTTACCTTGGTATTCTTCCAATGCTGAGTCAACAACAAGTCGTAACCACGATGCCCATTGTTCGAGAGAGTTTTGTTGTTGAAGAGCTGCTTTAAAATCATTCACTAATCGTTGAACAGTATTTGTGTCGCATTGACATACCCATGATGCTTGTTCCTAAAAATTTAAAATTTGAATGTATTATTCATTAAATTGAAACCATGTTGTAGGTATGTAATAGTTATTTTGTGCTAAGGGAAACGATAACCACAAGTTTGAGAACTGCTCCTTCTTGTATCACCTTATGAATTACTCAGGTCACTTTCCTACGTAAATGAGTCACAAACTGTATAACGTGCTAAAGAATGTCTGCTTAACTGTCATGAACTAAACCAACCATGTTCGGTATAGTAAATGTTCCTCTAGCCATGTCATGTCAGGAAAAGGATAAGTACACCAATAAAATCCGACAAACAGAGCCAGGATTATAGTTCGACTCCTGCTAGTAACGTACTCTATGAAAAAATAAAACGTACTGTATAGTATACGTAAAACGTACGTATAGCGACACGATGTACAATTGAGTATTATTGTAATGACAAATAAATTTAATGAAAAAGTAATGAACTACTTATGTGTAATCATGTCCCAAATCATGTTAGAGAGGTCTATTTTCTAAAATCTGAGGTTTTCTAAGCACTTTACGAATTTTAAAAACGCATCTCGTTAAGTGGAAAATTCGTTGAGAAATTTAATTTTGCAACTAAAGAATTTTCGCAGTTTTTTGAACCACTGTAATTGTTGTTAATATTGAATATGGGTATAGGCAACACAAATGCTATTTAAAGCTGACACTACACCCTTTCAATTCCCGTCAAGCAGATTGCGATCGGATAAAAACTCGGACCTTGCGGCCTGCATAAAGTTAACAAATTTTTTTAAGGCATTAAGTGCAAAATAGAATTGTGCAAAAACTATCAAGCCGAATGAAACGTTCTGAACCTTATTTTGTTCGTTGAGGTTTCAGCTACAAGATAGAGGGGTCAATTATGTTATAAACAATTATTTGCAAATAACTAAATTCAATGTTTTTTGTTTTATTTTAAGTTATAGAAAAACATTTAAGGAACAAAAAAGTTCCATGCACCAGTATCCTAAAGTGCACCATTTACGAGTTATATCGCTTTCAAGGAAGCAAAAAAAAAAAATTTCCAGCACACTTTGTTGTATAACTCCAGTCCCCATGTGACGGGCGAGTGGACTCGGCATGTCCATTATGTGAGTACCCTACCCCAGAGATTAAAAACATTTCTGACCTGCTACCGACAACAACACGTACAATCCGTAATTCTATTGGCCTATTAATGATTTTCTTTGAACGTTTGACAAAATAGTATTAAGTCGACATTATGCGAACAATATGAAAATGAAGTTTCATAATTATATTATGTTTGGGTAGACACTGTCTAGTGTGTCTATACCGACGCCTCGCGCCACGGCGCACAACCATCTGGATTGGGGACTAAGCAGGAGGATTAAGGGGGCTAAGCAGGGGATCAGGACTAAGTCCCAGGATTGAAGACTTAGTCCTGACCCAGGACTAAGTCAAGGTCGCCGCTAAACATGACGATTTTACGGTATAAAATAACATACAAGAGCCCGACTATAGGCTGGGGTACCTCAAGTATGCTTGACCTGTATCACAGCGACGAAACATCATGTCTCCTGAGGGTAGACCGTTAAATTATTACAAAGATGTAATAGACCAAAATGAAACTTAAAGAAAATGATGGTGCCAAGCATCAATAATTCCTAACATGTTTCACAAGTTTGATTAAAAATCTTTAAAATTGTGTAATTGTGTTATACACTGCATTTCCAGTGCCATCGTACTACATTGTAAATTAGTTTGCAATTTGTCATATTAGTTTAGAGGATATCCAGTAAATTTATTTGTATTATATCTTAAGGCTCGAGAAATTATATTCAGAATATTACTTTATTATGATAGTGAATTTTGCATTTCACTTAAATAATTCTTTTATATTCAGTATTTGATACGTTGAATGAATATTGACGTTTGAATCTCTTAGACCAGTCAAATTAGCTTTTTGTGAGGAAAAAATTAGTAACAGAATGAAAACTATTGGATATATACGAAAATATTGCGCAAATGATGGGAAACAAAAATTAAAGGTGCTCCGAGTTGAGGTGGTGAAATGGGGTGAGCTTTTAGGGGTAGAAAATGGTTTTTCATGATTTTCAGCAAAACTAGACCTTCTATTGAAAAAAGTTTAAAGCAAAGGTTATAGGTAATATAAAGGTCTATAACTTTTATTTAAACCATTTTCTCACTTAACCTAAAATTTGCGTGAAAATAGAAAAAACCGAAGAAAAAAGGACTTTTCGTTTTTAATTTTTATCTCCCACAAAAATTTTTTTTTCCACACAATTTGGTGAAAACGTACCTAGTTATGTGATATGTCCCTAATACGCTGTAATTTTTTGGAATCAAAATATTTATTTTTACGTTTACTTTTGATTTTAAACCAAAAAAGTGACCTCATTTTCACACAAAAATTCTCCTGTATAGGAAACAGTTTTTTCAAAAAAAACATTAATCATTATTTTGGATTTTTGAGATCAATTAAACTCAAGTAAGTAAAGAAGTATACTGTTTTCTCTTACATGTTTCGAAAATTAATTCATCTTCAGAGAGATTGAATTTGCAACTGATCTTACAATAATTATTTACTTAAAAAGAAACTTCATTACATAAAATTTGGAAAAACCTAAAAACTATTAAAGAGGATAAAAAGTAATTGATTTCTTAAATTAAATTTAAATGATCGTAAAAGTAAAGAGTAACATAGGGTGGGAGGGGATAGTAAAATTTAACATTAACAAAAAGATAAGACAAAAAAAAACAATAAACATAAATTACAGATATTAATGGACAAATTAGGGTGGTGTTTTAATTAACTTAAATAATTCGGATGATATGATATTTTGCCTCTCCTCACAATTCATAATCTTTGGTTTATACTTTTCTATGTACAACGACTCATATGCATCCAATTCCCAATTTTTCTGAACGGTCTTAATGATTTTTGAGTTTTCTACATCTATGTTGTGCTGTGGATTTTCATGCATATGTAGTGCTACGCTTGACTTGCTGATATTTTTTGTGATGGTGGCTTTCCGGTGTTCATCTAATCTTGTGGAGAATTTCCTCGAGGTTTGTCCCACGTACTTATCGTCGCATTCTTGACAAATTATTACATATATTCCCGACTTATCCGCAGGTGGTGTTTTATCTTTGTAGTTGCTTAACATACTACCTAAAGTTGTGCTTTTTGTTGTCATTAGAATTTTATGTTTTTGTAGTATGCTGCCGATATTATTGGTTAACCTCGGGTAGAATGGTAAACAAATTCTTTTTTGAATCTCTTTAATGGGGCTTAAGGTAGTAAATGTTTGTAATAATTGCTTCCTTTTATGGTTATTCAAGATGTTGGTGATAAATGTTTCGTTGTAACCATTAATTCTCGCCGCTTCTTTTATATATTTCTCTTCATCTTGAAACTCTGACCATTCCATGGGAATATTGTATAGTCTGTATGCTAATGAGTTAAACGCTGCTTTCTTGTGACTACCATTGTGGAAAGAATCCGAAGTAATGAATCTCATTGTGTTTGTTGGTTTTCGATAAATACCAAACTTTACTTTGCTGCCATTCCTTATCACTCTAATGTCAAGAAAAGGAATACTTCCATTTTCTTCTTCTTCTATCGTGAATTTTATTGTCGGATATTGGCTGTTTAGTAGGCTCAATGTGGCTGCAATGTCAGTTCGTTTAATGACAGCAAAAACATCGTCGACGTATCTCTTCCAGATTCTTGGGAATAACGCTGATGTGGCTGGTAAGGTGTGTAGAAAACTCAAAAATCATTAAGACCGTTCAGAAAAATTGGGAATTGGATGCATATGAGTCGTTGTACATAGAAAAGTATAAACCAAAGATTATGAATTGTGAGGAGAGGCAAAATATCATATCATCCGAATTATTTAAGTTAATTAAAACACCACCCTAATTTGTCCATTAATATCTGTAATTTATGTTTATTGTTTTTTTTTGTCTTATCTTTTTGTTAATGTTAAATTTTACTATCCCCTCCCACCCTATGTTACTCTTTACTTTTACGATCATTTAAATTTAATTTAAGAAATCAATTACTTTTTATCCTCTTTAATAGTTTTTAGGTTTTTCCAAATTTTATGTAATGAAGTTTCTTTTTAAGTAAATAATTATTGTAAGATCAGTTGCAAATTCAATCTCTCTGAAGATGAATTAATTTTCGAAACATGTAAGAGAAAACAGTAAATAAAAAAGAAAAATATTATAAATTATAAATAGTGTTTTTTTTTAAACCGTAAAATCAATAGTGGGAACTTTGCCTCTAAAAGAAAAACAACAAATTGTTATATAGTGATTTTACCGCACTCCGAAAACAAAAATTAAAATTTTAAGTAAAGCAGTAATTGGAGTTTTTTCAATTCAAAGGTATGGTTTGAAGTTTCTCAGAAAAAAACTCCAATTCACATTTTTCGTGTTTCGGATGGGATTCGAACCTACCCTCGTCAGTGCCCGGCTCGAATTCTTGGGCAGACACGCTATCGATTACGCCGTTGAGGCGATGACCATTTCAAAGTTGAAACTTCTTCATCACTTATTTATTTTTACTTAAGTTGAATTTTTCCACTGTCATTAGACTCCATATTATGGAAAATGTTTTTACATTATATGGGATTTTTCGCATTAAATTTCTAGACAATACTTTGTGTGAATTCATAGAATGGGGAACATTTCTATTCTAATTAACATCCTAAGTCACGATTGTATAGTCATTATTGATTGTTTCCAATCAATGTGAAATCAATGGCTACACTTGGTCAATTTGTAGTCCTATATGTATTAATATTAGACTACATTAAGGGAATTTAAATTTATTTTGGATTTTTGAGATCAATTAAACTCAAGTAAGTAAAGAAGTAAATGGAATTTTTTCAATTCAAAGGTATGGTTTGAAGTTTCTCAGAAAAAAACTCCAATTCAATTAATCCTCTATTAATCATTATGTTTGTTGAAACGTCTACTTTTAGATCGTGTAAAGGAAATAAGCATCACCAAGGAAAATTTTTCCAGGAAGTGCGAAAACTGAATAAACTTCATTTTAAAAAGTTATTTATCAATCATTGTTTAAAATTTTTCATGATTTGTTAAAATTTACAGTTGAAATACTTAAAAAATATAACATCATTTTTTTAAAATTTGTGGACAATTGAGCTCAAGTAAACAAGAAAATAATTTGAATTTTTCAATTCGAAGGTATGGTTGGAAATAACTTAGAAAAAACCATTACTAATTTTCGTGTTTCGGATGAATTCGAACCTGCTCATCAGGCCATGTTCGAATCCGTTTGTAGACATGCTATCAATAACGCCACTAAGGCGACGACTATTTTGCAATTGAAAATTCATCATCATTTATTTATTTAAGTTGAATTTCTCCTCTGTCATTAGACTCCTTATTATGAAAATGTTTTTACATTACATGGTAATTTTTATATTAAAGTTATAGTATTCTACATTACTTTTGTGTAAATTCGTAGGATGGGGAATATTTCTATTCTAATTAACATCCTAAGTCACGATTATATAGTGATTACTGATTGTTTCCAATCAACGTGTATCAATGACTGAAACTTGGTCAATTAAGATATAATGTGACATTAATGAATTAAGTAATTAGAAATCGATGTACAGACCTCATACAGGTTTACAATATATGCGAAAATATTTAATTTGCCAGGTATTAAATATTATGTTTGAAATGGTTTCATCCATAACAAAGTGCTTCTGAGCAATTTCACGAAGATTCAACAACGTTTTGACTTGACCCCTTTTAATTTTGATTATTTTTTGTTTATAGGTAGTCTTTCATAAATAAAAAATACAAGTTCTCTTAGAATTTTTTTTTTCGACCAGGGGTCTTCACAGGGTGGCCCCCAATTTTTCGTTATTTTGTGATGTGAGTGCATTTTGACGAGCGATTGTAGAAAAACTACTGAATCGATTTTCATAAATGATATGTCGTTGAATAGGTGTTAAAACGTAAAGTTTTTAAAAATGTACACTGTTAATTTTTTGAAATAATTTTTAACGGTGTAACATAAGAAAAAAAAGGTGTAATTGAAAAAAAGATGGCATAGCCTTTTTTTTTTTTTTTTTTTAACTAAATTGAAGCTTATTTTATATCTAACCACTTGTGAAAGTTTAGGACACGCGTTATTTTTTGTTTTAAAGATAAAATTCGTTGTGCATATGACTGTCGGGAATCAGTTTATTTGTTCTGAAGGAAAATTATAAAAATGGCGTTATAAACTAAGAGATTTTTTTTATGTTAAATATCAAATATTTTATTATTAGATGAACTTTTTGAAATATTATAAAAATTATATATGTAGTACAATAAATAAAATAAATACAATTGTTAAAAATTATTGAGGTATTGTATTAGCATGCATTCGAAAATATTTAATCTTGGCTTGATAGTGAGTTAAGCGATCTATTGTTTTGATTTTACAATAGTTATTTGTTTAACTAGGCAGCAAAGTAGTAGATTGACTGCCGCGGCTGATAGTTCATAGCCGAGCGAGCGAGGCTAGGAATTCAGCCAAGGCAGTCAATCTACCTTGCTGCCGAGTTGAACATATAATTTTTTCTCCGATTAATTACAATGATATGTAATTTAATAATTATTACTTTAAAAATAAAGCAAAATTTTGAAAATGAAAAAAAAAATCGCAATTGTTGGAAGATTTAGTTGTTATGGAAATGTTTGACAAATTAAAAAATTTCTGCCAGATTCGTGGAAAAATGTCTGTTTATTTCTATGAAGTCTAATTATTTTGCTGCCTAGGCAGCAAAGTACTTGCTTTGCTGCCTAGGCAGGAAAAGTGCCACTTTGCTGACTGAAATAAGTCTGCAAAATTCATATTTGCTGTCTATCGGAGAAAAATTTCTTTTTCTGCAATAAACATTGGACATTCTTTTGAAGAACTGTTGTGAGCACCACCACAGTTTCCACATTTAACTATAACACATAGATGCGTAGAAGTTTCAATTACAGGTTCTGCACACTGAGTGCATATATTTCTGCCACGACATCTTTTCTTAGTATGTCTAAATTTCTGACAATTAATACATCTCATTGGATTTGGAATATAAATTCTGACGTTAAGTTTCAAAAATCCAGCTTAAATGGAATCCGGTATCTTTGGAGAATTGAATGTTAGAATGAGAGAATTTGTATCCTTGAGTTCTCCATTTATCCATCTTTTGATTCTTCGAACATTTATGACTCCACTAGATGAAAGTTCAGTACAAATTTCGTCTTCAGATAATTCAAGCGAATCATAGCATGAAACAACGCCCATTGAGTTATTTAAAAAAGGATGTTCTATCACTTTGATTGGAGCCGAACCACCAAAATTATTGGATTTAAGTAGAGCTTTTGCTGCATTAGCAGTTTTAGTTAAAATAAGTAACTCTCCATCCCTATTTCTGCTGACTGATTTAATTGCAGTAGTAATACAATCTAGGACTTTTTGTATTCCAAATACGTTGACTTTATTTAAATTTTTACCTTCTTCTGCATGTCTTATAATTAAGTATGTTTCTTGAAACATTGTTTCATTGGTTTTTGCATTTGTTAAGTAAGATTCTTTTCTAGATCTATTGTTATTCAAATTAATTTCTTGAAAGTCTTCCTCTCCATCAAGGAAGGAAAACTTGTTAGGATGTGCGAACAACATGCCCGAAGTGGCATGTGTTCTTGCTTTCGATTGATATCTGCTGTTTGTTTTATATATTAATCCGTGAAAGACAAAAAATACAGCTCTTATGAAATTGCACTGAATACAATAATAAAATTGCAAAACACAATATGATACAGTAGAAAATATTTATATAAAATGGTTTAAGATCAATTTAAGGTTTATTTGAAATAAAAAAAATTAAATTTAATTTAATTTATGAAAAATAATGTAAGCTTTGATTTTTTTTTGATTTGTATGATTTTTGATTTTATTTTTAGCTGAATTATTTTTGGTTTGTTAGCAATTAATGTATCTGTGATTAAGAAAATAAGAGATTTCCAAGTGAAAGTTTGTTTGTTATAAATTTAGTGTTCCGGCAATATTTTAGTTTTTATGAAGTTTTTTTTTAGCTTCCCGAGTAATATTAGAATTATAGTTTCGTATAAATATTCAAATTACGTAACAATCTGTATGAATCTCCATTGATACTCCGTAGCGACTTATCCAATTGCTAACTACTGCTTCAGGAATGGTTGTTGCTTCCTGACTTGGTATTGCACACACCTCTGACCATTTGCTAAAAAAATCCATTATGACAAGCACATATTTGTTGTTGTTATCGGTAGTCGGAAATGATACATCCATTGCAACTCTCTAGAAAGGGGCTCCCATTTTATACTGCTTCATAATACGACTTTTGCGTGTAGGTCCCGTTTCAGTCGTACATTGATCACATCCTGACATCATTCCACTACCGTTTGACGTGGTCCTGGCCAATAAAATCTACGTCACTGGTTTCTCTGTGATATTCCTTTAATACTTGAGGTATTCTTATTTTTAGAACTACTATCAATAACTGTACAAATCAGGATTCTTTCCCAAATTCTTTTCAAGCTGCCAAACATGCATTCACTGTTTGACTTTTATCGGCAATTTCACCCATGTTGGTTTTTCTCCCTTTTCCTTGAGCTTGATTATTGGTACCAATTTGGGATATTTCAATTGCTCCTTCCTTACACTTCAAGTGTCCAATCTTCACCAGAAAGCACTTGCAGAAGCCTGACATATATAATGTTTTCCATTTACAGTTCAAATAATTAGGTGTAGAACTGTAGCCTTCCAATGTGACTTTTTCAACAGAGTCTCTCATCTTTGGAATGCCTTACCTTCCTGGGTTTTCCCGGATGAATTTAATCCTCAAGGCTTTAAAGTTAACGTTCATAAATTTCTCAGAGAATCTTAATTTGCATTCCATTCTTATCCCTAGTTGGCATGGTATCTTCAGATATTCAGAGACGTTAATTTATAATTTATTATAATTAACACTAAACATGCCTAACTTTGAATAAAAAAAAAAAAAAAAAAATACTCTTCGCCCGATTACAACCTGGCATGGTTTTCTTGACAATGCATCAGCATTGCACTTTTTTTTTTATGTTCAATGTCAAAATAATAAGCCTGTAAGCATTCAATTCATTGTGTTACTTGTCCATCCGGGTTCTTAAATTGTAGTAGCCACCTTAATGCACCATGATCAGTTCGCAAATGGAATTTTTGACCGTAGAAATAAATGTGGAAATGTTTTACACATTCCACTTTAGCAATTCTTTACTGGCTACACAATAATTTCTTTCTGGTTTGAACCTAATCTTCAAGTAATAAGCGCAAACTTTCTTTTCCCGTCAATTTCGTCTAATTGGAGATGCAGATCTGCCTCGTTTTCGTCTGATCTCTCTGCATTCTCGAGAAATGTGACCAAGCTTCTCACATATCCAACATCTTATTCTACTGTTGAATTCCCTAGTTCTTCTCTATGGCTCTCTTCCTCCATTTCTACACGCCGTACTTCAATTGTTGGTTTGATAATTGCGTGTGCTAGCTAGCACTCTAGTTAACGCACAAGATATTGTTTCGGCAAATGTAGCTTTAGGTGTCATCATAGCTGACTTCCGTGTCTCCCGATCTCTAATGCCGTCGATGAACCCATCTATCTTGATTCTTTCCATGTAGTCTGAAGATGTATTTCCATGTGCCATATGTACCAGACTATCGATTGAAGACGAAAACTCCTGAAGATTTTCTCCTGCTCGTTGATAGCGACTTTTCAACTCAATTTTTCTTCAATTATTTTCTCTTAAGTGTATTTTCTAGAATTATGATCTTTCAGCTATTGCACTCTATAATCTCACAAGATATAAAATAATATTTTACGTGCTTTACATGCTAGCGAGCGTGCTTCTTTAAATGACATCCGATTCGAGGATCGTGTTTGATTTACCATCAGAGCTTAAGAATCATATGAGACACGACATAACACAAGTTAAAAACAAATGAGGGCTCTATCATGGTGAACACGCCGACTGAAAAAGACAGCAAATCTTAAATGTCGTGGGTAGCAATATTCATGCCTACGACATTGTCTAATTGAAACACCGCCAACCGGGTAATGATTAGCATTTGAACATTTAACATTTTGTTTAACTTTTTCAGACCATAAATAAAACGTAATTTAACATTAAATCTTGATTTCCTACAACTGCATCGCAATGTGTCACCACAGTGGTCAGATAAAATCGGATGCATCATTCCTCTAATATATTCTTTTCCCTTGCGCGTTTTACTCTAAAAGTCGGTTAGTCCAAACATCCAAACTAACGAGAGTCCACATTGTCATAATGACAGAATTCAGAGATGCTTTTTAACCAGGAACGGCTTCAATCCACAATGGTTTACAAAAAACTGTTCATCAACACCTCAGAATGTATGTTGTTGTGGGACCTAGGTCTGAAATGGTATATATTTGTTGTTGGGACGCATATTATAATTCCTGTTACACAACACTTTTTATTGAAATAAGAAATCGATTTGGAAACAGAACATAAGTAAAAAAAATTAAGCTCCAATTCAAAGGCAACTACCAAAAAAAAGTTCCAGTGCGAGAAAAACCATCGGGGCTATTAAGCATAAAACGCAATTAACCTGACACCATTTATCTTTGGTTTATGTATATATGCGAAAATGTACCTATAAAATAAGAACATACTGCGGCCACTTGGTGTACAAAAGCCGAATATCAGAGCGAAACAGTGATCTCCTGAGACGTGCAGTGATTAAGCAGGATTCTGTGATGCAGGTGTTAATTCTTGAGCCAAAAGTTCTTCTAATTCACGATTCCCATTAGAACCATTTACACTTCTAATTATAAGAAACAAAAACGCCCATCAATCGCGAAACAAAAATAGAAGTACCAAAAAAATCTGTAGACTCAATTTGTTTCTGCTAATATAAATATTTGCTACAATACGAAGACTTGTATTCCTTAGCACCACATGTCAACAAGGATGATACTTCTACAGTTTTCTTCAATGCGTCTACATATAAAATCTGAAACCGCATCAACAGCTAACTGATTGAAAATCGAAACCAAATTCGCGCAAAAATTCATCCATCCACAATAATTGTTATCAAAGATTCTAATCAAAAGACCAGTTTTGTGCATAACTTGTCAGAAAATTTAAAAAATACAATACTTACATGCACATTATGAAAATCAACACGATTCAAATCGTTTAACATCTGCGCAATTTGTGAACTATTTTGTAGAACAGCTCGTGCTGCTTGAGCTAAATGGTTTAATGAAGTATATCTTCTTAATGTTTGTCCAAATGCTGCTACTGATGAGAGTTTTATTTGTAGTATTTTATCAGGACATCCACTCATAGAAGATGACAACCAATTTTCTAAATTTTTTGAAAAATTTCGAATCGCTTGTGTAAGAGAACTTGGTATTGGTCTTAAAACATCAGGTATCAAAACATCTACCATATTCTGATAAAACGCAAGATCAACCTAATTTGTAAAAAAGTTTTTATAATCAATCATACTTGCATTATATGCCAAAGGGGGTCCCAAAGTTAACGCAAGAAATCTTGCGTTAATTTTGGGATACCATTTACAAGTATATAATAAAATAATATTATTTCATTACCTGCTTTATAAAATTTTGAATTGGCTCACATTCGCATAGAATATAAAGTTTTGATTTACTTAAATATTTTTCTTCTTCACATTCATCTCCATTGTTATTGTTTTGTGATCTCCAAAACTCACGCCATAATGATTCAACTGTACTGAATTCTAAATTTAGTATAGCATCGAGAAAGGCTTCACAATGCTCGCGATATATGGATCGAAGAGTATCTACATCTTCTAGTGTTATTTCTTTAGGAAAAGGTTGTGTTACATCAATCGAAGGAAAAATAGGAATCGATCCACTGCCATCACCAAGGTACTGAAATAAAAAGATATTTATATAAAATTTAAAATATGCGATAGAAAAATTTTTTACCTGAGAACATGCTTCATATGTTTCTGGTTTTGATCCACCTTTTCGAGAACTGCGATTAGATGTGTGATTTGAAGATGAATTATTAGCTGGGCTGTTATGTGGTTTTTCATCAAGCGCAGACATTAAATGAGATCCAGGTTTAACTCTTATTCCATAATAATGATATTTAGAGTTACCACGTGTTCCAAGACGCCTTGTTCTCAATCCAGTAAATACAGAACGTATAAGTTTGCCAAAACTAGCTGCATTTACTGCATCTAACTTATTTTCATTACAATGTCTCATATAATGATTATATAAAGTTGAACGTGGTAAGCTTACACCTTCCGCAGTTTCATAGTTTTCAAGCAGCCAAGAAACCTGGCAATTACACAATTTATTTAAATGAAATAAAAATTGTCTTTTAAGCGTAAAAGGTTAACATTGCATTGTTCAATTCATAATATAAAATAAAAGATTATTACTTGCACCATAATAACTACTTTATGTTATTAGTACAATAATGGAATAGTTTATATAGATATCAACAGATAACAATACTAATCGTTCAATACAAAATTGATTTATTTAACAATATTAGAATTGTAAGTAACTGAATTCAATAGATTAGAAAATTCGTTCAGAAAAGGTAATTCAGTTATCTTTTATTTGATTGTTACTCACAAAACATGTGAAAGTAGTACTTTTTTAATCTAGAGAATAAAATATTTTTTGTCTGAACTCATAATGTAAACAAACGCAAGAAATTAAGTTTTCATAACTCTTACGATATAATCGAATAATTAACACAGAGAAGAAATTCTACCTACCTAAACAAATTAAAGCACATATATATTATGTTTATTAAATACATATAACAAAAAAGAATAGAGGATGCATGATCTTAGGGTATATATAAATATAGAAAGAATGTAAATTGAAAAATGTATACATATGAATAAAGAGGTAAAATATTGTGACGGCAAACCTGCCAAAATAAATTTCTCTTTTCTCCATTTTGATTTGTTTTTCAATGTTTATATTTACTACCACAAATTGTTTTATTAAATTAAAAATAATCCCAAATTTAAAGTACCAAATGTTTCAAAAAACTATGTTTAGTTATTTTCCATGGAGGGATCAGTTTTTGTTGATTTGTTATTCTTTTTTAATTTTGCTATTACCATATGTGGTAACATGAGATATCACATACTACTTGCAATGGCAGTGTGATATCACTATCTTAGGGGGCGTTGGTGATAAACTCTATAAAGTCAACGTAGCTCTATCTTGGCTATAGAATATTCCTTGATGATGGCAAGATAGAGATTGCTCGAAAAAACAACCTTAAAAATTGGTTGTTTAGATAAAAAATTCAATTCAATTTTTATTTAAATTTAAAAGGTTAAAAATTAAACTACAAAATCGGTATTTAACAGATAAAAATATAATATAAATATATGCATATGAATTATAATTCAAGATAAAATTTCTTTATTTAGCGTATGGTTTTTTTTGTGACACAAAAAATAATAATAAAACTTACAATAGGTAGATTTTTCTATGAAATCTACCTAAAACAAAACATGAATACACGTTAAATGAGCTTAAAATCAATTTGATTGCGCGTCTTTTAGTTAAAAAAAAAAGTAAAATATTTGAACATTGGGCAGGTTATTTGAACATTAGATGTTTACATCGAGTGAGTCTATCCATGCTACTACATCGGGCGGGAGTTGCCGCCTGAGATGTCACTATTGTATTGTCGAATTGGACACACAGTTGCAATGTGTTTTATGGTTTGTTGTGGAGCTCCGCAGTTACATTGAGGGAAATGCCCCACTCTGAAATGCCCCACTTGTAGAAAGAGTCAGCACAACGTCCATGATTTGTTCTTATTCGGTTTAGTGTAGTCCAGATATGACGTGGCAGATCGAAACCGAGTTGTGTAGAAGCCGGGTTAGTAATAGAAAGACCAGGTGGGTTGTAAAGATTCCAGGAGGTATCCCAGATATCCAAGATATTAAAAATTGTTACCAGCACATACTTTCTTGACTTCAGCCGGCAAAGAGTATGGTCACGGTCAATATCCATGCAAGGGTAACGTGATGTTGTTTGTTACCTTTTTATGTTCACGCATGAGCACATGCGAGCGTCTGAGTGCACGTTGAGCGATATTACTTAGCACAGTGAGCCAAGGTAAAGGAGCGGACCTGATAGTACAACTTATAGTACGCATTGTGGCATGCAGCCGGCAGTCAACTTTTTGAATATGTGTGCTATTCAACCAGACTGGTACGCCGTACTGAGCCACTGAGTACACCAGGCTTAAAGCAGTTATGTCTTAGACTTAGAGCACCCCATGTCGAGCCTGCCAGTTTGTGTAGTTTATTGTTTTTTGTTTTTATATTGTTTTTCGTTTTAAGTTTTTTTTGACGTATTCTCAAGATTAAATAATATGTACATACGCAAAATAACTACTGTTATTATAAAATATGAATTAGGCGATCTAATAGGGACAAATAAGATTTTGCAATAAGTAGGGGAGTTCAACAAGCAATCTGCCCCACCCTCCTCCCCCCTGCGTACGCCACTGACTGTTCTTTAGTTTAAGTTGGACTATCACTATTTTTTCATGTTTTCTTTTCTTTTTCTTTTAATCATTTAGACTAAAAGCCCGCGACGGCAAGACCTTCGTTATTTTACAAAAGCTGAAAGTTTCTCTACGCATACCCCAAACTCAGGTAGGAACGATTAGCGACATATGAAGTTTGGATCATAGCTTTGGCAGGGAGCAGGTTACAAAGGGGCCTCCAAAGTTTTGTTAAAGTAAAAAATGTAATTTTTTTTATATACTCTTCGGGATAGTATTAGAAGTCACGTCACTCATTGCCAGACACTTACTATCGTGGTAACCCCCGCCAAACACCCTTAAACTTTATCAATTTGTTAAAGTTTAAGGGTGTCTGGCAGGGGGTTACCACGATAGTAAGTGTCTGGCAATGGGTGACGTGACTTCTAATACTATCCCGAAGAATATATAAAAAAATTACCTTTTATACTTTCACGAAACTTTGGAGGCCCCTTTGTAACCTGCTCCCTGCCAAAGCCACCATGATTCAAACTTCATATGTCGCTCATCGTTCCTACCTGAGTAGGGCAGAGTGGGCAGTATGCGCAGGGAGGGCAGTATGCGCAGAGAAACTTTCAGCTTTTATAAAATAACGACGGTCTGGCCGTCGCGGGCTCTTGCTCTAATTTGCATTACTAACTAAGCAACCCACTATACACAAAAACAACTACATTATGATATTTATGAAAAAAAATCTTAAAACCCAGACAATAAAAAAAAATAATTAAATCGAAAATATTGCATAAATAAATAAATGTGAAATTTTTGAATTTTGTTAAAAATAATTTTAAAAAATTTTAAAACCTAACCGAAAACATAAACAATAAATTATTATAAGCCAAAAATAAAACTTTTTCTAAAATAATAAAAATCTTACCGTAGCCGGAGATACTCTTGTTGCATGTGACAAGTTAGGAGTGCATTCTGTATCGGCGACCGATATAACGCTAGCGCTAGATGAGGATTGTGGACCTTGGATATAAGCCACTTCCTACATTAAACCCAATACCATAAAAATAAAGGAAATCCAAATATTTACATATATGTTAGTAAGATTAAGCCAATATACCATAGAAGGATAATTAATATTACAAGTATTCATTTTTATTTATTTAACAGTTAGTAAAGGAACGGTTTGTTGTTTAAAATTAAAATAAAAAGTAAAGAACTTACCGCTGAAATACTCTGTGGTGATTCGCTAGCCTGTGCCGATAAAAGAGTCTCATCCACAGGAACTATGTTGTATGATGAAGCCGCATTATTTGAGGAAGGACTACCATAATTTGCACCAGTTGCGTAATATTGTTGACTAGTACCTGAATAATCACCAACTGCATACACTGGATAACCCCTAAAACAATTTTACAATTAGTAATACCAAAAAAATAAAAGATCAAATTGTAATTTTTATCACATACATTTGTGTTTGAGCTTGTCCAGGTGTAGAATATAATTCGGAATCAACATATTGTACATGATAAGTGTTGTGAGATGAATCTTGCGAGGATACTATAAATACAGATATATATAAATGGTTATTAATTTCGTCAATAAATTGAATGTAATAATTTGAAACCATTCAAATCGATATTAATAAATTTGTTCATTTTTCCAAAGTAAAACTCGAACGAATGTTTTCGAAACATGCCATATTGGCTATAATGTCACAAACTTCAGAGTAATGAAGTCACTCTCCATTATTAATTATATATATGGACACGCCATATTTGTGAATTAGTATAAAGATACTTCTTTTTTTCAAGTAGAAAAAACTCTAAATTGTGGTTTAACTCTAAATCAATTCGATTGAATATTCTGTTGCGACTGGCAACATGTAATTTTATATACGAAATTTCATTTTTACAAATAAATCTAACTTAATTTAAAATGTAAATCATGAAGCGTATATTCAAAAAGGAAATTGTTTTAAAGTTTTCAATCTACTGTACGATAAACGGACTTTTACATGCAAATAAAATATTTCTTGTTCAATTTTACCACACTGAAAAAACATGTTCTATTTCCAATTGAAAAGGAGTTGTCTCAACCTCACCGTGCGGGCAGATATGGCGAATAGAGCTACGAAATTATTTCAACAACTGTAAAATTATAGAACGATGTAGTTGAGACAATCACACGTAATATTTATGTGAAAATAAAGTATAGTTCAATTAATCGACATGAGTTGACGTGAGATATCACATACCACTGGCAATTGCAGTGAGATATCACTAGCCAAGGTGATATCTTGGGGGTGCTGGCGGATGATCAACGGTAGCACTCTCAATCTTAGCTAATGAATATTCCTTGATGCTGGAACGCTGTAGCTTGCTCGAAGAAACCAGCTTTCATATAACTATATATCTGAGCTTTAATCATTGAAAAATATACTGCGTCCCATAATCAAGGATTATGCCATTAGCTGGACTATTGGCAAACCAATTTTAGTTTTGTTCCTGCAAATTTTTAAAACAAATTTGCTTTTTATCTCTTATTTTATTTTTATTTTCCCTATCCTATCACGAAGTATTGGCCTATGTCATATTTTATATGTGATAGGATTTATAGTTTAGTTGTCCATTATTTAACAAAAAATATTAAAAAAACAAAAAAAACAGATTTGCATCCATTAACATCCTTAGAACGCATGTTGTTGTGGGACCTTGGTCTTAAAAGGTTTTTATGTGTTGTTGTGACACATATTGTAATGCCTACTACACATCACATTTTATTAAAAAAAAAAAAAAAAAAAAAAATCTCAAATACTTCAATTTTAAAATGAAAAACTCATGATATAAGGCCAAAGAAATTTTTTTTCATTGAAATAGTTATTAACTTTATTCAACTACTGTTATATTGGATATAACACTTTATATTATAAACGTCATGCCGTTGTCAGGAAAATGTTTTCATGTTGTTGTCCCAATCACGATGAAATTGTTGGCAAATATTTTGCCTTTGTTGGAATAATAAACTACCAACTTCGAGATGAGGTTATCATTACCTCAATTTTTTTTCAGTGCAACAAAAATTTCAATCGTGATCTTCAGATTCAAAACGATTAATTACGATAGAAATTCTATCGTAAAAAAACCATTGAAACCGAAAACTGAAAAATCCTATAGGTTACAAAAAGGTTACGATAAGTTTTCTGGTAGATAAAGTTTATGCCTTTAAAATAATTGAATGTGGATGAAACGGATAGCAAACGATAGAAAACGTATCGTTTCCAATAGTTTTCTATCGATTTCCTTCGATTTTTTATAAGGGATATTACCTATATTGATGTCAAAATGTAACTATAGAAAGTAAAAAGCTGAATAGATTAACGAAATTGACTACAAAATTACGGTTATAAATATTTTTCTCATTGTTGGGCTTCGTTGCTGGGCTGATACAATACATTTATAAAATGAGCCCACATGTTTAAGGAGAAATTTCTTCAATTTTTAATTACCTAAGCTGATGAAATAACATTAATCGAAGGCATCAAAAGACCAAACGTCAATCATCTCCATCACCTGGAAAAGCCAGTATAGCAGCAACCGGAACTGTTTGAACAACTCCACTAGCTACCAAAAATCTAGATTTTAAATAACTGAATAATTGTACTAAATTGCTAAATCTAATTTTAATTAATTAATAAATCTAAATTTAAACGAATTAATTTTTTTTACTATTATTAAGAAACAAAATTTAGTCTTATGCAGACGACGACTTATTTGATACTTATTTGCCTTATTGACTTATTTGCGGCCATATTAAATCAGTCAAAAAAGTCATTAAAAGATAAGTCACTTCAACAGCATACTTATATATGGCGGCAAATACGTCAATATCATATAAGCCGTCGTTTGGAATGCAGTCTTATAATAATATAATTGACTAAAATGATTTAGCACATTTAGTACAATTTAGCACCAATTCGAACCCAGCATTAGAAGTTTAGTACAAATTAGCAGTTAATAGGCTGTACCTGGCCCGCACGCAGAAAGGTTTAGCAGGGATCCAAAGAACTAAAACATTCATTTCAAACCAAATTTAAAGTGAGTTTTTTATTATTATTCTAATTATTATTTATAAGGAGCAATATTTTTTTTATCTTTAATAGAGTTTTACTACTCAAATAATTTATAAATTTTTGTTTAAGTAAGATGTAAGTTGGAGGGAGTTTGCTTGAACCCGAGGTCTTCTTACTGTATTCGCGCCTGAGCTGTAAATTAGTTATGTAACGCATTATGGGGAGAGTGACTCTAATTTTTTGACACTGTTACGAGTGGTAGTGGATGGTTAAACATTTTATTTCACACTCAATTATTTGTTTAGTATGGTTAAAATTTTCAATCACAAATAAACATATATTTTATATAAATTATGACATAGGCCAATCTTTCGTGATAGGATAGAGGAAATAAAAATAACAAATTTCTAGGAACAAAACTAAAATTGGGTTGCCAATACTTCAGCCATAGTGATATATATTCCCATTCTCATTTTGTTCGTTGTGGGGGACAGATTGAGAAATTGTTGCTTTATTTCAATAAATTTATTGCTTTTTTAAAGTTAATTTTTTCAATATAATAACACAAAAAAAGACAACTTCAACAATTACATATTAATTAATCAACGGGAATAATAGTTTTGCTTTAATTTATAAACATTTGTTTATAATTGTTTTAATAATATGTCGAAGTGTAATAAATGTTTTGTTAAATTAGATCGAAATCGTCATATTACAATATGTTGTGATGCTTGCCATAAGTATTTCATGCCAACTGTGTTAATCTCACAAAGATTGACATCGATTCTTTTTTTAGAGATCGAAAAGTGTGGAAATGTGAAGTCTGTGAACCAAATCAAAATGCTTGCAGTTCAGATCACAATTCGTTATCTTCACAGCAGGTTAATCCAGTTCAAATAACGCTTGAAATGGTTTACAATGAGTTATTAATATTTTAAAAAAACACTGAGGATCAACTAGGGTTACTGAATAACACTTTAGCAGCTCTGAAAACGGAGAATCAATCAATAATAAAGGAATTGAATAATCTTAAATTGAAACAACAGCATTATGAACAACTATCTCTTCAAAATTGTATTGAAATTGTCAACGTTCCATATTTAGACAGTGAAAATGTATATGAAACGGTACAAAAAATTGTTAATGAATCTGCTTTAAAGTTAAATATAAAAAAATCAAATATTGATTACTGTTTTCGTCGTAAACCTTTCGTTAGTGCACCTAATTCTCAGTTTCCGAATGCATCTTCAATATTTTGTAAATTTGTCTGCCGCCATGATAAAGATGAAATAATTAAGAGGAAATCAAAAATAAACATATCAAGTAAATTAGTCGACAACCGAACAAATCACAAGATTTTTATCAATGAAAGCCTATCACAAGATAACAGAGTTCTACTACGGAAAGCTAAAGAAAAACAGAAGGAACTTAATGTTAAATATTGCTGGATAAAGAATGCTATTATTATGATGAAAAAAGATGAAAACGATAACAAAATTATAATCAAAGGATTGCAAGACCTTGATAACTTAAAATAAAAACTTTTTTTTTATTAAAATTTAAACTAGATAATATTTAAAGGTCAAATCAAATAAATAATAATAATCAGAGTCTTAACAAAATTAGTACGTCGTCTTCATTAAATAATGGCTATCATAATTATAATTGTAAAAGTATGTCGGTAAATTTATAAACTTTTGAGCTAAATTTCGTGATGCAAAATATTAGGAGTGTTAGGAAAAATTTAAATAGTTTTTTAGTTTATCTGGAATCAGTAAAGAAAAAGCCAGATTTTATTTTCCTTACGGAAGTTTGGATTATGTCTGATGAAGTTAATTTATATTCAATAGAAAACTATTACAATGAAAATTGTAATGATAATTATGCATCTGGTGGTGTTATAGTGCATAAACGTAAACAATTAAATCTTGAATGTAAGTTTATTAATCATTCATTTGTTAGTGCGGATATTCTTTTTTTTACTTTTTCTATTCAACCAAACCAAGAACAACTGTATTTTGCTGTATGTGAGATAAGAAGAGCTGATGGTAACGGATATAGAGAAAGGGTTCATCATATGATGCTGCTGTGCTTTGCCTGTTAAACCCAAATAACTGAGAGTATCATATTTTGTTTCTAATACATCATATCAAACATACAACTGAGAGCATATACCCAAATGGAAAATATTTCTAATTATTGCAGATGATTTTAGTTCTTGAATAGAACAATAATAAAAACTTCACATGGTAACGCATTCATTACTAAAAAGACATACTTGATTAAATCTATTCCATTGTATACAGTAAGAACTATGTAAGAATGTTCCTACTCCATAATGCTATCACCAGAGGTCTACGTGCTCCTTCCTAGCGCGTGTGTTAATGATCAAGGTGTGGCGCTTTCTCTTCTACATTTATAATTAATAGTTGTTGAGCATAAGCTTTCTATTTGTTGAAGTTTTTCATGACAACCATGAAAATATTAGATTGTTTATTAGTTCATTACGCACTAGTGCGTAATAAATATTTCACTTTTCTGCTACCAAGGTTATTTTAGCATAATAAATAACCAATAATGAATCTTCCTATACATTAAATTACTAAGAACTGTATCATAAGTGACAATTTTAAGTTTGGTCATAAAAAAAGATTCTTTATTTTTGAGAGCCTTATGAGTGGCCGGACGTTATTAATTCTTAATGACCTCTCTCAACGCCCCAGTTGTTACGGATATAATACCTTTAATCTAATAATAACTTTATATTAAAGTGAAGCGTAGATTCCAAAAACAAATTAAATATTTCATGTTAAGTTTACATTGTGACAAGATTTCTAAAGTTTTGTGAAATTGTTTTTTTACATTTTGAAAATTAAATGTTTATATAATTTGTCAAATTAAATTTAATAATCTATTTTATTCAGTAAAATCTATATAATATGTAAAACGGTTTATTGTTTTTAAATTACTTGATGCTTCCCAGTGACATTTTTTTTTTAATAAAAAGTGTTGTGTTATAGGAATTACAATATGTGGCACAGTACATAGATATCTTTTAAGACCTAGGTCCCACAACAACATGCTTTCTGAGTTGTTGATGAACACTTTTTTTTAAAAAGAGACTATTGATTCGGACAAATCATTCCTTTTGTACGATATACAGACAAAGAAATCACTATGCATTCTGTCACTATGGCAATATGTGATCTCAACGGTTTGACTGTTTGCACAAACCGATTGTCAAGTTAAACCGGGAAAAGAATTCGGCCGATCTCGGGTTTACTATAAATGGCCGTTAGATAGATTTATAATGCATCTTTAATATGGTAAAGTTAGTTAGATTAAATTATTAATTTACAAAGTTTAATGGAAGAACAAAAAGATTATATTTGTTTGTATCGTTAATAGTCAAATTTATTTTCAAACTTATAGTGATAACGAATAAAATATTTAGTACCATTTATTTAGTTCGATTTGATTAGTATATAGTAGAAAAATAATAAATTAAATTAACGTCGTCCAATTAACTGTTTAGAGAATTTTGTTTGTAACAGGACAGTTCTGCGTATATATTCAAGATCGGAGAAACATTAAAAACTTGTATTCGGTGCGGTGTTCTAATTCGAAAGAAAATGAGTTTAATTTTGTGAGTAAGATTTATAGATTCTATTACATAATACATATTTGCTTTTATTTAACAAAGACCACCATTTTTAGTGAAAGTGGTTTTCTAGTTATTTGTTGGTAATTTGAAAGTGCCGCCATGTTTATCATAAGTAATTTGTTGTTGAACATTGGTCTAATTTAAAAGAGAAAGTTTTGAATTAAAATATGTTTTCTAAATTTAATTTTTGATCTGTTAGTATAACTAAGTAATTCAGGGGGTTAACTTGAAACCGCAATTGGTATACTTTAAGTGTCTTGAAGTTTAATATTTTTCCAATATAAGTTAATCAATGAAAACATTAAACTAAAACATCTGCATCATTTTTTTTGTTGTTTTGTAAATGTTTTATTAATTTTGGAGTGTTAAGTGTTTTAAAAAATTAAATCTGAACAACGAGGTCCATATCGTCAACAATTTATCGAAGCAATTCATTGGTCAGCATTGCCAACAATTTATCGGAACAATTTATTGGTTAGAACTGCCAACCAATTGATAGTAATTTATTGGAAAATTTATTGGTCCATATTGTCAGTATTCAGTAATTTATTGCAAATTGATCGGTCAACCTTGTCAACAATTTATTATAACAATTTATTAGTCAACATCATTAACAATTTATTAGAACAATTTATTGGTCAACCTTCTCAACAATTTATTAGAGCAATTTATTGGTCAACCTTGTCAACCTTGTCTTGATTTACTAGATTAAATCACGTGGGCATAAAGAGTTGGATCTGGAACAAATCATGAGGTGAGTGAAACCTTTATCTAATACTTGTGAAATGTAATAATTGTTGTTATATTGTTGTGTGTGGCGATCTCGGTTTCTTCGACCATTGGAGTCGTCAGAGTCCCTGTTTTTTGTCTTTGCTTATTTGTACTGAGCTGGGAGAAATTTTTTGTCGAACTCACAGGCTGAAGCTCGCTAGAACAAAAAGCTAACGTAACTTCTCCGATTGGTTCCTCCTGTTAGAAACTCCCTAACACGTCCATAAGGTACATAATACATCTTAATATTTGGTATTCCTTACATAAAATAAACATAAAACAAAATTAAAATTATGACGTTTTTATTCTAAAATTATGATTTTTAGGTATAATAAATTACTAATTTACAGAAATTATCGGTTGTAATACCACGAGTCATTGAAATTTTTTCGAAAATTTTTTGATTTTACGAATTAAATTATTTAGCAACACTGCGAATCAAAGCGCACAATAAACCACGAGTCCGAAGGACGAGTGGTTTAAGTAGTGGTTTGATTGAGCAGTGTTGCTTAAAAATAATTTAATGAGTAAAATTGAAAAATTTTAGACAAAAATTTCATTGAAGAGTGGTATTTAATGAGATAATTTTTTTTAATTATAATTTTGTTTAAAAGATAATTATTAGTTTCTAAATAAAATTTTTCTACAAATTATTTAATAATACAAAATTATGTAAAAATGCAAATAATAAAAATGTCCGTTTTCATTCATAAATATTTGCATGTTTGTTTATTTGTCAAAAATAAATTACAAATTTATGCGCCTACTAAGATGAAATTATATTTCATTTTGTTAGAACAAAAAATGACAACAAAGAATTCTCATAACGACAAAGCAAAATTATCGACGACAAGAAGAATTGCCGACAGTTAAAACAAAGCCTACTGTTTAAATATCATAGTTTGTATGAATGAAAAATAAAATTTCTGACATCAAAAAAAAATTATCATTATAAAATTTGTATTAATTCATGAATAAAAAGAATGATTTTGATTATCCGTAAGTATGAATAATTTATGAATAAGTCGAGAAAATGGTTCTAAAATTATGATTAATTTAGGCATAAGTTATGCAATTCAGTCACATTTTGTGATGTGTTTGTCCAGAGGCTGTTCGTATGGTTTCATAAGTTCTGACTAGATTTACTTAATTTATGAGCAACTATTAAAGAATTTATTCTTGCCTAGTCATATTTTGTGAATGTTAAGCATAATTTAAGAATTGCAGTTCAAAGAAATTCCTATGAATAGTAGGCTTAATATATGATTTTTTCATTAATCATAGAATATGAATACTAAAATCATAATTTCTATAACGAATAATATATGCAAACATTTCTCTCTGTGATGCTGTTTATGATATTAACAATTATTACACTGAAACAAACTATTAAACTATTTTGAGCTTAAGTTTAGCTTAAATTTAAAGAACTCGATGCACTCACTGAAACACAAATTAATTACTGCACTCCAAAAATACTAATCAAACTTTACAATTTTTTTGTAAACATGCAACACACAAAAATATTCGTAAAAACTATTAAAGAATGTATTGTAAATTTAAAAAAAATACTTGAAAACCTACAAATTATTTGTAAGAACAAATTTTTCTCTCATTTTATCAAAAAAAAAAAATTATAATTGTTACAAAAAAAATTTGTAAAACTTTCTTTAAGGTTTCCTGGAATTAAAATCAAACTTCTTCGCTGACTAATTAAAACCTGATCTTGCACAAAATGAAAAAAACAACGGGTACGTTTTAAATTTAATAAAGATCACTATAGGATTCGATAGATAAATTTATAATCTTTAAATAAAAGGTGGTTTATGAAACAGTTATGGTTTATGATTATGAAACTTTTTTTGGTTTAGTAGATTTGATAATATTCCTCATCAAATCTATTAAAGCAGAAAATGGTTTCATAATTTGATATTTGGTAAATTGATTAAAGAACTACTAGTAAGTTGTATATAAACATATAAAATTGAGAAATATTCACCAGAAATGGTAAATGTCTAAAATAATAATGATACAAAAACCAGGTAACGAGAAAATTCTCATGTTTTTTCATATCAACCAGTATGAATTCTGGAAACTCTTATCTTTTAGAAAAAGTACTAATCAAAATGTTCAACGTTTTATATTCAATTCAACTATCACTTCGGCATATGAAACTAGCATAGCTAATTGAAAAAGTATACATATAATTATCATATTAAATCAAAACCTTGTTGACATCAAAGAAATATTGTAAATATTATATATTATATTAAATATTATACTTTCTTTTTGGATGTTTTTCTTTCAAACTTTTGACACAGTTTGACACAAGGGATTTATTTTAAATTATTATACATACATATATATTTTTTGAAAACTTTCTTCTTGAACAAAAGAATTTAATATATAATGTGGCAACTATTGACATAAAAACTAACAAAACTAACGGTCCATAATATAGTGCCCTGAAACTAGTATTATACTAACTATACACAGCTGATTTACCGGTTACCTTAGAACGTAAGGATTCGATATTTGATGACGTCGCATACATTTTGGTATCTCACTAGAATCTTGATCTCACCGAATCTTTTCTCTTTGGAACCTCATCAAATTGAGTTGGAACATGAGGGATAAACGTGAAGGCAAGAAAAGAACGTTTCATCTTTAAAGAAAACGTGCACGCTCATCAGTAAAATTAGACGAAAAACTAATTCTTCAGCAAACAAGTGTCATAATTATTTAAGCTTTTATCTCGGCAGAGGTTTTGTTTTTTTTTTAAATTAAAGGATGGATATCTAAAAACAAAAAATTCTTGCACATAGTATGTCGTAGGCCAATATTTATGATGGATATGATAAGATGGCGGCAATAAAAATAAATAAAAAATACCAGCAAATTTTTGTAAAAAAACTTCACAGGTAGACAACTACAATTGGGTGGACCAATAACTCAGATATAGCGGCATATTCCTTGATTAGTTGACACCTTGATCAGATTTAGAGTGCTACTGCTGACTGAATATAATTAATCTATTTACGCAGCTTGTCAAGTGAAAATGGTTAATTACACAATACATTTAATAGAAAAACTAGAACGCCTGAACGATACTCGACCTGGTATTCCGATTATAGTTTATTAGACTTTCATTTAAAAAACCAATTTTCTACTAATTTAATAGAATTATTTTATTACAGAAAATTTACAACTCTAAACGCCAAAATGAAAAGAGCTATTGGTAACTTATAATACACTCAATAACATTTTGAAATATCATTTTGCCAAAAAAGATACTTTGATCGGTTACCACTGAGAAAACTGAAAAGGACTTTCAAAGTTACAATTTTATGCTGAAAATAAAATATAAGGAAATTGTTGAGTATATAGAATGTAACAAAACGTCTATTCACTTCAGCTTAAATGTAATCCACAAATTCAGTTTACTAGCCAAACGGTAATTCACTTTATTTAAACACTTAAACTTTAATTAACATAAACAATAAATATTACCACCATAGGGATGATTGTTATGTCGTCTATACATCATAATTTTGTTTTAGTGTATTTAACAAACCATCTAATCAAACATTTGAAACAAAAACTCAATTTATAAGTATCTACTATTGTATTGTTGTCCAATTTACAAAATTTAAAACTGCCTTACACTATAAAAATTGAAATTATTGAATTAATTTAAAAATTTCAAAACAATTTTTGTATGATAAATCTTAAGATAATAAACCTTAGCAACGGGTTGCGCGACTTTACAGTTAGTACTGAATACAAGATTGGAAAAATATTTTTCAAATTTGTTCTGATTAAACTACTATCAACAAAAATATTACAATTTTCTCTATATATCAATTTATTTTCCAAATAAAAAAGATGGATAGATAAAGAAACCAAAAAAAAAGTGGAAATAAATAGAAAAGAAAATCTGATTTCATTTTAATTTATATTTGATATCTGTCTTCTTGTACTTATAAATAGAATAACAGGTGAAAGTGATCCACCTACAAATCATATTATGTGTTATCCCCTCATCAAACTAAATTTGTTGTTTTACTCTCACAAAACCACCATTATTAAGAGGAGTATCTTATATTTAGTTCCACCCCTTTTCGATAAAAAAAAAACAGTCGAATATAAAATGATAAAAAGCAGCATCCGATATTATTCTTCTTTGTTATACGCCATATAATACTTCTATTAAAGAACGAAGAAGTTAAATGGCTATAATAATTATTATAATATCATCATAGACTACGATATTGAAAATAGACAAGAAAGTTGGTTTTATTGTTATTAATTTTTCAATATTTAAAGCAGAACACAAACATATAAATAATTTTTAATCTCTATCTATATAATACAAGAGAATAATAATAAATATTGTTGTTATAAGAAAAAAATATTTGTGAAAAACAATATAAGTAATAAATTAAACAAACTTTAAACAAATATTGTTATAAGCTAAGTATAAAACAGTTTGACTCAAGAATATATTTAAGTATTTAATTAGTTGACGTTTTTGTATATAACAATTTAAACTTCTCAGAAACAGCTTTTTGGGGTTTAGCATTTGGTTTAGCATGTTTTTTCTTCTTTTCAGTAATTACAACATTTCGAAAAAACGACATTTAATCTTGATATTTTCCAACTGAATCTATTAGTCTAAAACTCTAACAAGTTTAGCAAAAAATGTTTTTAATGCTTCCTTTCAATAAATACTGCTTTTAAATAATTAGTATACATTTGTGAACAAACTGATATTTTTCAACTGATCCTATTAGTGTGAAGTAACTGAAGCTGGCTTTACCCAGACAAATACCCACCAATTTTATTTGATATTATATCGTCCAAATATTTCCTTTTAAATGTAAAACTACGCGTCGATCTACACCTTAACTTGGTTTTAAAAGGCTTCTATGAGTTGTAATACGCGCATATTGTAATACATATTATTATTAGTTTATTTATTTAGTATAAATTAAATACCAATATAATTTTCTTTCTAATATTACAAAATTAATATAATTTCATTAATACATTCCAAAAAAACTAAGTAAATTTTACAAATTTTTTATAAATATACAACTCACAAATTTTTTTGTAAGTTTACCAAAAATATTGTAGATTACAAAAAAAATTATTTGAAAAAACCAAAAAATTATTTTTGGATTTGAAGGAAAAAAATTGTAGTTTTATCGAAAAATTTTGTGTGTTGTATATTTAGAAAAATTTTGTTAATTTAAATACAAGAATTAAAACATTCATTTTTATTCTTTGTTCAACACTTAAGAAATTTAATGCATTAAGCATTGTAATAATTAAAAAAACTTTATAATATTTAATTTTATTCCACAATAATTTTTATTTCATTCACAAGTACTTTCGCTTATAGCATCTTCAGGTGATTATAAAATCAATAAAACAGTATCGAACAGTATCAATAAAACAGCAACAATAAAAAAATCAAAATAATTACAATAAAGACACCTAATAATAAACAGTAAAACTAATTACAATAAAGGTAGGTAATAAAACAGACCTAGACTTTACCATCAACATTTCTAATGGAACCCATAAGTTCAAAATTTTCCGAAAACCCACATTTAGCGATACCTTTATCCACAGTACTTCTATCACACCACCCAAATATAAACACGCATCCTTTCATAATATGGTTCACAAACTCCTTTCTATCCCAATGTTCCAGACTGACTATGCTACTGAACTCAATACAATCTAACAGATTGCAGTAAATAATGGACCAGGACAACCTCATCACATCCATTCTCAATAAAAAATCTAGGAAAAGAGCTCTGAACCTCATTTACCCACACCAAAAATCCATAGACCAAGACAAAAAATATTGTAAAATTAATCCCGACAAACAATTTGGAACCGCAACAGACTCTATGGTTCCGAGACCGTAAAACGTCGGCTGAAATATTTAATTGTAAAACAAAATATCTACACGACGTCTATCCGAATTTTAAAAAATCAAAAAAAATTAAATAATAATCAAAAACAGCGTCTTGATTTTTGCCGAAGTATAAATTTCAACACGAAATTAAAAAATGGTATCTCGATTTATACACCGAATTTAACACGGAAATTAAATATTTGGAAACTAACAAATACAAATAATGGTTTCGGGACTTTAAAAGGCCGGTTAAATGTTATGCCATACGCAACTCGTAAAGACTAAAGACTATCCGAATTTGAAAAGAAATGAAAAATAATAAACGAAACCAATACCTATATAAAAATATGTAATCGATGGTAACCGATTGCAAATGTATGGTTCTCGGACTGTCAAATGTTATATCATAAGTATAACGAACGTTTTGTTTACACGAGGACTGTCCGATCTTAAAAAACAAAATAAATAATACATAAATAACGTATATAGCATGCTTTCGATTGATTGTAACGGGAAAATAAATTTATGAAAAATTTAAATTGTAGTGACTTGAAACCGCATTGATTATTCGTAGCCATAGTTTGTAAGTGGTACATTGTGTATTTAAGACGTAAAAAAAATATCGGAAGTGCAAAAAGGTAAAAATAATTACAAATATTTATATATTTCGGAGTACAGGTGAGTTTGATTTTAGTTTATGTATGCATATTTGTGGTAGATTATAATTTCGTCTACTTCGAGAACATTTTTATTCGTGATTCGTTTTATTGTTGATGTCACTATTCGATATAAATTCTCTAGTTGATATGAAAGTCAACCAATATGACGATGTTGGTGGATTCCTGTTTTCAGTGATAATTTCTTATGTGGATTTCTTGGTACAGAAAATATCGATTTAAATCAAAAAAATCCGCATGCATATTTATATAATGATCTATCATCTATCTATAATGATATAATAATTTTCCATTTTATAGCTTGAAATGCCAAAATACAAAAGCTTGAATGAACTTTCGAAGCAATCGATTAAGAGACACTTTTTAAACATAAACAAAAACTCGAAATCCTACAGAGTTAAAACTCAGACTTGTTACGAAGAACCTCAAAATTCAGATCCCTTATCCAACTCAATTTCCGGTTATTGTTCACGATCAAAATGAAAATCGTCAAATTAATGTAGAAACAATTGATGAAAAAAACAGTCGTGAGGTCTTATCAGAATTTGAAGGAGATGATGTTAAAATTAAAGACTTTTTACGAAGCTGAACACTAAAATTTAATATAAAAGCGAACGCATTAAATGAATTACTAGTGTTTTTCAATAAGTCATTAGGCTACAAAGTCCCATTGGACAGCAGAACGCTTTTGAGTACGCCAAAAACTAGAGATGTTCTAGATTGTCCACCTGGGAAATACGTACATATCGGATGTACTGCAGCTTTCGAAAGTCTACTAAGTAACTATCAACAACCACCACCGGCTGTCGTTTTAGATATAAATATAGATGGGTTACCCATAACAAGAAGCAACCAAAGCTGTTTCTGGCCAATTTTAGGTAGAATTTATAATTCTATAAACAACAAAATATTTGTTATAGGAGTTAATCATGCCTTCAATAAACCAGATTGCTTCAATCAATATTTAAGACAACTCGTCGATGAACTTAAATCACTATTGGCTGAAGGATTTCCTTGGAAAAATGAAACAATTATTGTAAAAATACGATCATTCATATGTGATGCGCCTGCATAGTCCAGTATTCTTGGGACGAAAGGTCACACTGGTTATTTTGGTTGCCTCAAATGCAACGTGGAAGGTGATTTTATAAAAAATAGAGTGATTTTCTCTATTAATACTTTGGCGCAAAGAAGAACAAATAAATCTTTTAGAAATAGGGAAAATGAAGAACATCATAAATCTAACTTTATATTGGAGGAGCTTTCCATTGACATGATTAAAGATTTTCCATTGGATTACATGCATCTTGTCTTTCTTGGGGTGATGAAAAAACTACTTCAGATGTGGGTTGGAGTTGGCACCAACTCGCTTTTGCCGAGTAGAAGTGTGAATCAAATCTCCGAAAGACTCTCTCAAATAGCTCATAGTCAACCGACCGATTTTCAACGAAAGATAAGAACTTTATCTGAACACTCTTATTTTAAAGCGACAGACTATCGAACGTTTTTATTGTATTGTGGACCATTTGTTCTAAAAGATGTGTTATCAGCAGATAAATATAACAACTTTTTGTGCCTTAGCATTGGAATTATGATTTTATGTCATCCCGAGTATTCTAAAACTAAATCTAACCTGGCCAATGATATTCTTACAAATTTTATTGAAGGAGTTAAATTTCTTTATGGGGAACATAATATAACATACAACATGCACAGTTTATCTCATTTAGCCGCTGATGTACAAGAGTTTGGGAGCCTAGACAATTTCTCAGCCTTCCAATTTGAGTCATATATGTTCAAAATAAAATGTTTATTACGAAAACCGAATCAACCACTGGATCAAATATGTAACAGAATCTATGAAATTAATACTGCGAATTTGATTGAACAGAGAGTAAAAATCGCGTATCCTATTTTAAA
The DNA here is from genome assembly GCA_963693315.1 of Diogma glabrata. NCBI lineage: Eukaryota > Metazoa > Arthropoda > Insecta > Diptera > Cylindrotomidae > Diogma > Diogma glabrata. The sequence continues at coordinate 285,491,086 of OY856188.1, forward strand.
GAAGGAATCCAACAAAGCGGTGAAAATTCTTTATTATCGAATTAAATTAGAGTGTGCTGAACTGGATAATACTGAACGAAATCGATGGTTTTTGACAAAAAAAAAGGAAATAGTTATGTTTGAATACGCAGAAATATTGGAAGAAAAAATACATATTTGGGGTAAACAAATGGAAACACTTTCTGAATTTTATCATTTACCGATTTTATCCAGCAAATTTGATATTTATCGAACCCCTGTAAAAACTAAAGCGATTACACAAAAATTCAAAACTACTGATATAGAAAAGAAGTTCTTTGCTATGAAAAATACTGATGAAGATATTATGTATTTTTTCCACTACTGCACTTTATTAATTAACGGTTTTGTTTTTTTTAAATTTAGCTACAATTATTTAACTATGTATTCCATAGTTGAAACAACAAGTCAGGATGGCAAAATGGTATCGGTGGTCCATGAAAACTGGACTAAAAATGGTATGGTCTACTGGCCAAAACATTATAATAAAGCTATTAAAAAAGAGATCGACCCAAATCCAGATTGGGAAACATTTGAATGCAAAATTTTAAAAGAAAATATAGCAACTTATGGAGAAGCGAAAGAGAAGGAGAAATTTTTGGCAGATTTTTCCAACTCTGAATATGAAGAAATAAGAATCAAAAAACGAAAATAAAATATGCCTGATTTTAATGAAAATTTTGATCCAGCAGCCAACCTTATTATTGTTGAATCATTACCAGCTGTAACACCGATTAGTAATAACACCGAACTGGTAGCAGAAATAAACCAGCATTTACCACCAGATTTATATTTTATTACAAACAACACAGAACTAGTAACAGAAATACCTCAGAATTGACCAGCTTTATTGCCGATTAGTAATCACACAGAAATACATGCAACACCGGTATATCGATGCAACGCGTTCATTGAAGAAACTTTTAATAATAAAGAAAATCTATCTGAATTGAACCTCAGTAACAACATTAGTTCTAAAATTGAAAAAATTGAAGAAAATATAAGAAACAATAAGAAATTCATTAAAGAGACAAAATCAAAATTATCGCTCATATTGGAAAACCAAGATAAAATATTGCAAAATCAAGCAGACATAAAGGAAGTTTTACAGGTGGTTATGAACATTCTTCCGAAACGAAAAGAAAGTGTAATTTTAAAAGATGCTACATTTATAATTCCAAATTTTCCAATGACATCTGTGGAACATTTAGCATCGTTCAACCCAAAGTTATCATCATAGAGCTATATGGATCAAATGGTAGTTATTAATAAATTCAACTAAATAATTAATAATTTGTTATATTTCAGACACTTCATCTATATAAATTGTCAGCTGATAAAGTAAATAAAACTGTGAGAAACTGTCTAGATTACTTATGTTCCGGTGAATTGTTAGCAAAATATTCATGGTCTGGACAAAATTCACTTTCGAAAGGTATAAAAACTTATTGATATATCATTTGGAACTTATTTTATTATAATTAGGATATTATTATCCTGTACTGACATGAAAGATGGGTCGGTCTATGATTCTGCACTCTCAATGGAGGGTCACAGTTGTTGAAATGGAAATGGAATTAAAAAATATTTACCCCAATTATGATTGTTGAGTCGATGAATAGAACAAATAGAGAAGGCAATGCAGAGTAGATCGACTGTACAATCATAAATTAAGGTCGTTTTCAATTCACCAAAAAAAGCAATCTGAGGGGAAAAAATTGCTTTTTCTGCTGTCAAGTTATTCGATTCAACAAAAAAATTAATCTGTCGGGTAAAATTTTTGATCTTAGATCACTGAAATTCAGAATCTCGATTTTTTGATAGATTTACAGACAGCAGAAAAAGCAATTTTTTCTCCCTCATATTGCTTTTTTTGGTGAATCGAAAACGACCTTAATTTATGATTGTACAGTCGATCTACTCTGCATTGCCTTCTCTATTAACATTACATTAATACACAAAGAAAAGTAAAAAAGTTGTGCTGAATTGATTCTATTTGTTCTATTCATCGACTCAACAATCATTGCATTTCCATTCTGATAAAATATAAATTTTGATCGGGAGGTATTGGGTTCGAATCCCAATGAGGGCAGGATGCAAAACAGGAATTTTCCAGCTTGATCATTTAGATCAACAACTGTGACCCCCCATTGAGAGTGCAGATTTCAAGACCGACCCATCTTTCATGTCAGTACAGGATGACATGTATCTAAATCGGTTCTGTAACCGTACGTACATCCTAAGATATAAATTTTAATACTATATTAATGCCATATATTGTGGCTACTAAGTAACATTTTTTCTGTTTAGATATAAATAAGCATGTGTTTGCTGAGCTCATAAATATTTTGGAACTACTGCGTAGTGTTTATAATTATTTAAAGGTCAGCATTGCCGTTACCACCCAAAATATAGGGTTAAGCGTGAAAGAATACCTAAAGCAGAGTAATTTTAGAAACAAAAAAATATTCTATAATGATAAGGCATATACGATTTTAATTTCGTTTTATTTTGAAATATTTGTATTTATTTCTATCTTATTTTTATAGTTTAATTGTAACAGTTGATCGAATGAAATTTTGAGCCTCAATGGTTTTTATTTTATTTTTTATTATACATATATTTTTTATTGTATTTATTTTTAATGAATTAAATTTAAATAAATTTTAATTTACCTGAAATTGGAAAACACATAAAATATGTATGCGTAAACTAATTTTTATCGGGTAAAATTTCAATGTGTATGGAATTTTGATAGATATCCACAAAAAGAGTTTCTAGGTCGGATTCAATTCGAAATTCCGTGTCTAGATCCTCCAATAATACTTTTAGTAAACTTATTTCGGTACTTAATCAATACCTATAAGGTATTTCAAAACCCCCTTTATGTATATAGACACCTTAATTTTGTAACTTATCATGACTGACTTTCGTCGGTTATTTATCAATACGTAAGGTATTCCTAAATATGAAATTATTACTTAGCTTCATACGACAAATGGTCCTACTAATTGCTTGAACTATTCCATGTCACGTCGGTTATTTGTTGATACCTAAGGCATACCCTAATCGCAGTTCATTTATATGACTTCCTGTCAGAAACTGTTTTGATAAACCGTGAGGTTTTTTTGAGCGTCATGTCGGTTATTTATAAATACAATAGATTTCCCAAGTACGGTTTCTTACTACATGATAAAAAAAAATCACAAGTTAAAATAACAAAAACGTGAAAATAGTTATTCAGGTGAAGTAATTAATACGAAACCGTTCAACACATTCTTTATACTCAACAGTTACGGTGATGCTTCATTACTACCTATTACTTAGGTTTTTCGGACCGAAAATTACGAAAATTATTAATTATTGACCGAATCAAAACAATAAGTATAAAGTATTATATATGTACATATATCGATATTTTTCGATATATCAATATTTTTTTATATCGATATCTTTTTTCATATCGCCCAGCCCTATAGTCAAAACTACTCTTTTTAAGCGTTTCTCTTTTTGCACTTCAAAGCTGAGACATTCTTAAAACTTCAATAACCGCGAATTTTCTTTTTTGGTTGCTAATCAAAGATTTCCTATTCAAGTTTCGTCAAAATAAAAAATTCTGCGACTTCGTTCATTGAACGGGTTTCTACGTTATGACTCTCCCAATCAAACTTACTATGTAAATAATTTATTTGCGTAAAGAAACTTAATAGTTTGAAATTATGTAATACTATAAGTGTCAAATAGTGTTAATTATAACAATCGTACAGTTTATTAACATTTCCTTTATTCAATTACTTCTGTTCATAGGTAATCTATATAGATTATGTTCGGGTAAAGTACTATACATACTTTATTATCTAGATTTTTGACAGTTTTTTTGTATTTTTCAATCAGGTTATAATCAGATTATAAAATAAAACCGATATCCAATGATCTTTCAGTTCATTAGAGGGCACTGGGAAATTCAACATTTGGTATGTTCAATAAAAACATATATACATATCTTAATACTCAAACAAAAATTGATATAGATAGTCGTAGGTATTGTTCAAAAATCTAAATAAATAAATTGATGAAATATATTTTTATTCACTTAGATGAATGTCAAACGAATTTTCATTTTTATTGATCAATATCTATTATATTAACGAAAAATAAAACGAAACTCACTTTCATAAAGATAAATGTTTTTCTATTATTATTTTACAAAAATAATCAAATTAATTTTAGCTTGAAAACTGATATTAACAGATTTTATATGGATTGTATCGAAAATTAATTAACGGTAGGTTTCTTTTTTTACTCTCTACTTCAAATCGAAATAATTTCCTCGAATATTATAGGTATACGAATTTAATTTAATCAGACAACCATATATCCTTGTTTTGAGGTAAAAATATTATAATTATAAGAGTAATTTATACAGATTCCTGCTGTCAAAACACATGTATCACTTTTTGTTGTTCTTGCAATTTAATAATAATGTAGAGTTACATTAAATCAAAATTAAAAGAGGGGAATTTGTTTTATATTTTATGGTGAAAAAATGCTGTACAAAAAATATTAAATGAAGGATTGTGATTAATTTTGAATTTTGGAATACTTACTAAATGCAATTTGCATTATTATTTTTCACTTTTGTATTTTTTTTTAAATATCCGTCGTCAAACTCTTTACTATCAATATTTTATTAGCTCATACAGGTTTACTGGTTGACGCCTATATTTATTATATTTGGATTATTGAACTTTTAAAATTTTCACTTTTATGACCTATCCAAAGATAGAGGTCGACAGGACTGTCGAAAGGTCCAACGAACTACAACATCTCACTCATACTGTTCTTATTTTTAAAAGAAACAAATATTTTCGAGTTAAAAGACAAAACTATAAAGCTTTTTAAAATTTTTGGATTTGAAATACGCTTTCTGGCAGATCTTCCTAGCAAAATCTCTAAAAGTAAAACTACGTTCAACAGACCTGTGTCGGCCATTGTACCAGTTCGTAATGATGCAATGCACCTCCAAGCATGACGATATTAATGGATCAGGAGATTCCTCCCCATTTTAGGTCCTGTGTCTTCGTATATTTAGATGACCTTCTGATCGTTACTGACACCTTTTTAGACCATATAGATGGAATGAAAGAAGTCACCAAATGTCTAAGACGTGCTAACTTGACAATCAATGTTGCAAAGAACAACTTCTTAATCCTGGAGGAAATACTTTGGCTACATAGTAGGTAGAGGTGGATTCAAAATCGATGAAGATATAACCGCCGCGATTGCTGATTTTCCCGTGCTACACATACGGTGAAACAGATTAAAAGATTTTAACGCATGGCTATAAGTTACTACCGTCGATTTATTCTGCGTTCACCTAATTAACAGCACCAATATCGGATTTGTTAAAAAAATTTACTAGCAGATTAGAGTGGACTCCTGAAGCTGATGTGGTCTTTAACTCGTTAAGGAAAGCATTCACTTCAGCGCCAGTTCTAGTAAATCTTAACTATTCCAAGCCGTTTATTCTACATTTCGACACGAGTAATGATGGTGTGAGTTGTGTACTTGAACATTTGGACAAAAAGGGTATTGAGCACCCTATTGCATATATGTCCAAGAAACTGAACTCAGCACAACTTAATCCATCAGCGAAAAGAAATTCCTAGCTGCTGTCCTAGGTGTTAAGAAGTTCCGTGCATTCATCGAGAGTCACCCTGTTAAGATCCTTACCAATCACGTCTCACTCAAGTGGTTGATGCAACAGAAAGAACTGTCAGGAGCTTGAAGCTGCAATGATTCACTTTTGATATAGAGCATCGACGAGAAAAACTAAACGTGTAAAGCCTGGGCTTTTCAATTTAAAAATAGATGCTTAGGCATCTATTTATCCAAGGGTTAATTTTACTAGTTTCCCTGAATGATACAGGAATGTACGGGCGGACTCTAACCGTGTCACCAAAAACCAAAACTGGTTGAGAATACTGATATCGTTCGAATTCACGCTTGGGTACACTTTAACACTTTAACACTCTTGAGATATTAATATCATCCTGTCCTCGTTATATCATATATTATTCTTTGGCTACCATAAAGAATTATAGATAACATTTAAGATTTCCCTATAATTTAAACAACTTCGAAAGTATCGAAGTATTTCTAAGTATTTCTTCGAAAGTATTTTATTGAATTTCTGTAATTTGTTTAGTTGCAGTTTTCCAAATGTTTTCAAATCGTAATACACAATAATGCAAATATGTAGATTTTTATGTGAAATTTACCTAAAAGCTTCATTGCGAAATTTAGTTTCTTCCTCTTTAATAACATCAGACACTATGTCATCTCCGTTATCATTATCAATTTTACGATTGTTTGTAAAATATTTTTTTGTACAAACGGTGGTAAAACTGAAGTTCCAACGAGTGTGTACCACAAATGCATGTGATAAAGTTTTTTCTTGACTAATCGAACCAGCAGCACCGAAAGAAAAAATCTTGGTTGATTCAAACATGTTGCATTGTTAATCGAAAATTAAGTGAAAATTGGGGAACTAAATACGTTTGTGATTAAATCAACCAACGCTCCGTATTTAAATTAACAATTTAACCGTTGTTGATATATTTTTTTATAAGTATCACAAACATATTTGATTTAACCATGTTTGTAGTTGAGTCAATTATGATTTAATTTTCAATTGACTACAAACGTGGCAAATTAAAAATTAGACTAAAAATAGTGATATTGAATACGTTTGTGATAGAATCAAGCAATACGCCGTATTAAATCTTTTGGTTTGGTACATCTTTGTTTTGTTTTTGCTGCTATCGATGTTTGTATGGGTTGGTTTTTTTTCGTAAATATAATATTTGAAATTTTTTATATTAGAAGTATGTATTTCGCATCAATCCCGACAAACATTTTTATGCATAAAGCTAGCGTTCGTATATTTACGTTCTAAATAGGAAATGTATGAGTGTGATTTTGTTTGTAAAGTATGCGTCCATTTTTTCGCCATTTTTTTAATGATACAATTTAAAAGACCAAAATTCAGAAATCAAAAAATTTAAATATTTGAATTATATGTAGAAAATTATACTAATTTTCTATAATTTTCTCATTATTATGAAAAATTAAATTAAAATATCGATAAATGGACATGAAACAAGACAAATAAAAAATATTAAAAAAAATATAATAATTTTTTTAAATCACCAAAATTAATTATAGAAAGGGCCTGTTTCATTAACGATATTTTTGTTATAACATTAACTGAAAAATTTCTTTCGCACATAATTTTATATGCAAATAATATGTAAATTATTTAAATCAATTAAACACATCTAAATTATTTCCTAAAGTAAAATGTTAAATAAAACCAGCCATGTTAAAATATATAAAAACTTTTTATTTTTCTATTCTTTTGATTATTATTTTTCTTTATTTTGTTTATGGGTTTCTTTTCTCCGAGTTTTTTATTTTAACAAACACAATAATTTTTAAACAAAAACATGAACAAACTGAACTGAAAAATATGAACAAGAAAAATTGATCACGCCGTGGTTGATTTAAATAATGAAAATTGTTACGTTTTTTAAAATAAATTGACAATGCTACATTGCTTAAAATAACCACGTTCGTATTAGACGCAAAATCAAACAAGCTTTGTAGTTGATTCTACCAACGTTTTTTTTTCGGTGAGTGGTTTCTATATTCGGCAATGTAAAATTGTATGTACATCCTTCGACACTTAGTGGTTTGATTTTGTTTGTAATCACTCCTATTGCCGCTAGTATCTTTGTTTTAACTGCAATCCAGATCATGAGAATCGAGCCGAAAAAACCACCGACCAATGCAGATTTTCCATTAATCCATGGAATCATTGAACCTATTAGGAAAATAGCAAAAAGTGGACCATTTATTACGGGAATTATTGTCATCGATAATTGTAATATCGTTCCAAGCTTCCTCACAACTAAAATAAGCGCTATAGAAATCAAGCCATAAATTATGACAACTCTACGTAAAATGTTATTCACATTTTGTTCCGATTGTCATTTTCTTCTGAACGGTTTTACAAAATCTTCATAAAACACCGTTGATAAACTGTTAAAAAATGTCGAAAGTGAACTTAATGTTGCACTCAAAATGCCGACAACAAACACACCATGTTAACCCAGGCAAGTTATGAAATATATCCATTACATATAATGAGAGTAGTTGATCTTTTGCTTTGTTGTTATCGGATCACAATCATGGTACGCAGCATAAATGATTGTGCCATTAAAACATCCAAGCAACAACATTATAAGTTCACCAACCATAGAGATCCATAACGCATTACATGCTGCTGTTGATTTCGGTAGAGAAGGGTATCTCTGCATAATGCCTTGATGGACAGTAAGCAGTGGCAAGTAATATGATGCACAGCCAAAAAGGATTGCCAATAATGAATGTCGTTCTGTGAAATCAAACGTAACTGGAGGCATTTCATACCGACGACCGAAGAAAACATTTCTTTCAATTGTTGTTAGCACTTGTTGTTAGCTAGTTTATATTTTTTTTTTTTTTTAATAAAATGTGTTGTGTAATAGGGTTTAGAATATGTGTCACAACAACACATAAATACCTTTTAAGACCTAGGTTTAGACCTGGGTCCCACAACAACTGGCGTTCTAAGGTGTAGATTAACGCTTTTTTTAAGCATCTGTGGGTTGAAGCCACCTGAGACTAAGTGTTCCGGCAAACTATTCCATTTGTACGCAGTTCGGACAAAGAAGTCTCTCTGCGATCTGCCAGTATGACAGCGCGGGATCTTTACCGTTTCACCGGTTGCGGCAGCCGATTGCCGAGTGGAACGGGGGTAAGAATAAGTTTGAGGCTTGATGCCGCTGATTTCATCTGAGCACTGCTGATGACGATATTTGTAAAAAACAACGAGGTCAGCAACAGGGCGACGATGTTGCAGGGAATCAAGTTTTGATGTTAAAGTTCGATCACGCACAATTCGTATAGCTCGCTTTTGAACAGAGTCCAAGAGGGCCAAGATGGAAACAGAGGCAGCACCCCAAACTTGACAGCAGTACTCCATACAGGGACGAATATAGGACTTATAAACATGGAACAATTGGTATGGAGTGAAAAATTTTTTGCATCTATTTAGGAGGCCGAGTTTTTTAGACGCGCTTTTTGCCATCGCCATTACATGATCGTTCCAGAGTAGGTCATATACAAAAACTCAATTTATATACAAAAACTTTTCCAATTTAACATTCATATTGGCAGACATTCGGTTAATTGAAAACCCGAGGTGTTTAGGGATCTTGCAACAAACTCGAAAAACAATTAAGTTACAAATTAATAGTTGGTAAAAGGTAACCAATCTAGATTGTCCGAATATTTTTCAACATACTTTATCATATCTTAATAATATGATATTTTTCCATTATTTCCCTTTATTATTTACCTCTAAAATAATTTTTTTGTAATCCTACTTTTACGGATTTGAGTTTTTATTATTCAATTATTAGCCAGTATCATAGTTTGACGGAAAATGTTGTAAACGGTTAGTTACACCACTATTATTGATGGTAATTGGAAAATTATTTCTATCTGTTATTATTCGAATAATGTAAAAACAGAAGTTCGATCAACACAGTTTGTAAATCCAGTCAATATCAGCAACGAGTTGATATGAGTTGAGTTTGTATGACAAATAGTTGGCACTAGTAAAAACATTCTCTTAATTTATTATAAAAGACAATTTTGTTTTAAAATTTTTGTTGACAACTTCTACTTCTTTGTTTTGTCATATTCAATTGACAATAACCTTTGCTAGCTAACTTATGTTGTCAACTAATTAATTATTAGATAAGCATAAACAACAAGACTACATCACTAACTTGCATAAATGCTAACAATTTAATTCTATCTAATTTGACAAACATCAAAAAGTATCGTTCTATTCTCTCATTGTTACTTGTTTTCCCAACAAACCATCAATTAGTTCACCCTTCAACTTAATGGTATATCTATTTAATAAGAAGGGAGAATATATTCTTTTGAGATCAAAATGAATAAATTATTCTTTTTTGCACTTCATGCACCGCACGTGCAAACAGGTATGATTTTTATTAAAAGTAAATTTTTAATAGCTTTGTTATCAACAGAACAACATAATTTCCAAGTTGAATTAGTTTGAAAGTTAATATCTTATTGATATTAAATGAAATTTTTTTATCATTATTTAAATTTATTTTGTTGGAAATACTTTAGGGACATAGAATTTTATAATTTTGTAATGGCCAAAAAATAATACTCATATCCGAGAAGGAAATCTTAAAGCAAGATCAATAGTGAGTGCTGTAATTTCATAAACTGTTCTGAATTCTGATTTAAAATTTATTTGCTTTATTTTTATTTGAATTTAATCCAATGAAATTCTCTAAAATGTAGTGGCATCATTGAACTTAATCAATCACATTTCAATTATACTGAGTATAACGGCATTTATCACGTATATTTAATTTTTTTTTTGTTATAGAATTATGAAACTAATAAATGTCTTAAAATTTTTAGTTAAAAAATAATTGTTTTAATTTTAAAAACTTTTCTGAACGAATTTCCCTTGACCCCTCGGTAATAAATAATTTTTTGAAAATTATTTAGAATTATTGGGCAATTACTACTGAAAATTTTTGATTTATAGTTTATTTGTATTTAACCCAATGAAATTCTCTAAAATCTAATGACATCAGTCAATTTAACCAAACATTTTAATTATACTAATAATAGGGAGATTATTAAAAAATATACCTTTATCACGGTAAATTATCACGAATATTTTTTTTTTACAGAAATATGAATTAATAGAATTATAAATTAGCAAAAGTCTTAAAATAATATTTCTTGACTAATTAAAATTTTTATTCTGCAAAATAAATTTCATAGTGAAATGTGCAATTTTTAATATTTTTCTGGTTATTTTCGATTTTCGTCCAGAATAAATAAAAACAATTCACGTATAATGCATAAAACATAAAAAAATATAAGGAAATCAAAAAAGGGAAAAAAAAGTTTAAACATATTCCCTATGACCGGTTATAAATTGTCATACTTTTTTCTAAAATTCCTCAAGCAAGTGCCATTGATAATAGCCCTCGACCTATGGCCTCTAGCTATTATCAATCAACTTACTTTCGAAATTTTCGCACAGCATTATTTCAAATTATCACCGTCCTTGAGAAATTATTATTGAAAATAGAAGAGTGTCATATACTACCACGCCCTGAACGTTTTTGTTTTGGTTTCCATACTTTAATAATCTTTTAATTAAATTAAACTAAAATTACCGTTTTTGCTTCAATAGAAATGTAAAAAATAACAGATAAGAGATCAAAACACAACATGAAAAAAATAAAAAAGAACAAAACGGTTACACTTTAAATCTTAGTTTTGAACCTTGATCTTAAGTTTAAATTAGATCATCAACACTTTAAGAAACAGAACTCGGATACATTGTGTCTAACAGAAACCATTAAAAATTGAATTGGAAAGTTTAAGTCACAGATACAGATTTCATAATAAATTACGTACATTACGTGCATTACGTACAAGCATTGTTGGTTTTATTTGTTCGTTTTTCTTCAAAAAACTTAACCTCAGTCCTAGCGTAATTTGGAATGTTATAATTAACGCCATTAACCTATTTATGTAGTATTAACTATCCTCGATAGAAGGGAGTTTTTATTTAATTGTTAATACTTCTTTAATGCTACCATACAAGTATTATAAAACTCAATCAATTTAGGTATTGAAACTAACAAACTTACATTCAACATTGTTTATGGTTTAATAAAATAAATACCAGGTGCGTCTATAGATCAAAATATAATGATTTCAAATAATTACATTTTGTTAATACAGATAGGGTAAACTTTTGTAAAAGACACACTTTTAATATCAAAGGATTTATATAAATATTCACGTTACATTTTAATTTAAAATAATTGGAAATTAGTATAGATTTTTTGATATTTTCTCGATTGAAACTAATTTAAAAAAAACATGTAGTAGGCGTTTAATATTCACCATTTCAATTTTTGATTAACGAAGATGACATTTTATGCTAGATTAGATTTAAATTTAATAGACCACTTAGGAAACTAATTAGGCATTATTGAAAAGACAACGAAATACAAAGGACAAGCAGTATAATTTGTTCGTCACACATTTAAGTGATTTTTTTATAATACAACGTTCAGAGGTAATGAAATTAATTTAATCTAAAAAGTAAACATCGGCAAATCGCCGAAACCGATTTGGACATTCGACATATCAAAATGTTCAGTTTTTTGTGCTGATTTCAGAAATACCAAGATTAGTTGCCAACGCCGAGAATGGCATGAGTCATAATCAGTTTAAGAGATGAATAAACATACATAGAGTATATGAGTTTAAAAGCATTTAAGCATTTAAGCATTAAGTTTTTGTGTTTCGAAGACTTCTTCACTAATTACCATTTATGTAACATAGATTGTAACATGGATAGTGACTGACTCGTACAATTTCAAAAAGTGTATCAAATAATAAAGAATTAATGCTTAAATGCTTTTAAACTCATGTACTCTATGTATGTTTATTCATCTCTTAAACTGATTATGACTCATGCCATTCTCGGCGTTGGCAACTATAATCTTGGTATTTCTGAAATCAGCACAAAAAACTGAACATTTTGATATGTCGAATGTCCAAATCGGTTTCGGCGAGTTGCCGATGTTTACTTTTAAGTTTTTAAATCCCTTGCACTCAATTTTATACTGACTACTACCTGCTGACTACCTTTTAAGGGTTCTAATAAAAAAATGTCGAGATGTTATCTTTGTGTTATTTTAACGTGTGTTAAAATAACACAAAGTGTTATTTTAAGTGTGTTTTATTTTAGCGTGTGTTACTCCTAACAATTTTAATTTTTAAAAGATTTTTAAAACAAATATAATATTCACAAATTCCACAAAAAAATCGAACTGGTAAACCTAAGGTCTAGTCGGTATGTTTAAGCTGCGAATATTCATAGACGTTAATTTATAGTTTATTATAATTTACACAAACATGCCTTACTTTAGAAGGATAAATAGGACATAGGGATAGGACAGTCCCTAATTAAATTTAATGGAAAAAACGCAGTAGATAACACAAACATGCAACAAATACTGTTAAGACACTTACCAACATTAGTCGTTATGGGCGTGAATGTTTGAACAGTCCCTTCTGCTATATTGTTAGTTTACATGAAAATATTATTGAAATGTTAGTATATTTAGAAGCTTTAGAACTGAAATAAAAGTTAATACTATTCGGATAATCAAAAACCGAAACCATAATAGAGAAAAACTTAAAAGTTTACAAAATCGTACTATTAAGAATTTATTTTCGTTACATTAGAGATAGACCAGTCTAGATACCTTAAAAACAGACAAAAAAATGGAAAAAATTAGTAACAGGATGAAAACTATTGAATATATAAGAAAATATTGCGCAAATGGTGGGAAACAAAAATTAAAGGTGCTCCGAGTTGCGGTGGTGAAATGTGAGCTTTTTAGGGGAAGAAAATGATTTTTCGTGATTTTCAGCAAAACTAGACCTTCTATCGAAAAAAGTTTAAAGTAAAGGTTATAGGTAATAAAAAGGTCTATAACGTTTATTTAAACCATTTTTTCACATAACCTAAAATTTGCCGTGAACATAGAAAAAGCCGAGGAAAAAAAAGGCTTTTCGGAGTTGGGGAATTCGGAATTGGAGTTTTTTCTAAGACATTTCCAACCATACCTTCGAATTGAAAAATTCAAATTATTTTCTTGCTTACTTGAGCTTAATTGTCCACAAAATTTAAAAAAAAATTATGTTATATTTTTTAAGTATTTCAACTGTATTTCAACAAATTTCAACAAATCATGAAAAATTTTAAACGATAAATAACTTTTTAAAATGAAGTTTATTCAGTTTTCGCATTTCCTGGAAAAGTTTTCCTTGGTGATGCTTATTTTTTTTATATGATCTAAAAGTAGACGTTTCAACAAACATAATGATTAATGGAGGATTAATTAAATTGGAGTTTTATTCTGAAAAACTTCAAACCATACCTTTGAATTGAAAAAAATCCAATTACTTCTTTACTTACTTGAGTTTAATTGATCTCAAAAATCCAAAATAAATTTAAATTCCCTTAATGTAGTCTAATGTTAATACATATAGGACTACAAATTGACTAAGTATCAGCCATTGATTTCACATTGATTGGAAACAATCAATAATGACTATACAATCGTGACTTAGGATGTTAATTATTATAGAAATGTTCCTTATTCTATGAATTCACACAAAGTATTGTCTAGAAATTTAATGCAAAAAATCCCATATAATGTAAAAACATTTTCCATAATATGGAGTCTAATGACAGTGGAAAAATTCAACTTAAGTAAAAATAAATAAGTGATGAAGAAGTTTCAACTTTAAAATTGTCGTCGCCTCAATGGCGTAATCAATAGCGTGTCTGCCCAAGGATTCGAGCCGGGCACTGACGAGGGTAGGTTCGAATCCCATCCGAAACACGAAAAATGTGAATTTTTTTTTTTTTTTGAATAAAATGTGTTGTGTTATAGGGTTTACAATATGTGTCACAACAACACATAAATACCTTTTAAGACCTAGGTCTAGACCTAGATCCCACAACAACTGGCGTTCTAAGGTCATATGAACGCTTTTTTTTAAACCTCTGCGGGTACGAATATAGGACTTATAAACATGGAGCAATTGGAATGGACTGAAAAATTGGAGTTTTTCTGAGAAACTTCAAACCATGCCTTTGAATTGAAAAAATTCCAATTACTTCTTTACTTACTTGAGTTTAATTGATCCCAAAAATCCAAAATAATGATTAATGTTTTTTTTAAACTGTTTCCTATACAGGAGAATTTTTGTGTGAAAATGAGATCACTTTTTTGGTTTGAAATCAAAATTAAACGTAAAAATAAATATTTTGATTCCAAAAAATTACAGCGTATTAGGGACATAACAAGGTACGTTTTCACCAAATTGTGTGGAAAAAAAATTTTTTGTGGGAGATAAAAATTAAAAACGAAAAGCTCTTTTCTTCGGTTTTTTCTATTTTCACGGCAAATTTTAAGTTAAGTGAGAAAATGGTTTTAAATAAAAGTTATAGACCTTTTTATTACCTATAACCTTAACTTTAAACTTTTTTCGATAGAAGGTCTAGTTTTGCTGAAAACCGTGAAAAACCATTTTTTACCCCTAAAAGCTCACCCCATTTCACCACCGCAACTCGGAGCACTTTTAATTTTTTTTCGTTTTGAATTATTTTATTGTTTTTATTTTATAATTTAATAAAAAGTTTGTTGTTGTAAATAAACACAAATGCAAATGGCGAAAAGAGGAATTATATATGGCATATCAGTGATCACGATTTGTTATGTCTCTCTTCATACAATTTTAAAGTTATGTTCTAAAATTTATTTAGCGAATGGTTTTTGTTGTGACACAATAAAAATAAAACTTAAAATAGGTAGATTTTACTATGAAATGTACCTAAAACAAAACATAAATACACAATAAATGAACTTACAATCGATTTGATTGCGCGTCTTTTAGTTAAAAAGTAGAAATATTTGAACATTGGGCAGTACATCCGAACATTAGATGTTTACATCGAGTGAGTCTATCCAATCTACTATATCGGGAGTTACCAAATGGATGTCTGAGATGCCGCCATTGTTTCGTCGACACACAGTAGCAATGTGTTTTATGGTTTGTTGTGGAACTCCGCAGTCACACTGAGGGGACTCCAAAATGCTCCACTTGTAGAAAGAATCAGCACAACGTCCATGATTCGTTCTTATTCGGTTTAGTGTACTCCAAGTATGACGTGGCAGATCGAAATCAGGTTGAGTGGAAGTCGGGTTAGTAATGGAAAGGCCAGGTGTGTTGTAATGATTCCAGGAGGTGCCCCAGGCATCCAAGATATTAAAATTAGTTGCCAGCAGGTTGCTGGCAGTTTTATGTGGATGCTTTCTTGACTTCAATCGACAACGAGTGTGGTCACCGTAATATTCGTGCAAGGGTAACGTGATGTTGTTGGTTACCTTTTAATGTTCACGCAAGAGTGCATGCGAGCGTCTGAGTGCAGGTGGAGCGATATTGCTTAATACAGGGAGCCAAGGTAAAGGAGTGAACCTGATAGTACCACTTATAGTACGCATCAGGCAGTCAACTTTTTGAGTATGTGTGCTATTCAACCAGACTGGTGCGCCGTACTCTACCACTGAGTTAACCAGACTTAGAGCAGTTGTGCAGAGAGTAGCTGGAGTAGCACCCCATGTCGAGCCTGCAAGTTTGTGCAATATATTGTTTCTCGTTTTAAGTTTTTTTGACGTATTCTCTAATGCTCTAAAATGAAACTATTGTCTGGTTTTGCGAATTGAGCATGCGATAGTTGAATATTAACTGTTTTAAATGGTAACAGGCAGTTTATCATCGTTAGCTATTGTTACATGCAAAAGTTTAAATTGTAAAATTTCATTTTTATAAAATTTGTAAAATAAAAGATGCTTTCGATTTGAATAAAATAACCGAATTTATTAAAAAAACACAACAATTGCATGAACAATTGTTAAGTAATGCCAAAGTCATCTAACGAATGTAAAGCTAATGGGTTCTCAAATTCGGCGGTTCATTTTCAAACCAAGTCGAATATGTTATATATATAGTCAAAATCTTAGATTATAAAATACACAGGATTTCGAGTACTTTTTACTAGAGTACTTGATTATAAAATACACAGGACACAGAAAAATTTTTGTCGAACAAGGTTAGCTTCATTTTCTAAAACAAATGTTCACCCCTATTAAGGGGGGTTATGGTTTTAAAGACGAAAAAAAGTATATTTTTGGGATTTTTTGGCGGCGACATGAGTAATATAATTTTATTAAATTTAATTACATATTATTGTACAAAAATTTCAATTAAAAATATTGATAAATAAGCCGGTGACGTTGAATCTCCAGAGGCGCCTTGAAAAAAAGTGGTTTTACAGTGAACATTATAGCTCGTAGCCGGATCATGTGAATCAAAAAAATTGATATGCGTTTTAAAGGTGATGTATTTCTCGAGGTAATCAGGAAGTTTTTTTTTTCTAGTTTTTGCAGCACTTGGAAGTGAAAAACGCGATTTTAGCTCAAAAAATCGCGTTTCATTTGTTATTAAAATAAAAAAAAAAAACTCTTCCTGATTACCTGTTGATTTATGTGAAGAAGTAATGTTCAAATTTTCAAAAGGATCGGTTCAGTAGATTTTGAGTTCTAATGTTCACGAACTTCAAAAATGAAGTTTTCGGGAAAATGGGGTCAAACGGCAATCCTGTTGAAACTGCGTTAGTTTTACTCGGATTGACTTAAAATTTGTACACAATATTCTCGACGTATTGTTCATTCAGAAAAAAAAATGCAAAAAAAATCTTGAGTAGATTCATTCGTGTTTCGCTAGGGAAGGTAACTCAAATTCGATCAATTTTAAGTTATCTAGTTAGTTATAGTACTATACCCACAAAACGGTTTATTATGTATATTTATCAGCATATATATTTTTGGTATACGTAATTTCACTTCAATATTATTGAACGGTATTCCTGCAATTGTAATCGGATGGAATTTGAAAATATTCTAAATGTTATTAAGTTATGCCAAGCTGTAAACGTTTTTCTTATCACAGTTTTATCATTTTATACAAATATATTCAATAATGGTGAAACTGTTTTCACACTGTCAAGACTAAAGTGATACTGTTTTCACACAGCATAAAACTATTTAGTTTTTATTTATTTAAGAAAATCATACCTGTTACAGTTATATAGTGGGGCATATCATCCTCAGGATTTTCAGCTTGTACTACCGCAACTTGAGCAGTCACTTGTTGCTCAGGAACAGCGGCTATTACACCGGTTTCAGATTTAATTGATCCAGCTGGTGGTTCATTACTGGAATCAGATCCTTCTATAGGTACAATATCTACTGCAGATACATTAGACGCTGATGTTTGAAAAATAAGTTTTTTCTGTGGAATAAAAAATTCAAAATAGAAAAAGCTCTTGCAGAAAACTAATAAGTAATAATACGATATAATATTTAAAAATTTTATTAAAAGTTAAACTCGCGGCAAATATTGATATTTTGTGTGAAGATAAAATGATGGAAGTACAAAAATAAAAAAGTTTAAAAAAAATAAAAGGATTACGAGGTTAACACATAAACCGATGAAAAAACCACGAGATTAATATAGCAAGCAATTTGGAACACACACATTTTGTTTGTGGCATGCATACTCCACATATGAACTTTGTAGAACTAATCAGCTTCAGCACGATCACTCCTTAATCATTAATTAAGGGGTGCGTCACATGGTCAAACAATATGTCATTAGATGAATCATTAATAGCAAGCCAAATTTAGGTTTGTTCCTGAAAAATTTGTGAAAAAAAAATTTTTGTTCCTCTTACTTTATTTTTACTTCTTCTTACCATGAAATATTAGCCTATGTCATATTTTATTAGATAATAAAATTATTGTTTAACTCAATTCCTTAAAGTTCTATCAACATCTAAGAAGAGAACGCATGTTGTTGTTAGACCCAGGTCTTAAAAGGTTGTATGTGGCATTGTGACACAAAATTTTAATTTCTATTTGGCAACACTTTTTAATAAAAAAATTAAGATGATCAGAAGTAATAGAAAGAGAGAGAGAGAGAAAGATTTAAATACTGTTTTGTTGTGCAATTGATAATAGAAGCGGAGCATGTGTTCAAATGTACCTCAACTTTATTAATTTTTACATCTTAATCCATTACTTGTGTTTTTCTTAAGACGTAATTTAATCTATTATTACTTGAATGAGTGACCAATGAGTGTTTTTCCATTTCACCAGAAATATTACTGACTTTCAATTAATTGGCAAATTAGCCAGGGTATTGATGGTAATAAGTGTTTTTTCGAGTCGAACGAATCCTACAAATGCAAATCCAACAACTTAACGATTCGGACACTCAACACCCAAATATAAATATAGTGACTATATAATAATTTATACTTTTAATCACCTGCTGTAAAACATGTTGAATAGGAATCACATTCGATTGTCCATTTGTTGAATTAGTTATATTTTCGTCATTTGATGATGATGTTGATGTCATAGTTACATCTTCTTCATCTGTTTGTGTAATCCTTACAAAATTTCTTTGAGGTGCTAAACGTGTTGCCATAGCATTTATTTTTTTATAAATGTCTGTATTTTTAATATGATTATGTTTCCTTTTTTTTAACTGCAAATTTTCTTTATTTTGAATATTTTCCGAAATATTTGATTCTTTTTCACTAGAGTTTGACATTAATGGTAAAGTTGTACCTTCACATAACAATTGACAAAAACAATCATCTGGTGCAAAACAATATGGTGAGTGTTTTATGAAGTGCAATGACTCGTCCTTTGCAGTTTCCTCTGAAATAATAAAATAAAAACTCCATATGTTAATAAAATAAAATAATATATTGGTTTTTAAGTATGATTAGTAAAAATAATACGTTATAGTTTTTGATGCATGAACAAATTTAAATAGAAAGAAAAAATGCTAGCATATTCAGTCAAATTAAACGAAATTACGATACAAATAGTTAACACTTTGACTATAAGGTTAATGCACAGTAATTTAAAGAATGATTTTACCTTAGGAAAGATTACCAAAAAACATCAAAGATTACCAAAGCAAAAATCTTTAGAAAATCTATATAGCAACTTTGCTTTGAGTTTTCTTTCAATGTTGAATTTTTACAAGTACCAAACGAATGGGAAAATGCATTCATTGTTCAAGACAGCAAAAAATTTGGTTTAAGAATATTTATACAAATTTTAAGAATATTTAAGAAAGAGTTAAGACCTTTAAACATAGCAATGGTAAATCTCGCGTGTTTGAATCTTTGGCATAGATTTTTTTCTGAATTGAATTTTGTATATAGTTCGAACTGTTAATGATCCTTTGATTTCAAAAGTCTTAAATTCTAGCTTAAATACACTTTAAACACTTTTGTCATCGTCGACATGTTCGATGTAGTCTCAAATCTTGATTATTGGTATTTTATGTTTGATAAGCCATAGATTACAAATAATTCAGGACCTTTTTCGATTTTACCCTATGGCATCGTGATTCTAACACATTGTGCATAATTAACACTACTTGCCTTTGGCAAAATAAAGCTTATTAAATGAGTTATTTGCGTTAAGTAATCTGAGATTGACAATTTTTTGTACTTAATAGATCTACGAATATGGGTACAGATTCCAATGATATAGAATAGTTACTTCACTAATTAGATGATTTAAAAGGTAAATTTATGAAGATGTTGCGTTCTTAGCAAAAAATGACGACTATAACGGCGTTGCTAATTTAAATCTAAGTCCTAGCTCTTAGTTTTAGTATATTTAAGTTTTAAAATTGGTTATCATTATTGAGGATTTATTCGAAGTTAAAATAGATGAAACTAATAAAAATGGAACTGAGAGGCTTAAAATATACAGAAACAATATAAAGAAGATTCGAGATTCTTTTGCAATTCATACATAACTCATTTTGGTCAAAAATAAACTTAGTACGGCTGAGGCTGATTCGTTTTTCTTTTTTAAAATGAGTTATTTTTACATGAGGTATACCATTTTAAAAATGTTTCAGACAATTATTTTAACATAAAAAATTATTTAGAAATCTATTTAAAAAAAAAAAGAAAGCTTAAACTTAAATAGAAAAAGTAATTTAAATCAGGAATTTATATCAAATTATCCTTTATGAAGAATTTTTTTAAAATTAATTATGTTTCTCAAAAACATAAATATAAAAATAGATATAATAACAAAAACAATAAAAAGAATTTTATTTTGAAATATTATGATTTGAACTAATAATGTAAATTGTATACACAGGGTCAAGTGGAAGGGTGTTGCTAAGATATTTTAAGATAATGATGGTGTTTCCATAGCATGTTACCTGGATATCTAAATCAAATTCAAGATACGTCAAAAATGTATATATTTTTGATGTTGTTGTTGTTCCTTCCTGTGTTATCTTCTTGACAATAGCAAAAAAAAAAGTTGTTGATGAACGAAATTCGGTTGAATCACAATAATAGAAACATTCCCATTTCAAATTAAATTATTTTGTATGAGAAACACTAAAAATATATGAATTTGCTGTTTCACTTTAAAAAAAATTTTATATATGTACAATTTAACTTGATTTAATTTAACTTTTATTTTATATTAGAAATTGTTTTTTTATTACTTTTAAAAATTTATACTTTAAAAAAGATGATAGATAATACACATACGCTGCTTAAAACGCATCAGTAAACTAAATAGTAAACACAATAATTTTATTATTAATTTTCTATAAACTATCGATCAAATAATTTTAAATTTTTTTAAAGACTTTTTATTATATTTACATTTTTTTTAATTTCAATCAAACTTATAAATGCAATATCAAAGGTAAAAACATAAAAATTAGAAATATATACAATATGTTTTATTTACGAAAAAAATGGAAACAGACACAAAAAATATACAATTTACATGAGGGTAGGTTGTTTGATAAAATGTACAGTAGAGTTGTTGACTGTTTGCGTAGGTAATATACTATAAATCCATTTGTGCTCCAGGATTTGTATTTATAAACTGTGGTTAAAATTACGCATCGTCTGCTGAACTTGAAATATGGAACAATTTACATCACCCTGTACAATATCATACAAACGAGATACATTTTTATTATGCAGTAAGCCTTAATTATATATACAAATAATTGTTAGTTGTTTTGGAGTTTTGTAGAACCGACTTGTGCGATTATTACTTCAGGGGACATATATAATAAAACTAATATGATGATAGAAAAACTATTAAGGATAAACATATTCTAAAGCTACTGTAACACAGAAATTCAAAATTCATAGCCAAAATATGCGTGGTAATATAAAATATAATAAACAAGCAGGTGCTTTACTGTAGTTAAATTGGACAACTAGTACGGCATAACACCCCTTTTCAAAGTACACGTGTGAACTTTGACAATGAAAAAATATACAATTTTCTTGTGTCGATTCATAAGTCGTTAGCTTCAAATAACAGATAGTGCAAAATTTATTAATCTTTTAAAAGCTCTATAATTAATTGTAATTGATAAACAAAACCACCCCAAAGGATAAATGTTGTTTGTATTGTAAAATTTGTTTTGCTTTAGTAAACTTTCAAAAAAGTTTAAACTTTGACTGAAATTTAACAATAGTAATTTAATCAAGTGTGTAATGAAATAGTTTAATTTGCGAGAGCATAAAATTCATTAACCACGAATTTATTACACTATTTTATTCTCTGACAAAGAATTATGTATAATATAAAGTAAAAACTTAAATAAATAAATTTTTATTGTTTTAATTGATAAATCAAATTTCTGATTAGAAACAACCCTGGTGATAAAAAAAAACCCATCCCATAGAATCAACCAAATTCAACCAACAGAAAGCAGAGAATTTAACTTAAAATTTGACTTTTGAACAAAACGTATCAAAGCTAGCTATTGTAATTATAATTTGAAAATAATTTTAATGTAATAAAAACAATTTGACCAATTGGAATAATACCAATTGAATAATGATAATATTTTATAGGAAAATTTTCATAAGACAATAGTTTAAGTTCAAATTAGGCTATAGGTTAGAAAACAAAACAATAATACATACTATTATTATGCAAAAAACATACAAATAAAGCTGACATTAATAAATGGAAGAGAATAAATATAATTACTTTTTTTGCACAGTGCAAAATAAGAAAAATTACAATGTAACGTAAAATTGCTATTTTGTCGAACATTAAATTTTTTTAAACTTTTGTTTAACTATTTAAAACAGTGATTAAAACAAATTAAAATAAAACTTTCTCCGGAGCGACTTGAGTGAAACATAATATTTTTTTGTTTAATTTTTAATTTTAAAATCCTATTGTAAAATCGTACAATTGTACGAAAATACATGTCGATGAAATTTTGAATTTCGAAACATGTAGTAAAGATTATTTTAAATAAAATTGATTTATTAAAAATATTTTGAGTGAATGTGGATTTTACAATTAAAAATAAAAAAAAGGTCTCTCGAACACCTTTAAGTTTAAATCTTTAATAATTTCTAATATCCGGTTGTCACTTCCCGTTCCGGTTAAAAGGTTTTTTTCAGGGGTTTATCCCTACTGTAGCCTACAATTACGGATCGATTTTCATGAAACGTTCGTAAAAGCTTTCAAGTAACATGAGAAAGATTTTACCAGCCTTTGGAGTACATTGGATAAAGGGTTGGGGGTCCACCATACAACAGGTGCTTTTTTCCACCATGTTTTTTATGTTTGTTGGGAGCATACAACATTCGTTCGTGAATGAATTTTGATGACTGTTTGGAAAAGGAAAAATGTATGGCAATGAGCTGATTAGTTTTTGAGCGATATTGAGCAGTGGTGTGGTGTGGTCCCCCGAGCACCTGTTTTTTTTTAAATATCAATAGCACCAGTACCTGATAATCGAACTAGATGAAATTTGGCACATAAGCATTTAGTACGGTTCACAACAGTTCTGCATCTTAACTTCCGGTTTGTCACTGTCGTTAAAATTTTTTTTTTAGTTTTTCTCGTACTACCAGAATTTATGTTTGTTGGAATACTACAGCTTCCTATAATATTGATATAATTAGAACTACGCGAAATCTATAATATTGGTTAGCCATTAATTACAGTTTTTTATGGATATTAACTTACTATATATCCAGAACATTTTGTTTCCAGAGCTGTGATAAAGTTAGCCTATGTATCAGCGTCGCAATATTTTTTTTAATAAAATGCGTTCTAAGGTGTTGATGAACGCAAATCTTCGTATTTTTTATATATTTTTTAAAGAAGGAATAACAATAAATACTACAAGTTTTGCAGTCCAAATTCAAAATTTTGCAAATCAAATTCAACTTTTGCAAATCAAATTCAACTTTTGCAAATCAAATTCAACTTTTTTCAAATCAAAATCAACTTTTTGCAAATCAAATTCAATATTTTGCAAATCAAATTCAATTTTTTGCAAATCAAATTCAACTTTTACAAATCAAATTCAACCTAAACAAACTTCGCAACCACAGATGATGTTTTTATATTTTCTATTAATAAAACATATAGTTTTATATTGATCCATATAAATAAGGCAAAGGTAAATTAGTTATTAACACATGTATTTAAAATTTATTAATGTTCAGTTAAGGGAAGGGTAAGTAATTAAAAATTTTTTTTTTGCATTTTTTTTTATTTTTAAATTGAATGCATAATATTTTAAGAACATTGTGTCAGAATTTCAATCGATTGGAGCAAAATTGACGAAGTTACGAGTACTTTTAAATTTGCTTATGAACGTTTTATACCAGATTTTTTATTGTTCAAAACTTTAAAGCGTTTTCCCCACAACTCACGTTTTCAAAGTCGGTGCCCCTCATAACTTCAAAACTAGTGCACCGATCCTTTTGATATTTTGAACACTATTTCTGTACATAATTTACGAGGTAACGCTGGAGAGTTTTTGCAAATTTTGTTAATAATTTTTATTTTAGAATAACAATTTTTTGAATTTTTTGCAAAAAATCGCGTTTTCACTTCAAAGTGTTCCAAAAAAGTGAAAAATTAAAATTTCAAAAAAACCCTCCCAGCGTTACCTGGGGAAAACTATTATCTAACGAATGAACTCTGATTTCGGATGATCCAGCACCAAGTTATGAGGGGCACCGCAATTCTACTTTTTTCCGAGACACGTCCGAACAATTGCTGCCATTGCCGTGTTTTTTGATATTTCTTCCTGAAAATTTTATGCAATATTCTTCAAATGTCATACTTTAATGTACTATTGGTTTTAATAAAGAGATTTTAACTGTGTCGTCACAAAAAATTCACAAAAACATGCCTTTTTCCGTACGAATTAACTAATTAGGAATTTATTTATTTACTAGACTCTTTAATTATTATTTTTGACTGGAATATTTAATGTTTATGCAAGTGAACGATGACCGATGTTTTTAAATCGGTCAGTGCGAATGAACAATCCGCTCAGAACGGAGCTCTAATTTAGCTGAAGTTACCCATCACTATTGCATAATACATATACATAAAATAGTTGTCGCAATCTGCAGCGGTAACCGTGGCAACCGATTGCTCAATAACATCAATTAAATTTAGAATATTAACAGGATCAGCCAACATATTTCGCGCACTTAATTTGACCTTTGAAAAAACCTCCTCGATTGGATTCATCATTGGAGAGTAAGGCGGCAGAAAAACTAAAATATGCCTTGTTTGATTAACAAGGTCACGTACTGCCTGCGTTTTATGAAATTGTGCGTTATCCAAAACTAACCATGCTTCCTCGATGTTATCTTCTTCTAATTTTTGGAAAAGTCTTCGCAGAAACTCAACCATATTTGAATTAACATTAGTGTGCGCAATTATTTGTTTAAATACAATTCCTGATTATTTATTGCAGCTATTAGGGAAACATTACGTCCTCTATCCGTTAGTATTACAATACGCACCGGTGTATTTATTTTTGGCCGTACCATCGTTCGCCGGAGATAACAATTGAATCCTGAATCATCAATAAAAATTAAATTATGTCTTGCTTCGGGTGCATTTCGTGAAATAATGCATACTGTTTTCGACTCTCAATTATTCGCTGATAGTTTTGCCATCTTCATAACATCTTATTAACACATTTTTTTAACTAAACTATTTCTATTATACGTAGCTGGGCGATTGCGGCGAGCTTCAAGACTCCTAAAGCTGGATCTAGATAAATCAGATGTTGGTAACCTATTTCGGAATCGCCGGTTTCTTACAGGCATCGAACCTTTCGAACTTGACTCAAGATGATACAGTAATTCTGATCATTTTAAGGTAAACTAATTTTGGTCTTCTAATAAAAAATTTTCTAATTGAAATTAAACCGTCAATATCGAACAAAATTAAATATCAAACTGAAATTGCAAACTAACAACGGTAAATCACTTCAATTTATGTGAGCAACTAAAATTAACACAAGGACAAATGATACGTACATACAATAAAGGACCGATTTGAAACAACAGTACATTCGGTATGTGAAAGAAAATAGAAAAACATCATCTGTGATTGGGAAGTTTGTTTAGGTTAAATTTGAATTGTAAAAAGTTTAATTTGATTTGCTAAAAAATAAATTTGATTTGCAAAAAAATGAATTTGACTTGCAAAAAAAGAATTTGATTTGCAAAAAGTTTAATTTGGAATGTAAAAATTGAATTTGATTTGCACAATGTTGAATTGGGACTGCATATCAAATATACGACATAGCCCTATAGGATACAGAAAATAAAAATAAAATATTGGTAAAAAAGTGCTGGGGGATCTGGTAGTCGTTTACCAACAGGCGTTTGATGGAGGAGCATGTGCAATTTAATCAGTTGTTAAATAAAACAGTGGCCAATATGCCCGATTGCTGTGGATCAAAAGGAAGATCCTTGTTTGAAAAACAGATTAAAGATTCGGTACGAGATTTCTAAAATTAGTTTACGTATTTCATATCATTGATATATTAACATTTTTTACCAGATACTTTACATACAGACTTGATAAAATAGGCTGACAAACTTTATCAAATTTTAAAACCAGTCGAAAACGCTTTGGATAAATGAAATGAACGCCGCCTTAGCAAATAAGATCAAATTTGGAAATAGTTACATGATTTAAGTTTTATTTTCAGCCATCAATTGTGATGCAAAAACCAAATTCAACGCGCATATTCAGCATCTTTGATATCCATTACATTCATCGAAGAAAATTTGTTACTTATACTAAAATTTTCTACTTTTTTTAAGTTATGTACCAAATTATTAATTTTTTCACGAAGGATATTTACGTACCTATGCGTCTTCTTTAGATTTCTATTTATTTGGACTAAATTTCAAAATAAAATTATTGGTATTTTGGGGAAAATCTCAAAGTCAGTAAATTTGGCTTGGAACATAAACCCAAGAACCGATTGGGTACAGAAAAAGGTGGAGAGCTAGTTCTTTCTAATCATCTAATGAATAGTATAAATAATAATACTATTATACTAATAGTAATAATAATAATAAAATTACTTTGTAATACTTATGAAACCGATGATGTCGTCATCATAATTAGTTTTGAGTTTTTTATATGAAAACATAACATGTTCTAAATTGAAATAAAAATATATTGCCTTCAAATTTCAAAATCTTGTTCTTTTCAATAGATCTTTTGTTAAAGGTATATCGTTACACTTTATCAACCAATATTCTTATCAGGATGATATCAATACGGTAATCCGTAATTTACAATCACCAGAAACTCAATTTCTTTGTTTAATCAAATTATTTACCTGTTTTCCATAATCTTTTCAAGTTGGGATATAGAAGGTGCATTAGGACACAGAAATACGTAGGTCACAGAGTTCTTTTTTAATAATTCAAATTTCTGAAGTTTACGTTAGTCAATCGAGACAAACATGCCATTAGATGGAGGGCTAAACTCCTCCTTGGGACAACTATTTCAATAGCTACTGAGAATATCCAAAAACTCTTGAGAATGTTAAACGTGATTCTTAAGAATCGCCACAAAATCTTGTGAATATTTCCGGATATCTTGAGAATTTACAACGAATCTTGAGAATATTTGGACGTACAGAGTATCTAGAGATAATCTAGAAAATCATAAAAATCATTAAAATCTTTAGAGAACCTTTATTAATCGGAGAATATTTAGGACACCTATTTTCTTCGTGATTTTCCACTCCAATTACATATTTTCATATAAAACAAAAAAACGAATCTTTGTAGTATAAAACATATTAAAAACAAAAAACACACTCAAAAAACTGTTTTAAACAATAAAAAGTCGGTCAAGTGCGAATAAAATTCGCTAGCCGAGGGTTCCGTGAATGTAGAAGAACAAACTGACAAAAATAATTTACATAAAGTTGTGTTGTAGAGTTTTTATATTGCCAGACCATAGGCACATAAAAATAATTTTTTCCTCTTAAATTTCAACAGCAATATCAATTGAAAATTGATCCAAATTATACATAAAATGTAACGTGTCGTTAAATATTAGCGAAAGCAGTTTAGGTTAACTTAAGAGAGATTTAGTTACACCAACTTATTAATGGTTTAAATTGAAAAATATATACATTTTTAATTCAAATAATAATTCAATTATAATTGACAATAATTCAAAAACTGTGAACCAGAAAATATTGCAGCATTTCTTAAACAAGTTAAAAGTTAAACTCATTCGAGCCAAAAAAAAATTTCACCCTTCCCCACTCTGAAGTTGTTGTTAGCCGGTAGCTTGTTAGTCGGTAACTTCTTTTGATGGCTCACGTATTCTAAAACAAAATTAAATAGTCTTGCTACTTGAGAGAGTCAACTGATTTAATAGTCTGCCTTATGTCAAAGTTTTGATTTTTCCAAGATCATTCATATTGAGAAAATTGCTTTACCTCCTCTAAACAATTATTCAGCAACAGTTTTATTTATTGAACAGCATGAACGTAAATGTATATAATCTTTTATGTTTTCTGTTTTGTTTAAAGAGTTTGTCAAACTTCTTTGTGAAAACCGGATGATAGACTAAGTTTTTTCATTTAATTGAAACTCAAAAATTCATGGTTACAAATTGTGGTTTATTGCCCAAAACGTTTCAGTGGTTTTTTGGGCAATAAACCACAATTTGAAACCATAAATTTTTGAGTTTCAATTAAATGAAAAAACTTAGTCTATCATCCGGTTTTCACAAAGAAGTTTGACAAATTCTTTAAACAAAACAGAAAACATAAAAGATTAAAAACAAGAGACTAAACACCGGGAAAAACTTTTTCACGGATATTAAAACTATTCTTAAAGTAAATGTATATATATCAAAGACGTTATATATTGTGGAACGAAATGCAATTATTTTGTAGTTCGCACATAGTGAACCAATCGTTTTACTTGAGGCCGTCTTCTTCTTTTTGTATGACTGTAGATTTAGTTTGGGGCCTCGTGGCGATCCCTTAAATAGTGTATTTTAGGAGATCTCAGAATGAATCAATATTTTTTTATCTGCTTTAAGTTTCAGCAATATCGGTTCTAATCACTTTATATATGTATAGCCACCTCTACAAGATCACACATTCAAATTTATTTGATACGATTTCATTTGATGACCATACTATATTTAAGAATAAATTTCTATGAAAAAAGGGGCACATAATTCTCAAATGCCCCGTTCTGATATATTTTTAAATTTATTGTATTTAGGCATTTGACATTGATTAAAAATGATTTGATGACAATGATTTGATAACGAAGTAACAAAAAAGCAATTTCCAGCCCTAATTATAGCAAAGCAAAATAATTTGATACGGTATAAGGTTTCCAAAAAATAACAAGATAATTGTATATTTCTATCTTTTTGATCAAAGTTCTATAAATATTGTGTTTTATCCACAAAATGCAAAAAAGTTTAATTAGAAAACTCAGCGAATAATGAAAAAACACTGAGTGAACAAGAAACAACATTCACGGAAAACAACTTTGAAAATTATTAATTTGATTGAATTGTTCGCGTGGAAATTATCTTATTTATGTTTTAAATGAATTAAGATAATTTGCGGCGTTTTATCAAACTTTTGATAAAGTAATCGTACTTATTTTAGTTAACGTGAAATGTTTTTTTATGGAACTTGGATTTCCAAAATACTAAAATAAGCTAAATAAACTAAATTTGTTTGGTGGAAACATAGACATTTACTAGCAAAAAAAAGAACGAAACGGGCACAGTCATAAATTTAAGTAAAATTGAAACATTAAAAGATTTATAATTTTTAATTCACAAGACTTGAATATTGAAAATTTAGAATTATATTTTATAGAGATTTTTTGAGCACTTAAACTCAAGCAATTAAACTATTTGAATTTTTCAATTCGAATGGTTCGAATAATTGAATTACAAAAAACAGAAATACCTAATGAGAAAAATTCAACTTAAAATAGTTAAATAATGATGAAATTTCAACATTGAAATACCATTGCCTCTGTAGGTTAGTTGGATAGCGTGTCTGCCAAAACGAATTCGAACCAAACCATGGCACTGACGAGGATAGTTCGAATCCCGATCCGAAACACGTATAAGAGAAAAAATGGAGTTTTTCTCTGAGAAAAATTCAAAATATACTTTCGTATTGAATAATTCAAATAATTTAATTGCTTGAGTTTAAGTGCTCAAAAAATCTCTAATATATAGTTCTAAATTTTCAATATTCAAGTCTAGTGAATTAAAAATTATTAATCAGTTTAATGTACAGTAACATTGTCTTTCGTATAAATATACATTCAAATAACATCTAGAAATTACAAGATTTAATAAATTAGGTATACTTTTCTACCAAACTTACATCAGAAGGATCCAGATAGGAGACCCATTTTTTCTGACTTAGTTTATAGCGCTGAGTCCGAAAATGAGATCCGTTTTTAAAAATTAGAGCTTGTTCTAAAGTTATACCACATTGAAGATCTGAATGGTAGGTAGGTGAACTTAATTTTTTTTTTTGCAGTTTTATTTACAAACTCTATCCTTTCATGTTATGTATCAATCTAAAGGGTTTTAATAGCAAATTCATTTTCTTAGACTTTTCAAAAAATTTTGAGTTTTAGACTTAAAAAGTCCAAAAAACCGCCAAAAAAAAAGTTTTCTATTTAAACGGCCATGCACAATAGGATAATTTTTTTCCCAAAATTGCCAAACTAAAGTATACTCTTCTACGAATAAAATAAGCTATAAAAGTTTAAAATAAGTTAAAAAACACCATAGTAATGAGCCGTCAAAATTTGGTTTATTTTGAAAATTTTTTTTTAATTTATCGATTTATCGAATAAAAAAGTGTGGATGAATGAAATAACACAAGAGCTTGAAATAATTAGTAAATTAAAAATTGTTTACGTAACCAAATGTGTATTTTGATTCGTGCTTAAGGCCCCAGACGAAATCAGCCAACATTCGCTTGTTGCATCGACCCTGATACCGCTTTTCGATTGCACTAACTTCCTGATGAAAGCGCTCTCTTTGCTCATCTGATAACTGTCCACAGTTATCTGGAAAATAAGATAAATGTTCGCGAAAAAATTGTAGCTTTACGGTTTCTTTGATATCCTGCTTTTCAAATGCAGTGATAAAATTTGCCACATTTTGAACGTAATTTCGTGCTCGATGATTTCCCAAGAAATTTTCACAGATTTCTATTAGTGCTAGTCATGCTTCACGTAGAATTTTATTGAGCTTTTGTTTGAATTGTTCATCTTTAAACAATCTTCCAATCTTGCTACCATTAAAACCAGCTCCATTCTCTATTTTGGCATCACTCATCGAACTATATTTGGATCTCAAGTAATTCTTAGCTTCACAATCTTTAGACAGAGATACGATGAATTGAGAGAAGAGACCGAGCTTAATATGAAGTGGGGCAAATAGAATTCTCTCACTAGGTACCAACAGTCTCCTTTTCACACCCAACTGACCTTGTTCGAATGATTCTCTTGAATTATTTGCTTGGTTACTGTACTTCATCTTATGTGGCCGATCCGCTTTTCTCGTCATGTCCTGCTGCCAATCACATAGGAAACAAGGGTTGTTGCAATTACCAACTTTGATGCCTATTAAATTATTTGATATTGTTTTATTAAAACGAATAATCAAACAAAGAATTAGATTGCAATTAATTGCTGATTATTAAACATTTACCAAGAAGAATGCCAACGATTTTTAAATCACAGACGATGAGCCAATTGTGCTTGGAATATTGAATGCAGTCTAAAACCTTTTCAATGTCATCTTGAACCTCTTTCATCTTAGTTGATTACAGCAATGGCAAGCTTCTCAAGCGCCCATCATTTGACAATAGAACGGTTTTTAGACTTCCTTTTCCAGCATCTAAGAACAATCGATAATTTGAAGCTTCGTAAGGCAACTCGAACCAGTCAGTGATCAGTAAATCGATTGCTTGACAAAAAGGCATTCCATCCGGCAGCTCATCAAAATAGTCGACAAGGCTAGTTTCTCGACTAAGGTCCTTTGTCCAATCAATGCTGTTCTCAAGTAAGCCATGGTCATTAAAGAACTTACCGACTGATGCACTGCTCTTTTTACCATGAATAAACTGGCGACAAAAATCGTTGAAAATAGTCTTATCTAATTTAACTGTTGGTTTAAAAGTTTGGCGGCTAGGTGTTGATATCTCAAATCCAGGTGAAGAAGGGGCCTCTTTATTCTGCACATCATCAATTGGACTTGATTCAGAACTTGTAACAACAGGTTGAACACGATCTAGATAAATTTCTAAACAATCATCGATATTATCTAAATCCCAAGTATCATTTTCAGCATCATCTTCGGAATCATCTTCGTTTTCATCATCAGCTGGTAGATCAATTAATGAATTCTCAATTGCAGGCATTGAATCTAGATAATCATCAAATGGATCAGGTATTGATTGCTGACTTTTAGATCTCAAATTTCTAGCTGGTGTTGATTCGATTGATGATGAATTTTGGGCAATTATGAGCTGACTGGAATTTGATTGCTGTTGAGATGAATTAAGTACAGTTGATGGTTGCTCACTTACTAAATCTTTCAAAAAATGGGCGCTGAGCACGAATAGCCGTAGGCAAACTTTAAAGCCTTTCTTTTAGCGTGATTTGCACCATTGGTAGATGTATTACAACTAAAACACTCATTCGGGTGGCTTCTTGGGTCTCGCCACCGTGCTGGCTGAACTAAAGATAAACTTTTAGAACTATTTAAATGTTTATACATCATTGTATAGCAGATCTTGCAAATTATGTTTGGTGAATAGTTGGACTCTAAATTGAGCATAGAATGGTTGTAGCACTGTTTAAACATTTTCATGATACTAACTGTTATTTCAACACTATATTTTTCGACAGTTAAAAAACTACACATGAAACAAAATTTATCAAAATTACAACTTGAAGCCATTTTTAATTATTTAATTACCAATGAAAACAATTAAACAGTTAAAATCAAAAATTTTGAATGTGTATTTCACATTGTAAAACATGAACATTGAGTATAAAAAAGCAAAACAGCAAAACAGGTATTTTTTAAATTTTTTTATTCGATAAATCTGTATTAAAAAAAAATTCAAAATAAACCCAATTTTGAAGGTGACTATGGTGTTTTTTAACTTATTCTGAACTTTTATAGCTCATTTTGTGTATACAGTATATGTACTTTAGTTTGGCATCAAAAAGTTTTGGGAAAAAAAATTATCCTATCCTATCCTATTATCCTGTGCATGGCCGTTTAAATAGAAAGTTTTTTTTTGCGGTTTTTGGAACTTTTTAAGTCTAAAAATCAAAATTTTTTAAAAAAAATTAAGAAAATGAATTTGCTATTAAAACCCTTTAGATTGAAATATAACATGACAGGGTAGAGTTTGTAAGTAAAACTGCAAAAAAAAATTAAAATCACCTACCATTCAGATCTTCAATGTGGTATAACTTTAGAACAAGCGCTAATTTTTAAAAACGGACCTCATTTTCGGACTCAGCGCTATAAACTACGTCAGAAAAATGGGTTTGCTATCTGGATCCTTCTGACATGGTAAAATATTTTCATGGTGGAACAAGATGGAACACTTTATTAAATTTATTTAAATATTAGAAGTGTCAAAAAGCATATTGATGAACTCCGTTCGCTTGTAAATGATTTTGAAGCGCTAATAAAATTAATACTGATATAATAATACTCTCTGAAACACAACATATTTATTTATTTATTTATTTATTTCAATGGAAGTAAGCTGAAAGCTTTTATTTACAATACATATAACGACAGCAACACAGACACATATTTAAAAATAAGAGATATAATAAACAAAAACAAAAAATAACAATATCATACAAATATTTAAATACAACTTACAAAATTAAAGTGCGCTTTATACATATTTAAAAATTTTGCCATAGATGAGCAAATTCTTAAACTAAATGGAAGTTCATTGTACTTACTCAACCCAAGGACGAAAAATGAAGACTTAAAAATTTTTGATTTATTTGCCGGTAGTATTATATGCCCAGTGCGCAAAGAGCACGCCATTTGGATCTTTTTAAAAAGATACGGAGGTCTTTTGATGAGTAAAATCTTATGAATATAAGCACAAATTCGAAACTCAAAAAACTCTTTAATGCCACAACCTAATAATTTATCAGCAAATGCTGAAATGTGATCATATTTTCGTAGAGAAAAAACATACCTAACACATGCGTTGAACAACATCTTCAATTTATACATACATTTTTCAAGCATTCCATACAACACAACATCACAAGAAAGTAAGTGGGGCAAAATAAAAGACATGAATAACTTATGTCTAAGTTTTATATTAGCAAATTTTGTAAGTTTCCACAAAACACGGAGTATCCTGTAAACTCGACCACAAATATTATTAATCTGCTCATTCCATAACAATTTTGAATCCATCAAGAGTCCCAAATTACGTACAACAGGTAAAATAGATATGCAATTATTACTAAGGACAACCGGAGGAAAATCAAACGATTGTAACAAATATGTATAAATTAAAATGCCTTGTGACTTAGCAGCATTAAGTTTCAGATTGTTCTCAAGAGACCACTTATAGATTCTCACTAAATCTTCATTGAGTTTTTCTATACATTCATTTTTATTTACTATTTTGTCACATATGTACAATTGCAAATCATCAGCATACAAGTGAAATTTAGAAAATCTTAGGCAAGAAGAAATATCATTTATGAATAGAGAAAATAAAAGAGGCCCAAGCACAGAGCCCTGTACAGAGCCCGGTACTCCACACGCAAGTGGCATGACATCAGAGAGACAACCAGACACTTCGACAGCTTACGATCGCGAACATAAATATGAATAAATAAGTCGACAAGCAGAAGGTGAAAATTTAAACAGCGATGACGGTTTGCAACATAATATTTCATGTATTATGGAATCGAATGCTTTGGAAAAGTCAAGCAAGATGAGCATGGTGAATTTAAACGCATCCAAATTCCGACGAATATCATCTGTAATGTGTAGCAACGCCGATGCTGTGCTATGACCAGTTCTATATGCAGATTGAAACTCACAAAACATGTTGTGATGCTCTAAAAACACCAACATTTGTCTTTTAATCACTATCTCAAAAGCTTTTGATAGAGTTGGTAAGGTACTAATCGGTCTAAAGTCAGAAAAGGATGTGGGTTTTTTAACTTTTGGCAACGGAGTTATTTTCGCAATTTTCCAATTATGCAATTTTCCAATTATTCACATATGAGTTACTCAAGACCCCAGATACAATACGATACGGTACTGGAAATAACTAATTACAATTTACATTACACTATACACAAGCAGAATCAATGTGAAGAAGTATTTGTCTATTAAGTCATTTTTTTTATTTTTGATCTACGACAACCCCATGTACCCTAGTTCCTGCTATTGACCTACGAGCTAACGTGAGATGGCATATACCACTGGCAATAGCAGTGAGATATCAGTAGCCAAGGTGATAGCTTAGGGGTGCTGGCGGATGAACTCTATTTATTCAACGATAGCACCCTCAATCTTAGCTATGCAGTATTCCTCGACGATGCCACGTTATTGCTTATTCGAAGAATCGAGCATTCATATAACCCTATTTATGGGCTTGAATCATTAAGGAAGGAAGTGCGTCGCCTGATCAAGGAATGTGCCACTAGCTAGATTATTAGCAATCACATTTTAGGTTTGTTCCTGCAAATTGTGAATATAAATTTGCGGTTTGCCTTTTATTTTATTTTAATTTTTTCTATCCTATCATGAAATATTGGCCTATATCATATTTTTTGTGATAGGATTTGTTGTAACCTTCTATATAAAAATATAAAAAAAACCAAAAAAACAAATTTGCGTTCATCAACATTTTAGAACGCATGTTGTTGTGCGACCTTGGTCTTAAAAGGTTTTTATGTGTTGTTGTGACACATATTGTAATTCCTACTATACAACACATTTTAGTAAAAAAAAAATATAAAGAATAATATTGATTGTAAGGTAGTAGGAATTGGTTGATATGGAATGCAATGCTTTAAAACTAAATCTCAACATAATATTTAATATTACATAATTGCAATTATGATATGCAATTGGTCCATTCTCGCGCTATGCACGGAACATTCAGAGAATTTTAAACTCTCTCACAGAACAACAAAATCAACGAAAGCTAACTTACTTTACTGATTATGGACAAGCAACATCAAACTTAAAAGTTAAAAGTAAACATCGGCAACTCGCCGAAACCGATTTGGACATTCGACATATCAAAATGTTCAGTTTTTTGTGCTGATTTCAGAAATACTAAGATTAGTTGCCAACGCCGAGAATGGCATGAGTCATAATCAGTTTAAGAGATGAATAAACATACATAGAGTATATGAGTTTAAAAGCATTTAAGCATTAATTCTTTATTATTTGATAAACTTTTTGAAATTGTCTTTTTGAAATTATCAAACGATAAACAGAAGTTATAAATATTTCGTATTATTTGCGTAAAGATTTATAGATTTCATAAATAATTTGGTTATAAAATTTAATAAACAGGGTTATAAACAATTTTCATTAACTTTTTTTTGAGTGTAGACTTCATTGCAAAGTGAGACGCCCAAAACTCACGCCAACGGCCGCGTTGGCAAATAATTTTTGTGATTTTTTAATCAGCACAAAAAACTGAACATTTTGATACGTCGAATGTCCAAATCGGTTTCGGCGAGTTGCCGATGTTTACTTTTTAAATTAACATGAAAAAAAAATTAATTAAACTTTTTTTAAGAAGTTAAAATATTAATTTGTAAGCCCGTTATGCACGGGACGCAGAAAAAATTCTATTTCTTCACTTAGTCATCAACATTTGAAAAGAACAATATTTTTTTAAAGCCAAGCTCTACTACAGTGTCTTTAAGTGTTTGACATATCCATTTAATTATTTTTAATTTAATTTTAAGTTGTGTTATGCACGGGACAAAGCAAAGTTATGCACGGGACGCGTCTGAGTTTTCTATATTGTTAACGTAAATTATAGCAGTTTGCATTTACAATACATACATTTCTTTATTAGTACATATTATCAGGACACATAATATAACATCATATATTAAAAAAAAC
Organism: Diogma glabrata; assembly: GCA_963693315.1. NCBI lineage: Eukaryota > Metazoa > Arthropoda > Insecta > Diptera > Cylindrotomidae > Diogma > Diogma glabrata. Next base: position 285,528,504 of record OY856188.1, read on the forward strand.
ACGCTGTTGAAGTAAAACTTCTTTGGCTACTGTGGCAGGTATTACCTAAATCTAAAATCGACACATCCAACTCATATAACATTTGGTATGGGACTGAATAAGTGAATAAAAAATATAATAACATTAACAAATGAATGACAATTGACACACACAATACACATAATCGAATTGTATCGCATACTTTCCGAATATAATATTAATTTGCCTTTTTTACTCCATTGTTGTTTGAATTTCTTCTTTATTTTTTGTGTTTTCAATTCTCATAACGCGCCTAAAGAAGTTTTACTTCAATATTATTGTTTTTATTAATTTAGTGTATTAAGAAAATGTGTTTTTGTTTGCATTAAACAGTTACAAAATAACAATATTAATCTTAAACTTATAACTGCAACCAAAAATTTCAATTTAGTAATTACCAACTACCACATATGTGTAGTTGGCAACAATGGAATGTAGACTTATTTGTTACTTAAGACTTATTTGTTACTTATTTTTCTACCGATGGCACGTGTAAAATTGTCAGCAGCTGAAAGGGCAAAGCGTTTTCGAGAAAAACACAAAAAAGAATTAAAATAACAAAGAGCGAATGAGAGCTAAACGTGCAGAAGACCAAATTAAACGACAAACCAACGCAAATGCTCTTCTAATGTATAGGAAAAGTGAAACTACAAGAAAAAGATTATACCGTCAGCAAAAGAAAAAAGAAGCCTCTGCTACTACAACCTGCATACCATCAGTGAATGATTTAAAGAAGTCTTTCAAAAGTCCTCAAGCTTTAGGTTATATTTGGGAGAATGGCCCTATTTATAAGTTGCTGGTTTAAGTTTAAATAAAAAATTTGTTTGGAGGAGGTATAAGAACGGTTTAGTTATTGATTTTAGTATACGCGCATACGACGACTGTTGTTCCTATCCTATATAACCTGATGTGATGATGTGTATTTTATTGCGATGTTATTTGACCAAATTTTATATAGTTTGAAACTGGTCTGAACGACGTCAAGGATGTTAAATAAACGGCAAGGATTCCTCAAGTAGTTTATTCACGTTATTCATAACACTCGCATATTTTAATTTATTGGTAGAAAACAATTAAGTTTTTGTAAACGATAGTATCGAGGATTGTCAATTATATTTTCAATTATCTAACGAAATCTTAGAATCTGGTAAAATATTACTGGATTACGATATAACTTATAATGTATGCCCAATTATATGACACCCACTCGACTGGGTCTAAACCATTTTTAAACTATTTGTCTTACTAAGCTAGAGAATTTTGAAATTTGGGAAGCTAACTAAATCGTTTTTTAAATTTGTAAGTTACTTGTGAGTTGTATAAGTTTTTTCATTCATTGGATTGTTTGTATTTAAGGGGTGAGACAGAATAAAAAAATAAATTACTGGTAAGGTAATCTATCTATAAAAGTGGTGATCTCTTTAAAGCATTTCAACCTTTCCTATATATAACGCCGCACTCAAGTGGGTCCAAAACATTTCTTTTTCTACTTTCGCATCCAAGCTAGGAACAGAGAGGAAACATATGTTTTCGTAAATATTTTCAAATTTATGAACTCAAATATTAATTAAAATGAATTTGTTAAAATTGAAATGGTTTGTTTTAAGGAAATCAACTATTCACATAAAATGCATCTGAATGCTACCAAAACACTTTTTAGGTTTTTCCATCAAGTTTTTATAATTTCCATAATGTTTTTAAAAACAAATCGACGATTTTGCCAATATGAAGACCAAAATCTCATCGTATACCTCGATTTACTCATTCAAAGTATGGTACTATAAAAATTGGTATAAATAAACAAAAATGATTTTCGAATTTTTGAAATTAACAGTTTGTTTTCATTTTTATTTAATTTTAATTAATTATTTTAAAATATCTAGTTTCACTCGGAGTAAGAAAAAGCAAACTTAAAAATATTAGCCGAGCTTGCTATTTAATGTGTAAACGATTGTGTCCCGTTTTGTAAATTTGAAAAGGTGGCAACTCTACCCCTGAACACTGATTCACGAGGTTAAAAAATTTCCGATAAAATTGACGGGTTCAATTAATAAACGAACCCAAACCAACAGGGGTGACAAATAACTCGTACTCTTCTTCAGACGTCTCCTTTGCCAGCGTGTCAATAATGCCAATTCCAGACTGGAGAACAGAAATTGCATTGGGATCAGATCACGTGCCGATCATAATCACGTCAAGCCGTTCCATAAACCAAATAAAATCCGAGAAGAATTCATGTATTAATTTTAACAAAGCAGACTGGGATAATTTTACAACTTTTACTGAAATTGAATTTAGTAAGTGATTTTTACCACTTGTCGCCCTCTGTGGAATATTTTTAATAAAGCTAGAGCTCGCCCAGGGTGGTAGAATTCAAAAGCTCAAACCTAACTTTCACAGGAAGCGTATACGCTTACTACAGGAAGAAATGACATCCGCAAGCCAGATCAAGCAGTCTCAGAATCAGTCCAGATCTGAATAAGAAAATTAGGAAGTTGGTAACGGAGCATAAAAAAAAATAAATGGAGAATTAGTGAGACTTGGAACAAGTAAAAGTCTTTAAAAGGTTATCAAGGGCCTAACTCATCCTTGACAAAATCAAAATAATTGCATGATTTATTTCGATGATATCCCAACCGAAAACCACAGGAAATGCGCAAACAAATTTAACATACAGTTTACAGAAAAACAAAGTAAATACGAGAAAGAAACCTGATCAGTTTTAAGACTGAATCTGCGTAAACCTAATACGAACAACCTAGATTCTAGAGGATATCATATTTTCCAAACAAGTGGAGAATGCAATAAGGAAAATTAAGCCATTAAAAGTCCCAAAAGACTGAACTATCTCACTACCTTACTCAACACATCTCTAAATACGCTCCAGATACCAAATAACTGGAAAACGGCCACAATAAGCCCAATCTTGAAACATGGAAAACCTAAAGAAAAAGGAGCATCTTACCAACCGATCTGTATCCTTTCATCCGTTTCACTTTTGCTCCCTCAGCTGTCTAGATCTTGCAACTTGGTGCATACCAACATGGTTTCCGGAGAGCACATAGTACAACCACTGCGCTTCACAGAATATAAAACCAGATCAGTGATGGTCTGATCTAAAATCAGCCCTGTACTAGAACAATCCTAGTTGCACTTGACTTATTAAAAGCATTCCAAGTGTCGCACGCTGCACTACTGTGTGATATCCTAAACACTAATTTGCTAGGTCTTATAAAACCCTATTTGTGCCACTATCTCAGAGGTTACCAAACATACATCGAGTTCCGTAATTGTAAGTCAAAGATGAGAGTGCTACGACCAGAAGTTCGGCAAGGTCGAGTTCTCTCACCTTCATTTTTCAATCTCTACCTAAGCAACTTACCTGCCCCACCACAAGAAATAATCATCACGTCATATGCAGATGACTGCACAGAAAACATTCCTTAACATTCTGAATAATTAGTTCAAAACAAGAAAATTGAAACTTTCCACTGAAAAGTTCACTCCAACACTTTTCACCCCATGGACGAAGGAGGTAAATTCTATTCCTACAGTAAAAAATTCGAGACTGTTGTGGGAATTAATAAGATCTGTGCTTCATGCTAAGCAATAGAAGCAAAACTGAACACTGACTACCATTTTGTAGAATACTATCAACACTCGAGAGGAAGGATACGAACAATCTATGGTTCATGTAGTTTCTGAAAATCAGTATCGATTAAGAATAAATCAAGGCATCACTCATTCTCGGCTGAGAAGTAATCGAATTCATTAAATCTAACCGGATTAGATACCTAGTCATTTAGAAAGATCCCTATCAGACAGAAAGATAAAAAATAACAACAAACAACAATTTCAACCAGATGGTGTTTGCTGACAAGGTAGATCAAACAACGCTGGCGTGGTGATATCACCACTTAAGACCTAAGTGCAGTAGAATTACAAAACTGGGTTCAAATAGTAATGAGACGCGATTACTAGTAGCAAAATCGATTTATATGCCAGAAAGAGAGGGAAGAGAAAAGAGGAGAGAGAAAGAGAGAGGGGGAGAGAGAGAGAGAGAGGGAGAGAGAGAGAGAGAGAGAGAGAGAGAGAGAGAGAGAGAGAGAGAGAGAGAGAGAGAGAGAGAGAGAGAGAGAGAGAGAGAGAGAGAGAGAGAGAGAGAGAGAGAGAGAGAGAGAGAGAGAGAGAGAGAGAGAGAGAGAGAGAGAGAGAGAGAGAAAGGAGAGAGAAAGAAAGGAGAGAGAAAGAAAGGAGAGAGAAAGAAAGGAGAGAGAAAGAAAGGAGAGAGAAAGAAAGGAGAGAGAGAGAGAAAGGAGAGAGAAAGAAAGGAGAGAGAAAGAAAGGAGAGAGAAAGAAAGGAGAGGGATGCTATCTCTTCTATGCTATTTAATCTAGCTTTCGCATACAAGTGCCGCCAAAAAAAAACCGTTTAACAACAAAATTATCGTGTCTCCTGGTGATGTTATCATACTCGCCCGAAGTGAGCTTGTAATAAGTGAGACTTTCAATTTGTTTGAGACTGATGCTAGATAAATTGGTCTGCAAATTCTGCATAAATTGGTCTGCAATTCAAGAACTCAATTTCAGTGCAGTTATGGGGAAAATCCCTGATGTATCGGCCAAGGTATATTTTGTGTTTCAAGAACTTTTAATATGCCGTTAGAAACTGCGTAGAATTTTGTTCACTAAAATAACACTAATAAGTGTCTGTGATAAGGAACAATTTATTAGGATCGATATTATGAGACAGACGAACACTAATCAATCTGTCTACCTTTTTAAAATGAGAAACACAAAATATTTCAAATTAAAACTAGGTATTAATCAAGCATTCAATTTCGTTATTTCCGTAATTAACTTTATTACATCGTTAGTATACGCTTGCTTTAAATGTAATTGTTACAGACATTGAAAAATACTCTATTCCACAAAAAAAAACACATAACAATATCATTGGATTTTTATGTCAAAATAAATAGAACACTTTACTTTTGAAAACCTATAAAATGAAATTTGTACGGTCTATTTGAATTATCAACAACTTTCAAATTCACGGCAAATATTTGATTTTCAATGTCTATTCTGCGTAAACTACTTTCCAATTGGATAAAATTAATATTTTATTACATACGTCACATTTTGAGCACTAAAATTTAAAAAAAATACTATGTACTAATATCGGAAAGAAAACAAATTATGCTTATTTTATATCAAAGTACACTTAGAAATCTATAGTAAATAAATTTAAAAATATTGATACAATTGATTCATTTAAATTTTCTTATTACCTTAAAAAGATTTCAGCCATATTGTAAATTACATGTCAAAACACTCAGCTGTCCCATCATAAAAAATATACTTAAATTATTCATATATCACATAGTTTATGAACAAATCACTAAATAACATTAAACTATTTTTTATAAATTCAAATTTACTTTTTGCAGTATTTTAAATAAATAATATAATACAAATAGAACTATTATTTTAGAATAATCTAGTTGTTGTCTCGGTTGCTATGGAATTGTCACCTTGACTACGGCGTTTAAAAAGCCGACATTTTTAACATGCGCAAAAGTGAACAAAATAATTGTTTTATTTAAAACTACATATATTTATGATAAATGGTTAAAATAAATGTATATAACGTAAAACAGTAACAGCATTCTTTAAACAAACTATAAAATATCTACCAAAATAAATATTAATCTAAATTTGATATATTATTGAATTCTCGTTATTCTAAACGTGTCTTTTATTGATTTTTTTGCTAAAAGCAAAATTTCGATATCGAAAGTATGTTTTAAAATATTATAATCTGTTAAAAACTATATTAGATTGGAATTTTTTTTTTTGAAATGTTTTTATTAAGGTTTAGTTATAAAATCAGCCTTTACCTTTAATTATAAATTCGGTAAAATAATTTTGTTCTTCAAAATCAGGATGCATATTGTAATCAAGTTTAGTTTTTGGGATCTTTGATACATGTCGATTTGAACGGTTAGCATATTTTATATTTGACATTTTGAAATACTGATTTATTTGAAAAAGTATCCGTGTAACTATTACCAATTGTCATTGTTTAAAAATACATAAAAACAAAAATTAACTTTTGAGCAGAATTTCTTGAAGTAAAGGGCATAATACACTTTCGATAACTTTTAAATGTTTTTTGGAATGAATAAAAAATACTTGAATAAATATATTACACTATTTGTAGTGTGGTAATTTTTTATTATAAAATAAAAATGATATAATATGATAAAATGTAATGTAATTTCATTAATTCTTGTAATAATTTTTCATGTCTGACCAGACAAACTAAGGACATGTCTTACCAGATAAACCCTAGACATGTTATACAAGACGAGGTGGAATATTTTGTTCGCGCACTCTTTGGTTTGTCTTGGTCTTGTTAGCATAACGCGTCGTGTAGAGCGGATCGTGTAGAACTAACAGATTTACACTGATCGGAGCGAAGTTATTCCGAACTTATTTTAATTATAGTGTGGAACATTTTTACACGACGCATGTGCAGTGTATTTCGTGTTGAAATTTTGCCATTTCGACAACTCGTTATAAAGTTGTATTTAGCTGTATGTATTGAATATTAGAAATAATAAATCATGAATTAAAATTTATTACAATAAAAATTATTATTTTATAATAATAAAAACAACTTAAACTCAGCACAAAATCATCTGACTGAATTTACACTACTCCGCACCGGTTGAATTAAAAAACAGACCCAGTAAGTTACAATAGTTTTGATCTTTTTCGTATGTGTGTATAAGCAATGACACTATAAGAAATATATGCCTTTCTCGCTTTCACTAACGCACTCTTATGAATGATAACAAACTAAAGACGTGTTGTGCTAGTAACAAAAAGTTTAGTGGGTAGTAAATCTGGTATAACACTTAGTGGGTATATTACTACGCGAAATGTTCTTTTTAAATTCATTCCATATTATTATTGAGTTTATTGGGTCGATAATAAAATTTTCTTGGCCACCTCATCTAAGACAGACTGTCACAATTTCTATCGTCGATGTTTTCGTTTAATATTATAACATAATTTAATTTTAAGTTGTCTGTAATTAAATTATAGTCAAAAATGAAATTATTACTATTATCATGTATATTATGGCTTGGGAACGTTAGTTGTATAATGTTTAATTTACCGCCTAATACACAAAAATGTTTAAAAGAAGAAATTCAAGCAAATCAGCCTGTCAAAGGAGAATATGAAATCACGGATGCACCCGGCCAGAAAGTAGATTATATTGTAAGTTAATATCAATCTAATGTGGATATTTATATAAAATTAAATTTATTTTTAAAATATTTTTAGGTTCGTGATCATAATGGTCATATATTGTCACATCATATATTGTCACAAAAAGAAGATACTTCTCGTGGTAAAATTTCATTCTCAACTGAAAACCATGACACGTATGAGATATGTTTTATTTCCAAAGTACCACAACGTAAGCTTACGAACCAAGATTTTTTTAATACCATATGAAATCAAAGGTTACTTTATTATTTTTGAATACTTTCAGATCAACGAGGGGTAGTCCAGGAAGTTTCATTACAAATGAAAAAAGGATTCGAAACGAAAAATTATGAAGGGGTAAGTTTTACAATCTTATTCCGATATTTTTATAATATATTTATTTTAATTTTTCTATGGTATGATAAATCGCAAACATTATTCATTTTGTACTCAATTTAGATGGTAAATATTAAACTTGAGTGTTTTCAGTTAAAAAGTTTGGTTTTTATCCAAATATAATTTTAATGACCTCCGACCCTTATTTTGCTGTGTTTTTAATTACCATGCATGAAATTCACTAAATTCATTATCATTTTACTTATCTACCAATTATTTTGAATTTTAGATAGGAGAAGCAGCAAAACTAAAACCATTAGAATTAGATTTAAAGAAAATGGAAGATTTATCAGATTCAATTGTACAAGATTTTGCATTGATGAGAAAACGAGAAGAAGAAATGAGAGACACAAATGGTTAGAAGGAATAGCTTTACCCTTGAATATATTAACAAATATGTGTTATAATTTCAGAATCTACAAATAGCCGAGTATTATTTTTCAGCATTTTCAGTATGTGCTGTTTGATGGGATTAGCTGTTTGGCAAGTTTTGTATTTGAGAAGATATTTTAAAGCAAAAAAGCTCATAGAATGAATAGACAAAAAATAATTGATTTAATTTTTTCTAAATATCATTTAATTTAAATTTGTTTAAATAAAATCATTTGGTATTTATATAATTTGTATTTGTACTTTTGTTTATTTATGGTTCGCCCATTATTCTAAATTTTGAGTGATTTTTTTAGTGCACTTTCACATGTGTGACGAATTTTATCATAGTTATTTATTGAGTGGAAAGTGGAATACCACTTTAAACCTATCCATAGATTGGTACCGGTTTTAATTTGCTTACCATTTAGCGAATGTGTCATTATTATCTCAGAACAAGCATTAAGGATACTGATGCTGAACCTATTGGTGCCTAAACAGTTTACCTGCCTCACCATCACGTCATACGCAGACGATTGTACGGTACTTCTACTTCAACACTTTTCACCACATGGAAGTCGTTGTGAAGCTCAAACATTGTACAACGCTTTCTCACGATTGAATGACCCAATTTAAATGAAAGCTGTCACAATCGATGTATCGAGTCTTCACATTAACTAGATGTATACGATCCACAAACGCATCCAGCTACGTAGGGATATGGAATATCTGAATTATTTTCAAAACTTGACCAATATAGAAACCGAGAAGTGGATGGATCTCCTAAAAAATTGATTATTTGAAACTTTAAAAATTTGGTTGAAATTTGGTGTATAAGTCATAGTGGTAGAAGTGTTATAAGGAGTTTCATTTATCAGTACTATAATCAAGGAATATTCCATAACATATATTGAGGGTGCTACGTCTGAGTTTCAGTTTGCGATACAGGAGCACTTTCAAAGCGAACCTAGTATTTAGATACCCTATCTAGATCACCCCTATCGGTTCACCCATAATTATTATACTATTCTAAACTGACCAAAATATTTGGGCATTTCAATAAATATAAGGTGTCGCGTCGTCCAATACAATATATAACAGATACAACAGAATTCCACACAAGTTTCTACAACCAAGTATTCCAAACAAAAATGAATTGCTCTAAAAAAACAAATAATTATCCATTTCAATTTTATTTTAAATTATTATTACATTAGAGATATCGATAATTCTTTCCTAGTTTGTTATTATTTCGAATAAAAATTAAAATAATAATATATAATACAACCCACCATAAAAAATATCAATATACATTAGACTTACTGGTTTATCTGTGAAAAGAGAAGATACAAGACGCCTTTCCATAGCTCTGAAACGATGCGATAAAAATTTGATAAAATCTTTCCAACATACAATAAATATTATTTAATTTGTTTATCAATTAAACTGATAATTAGAAATAAATTCGAACGATACTGTTTCTTTAGAATATACTTAGCCCAAGAAATTTTGAATTTATCAAAACTGCAAAATCAGCAGCTGCAATAAATAACCATAAAAAATTAGAAAAATGGAATAGAATAAAAACGAAATTTTGCTTCAAAATAATATTAATAAGAGTTGGTTAATTCTAAAACAATAAACAAGAACGTGCATTTATTACATAGAAAATAATAAGATTTAAAAAAAAAACCAACCTAATATTATATATTTTAGACAATCTTAAAAATATTTGTCCTTTTGAAGCGCCATTCGTTTTATTTTCTTTAATCCCACCTTTTATATAACATCTTAGTATCATTTATGATGAATCGTCAAGAAGTTTCATAATCCTGAAATTTTCATGAGAAATTAAACCAGTAAGAATATTGATACTTTTTTGGCTATTCTATCTTAAAAATAATTATCTAAAGGAAAGAATTTGATCGATTTTTAAATTAAGAAATATTTAACATAAATATCTTAAATTAAATATACATTTTTAATATAATTTTATCATTGAAAATTCATAACTTTTTTTCAGAAAAGATCGAGCTCTGTTAAGGGTTACTATCCTATTTATCTAATTAGTTTTCTAAAACAATTATTAAATACATTGGTTATCGACTAAATTATAAAACTTAAATTTTTGAAAACTAAATTAACATATTTCGATAAAAGAAATTAGTTTCCGGATGCACGAGTTGGATCCTGTATTAGATTTTTCAAGAAATAAGTTGTTGGTAAACTCGCCTTGCGTAATCGCTTATGTAAAAAATACTAACTGATAATACCATAAATAAAAACAGTTTCGTTCCGGAAACCCGACCTTACCGATAATAAAATAGAGAATTCAGTATGAATTATTCCTACCCAAAAACACATTTTGCGCATTACTATGACACTGTGCACAAAACTCTAACGATACTCTCCCATTCGAAACATGTAAGCACACTCCGGGCTCCGTGGAGTTATTTGAATTTGTATAGTTATGCTCCGATCTAATTTCATCTAACTTTTTAAAACTATCAATTTCATCATTAGATATATTTTGTTCATTATAATTTAATAAATTTTCCCACCCATTTAAATTATAAGATGAAACATCGTCGTCTGTGCTTAATGTTGATGAATAATCAGCTCCAAGATCTAAATCTGGGAATAAAAAATATTGGTCATCAATAAACGATGAATTTTCTGCAAAATTTGGATCTTGAACTGTACCAAAATCGTCGAAAGATGATGGCGATGATGGAATTCTGGACAATTCTCTTTCATTTGATTTAAAACATAATAATGACGAAGTAACAGGTATCTTTGCTTGTCCAATTGTTTTTAAAAGTTGTAAAATCTCTGTACGGTTTGAAATTATGCTTCTCAAATACGATTTTTCACTATTTAATTTCTGTATAACTGCATCTTGTTGTTTCAGTAATTTTTTCAAGCTCTTATTTTCTTTGCAAACATCATTTAATTGATTCTCCATTTGCTCAATTATTTGTTTTTTCTTTCGGCGATTTTCTCGTGCCATTAAAGCATTTCTATTGTGAACTTTGGGATCCGGTCTTCTAGTCGGCAATCTGTGAACCTCATAATCCTTATCTGACTGTTTTGATTTCGCAATTCTTTTAATATTTTTATAGGAGCAGCCATTTTTATTTCGTAAACGTTTACCTGCGTATGATGAATTGCTAAGTGTTTCTTCACGTTCTTCGGATTCTGATTTATCAGAATCCTTACTGTGAAGGTCATCTTCATCAGAATTGCTATAGTATACTCTTGTTTTGAAAAGCTTGTCCATAATGCGTTGAATGAAGGTTAGTTGTTTTTGGGAAACAAGAAAATGGAATCTCGTAATATTAAATCAAATAAACACTTTATATCTTCTTACTTACTTTAATTATTTAAATCTTTACCAATCTTAGGTAAATTCTATAATAAATTTTTATAATTATAATAATCTTTATTAAATATGTCACTAGCTAGTTCCACGAAACGTACGCAATGCTCAATAAACATGTCTAATAACATGGAAGAAAATAACCGATCAACATGAAGATAAATGCACTATATTACACCAGTACCTAATTTGCAGCGTTTCAAATTTGATAACCATTTTCATCATCATGCTTTTTAAATTTTATACGGTATATATACACAAAAATATGTGAAGTAATTTTTCTCTCTTCTCCTCTCTTATTTATCCATTTTCTACTGTCAAAAAAAATATTGTAAACATTGTTTGGTTTGGTTATAATTTGGTTTTAATAAAATTGTTTTTATTATTTATCACGGTGATATTTTGACGAATTTATAGTAAACATAAAAAATACTGTTGATTTATTTATTTTTTATGACGGCTTGCTCAGAAGAATTGCAGTGTAGGATAAATTTAATATACAAGAAAAATTTTTTAAAAATAATAAATATAACTAAAACTATATATATATATATATAAAAAAAATGAAATATATAATGTATATAGAATGTAAATATATAGAATTTCAAAAACAAAATTAATTTAAATTAAGAGATACAACAATTCATTTCAAGTTAATAATTATTATTAGAATAGTAGAATATAGTACATGAAAAAAGACAAAGGTAGGAGAGGAGCGAAGGAAGGAGGTATGGTTAAGGAACAAAATAGGAAGGAAAGGAGGGGGGAATAAAAAGGAAATGCAAAAAACAAAAATAAATACAACTCATGACAAACGGTATATAATGGAGGAGTAGTGGAGGGGTAGCCGGAGACTGAAAAAAAGGTAGAGGTATAAATGAAGCTCAGTAGATTTGAGTGGGGATTAAGTAAGGAAGGAAGGGAGGTGAGAAGGTACTTTTTGTCTCATTTTTCATCTCTTGCTGTGTGATATCTGTCAAAAATTCATTGCAGTAAAAAAATTCTACTATACCTAATTTGATACGTAGCATAAATTATCCTATCAAATATTTGGTATAGTAGAATTTTTTACCAGCGAACACGAAATTTGTTTGTTATGCGCATATTGATTTGCACATGAGCGAACATTCAGTGTCTCGATTAAATATTAAAAACAACTTTTGGAGTCCAATTGAAATGGACAAAAAATGCATAAAATTAATAAATTACTATTGAAATTCAATCAATTATAATAGAAAACCAAAAACTAGTACAAATATTAGTGATTTTGTAGGTAATATACATAACAACATTTTGATATTAATTAAAAATAATTATAATAAAAATAACGACGCCTATGTAAACAAATATCACAACAAACAAATGGTACGAACTAGGAGTAGAAATTTAACTAATATAATTGTTTTGAAAACAAATTTATCCCAAAATAAATAATACATCTCTGTTTTGATTTTTGTCTCATCTTTTATCTCTTGCTGCGTTCCTCTATCTGTCAAAAATTCGCTGGTAAAACAATTCTACTATGGCTGTGGCCCATTTCTCGATGAAATTGAAATTGAATCTGCAAATCGACTAAAAAATTTCAATTTACTCTGCTATCCTACTTGAGTAAATTTTGACAGATTGTGTTGAAATTCAAATAAAATTTGTTTTTCAATAATTATTTTTTCGTAATTTAATTTTTGTTTAAGAAAATAAAGCAAAACAAAAACTAATATTTCAGCGAGAAACGTCAAAATTTCAATTTCATCGGCATTTCTCGATGAAATTGAATCTGCAAATCGACCAAAAATTTTCAATTTACTCTGCTATCGTAGTTGAGTAAATTTTGACAGATTGTGTTGAAATTCAAATAATATTTGTTTTTCGATAATTATTTTTTCGTAATTTAATTTTTGTGGAAGAAAATAAAACAAAACAAAAAATAATATTTCAGCGGGAAACGTCAAAATTTCAATTTCATCGACATTTTTGAGAAATGGGCCACAGCTGATGTTGGATTTTTAACTGGGCAATCTTACTTCAATAAGCAAACGCACCCATTTATTATATAACACTTTTAAATAAACGTACTCAATTTTATTTCAGTGAAATGTCAAATGAAGTTTACAGTGTAAATTTGAAAAAGTATGAAAAAGTAAAATAATACGACGCCATAAAGTTTTTGTAGATGTTTTTTTAATTTAATAACATAAAATTGTTCAAAATTCAAACCTTAATTAAGCTTGAGTTTGATTTTAAGTTGTGTTAGATAATAATTATAGTTTGTGAAATATTTTCATGTTTAAGTAAGTTCTATTATCCAAAATTGTTAGATTATTTTATGGTTATACTTGTTTGAGTTTTTTATGAAAAAATTTATTTCAGCCATGTCACGGGTATTAAGAAGCAACAGACAAATTAACAACATTGAACAAAATAAAGTCTTACCAGACAAACAAATAAAAACTTCAAATCAAGAATTAAAACTGAAAGCTATCTCACTGAGAAGGATTGATACTATAAACAAACATGAAAATAATCATAAAAAAGATGCTAAAAAAAGAAAACTTCCATCCAACACTATATCTGAACATGAGAGGATGCCATTATTATCCAATGAAATCGAGTTGAAATCTAAAAAAACAAAGATCGTGCACAACAAAACTCAAGAAACAAACGTACAAACCAATAGTAGTAATGAGGTTAAAATAAGACAACTACGATCCAGAACCATATCTACTAATGACCGAATGCCATTATTAGCCAATGAACTTGAGTTGAAATCTAAAAAAACAAATATCGTGCAAAACAAAACTCAAAAAGCAAATGAACAAATCAATAGTAGTAATGAGGTTAAAATAAGACAACTACGATCTAGAACAATATCTACTAATGACCGAATGCCATTATTATCCAATGAAATCGAGTTGAAATCTAAAAAAACAAATAGCGTGCACAAAAAAACTCCAGAAACAAACGTACAAATCAATAGTAGTAATGAGGTTAAAATAAGACAACTACGATCCAGAACCGTATCTACTAATGAGCGAATGCCATTATTAAATAGCACGAATCAAATCGATTTAAAATCTAAAAAAAGCAACAAAAGCAAAAATCAAGAAAAACCCAAGAACACCGATGGATGCAACAATAAAACTTCTAAAATTGATTCCATTGAAAATTTTAAACCACTAAGTACGCAATCTAAATATCCTTTTGTTAAACTCAAACGTCACGTAAGGTTATTAGACGGTAAACAAAGTGAAGTAAATCCTATGCATGTTCAAACTGTTAACATAACAGGTAAACCATCCGTATTTGCAAGTGATATGGGTAATTTATTTATTTATTTATATTCACAAAAACTAGCAAACAGACAACTGTCCAATTATTTGCTAGCATAACATTTTACAATCATATAATTAATTAAACAAAAAAAAATTAAAAAATAAGTTTATTTAACACCAACAAAATAATCATAAAAATTATACAATGCAATCAACAGAAAATTAATTAAATCAAAAACACTTAGGACTGATTGTATAAACAAGGATGGATAGAAAAATATCCGAGAATAAAGTTATAGCTTCATCCGAGAATTTTATTTTTCGTCGATTGTATGAACACGTATAGAATTTTTCAGTTCTTTCTCGTTAGAGTCTCCATCTTTTTTCAAAGTTTCATTAAAATTGATTGATGAATGCAGTCTGTATTCTCCAACAAACTTTAAAAATAAAATGTGAACCCCGCCTCTTAGATCAATGTGTCCCACTAATTGAAAAGTTTTTTTACAAGTTTCATCATAATCACTTCATTATTGTAGGTGCATAAAGACACCGTAAACAATTCTAAAAATTGCAAAAAAAAAGTTTTACTGGAAGTGAAAAACCGGAAGTTAGGATGCAGAGTTGTTGTGAACAGTACTAAATGCTTATGTACCAAGTTTCATCCAATTCGATTATCAGGCACAGATGTTATGAAGTTTTTAAAAAAACAGGTTCTCGGGGTACCTCCACCACTTTGTTTAATATCGCTCAAAAACTAATCAGCATCTTGCCATACATATTTGCATCTTTTTTCAAAGTGTCATCAAAATTCATTCACGAACGAATGTTGTATACTGCCAACAAAAATTTAAAACATGGCGAAAAAACAACCTGTTGCATGGTGGACTCCCCAACCCTTTATACAATGTACCCCAAAAGCTAATGAAATCTTTATGTTACTTGAAAGCTTTTACTTACGTTTTATGAAAATCGATCGGTAATTGTAGGCTACAATAGGAATAAACAAATAAAAAAATTTGTTTAATCGGTCCGGTAGTGACAAACCGAAAGTTAGTATACAGGAAGTTAGAACCGGAAGTCTTTGCACTACAGTTTATATGTTATATACATGAACTTTTAATTATATAGAACTAAAAATATTAGCCCCAACATTTAAAGTTATTTGCCTCAACAAATTGCTGAATTTTAGCGCCTGAGCGATTCTAGTATTTTTAAACTATCAGCAAATTATAAAACAATCTTATCAATAAGTACACCCCCACCATCAGTTTTATTAGGAAACAACGATCTTTTTTATAAATATTAAATTCACCTGTAAAGAGCTCAAAAATAATAATAATATAATAATATTTCAGATGTTAAGAATACTGGAACTACAAAGATATCGGAAGATAAAAGCAATCGTCATCGTCCTAAACGAAAACGAACTCTATCTGAATGTAAAGATATCATGCCCGTAGTGAAAATTGCTAAAATTCAAGATAAATTTATAGAGCATAATAGTAAAGCAGGTAAAAACTTTATTTACCGAACCAATCATACCGTACAAACTCAAAACGACAAAAATGTCTCTAAAGTTAAAAATTTAAACAAACATACAAAAGAAATTGTGGTAACCGAAAAAAAAGATGACGATATGTATGAGTTCAATCTATCTCAAAGTTCGGATTCCAACCAAGATGAAGAAATGAAATCAGTAATAAATAATCTTAAAAAAACTGGAAAAATAACAATCGTAAAAAAGATTAAACGAAAACCGATAAAAAAGCAGAAAAATGATAACAATAAATCCTGGAATGCTCATAGTGTTTTAAAAGCGAAAAACCTAATACGACCGAAAATTAAAAAAACTGAAGCAGTGCTTGTTACCGATAATAAAATTAAAGTTGCACCTACAAGAACGGTATTGACTAATTTAAACTTTAGCCAACTTAAAGCGAATGCTTCAAATTTCACACCTAAAAGAGGCACACTTAACCTTTCATTAACTAAAAAAAAAAATTCAAAACAAATAAGTTCAAATAGTATAAAAAATCAAAGTATACTAACTTCAAAAAATCAAAATGCCATTCATAAAACATCGGATCAAATATCTACCATTTTAATAACTAACGATGATAATGAAGAAATTCCACATTTTGATGATGATGCAAGAGATGATGATTACGAGAATAATGAATCTCTCCCATTAATGTCAAACTGTCTATCGCCTTTACAAAATAAATCTATTTTAAATAACTCGAATGCTGAAAATGTAGATCCCATTAGAGAAACTGTAAAAAATCCATCGTCTAACGTGTTCGTTTTTTCGGGCAATATAGTTCGAGGTCACCGAAGTCCTTTAAAACCAATACCTCATATTAACTCCAATAACCGTACAGTAGAAAATGTTTTACAAACACCCTTACGAACTAAAATTTTAACAGCACAATTTCAGAAACAAATTATTTCTGCTGAAACCAACAATGAAATCGATAAAGATGTCGCTAAAAATTCATTTAAGACAAATAACTGTAATGCAAATGATTACTTTGGATTTTTAAGTGATGCTTTAGATGAGAATTGCAATACAAATGCATCAACTCCAACACAAAAGAGAAAGGAATCACTGGAAACTAAATTACTTCAGTTAGGACAAGAAAATAAATTTAAAAAACCTAGCACCGCATCAACTGACAAAGTACAAAAACATCCAATAAAATCATTTCTTTCAAAAAACAAACAAAAACCTATTATCAACAATAAGAGTGAAAGCCGACCGAAAAATACTCGGGAACATTTTTTGGGACCAATTGCGCATTCGACACCAGAACCCTCGAAGCAACCTTCAAAACGTGAATGCCGACCGAAAAATGCTCGGGAACATTTTTTGGAACCAATTGCTCATTCGACACCAGGACCCTCGAAGCAACCTTCAAAACCTAAACTTATGGGGCTTGAACGGTTTAATAAAATTGACACGGTTTGTAACAATACAATAAAAATTAAAATATATATTGAATATATAATTGCTTTTTTAATTATAGAGTTGTTTCGATTTGGATATAAATGAACCAATTACACACAAGCCAATCAAGAAATATACAAAGAAGAAATATGAGAATAAGTCACCCAAAAAAATGAGCCAAAAAGAAGTAAGTTTTCAAATTAGTTGTAAAAAATATTAATGCTATTGTTATGTTTTTCCGCCTTCCTTCGAATTGGCTTTACTCTTAATTCGATTCGAACGCAATTCCCAATCTCCTTCTGGGCTCGATCTCTGATTAGTTAACATACACGCCAGGTTTGATAAAGTATCCAACACCGCTATCGTTCCACAACAACAGGAAAACAATTCCTAACTAGAATATTCTTTTAACAACTTCAGAAATTCCACCGGTCGATTGTAGAAATTTCCAGTATGAACACTATGAACGCGACTAGGATTGTTCTTGCACATGGTTGTTTTTGGATCAGACCATCGCTGATTTGGTTTTAAATTTTGTGAAGCGTGGTGGTTGCGCTGTGTCCTTTCCGGAAGCCATGTTGGTGTGGAGCTATGTAGCTAGTGCTCGATATTATAGGTAGCAGAAGTGTTTCAATTAGTTTTGCGGTGTATACAATCACTAATTTTTGACTTATTGTTTAATTTGAATAGATGAATAGTTTATGAATAGTTTAATTTGAATTAATTAATTCTGTCTAAAAATACGTGCTTAAATACTAAATTCCGTACAATCTAGAAAAATCGATCAACTGATCGTTATTCTATACATCTTTAATCCGGAACGTTCCATTAACAAAATAACAAATAATTTTTATTTGTCACCTAACTGTAAAGAAAGGTTATAGAAAACAGATTCAAAAAAAATATTTTTGACCTTTCCAAGAAAAACAACAACAATTATATGCGTTATATAATCTGATGATGACGATGGTTACGAATTTGATTTCGTAATTTTGTACAGTTTGCCTCCATTTATGTTTAATTGAATAGAATTTTATATTTCGTTATAACCGTGGCACTATTTTGACTCTTAGTTGTCGTTTACCACTATTTTAATACTAGTATTTTTATTCCATTCGTTTTTGAGCACGAGATAAGAAGTTGTTTTCCTACTTTATCTCCACTTTAGAAGTCTACTAGACTAGACCATCTTACTCTATTAGGAGCAATCGCTTTTAGCGCTCCACATGTCTTGCCAATTTGTTTCGCTTCAGCTAGCACAATTTCATTCCAACTCATTGCTGGTCTTTCTACCTTTCTTTTACCTTGTGGATTCCCTCTAGGGGCATCCTTTTAGCATCTTCGGCTGGTTTTCTCAGTGTGTGTTCTATCTATCTCCATGTCCTTTGTCTTATTTCTGACTTAATGTCTGTCTGCTCTGTTTGTCGTAGAAGTTCTTGGTTACTGATTGCATTAGGGCAGAAGCACTTGATCAGTCGTCTTAAGCATTTGTTTACAAATACCTTTGGTTATTTATTTATTTTATTTTATTTTATTTATTTATTTATTTATTGTAATCTTCTGTGTATGCTTCTATGTTTCACATCCATACAGCAGTATTGACTTTACACAGGCATCGAACATTCGTAGCTTTGTTTTTCTTGACGGACGTATTCTTGATCTTATAGAGCATGTTGAATGTATTTCTGGCCTTCTTAATGCGCTGATTAATATCTTCTTCGGTTTCACCTGTTTTTGCCATAGTACAACCAAGGAACACAAATTTATCGACATTATCGACTTGTGTATTGTTGATGGTGATTGGTGTAATCACGCACATTGGTGTTCAATCTCATACCATTTGTTTTTCTGATGTTGATTTTAAAACTTCATGTGGTATAGCATATACAGAAAGTTGGTATAGCATATACAGAAAGTTTCAGGATGTAATAAAATGTGTAGATCTGAAGAAAAGTGAAAATGTAAAATCAGATTTGAAAAATCGAAGCAAATACAAAAACTTAAGATATAGGGAATTTAAAAATATGCAAACTAATTTAAATTTTTTCTTTTAGACCAACGAGTTACACAGTTTCTACGACGAGTTCAACAGCATATGCGAAGAAGTAGAACAATATCAATTAGTTATAGAATAAATATTTACTTATTGAATGAAATATGATTAAAAATGTGATATGTTTTCATTTATTTCTATTTATTTTAATTGCTTGTGAATCATAATAAAGCCTTATATTCTGAATAATGTTTCTATAAATTTTGTTTACGACTAAATTCAGTTTGCAACAAATGTGATTTTTATCTAAATTACGTCTAACGACGAGTATTGGTCAAATGAATGAAATGACAACTAAAAAGTGTTGTGCAATAGGAATTAAAATATAGGTCACAAAATTTCACGGTAAGATGGAGAAAATATAAGGTAAAAATTAAAATCAGGTTGCCAATTATCGAGCTTGTGGTATATTGCTTGATCATGTGACGCACACCCTTTCTCAATGATTAAAGCCCACTTAAAAATGTATATACATGCTCATTTCTTCGAGCAAGCAACAGCGCGACATCATCAAGACATACTCCATAATAGCTAACACAGAGTACTATCGTTGACTGAATAGAGTTCATCCGCCGAGACTTCTAATATATCACCTTGGCTAGCGATATTGCCACTTGTATGCTATATCTCATGTTAACTCGTATGGGACGGAGCACCCCAGATTGTCACACCCGTAGGCCAAAATTAAAAATTATTTACTAAGAATAATCCAAAGCATGGAGTTTTGGATGTTACTGCGTTGAGTGGAGGTAGATTTTAATATAAAGGCTGGCTGATAGTTGCGTTGAATTCTCCAGGAGATGAATAAGATGATACGAGATGTTGTATCCAATATAATGAGATACCTTGAATGTGTTGATTAAGCTGAATCTTCGGTTATGATTTACCAATTTTACTGTTCACGTAAAGTAAACACAAAAGCCAGCAGATAAAATGTTGTTGTATCAACCATATGATGAATTAAATTTATTTCCAAACTTCTTCAGGTACACTAGCTTCCACATTCATTAATGGTCTTGAACCATTATTAAGTAGCACAAATATAAATTAAATTCTCTCAAAACACAATAACATTTTAGAGTTTAATTGTATTTATAAATAGATTATACAAGTTACATGAAATTTGTCCTATTGTATTAATCAAATTGATGGCGAGGCGATGAGATATAATTTACATAGAGAATTACATTTTTAATTTAACACAAAAAATAAGAACTTTAACAATTTGGAAAAAACAAAATCCGAATAATAATAATATATTTTTTGTTTTTTTATTTTTATTAAATGTTAACGAAATCATCGCCTGCTAAACTTTAAATTTTGAGAAATGATTTTAGTTTTAATGTTCGCCACAGAGTAATCTCCATACGTATAATTTTAGAATAATTTTAACAGTAACGCAAGTAATAAAAATTTTAAAAAGAAAAATCTTTAATAGTAATGCAATTCTGCCGTATTTTAAGTTTTAGATGGATCCTATGGGTCCATCTAATTTTGGATCCTTAATAGTTTTCCCCCTTTTAACAGATCGTAGCAAAATCCTCGGAAATCTTTACTCCGACCGTGACAATTTCCATCCCCGCTCTCCGCCCCCTAAGGCCTCTTACGTAATTTGTGAACAGCACCATAATAATGTCAGTAATCCTTCCAACAAAATTCAATTATTAGTAATAATTCAGTAGAATATTCAAATATAATCTTAACCGCCAAAACAATATTTACTACTATAGTTCAAATATCGAACGGTACGTGGCGACATTCATGTTTAGCTTTTACAAAGAAAATTTTATGTCAGTCGTATTTGAAGACTTGTGTTGTGTTTTTTCAATCGATTGTGTCAATTTAATTTATATTAAAATATTAAATAAATTTTAGTTGTAAGTTCGTTAGAAATATTATAAACTTTTTTTTTGTGTTTGAAAAGTGATATATTATTGAAGTAAAAGTGATAAGTTTCCCTACAAAAAATATTGATTCATCATGAATTCTGACAACTACAAAAATTCAAGCTATTCACAAGCATCCGTTAGTATTGAAAAAGGCGAAGATATCGATATGGTTGGATACTCTCAAGATTCAACACAGGTTGTTGAGACTGATTTTGAAATGTGTTTGCAAGAGATAAAAAATATGCTGGAGAGTATGGAGCAAAAGTTTAGTAAAAGATTATTTACGATAGAAAAGGGAATCGAAGGAATGGTTATGGCGTTTGAAGGTTGTTTTAAATTATAATTTTTTAACAAATATTAATTTAATTTTAGTTGGATCAATTCCAGTTTAGATTAGTAGTTAAATATGTTTTTTTGTAGTTAATAGTTTAGGTTTTGCTGATACAGCAAAGAAAAAGTATGCAGTATGATATTATTACTATATAACCAAACCATAGACACTATAAATGTCTATTTAATCTACCTTGGTAGCGATTTTGTACCATTGTCTCTCCTGTTATTTCTCTATTGTAGAGAATTATCTCTCCTGGGGAAAACTAAAGAAAAAGTCTACATACCCACACTCAAATTTCTCCTTAATATAAATTTATATACAATACAAAAAGAAACCAATCACGACATGACATTTGTGGACACGTAACATATTTACAATTTAAATGAATCAATCAAAGGCAATTGTATATATTACAATTTATCTCTCCTTTTATTTCTCTAGGAGAGATAATGGTACAAAATCGCTACCCTGGGGGAAACTAAAAAAAAGTCTACATACCCACACTCAAATTTCTCCTTAAGATAAATTCAAATACAATACAAATCGGACCAATCACGACGTGACATTTATGGACACGTGACATATTTACAATTGAAATGAATCAATCAAATACAATTGGTTTGGTTGACATTTATGGATTGGTATCAGCATAGCTGTGTTCCAGTCCTGTGGCATGGTTTCAGTCCTCCAGATCATTTGAACAAGTTCAAACAATCTTGAGGATAGAGTTTCGCCACCATGTACATCATTTCGGATGTTATATCGTCGATACCAGGTGCTTTATTGCATTTTAATTTTGACAGCGCCGCATCGAATTCCTCTTTGGTGGGTTCGTCTACATGTACCTTTGACGCACGAATAAGCTTTGCTCGTCGCCCGACTTGTTGCTGGTCACTTAAGTTGAGAAGATTCTCAAAATAAGCGGCCCAAGTATCTAAAATATTTTTAAGGTCTACTTGTAGCTCCCCATCTTCGTTTTGAATAGCAGTCGATCTAGTATGAGGGCCCTTCTTTAAGGTTTTAACCTGTTGAAACAAGTTACGCGATTGATGTTCCTTATTGAAGCTTTCAATCTCCTCACACTGTCTCTTCCACCATTCTCTCTTCGTTCGTCTACATAGCTTTGTGTTTTTAAAGGGTGTTTTTTTAGGGACATTAGAACTTCCGATAGGGATTCCTGTCAAAGTATTTGACAGATAGCCGCCATATTTGGGATGCTTATTCATTAATGTCTGGCAATTCATCATGTCAAGTTATACTTTAGAACAACGTCTCCAAATATTGGAAATTTATTTTAAAATTTTTCATCAAAAATTTTCATCGAAAAGTCATCTTTTCTGATGAAGCTCATTTTTCCATGATCGATGACTGGCTGCTCCCAAATGTTGCCACACAAGATCTGGAAGACCATTGGTTCCAACAAGATGGTGCAACTTGCCATACGGCGCACGAAACATTGAATTTGTTAAACACCACTTTTAATGGACGCGTTATTTCCAAAGGAGGAAATGTTGATTGGCCACCTCGCTCTTGTGATTTAACGCCCCTAGATTTTTTCTTGTGGGGCTATCTTAAGTCGTTGGTGTATGCCAACAAACCAGTAAATCTGCAGCAACTTGAAGACAACATTATTCGAGCTATTCACCAAATGAGAGCAAATATTTTCGAGAAAGTTACCCAAAATTGGGCCAATCGAATGACGTTCGTTAAGAATAGTCTTGGCGGTCCTTTACCCCAAATAATTTTTAAAAAATAATTGCCATAAATTGTTCTATCCGATGCAATAAAAAATTTGTCCATTAAAATTCCTTTTGTGTTTTATTTATTTAAAAACGTTTAATGTCCTTAAAAAAACACCCTTTATATATTACAATTTATCTCTCCTTTTATTTCTCTAGGAGAGATAATGCTACAAAATCGCTACCCTTTTATGGTTCATTATTGTTTTCTCTTTTGAATTTTTACGCCTCTTTTATTATTACACCTCTTTTGTGCAAGGTTGGCATGATATATATCAATGATATATATCCGATATATATCATTGATATATATCACGATATTTATTCCCTGATATATATCATGATATTTATAAAAAAATAAATAATTAATTATTCCTATCTTAAAGTTAGAAAATCTGTTAATAGTCGCAGCACTGCTTGCAAAACGCATGCCAAATCGAGGTAACCTGGTTCAGCTATGCCAAGACCATAAAGCTGACATAGATTCTGACAAAACTAATCTTATGACAAACATTGTAATGAATGCTAAACATATGCCTTGTTATCCAAAGACAAAAGCAGTCGCTTTAGACAGATTCAAAGAGATAAAACAACTATTGCCGTTGTAGTTGAAATTTCGCATAACCTATACAAGGTTGTACAACTGGTTCAGTAATGGTCCAGTAATGGAAACCAGTAACGCAGCAATGGCAGAGTACTGGCAACCGTGCCTTGGCCATTAACATAATTATTCTGGATGATAACTTAGGGTAATAATCGGCTGCCATTCATAGGTCAGAGAAAAACACAGCAATGGCCCATACAAGGTTGAATAGTGGGGCCAGTATTGCAGCAATGGCCCATGGTATCATAGGCAAATTTAAATAAATTAAATACAAATGGATTTCATAATTTAAAATAAAATAAAAATGTCTAATGAAAAACATTATAAAACTTATACCAACCTTCTCAATATTACCATAGTCTTTTAGTTGAGAAGCGAATAGTAACTATAGATAAACATTTTTCAAATATGTATTTCTAAAATGAATTTTAGTCTAGTAAATTTTAACCAACTGACATCGATCGGCCAATTCATGACTGTAGTACTGCCCTAATAACAATAGCCAATTAATGTTAGCCATTAACGAGCCATTGCTTGGCCATTTAAACTAAAGTGTACTGGTTATTTTCTATAAACCTAATATCGGCCGATTTATGGTTCCAGCAATGGCCCAATAACAATAGCCAAGTATTGTTTACCATTAATTGGCCAGTTCTTGGCCATTTAAAGGTAACTATATACTGACTCTATTCTGTAAAGTGTAAACCATAGATCGGTCGAAGAATGTTTCTAGTACTGGCCCAATAACAATAGCAAAGTACTGTTTACCATTAATGGGCCAGTGCTCGACCGTATTTAAGGGTCAGGCAAATCCTGCTTGGGAAACTGGAAGTCGATCTTAAACTAGAGCAGCCTTTCGAAGTTAAGAAGCTTTATCGAAGAAGATTTATGCTTGTCCATCGATTTTTAGGTAAGTAAACGTTACAACAACCACTAAAGAGAAGAAGCATATATTTTCTTAATTATATTGAACTATTTCAGTCTTCATTCCTCTTGTAATGGCGCTTTTAACTGAATCTACACCATTTTCATAATAAGTATTTCATTCTTAGTGCAGAAATACACCACCAATGGTGTGGTGGAATGAAATGACTACCCAAACAGGGGACTCCAGAATTTGAAAACGACCAAGCACTAGTCCATTAATAGTTAACAGGACTTGACTTTTGTTATTAGGCCAGTACTACAACCATTCATACGCCGATCTATGGTTAACAAAAAATAGCCAGTATTTAGTTACCTTTGAAAGGTTAAGCACTAGCCCATGAATGGTAAACAATACATGGCTATTGTTTTGTTATTGGGCCATTGCTGGAACCATGAACCATCCGATCTACGGTTTATAGAAAATTACCAGTTTACTTTAAATGCCTAAGTAATGGCACGTTAATAGTTAACATCAATTGGCTATTCTTATTGAACCAGTACTGGACCATAAATTGGCCGATCTTTGTCATTTGGTTAAAATACGCTAGAGTGTTATCCATTTTAGACATATACTTATAGTTTGAAAAATTTCACCTATAGTTCAATTATCGCATCTCTGCTGAAAGACTGATATGTTATGTTAAAATTGGTATAAGTTTTAAATTTTTTTTCTCAGCACACTTTTACTTTATTTTAATTATTTTGTATTGAATTTATTAAAATTTACGTATGATATTTTATTTTTAATATGACCCTGCCATTGTTGCCAGTATTCGGTCATTGCTGCAATACTGGTCATCATTATTGTTACTGGGTCAGTTGTACACCCTTGTATGGACCATTGCTGTTTTTCTCTCCGGCAAATAAATGGCAGTCATTTATTGTCTGAAGTTATCAACAAGTAAAATTATGTTAATGATCGAACCATAGTTGCCAGTACCGGCCATTGTTGAATTACTGGTCGCCAGTAATTGACCATTACTGGACCAGTTGTATAACCTTATATGGGCATGGCAGCTATTTATTATTCGAAGTTATCATACAGTTACATGATGTTTATGGTCCAGTTATGGTTACCAGAACTCTATCATTGCTGCATTGCTGGTCGCCAGCAATGGACCATTACTGGACCAGTTGTACAATCTTGTATAGGTATTGATGATGCAATTTGGCCAAATAAACAAGCCAAAGCAAAGCAAGTAAGCGTATTCGTCATATAGACTTGTGCAATTGAAGATAGACGAATAGGCTTGATAAATTGCCGATAAAGTCAATTGGAGTTGCCATATTTAAATTTAGTTTATAGGCAAAGAGGTAAGAAACGAGGAAGTGATGCGCTGCACTGAATACAAGTTTGAAAAGGGCCATATATTGAAAAATATTTAAGATAAACAACTTATTCAAAAATAAATATCAGAACATGATATATATCGGATATATATCTGATATATATCGGATATTTTGATATTTATATAAATATCATGATATTTGCCAACCTTGCTTTTGTGCAACATTATCTAACTTAACTACAGTGCGTTGGCCAAAATATTGCATAAATGACGCCATACAAAAAAGGAAGTTTTTGGATCTCTCTAATTTTTTAGCAGTTTATTGATGACCTAAATAATGAATAATATTAAAAATTTATCCTTACGTATTTTAGGTCATGTTAACGAAAGTATAAATTTTCGAAATGAAATAAAAAATGCTTTTAAACTAACGGCGAAAAAAATTTTTGAAAGTGAAACGGCCGATTATAAACTCAATCTTCCATGCAGTACAGCCCAACAGGTTGGTGAACTAGAAAAACTTATCCGTGATGATAAATGTGCACACAAAGAATTGGTAAGTAGCAAATTTTGTCGAACTCAAATAGAAATATTTAGATTAAAATTATTAGAAAAGAATTAAATTAATTTAATTAAAAATCTTTTTTTAAAAAATTAATTAAATGAAAAATATATATTGCTGCTTACATACATTCAAGAAGCGAATTGCATTCAGACCGAAATTATTGTTTCAATTATTTTACTATGTTTAATTAACCAATTAGCATTTGCATAGAACATTTTTAATTCGTATGTGTGCTAACAATTAGCATAATTTTTATCTGTTTCTTTGAATAGACCAAACGTAATAATATTATATTATTTTTTGATTAATATATTGTATTTTTTTTAGCGTCAACGCTTATTTGATATTGGATCGAAAGATATGCCTTCGTTTATAAGAAGATCTTTAGAATTGGTTTGGACGAATGAGTCAGCTGTTAATTTTTCATGGTCTGGACAACGTCTCAATATAGCGGTAAAAGATTATAAAATTATATTAATCATAAAAGGTATTTTATAATAAACCTTTTCAATTTCATTCCTTTTTAATTTAATTTAAATTAAATCCATCAAATGTAGATGTTGCTAGAGTTCGATTTAAAGTTACTGCAGATCAAAATGAATTGATGGACAAAGCATTCAAAAAATGGTTTTTTTATGCGGCTCAACGGATTTCAAAACTGTAAGTAATCTTCGCAACACTTGTTGAACTTAATAACGTTTTGAACTGAATTAAACTATTTTCTGCAGGTCACATCTACCTTCTCAAAATACCGAATATAGAAAAACATTAAAAGAAACCATAACGAATTTTGTTACTCCAAAAACAACGGAAGATACATTGGAAAATGAAAAAATGGATGACAAATTTATAAATGAACAACAAACGGATAGTAGCGATTACTTTGAAATAAACGTGGAAGACGAAGATGGATATGAGATCGAACAGTTAGATGAAGATGGTCCGGTTGATGTTGAAATACCAGAATATAAACCTGCAAATACATTTGAAAGTGCATACATACGAAATTTAAAAACTTTATCTAAAGATGGTAAGAATAACTATTATTTGATTTTGTATGAGTCCGTCTTAACTATGTGTAAACTTTATGAATGTACAACAACTCGTAACTCGTCGGGTAAAACAAAAAGGAAAAGGGGTAAGAAAATATTTGAGTCATGATGCATCCGATTTCATCTGAGCACTGTTGGTGACGATATTTAAAAAACAACAAGATCAGCTACATTGCAACTATGTTGTCGGGAATCAGGATTTGATGTTAAATTTCGATCTCCTACAATTCGTATATCATGATTTTGAACAGAGTCCACAAGAAATTCAGAATAAAAACAGATCCCGTGGCCTTCAGTATCCAGCACATCAATACTCCATACAGGGACGACTATAGGGTTTATATATGTGGAATAATTGATATGAAGTGTTATTTATATTTATTGAGAAGCCCGAGTTTTCTCGGTGCGATCTTTGCCATCGCCATCGTTTTAGAGTAAGTCATTAGAAAATGCGACTCCCAATAAACGTGCTTTCACATTCGCCTATTTTTTCGTCACACAAACGAATTGAAATATCGGTGAGGACCTCGGTCTTGGATCTGGAAACAATCAAAAGCTGTGTTTTGGTGGAATTAAAATTGATCAAATTTTTGTTGCCCCAATTTGCGTTTTTTTTTAAAGGGCCTCGTTTTCATTTATGGCAGCGTCTCTCCGGGCTCTGTAAAACTATGTAGGGATTAACTTATGATACAGATAATTAATCTCTACGAAATCAATCAAGCGATCACTCAGTCGCTACGACACGCAACTGATCGTGATTACATTACTCAGAGTTGAGAAGCAATATCGAACTCACTCTGATTCAATCAGTCGACATGACGCTGTAATTTAATTATCGAAAATAATTAATATTACAAAACGCGTTCTTTTTCCATTTCCTCCTTGAAAAATTAACTAAATAATTTCTCTCGTCTTTGAAGTTTTGAAGGTGCAAGTCGCAAAATTCAACAAGACGACTTTCATTCTGTAATTCTGATATATCACTGCCTCAAACGGAAAATATTATATTTAAGGGATTATGCATCTGCTCTCATCTGAGCGTTGTAAATAACGAAATTATTTATAAAATAACAACGAGCTTATACAACAGTGTTATGGTGTTGTATGGAAACAAATTTAATGTCAATTACAATTAGTATAGCTCGGTCGAGATGGAAACAAATGCAAACTTCACAGCAATACTCCATATAGATTCGAATATAAATTTTATAAATGTGGAGTAATTAATATGTAGTAAAATATATTTTCCATCTATTGAGAAGGTACATTTTTTTAGATCTGATATATATCTAATATCTTCGTGGTAAATTGCTAAACATATTTTGCAGACATGTTTCATTTAGAGAATTGGGTTAAGGATATTTATTATTTTATTCTGAGCAATCTCTTAGATTCTTAGTTACCCAGATTTTTCCAATCCAAAATTTTTTCTAATTTATTTCATGATTAACATAGCTAATTTAATTTTTTATTTTACAGTTCCACAAATATCAACTTCAAATAATTGTTCCAAAATCGAAATCAAATTACTGCCAACTACTACAAACCCGACCGAAGCCCCAAAACATCCTGCTTTAACAGCTAAACAACAAAGCTCATTGGAAATCTTTCCAAAAGTTAAAAGTATAGTAAAAAACTTTAATAACCTAATAAACATGAGCACGCTTCTACCCATTAAAGACGAGCAAAATCTGCAAGCGGTAGAGAAATTTTTACTAGATCGAAACAATCGAACGGATATGCTACAAAACCTCTATCAGATGAAAAAGAATTGTCCAGAGATTAATATAAATTTCAATAAAATTTTTACAGATTCATTTCTTAAAGAATATAGTTGGAATGGTAAAAATAATCGTAAATCATTGGAAGATTTAAGAATATCAAAATTGATGATAGGTAAACACTGTTAGATCTATTATGTATTAATTTCATTATGTTCCTCATAATAGTACTTATGTTAAAATTTTATGTTTTAGATGCATGGAAGAGTCCATCACAAATGTTACCAGATTTTGAGAAAAAATTAAGGGCCTGTGTTTTTCGATCGCATTCTAGAGCCCTAAAGCAAAGGATGGAAAGTAAAACCGAAAAATTATAAATTTCAACTTAAATGTTTATAAATTAGAGGTGAAATTTTCTGTTTTTGTTTTTTAAAGACTAAGACTGAATTAACGCTAATTACTCTCGAAATTCTAAATCTACATGCGACATTTGCATTCTAAATTTCTGTAGAATTATGTAAACTCAGTAAAACATTAATTTTTGTTCGTTAACTCGAACAATAAACTATCTGTAAAAATAATTTTTTGATTTAGCATGATTCAATTAGAAAATGTTTATACTATATATTCATGAAGGCTATGAAATTGTTGTGAAGGTTTTTGTAGAAAATTTTGTTTAAATGTCACTGAACGAAAGTTACTTCACACTTTGGAGTAAAAAAGAGCAATTTTATGTTTATGTAAACTGTTCGTAAATTCTCTGTATGAATTAATCGTATAAGAGAATATTCTCATATCTATCTTCGAGTTTTATTAGCAAACCGATATCGAAAACTGTTTCGTTTAATTATTTTGCTACGAAAATAAAACTCAGCTAATAGACGGAGAGCCTGCGCAAAAAAATGCTCTGAGTTTATAATAGCTGATATCCTGTCAGGTGGTTATAGTAGTTGTGTACATACACATACTTCGGTCAGTCAAGCGAACTATAGAACAGGCGTCTTCTATGTTATCAAACCTGTTATCATTACGTTGGTAACAAAATATATTTATAAAGGCTGAAAATTATTTTGCAGATTATATATTACATATAAATAACAGTCAGTTAAATGTTAGAACAGAGCTGATCAGTCAGTTCCAATAGTCACAATATTTGCAGAATAAATAAATAACCGCAATTTTATTTATTAAACTTGAACATTTTTGAAAAGTAGCTCTAGAGAAATTTTCAAGTTTAATAAATAAAATGAAGGGTTATTTATTTATTCTGCATACATTTGGGTTGACTGACCTGCTCTGTTCTAACAATAAACTGACTAACTGTCATAACTATTATTTTTATGTAACATATAATCTGTAAAACAATTTTCAGCCTTTTTTGAATTCATTTTGTTACCAAAGTAATGATAACAGTGGCAAGATGTTGTAACATCACTTTTAACGATTCTATAGTATTTTACGCTTATCGGTATGCTGTAACACAAAACGACTGTCGATTATCGTATTTACGACAGTTTTTTTTGTGTTACAGCATATTAGCGTAAAATACGATGGAATCGTCAAAAGTGATGTTACAACATCTTGCCACAGGTTTGATAACATTTAGAAGACGCATGCTCTACAGTTCGCTTGACTGACCGAAGTATGTGTGAGTACACAACTACTATAACCAGCTAACAGAATATCAGCTATTATAAACTCAGAGCATTTTTTGCGCTGGCTCTTGGTCTATAACGAAATCGATTGGCTAATAAAACTCAATATGTTGATATGAAAAATTAAAGCGTTTTTTTTGTAATCCTTAAAATGGAATATGTATTTATTATAAATGTCTATATAATTGTATATATTATGATATACAATTGTTATATTTTTGTAAAAGAAAGGTTAAACTAAATTAAATACCTATTAATTGTTAAAAACTAATCATAATTATTCCTATAACATTGTTTTTGTCTAGTCGACATGGTATCCTCGGATATCAAAAAGTCTGAATTATGAATATTTCATATTTAGTGTGCTAAATGTCTGCCTAATGTCTACCTAATTAATAACAAAACAGATTACGCAGAACAGAAAAAATGTCAACCTTACTTCAAATCATTTATTCAACCTTACTTCAAATTGGCCTTACGCTCAATTCGATAAACGTAATTACCAAATCACCTTCTGGATTCGATCACTGATTAGTAATCAAAAACAACATTTTTTATTAAATATTCACAACAACAGGAAAACAACTCTGCAAACAATTTTCTTTAACAAGAATATTCAAGTTGAACAGCTTCAAAAACTCCAACGGTTGATTGTAAAAATTTCCAGTCCCCAGCGTTCAAAATAATACACAACATTTGCATTAAATAGCACTTAAAAATTTATTCACAATCAAAATAACATAATCACATTCCACTTAAAATATTTACAGTATCGACGTCTAATTTAAATTAAATTTACATTAAAAAATTCACATTCTAATTTTAAACTAATCCTTGTACTGCAAAAGAATTTTTCTCTCTATGGCGTTTACATCCCATGAAGGGATTTTGCCGTCTGTGCAATCAACTTCAATTCATCTCGTTCCATGACCAGGTGACCCCTGTGTCCTATATCACAAAGGTCTTGGGTGTTATCATCAAGCCAGCGTTGTCTGGCATTGCTTCTTCCTCTCCGGCGAACACTAACTGATTGTTGTTGGGACGCTTTTTTTATCATTCGATCCAATGGATTCCTTGCTACATGACCAATCCGATTACATGGCATGTAATGTTGATAGAAATTCTACAGTCGGTGGGAGTCTGTTCACCTTTCACTTCCGAAACTAAGTACAGCTCGAATTAATTCTTTTTAAAGTGTGATTTTACATGACCGCGAAAGATGTTTTAATCGCAGAAGTTTTGAGTATCCGTAGAAAACTTTGTATGCGACAGAGACACGGGATTTGATGCCTGCCTGCATGTCATTTGACGATGTTATTACAGATCCGAGGTATTTGGTCTCCACGCGTTCCACTTCATAGTCGCTAGTATCGATTTCCGGGAGGTATGTTCCTATATGTTGTTAAAACTTTAGTTTTCCGGTGTTGATGCATAATCCAAGTCGTTTAGCATTTCGTTGAAGCTGTGAGAGACTATAATATAAATATAACTTAAGCGCCAAATTAAACAGTACTGGCGCGAGTGCATCTTCACCTTGTCGAACACCAGATATTACATCAAAAGAGCCAGAAACCGACCCCTAGATTACTATTCTACAATTTGATCCCGATGTTGTGAGTTGACACAGAGAAACTAGTTTCTTGGGATACCAATGAATATGAGCCCAGACCAAAAGTCATCACGGATGATACTATCATATGCTTGATTGAAATCAATGAAATCAATGCCAAAGTCGTACTCCCAATATTTTTCCAGAATCATCCTTAAGGTAAAACATTGATCTGTGGTTGAACGGTCGAGACAAACACGCGATGACACGATAATTCGCATACTATAGGCGGGCACCTTTCTTGTGTAACCGAACAATAAGAGCTTTTTCCATTCAGCACGTAGTTCTGGATCCCAGATTGCCAGAATAAGGTCGTATATACGTGAGATAAGAGCTGCTCCTCCATTTTTAAATAGTTCTTTAGAGATTCCATCGATACCTGGGTGATTTAATATTTTTCCATAGAACTAGATAGATTTTTTTTTCTGACTTACCAAAGAGGAGAACTTCATTTATATCCAATCTAACAAGTGTGGTAATCGCATCAAATATTTTTTTTTGATTATTTTAAACTTTTATTCAGACATTTTTTCATTTTAACTAAATAAGTACCATTTATTATAATCATAAATTGTGTTCAAACAATAAACTTTAAATTTCAAACATTGGGTTTATTTTTAATAGATTTTTATAGTTTTGTGTTTAAAATTGCTTAAAAATAAAATTAAGAACAAGTATGATTCAAGAGCCCTAATCTTTAAAATATGCTATGGTATATGGTATTGTTTTCTAAATGATTTTTTTTTAAATAAAATAAAATTTAATAAATAAATCACAGGCACAGATTAACCAAAAACAATTTTAAAATGATAATAAATTATCAAATGGAATTTCATGTTT
This sequence comes from Diogma glabrata, assembly GCA_963693315.1. Classification (NCBI taxonomy): domain Eukaryota; kingdom Metazoa; phylum Arthropoda; class Insecta; order Diptera; family Cylindrotomidae; genus Diogma; species Diogma glabrata. The sequence continues at coordinate 285,562,440 of OY856188.1, forward strand.
TAATTTTTTTAAAAATTATTTTTGCTTTTGTTTGTTATCGTTAAATTATTTCAATATTATGAGTAATAAAACAAAATATTTTTTTTTATTATATAAATGAATAAATGTAAGGTTTTAAAATTATTTAATTATGGTATAAATATATGTTGATGAAAACAATTTAAATATTAAGCATTTTCGAGAATTTGTATAAAAAATTTATTTAACTACGTTTGATTTTAGTACTTTTGGTGAATTATACTTAATATTTATAGTTATAGCAGAACAACTTAACAATCAAATAGCCTCACAAATTAAACTAAATAACTTTATATAATTACAAATTCCTCGGATTCATCATCTTCATCATCATCATCGTCCGCACAGCTTTGCTTGCTGTATGTTTGTGGTGGATTATACGCAGGACGATTAATTTCACGTATTTGATCACTGCTACGACCACGACAAAAGACGAACATTGGATAATTCAGTTCACTACTAGCAGAACGATCAGAATGTTGGGGAGACTGGCGAACTGGTAATAAATACTGGAATAGTAAATAGAATAAATAAATATATAAAATAAAGGATTGTTTTGTGGAAATCAAAATATTGAACCTAAATAAATATTACATTGGAATACTTTAATTTAAAACATACAACGGTTTATTTCTAAATGACTTAATCCCAGATTTTTTTTAGTTCAAAAACCGCATTTTTGTATAAAAACATTAAGATCTGAGCACTTTTGATAACGATCCAAGAAATTATTGATGAATATGCAACATAAGAGGCTCCATATGAAGGTCGTTACCACTGTTCTTGTGTTCACATAGAACCTGAGGTTCTCAAGTATAATAAAAACATAAAATATTGAAGATAGAGGTATTAAAGAATTGAAATATTAAAAACAAATCTTGACCGTTTAATCAAGCAACGGGTCTTCGAATGGCAGCATATTTTCATTTTGTATGTAAAATTTGCGATCCTTTGCTAATTTCAATTACATGGATATCCAGAGGTTCCTGCCAGCATATTTTTTCATTTTTTTTTGGGACAAAAATTTTGCAAACTATTCAAGTGGTTAGCTCATCCTTCTTTTAATCCAGAAAAATGAGTAGTAGCAAATCTTGACGAGTGATATAAACTGAAAAGTAGGACCAAAACATGCACCGTGCATGTCTAAAACAAGACGGGGATTAGATTTAAATTGTGTGGAGATCAAATATGATCTGATCTGATCCAGTTCTGATATGTTTAATGGCGCGATGGATCATTTGTCAAAAATAAGTCAAGTAAGTTGCCACTTTGTCAATGAATTTCATGCACTCTAGAAATCTGGTCTATTATCTGAGTGAAATTATGATAAAACAAACAGTTCAGTTTACCTAACTCTTTAGTTTTAGAACTCTGTGTAAGCCTTTCTTTATTGTGAGATAAGAATACTGAGCCAATCTGTCTCTCTTATAAGATAGGCTATGAAATAAGCTTATGTTCTCAGATGAATTCGATGAACGATACCGTCTTAAGACAAACAGTGTGGAATGGAATGGTACTCCAAACATACGCACAAACACAATGCTTGCTGTAGAATGAAAATTCAAACTCATAAGTAGGACAAAGATATTTACTCTTTTCTAATGTTACGGTTCTCCCACTAATAATCGTTTCTATTAAGAAAAAGTATATCCATGATTGCAACGTTCAATATATAAATTGGTAGACCGAGTTGAGCTTGGCAAAGCTCTTATGTGTCTCAATCGTATTGATTGACAATTTTGCAATTCAAATGAAGTGACGTCCTGCTGTCGACACTTTGAAATTCCCTGGTATCAAAGATAGTCTTAATTAATGCTTCGACTCTCGAATAGTCAATATTGCTTGAACTTCTTCAGAGAAATTTTATTTAGGAAACATGTCGCATGGGTCATGTCTGCTAAGTGCAAACTACCAAGGAAACTAATCATCTGCTATCCGAATTTAATATTTATGCTAAAATAAATAATAATTTGGAGAATTTCAACATAATTTTCGGTTGCCAACCACAATATAATTTCTCGAGCACTAGATTTAAGTCAACACATTTTCACCGGGATCAGTACAGGATCTGCAATCTATTTCAGAAACAATTATCTAACCAGCAAAACAATGACGGGACTACTAGATCATGTAATGAGGTTTTGAGTAAAAAAAAGGCCGTAAATGTTTATGTTCTCTTGATTCGAAACAGTTCTCCTTGGATTAGAATTATTTAACCCCCATGATCATTTGGTAAAACTATTCTTCACGAATAGAAGATGCCAATAGAGCAGAATATAAGGAGAATTAATACTATCCTATAAATAATTAATTTATAATCCGATTATAAATATTTTTAAAACAATAAAAATCAACAAAAAATATAACAGAATTTAAATAGCTTACCGGCTGAACGCTAGCAACAAAATTATCAAAATCATTTCTAGTTTGACAGTAGAATCCAATACAGCAACATGGATCCATTTTTGATAATTTCATTTTTCTTGGTGATTTACAATGAAAAGACTGGACTGGAAAATTTTCTTGATTGACATCCACCATTTCCTGGCAATAATGTGGATCTAAATGTATTAATTTTTCTTCTTGAAATCCCAGAAAATATAATGAATGCTTTGGTCGGCCTCCAATAATACCAATACAATATTCTGTACTTAACAGAGCTTTTAAGCTATTAGCATACATTGAATTTAATTTATCAGCTCCCAGTCTTAGTGGAACTAGTAACACTAAAGACTTCCAATTCATATTAGGTTGATGTATCGGTGTTAAATCCTTGGATTTCAAATTACTAAGTTGTTGCCATGGAGCGATTAATGTAGTTTGTGGATCCGGAACAAGACATTCATCAAAAACATCTAATAGATAAACTGTAATGGGAATTGAAATGTTTAAATATATAATTTTATTAAATGAATGACAAGGAATGTTAAGTTTTTTTTTTTAAATAAAATGTGTTACATTACAGGAATTACAATACGTGTCACAACCAGAATCTAAAACCTTATTGGACTGACAAAAAATTGTTCAATTTTAATTTCACCAAAACACAGCTATTGAGTTTTCAAATCGAAAACCGAATTCTTCAACGATATTTCAATTAGTGTATGTTACCAACAATTAGACGATTAAAAAGAATTCGTTTATTAGAAGCCACAATTTCCAAATACTTACTATATATGATGACGATCACCAAGCTCAAGTTATACAAGACATTGATTAGACCGGTTGTGATGTATGGGTCACAAACGTGGACCCTTACACAAAATGACGAATCGCATTTATCTGTATTTGAGCGTAAAATCCTACGCTAGATTTTTGGTCCAATTACAGACAGACAGACAGACGATGGAGAGTACAGAACCCGGTATAACTTTGAGATCAGAGACCTTCTTGAGGGTCCTGATATAATAGGTTGTATCCGTTCTAATAGGATTGCTTGGTTTGGGCATGTTTGCGAGCCGATTCACAGTCAAGAATGATTAAAAAAAATGTACGTTAGTACCCCAGGGAGTGGGCAACCGCGAGGTAGACCACGACTACAATGAGAGACGGACGTAACAAACGACCTTAAAAAATCGGCTGCCATGGTAATTATGTCATTGTTGCGAATGACCGTGGTGAATATTCAAAGCTGATTAGCCATGAACGCCAAGGAAAAAAATATAATAACGATGGCAGAGAGCGCGCCTAGAAAACTCTGCCTCTTCAATAGATGTAAACAAAAATTCACTCCATATAAATTATCCTACATATATAAATCCTACATTCGTTCTTGTATGGAGTATTATTGTCAATTTTCGGGTGCTGCGTCCGTTTCCGTTCTAACTTTCTTGGACTCTGTGGGTGAGCAAAATTTAATACAAAAGCCTGATTCCCTAAAACATCGTCGCATTGTCGCTGATTGCTTAGTTTTAAAAATATAGTTAACAGCAGTGCTCAGATGAAGTCAGATTTATCACGTCTCAAACATATTTTTGTTCCCGTTTTATTCGTCAATCGGTCTGTGCAAACAGATTAACTGTCGAGATCACTCACTGTCACAGCATCATAATGCAAACGGATTTCTTTCGCACAGCGTACAGATGTAATGCTTTGCCTGAATCAATGGTTTCGAATGCACAAAAACTATCTATGTTGTAACAAATATTGTAATTCCTATTACACATAACTTTTTATTAAAAAAACAACATGATTTTCGGGATATTGAGGGACGCAAATTTATTTTTTTATATTCTATCACATAATAAAATATGGCCATGGTTGTATGAGGGCTCGTTTGTTCTAGCAAGCAATAGCGTGCTATCATCAAAGAATATGCTATAACTAAGATTAAGGGTGAAACCATTGACTGAATAGAGTTCGTCCGCCAGCACTCCTAAGATATCACTTGACTACCTAGTGATATGCCCCTTCTATTGACAGTGATATGTGAATATCACGTTAACTCATATGTCAATAGCAGGGACTGGAGTACGTAGGTCCGCCACACTCGTGACAAAAACAAACAGACACAAAAATTAAAAAAGATAAATTGTTTGTGTTTAACAAGTAAGCCGTTTACCATTAGCAGTAAAAGATTTCTTTGGTTCAAACTTTCAAATAAACTAGATTTTGTTCATTAATTTTTCGAGATTATACGAGACCAATAAACAAATTATATGTAGATAGCTATATTACCGAAATCATGCATATTAAATAATTAAATATTTGTATAAACCTATTTGTATTATTAACAGAACAATGTAATCAATAAAATTTAAATAAATATCTCTGTAGATAAAAATAATAAAATTGTAAATAAAGTACGAAAGTAAAAAATATACTATGGAAATTTATAAGCAATTTTTGCGTTCTAAAAGTCTTAGTAGTTGTGAAAAAGTTACGCATTTTTAAACAAGGTCCATAAACTAAAAGCTAATTACATTTTTTTTTTAATTTTAATCATTCGATGTTTATAATTATATTACCTGTACTATCCTGTGCTACATAAACATTAATATTATCCAAATCACTAATTTCTTGAGATGCCAATTTTACAGCTTGCCTAAATTAAACATTTTTAAAAAGAAATTTTATAAATCAGATCCGCAACAAATAGTGTGGTCAATGTTTTCCAACAATTTTTTTTGTTAATTACAACCAAATTTTAAACTTACTTTAACAAATGAGATACAGCACCCGGACCATACCAATCTCCAGGCTTTTTCCCAGCTTCAGTCCCCAATGTTACAAGTGTATGTATTGAAAATGGACAATTTTTTGACGAAGAGTCTCCAAACCACCGAACTATTTTTCTATGCAAATTATCATCGTGCGTTGAATGTATCTGTGTTTCTAGATCAAACCTCCAGCCACGACCAAGAAAATGGCATACAAGTGCCTGAGCTAACATCATCTGACCACTGCGTAGCATACATCCCCAGCCACAATCGGACGTATAATTGGATCCATTCATTAGTGGAAACTCACGACGATAAGTCATCCATATACGACTTAAAAAATCTTTTTTAAACCCTTCAATGCCATCATCTTCCCACGCATTTTCAGTTGTTGCATCGGTATCAATAACGTCTGTCCCCAATTCTGGTGCTACAGAGTCATTTTGTACATCATAATTAATTGAATGCACCTGTTGTTGCTGTGCTAATCGATTTGTTGTTTGCTGTGCATCATAAAGAGTAAGTTTATTTTCTAAGTTTTTAGTTAGCTCTGTCGAATTTTCCATTGAGGATGAAGGTGAAAATTTACGATGATAACAACGACCCAACAACCATACAGGTTGTTCCCTGGAAAAATTTGAACGAATTTTTCCACCCCAACCTGCAAGAAAAAACACAACTATGAAAAATATATATTCCTTTTGCAACGATAAAATTAAAACGAATATTATATTATATTTGGTAGCGTGTATCAGTTAGTTAAAACAATTATCCAGATTATTAGTAGTCCAGACAGTATATTTTAATTTGTTTGACACAGTAAAAAGTTATGATTATTTTAAATTTTCTTATAAAAATAATCTTAATTTTTTGTGTGTCTTAGTCCTTAATTTAATTTTTTTTTCAACAAGCAAAGTTCCGCAGGGATCTAGTATTCAGCATTTCAGGAGTGAGAGAAATGTAAGCTGCCTTTCGTTCACACACAATCACATAGGAAACAAATTTTTCAATAAGTGACAAGACAATTTTATTTAAGATATCCAGTTTTAAGTCAATATCTGAGGAGCAATAAGGAAGACCACAGTCAGCAGCCTTGCAGTCCAACAACAACCACTCCACATTTATACGGCCATAGTCAGGCACACGCTTGCGAGCGAAATAGTTGTCTCTATTGACAACAAGTGATATGACAATAAGCGCATGATGAGAGATACCTGGCACCCAAAACTGTTGAATGCAAGAGCCTTGAAAATATGTTGGACGAACTTGTGATCAAAGGGACACGAGGATAGTGTGGTGGACAGTTATTACTAATTAAACCCATGCCAGCCCTCTTACAAAGACCAATGTCGATGGCCAGCGAAATAGGGGACAGAAGGTTAGTATTAAAGTCACCAGCCACAATAACCACCGGCTATCTAGTACCGAATAGTCAATAACTTCTTAAATAGCATCATACCACATGAGGGCAGATATATGATAATAATGAGCATAGAGAGACTACCTACCATAACCTGAACTAGAAGCATTTTAGCTTCAGAGGAAATATGAGAATGAATTATTTTTGATTGAAACTTGCAACTGACAGGGCCACCGCACTTCTGCTCGGTTTATCCTATCTATGGACACGATATCCATCAACAGCAATGGCAACATTACATTCGTGCTTAAACCACGTTTCCGAAACAGCAACCAGATCAAGATGCTTATGTGTTAATATATGCTTAACCTCATCTAGTTTGGACGAGTTGAGTCTAGGATTCAAACTTTGGCGCATTAAAGTGGCCAATAGCTTGTCCTGAGACGACTCTAGTGCTAGCAATAGTGCTATGGGCGCCTGTTGACTAATCTATGGGATTACCTGGCACAAAAATAATAACAAGAAGAAAGCCCAGGACAACAAGAGTGGAAGAAGGTGGTAAGAGAATGGGTATATCAGAGATTACACGCATTAAGAATTTAGCATAAGATCGTGCAGTGCGGGAAGCCAAAGAAAAATAAAGATCTAACAGACAGAAACATACCAAAGTGGCGACTGAGAATACGGGACAAAATTATACTAATGTTAAACAGCTTAAACAACAGCAGCAGAAGAGAATTCAACACCCAGAGTTCATCGCTCTGGAACGGGCAACTGTGACTGCAAGAACTGCAGGTCATCAGTTTCAATTGGCTTACCATTCCTAGGCACAGCGATAACCGATGCCATTCCCACACGAAAACTGACAATCATCATTTTCTTCTTTACCACGCGTGAATATTTAGCAAGAACAGCTAGCCTAGGTGGCAATTATCATTGAAGTAAATAGCTGACTGGATGTTAATACAAGGAATCAGATCAGAAACCATTATTTTCTTCTTCTTGAAGTATTTAGCCATAATATCATCACGAACATAAGCATGGGATACAGTAGCAACAGCAGACGACTTTCCTTTATTGAGCCATCTACAGCTAATAATTTGATAACCTTTTCCCAATTTATCAATCATATTTAGTTGAATATCGGTTTAATTGGAAAACCGGTGTGTTGATGGTTGTTAATGTTTCGCTTAAAAACACATTAACCTAGATGGGAGTCGAAACCGGATCCCCGAGTACGATTCCAACGTGCTAGACATAAATCACCATAATTTAAAAGGAAAAAATCATATAGAAGTTTGAAAAAAGCTGTTACCTACATATTACATTCGTCTTGTTCTTGGGTTCTATGTGAAACAACGATTCTAAGTATATAATTTATCTCCATAGAGCATAAGAAAACAAAGATTGTACATCTTTCACCTCCAAAGGTTAGTAGAGGTCGAATTAATGCTTTGTAAGGTGTAAGTTTAAAATCAATTCAAATTTATTTTTTTTGTCAAAATTATTTAATGAACAAAGTCTGTATGCTTCCAGCAAATTTTTAAGACAAAGTGAGAAAAGTCCGCAGTTGTCGGTGTACCCCACAAGGTGATCATTTTTTCACACTAATTGAAACCCTTTTCATAAGTTTCATCATAATCACTTCATTAATTGAAGGCTGTACTGCGTAAGGTAAAGACACTGACAAAAATGTTTACCGGAAGTAAAAAACCGGAAGTTGGGATTCGGAACTGTTGTGAACCGTACTAAATGCTTATGTACCAACTTTCATCCAATTCTAATATTATTGAGCAATATTATATCATCTTCTAGTAACAAAAGGCATTGAAAATTTTGACGCAGATATTTTTTGAGAAAAAGCAAATTATAGGGAAAAACCAGATGAATGACTAAAATAAAACCCAACCACAACGGATTGCATCAAATGATAAAAAATCACATTTATGCTATTTTTTCACAAAACAATATAAATTTAATTAATTAGTACGATTATTTAGATTTAAAATTTGATTCTTACCATATTTAACGTTATGCCACATTGACATTATTTTTGATTCAACCTTTCCTTTTAATTCCGGAAATGATTCATCATTACTACGAACTTTTGAGCCAGCGGGACTTCCTGACATTGAATGTACTTCATTCGAATCATTTGATAAAAATTGAGTTGCAAATGGTATTGAAAATTTTGATGCAGATATTTTTCGAGATGGTGTACTTGTTTTTGAAGAACCAATTGATGGTCCACTGGATGGTGGTAGTGATAGTGTTGGTTCGGAACCATCATAATTTGATGTAGTTGATAATTTTTTTTCAGGAGATTTTTGTCCATTATTTATGTTTTCACGGTGAAGTCCACATCGATTTAGTAAAACATCATAACTCATTTTTGAGTTTCTTTGTTTCTCACTAAAATAGATTATTTATAAACTTTTATCAGCATAAAAATTAGTGAGAGCAAAAAATCAAATTGAATCTTATTGATTTAAATTATCTATATTCAATTAGTAAACTATGCTGTGAGGTCAATTTAAAATTATCAAAGAATAAAGAAAAAATCAAAACATAAAATTTAATTGTTGAATTTCTTTTATATAGAGAACAATTAATTTAAACTTACCCCCATAAAATTTATATTGTTTTTAGGTTCTAATTAGGTTAGTACTTTGACGTTAATTACACTTATTTCTTGTCTAATCAAATAGTTTGATTAACTATTATTTGTAATCCAAATCATTTGAGAAAAGCTCACTCTCAAATACCTTTTATTATTTTCAGGGACACACTTTTGCATAAACTGCTTTAGCACTCAGGAAGAGCCCGAATTAGAATAATATAAAGAATTCGTATTGGAATTTTATTAAAACCTTCTACAGTTTCTTTATGTCAAAACGATACAACTGAAAAGTTGTGTGGTTTTTGGAATAGAAATGAGTACGTCTAATCCAATGCTTTGTACTTAAATTATATAGTGCTGCCACAATACCAAATAGGTTGACAATCGATGTAAGCAGATTACTCTGGCCGGGTATCTATACGTAACATTTGCAATCGAGTTATACAAGAAACTTAAAGACGACTATTATAAATTTCATGATATTTTTCTACAATTGTAAGAAAAAATGTCAATGATTTCATAAAAACAAAATGAAGATTTGATTTTATTTTTCTTCAAGCATTTAAAACTCAAAGCATATTTTTTTTTTTTAATAAAATATGTTGTGTAGTAGGAATTACAATATGTGTCACAATAACACATAAAAACCTTTTAAGACCAAGGTCCCACAACAACAATACAATACATTTATATTTAACATTCATAGAATATTTGAAAAAACATGGTTATAGTAAAATTATGGAAGAAAACACACGTGAAGTTTCACATAAACTTTTCGAACGTAGAAACGTAGGTACGTAGCAAATAAGTAGTATGTTTTGATGTTAACGACTATCTAATATTTTGATTGACGTTTCTCACAACATAACTTATTTAATGTTTATGAATGTGTTACTACCTAGGAATGCATTTTGGTTGTAAATATTTGGTTGTCTGGTTAACAAATCAAATGTATACAAAAATTAGCAAACTTCAAAATCATGCAAACATTAATTAGTGTTATGGTGATATTACACACAAATTAAATTCAGTTGCTATCATCAAGTTTTCAGATGATAGTATTTATATTTTTTAGCTCTAATTGGCGAAAAGATCAAGAACTGCAATAATAGCAATAATAATAATTTTTAAACAACAATTTCTAAAAAATCATTAGTTATATAGTATTAATATTGTATTATATAATCGAATATATATAATAATTTTTCAAAAAGTCAGTTGCTATCAGCTAACTTTTCTTGCAGTTTTTATAGGGCGATTTTTCTGTTCCGGTGTTTACAGCAATGGCGCTGCAAAAAGGGGATAAGAGAAAAAATCACAAAAATTTTATATGGAATTCTATACAAAACACAATTTGAATAATTTTTAAAGTTATCTATGAAATGTCTCATTTTACTACAATTAAATAATTTAAATTTGTTTATGAAGTATTATTGACAATATATTAAGCATAATATATAAAATATTTCCTTTTCTTCTGTCCGTAAAACAAATACGAATATAGTTTAAATTTTTCATACATCTTTGTATGGGAAATTATGGCAATTTTTATGTTTCTTTTTTGAGCGTCTTAAGAATAATATTTTATATATTACGATTAAAATATAGTCAATGATACTCCCTATAAGCAAATTAAAATTGTTCAATTGTGGTAAAAAGAGAAATTTAATAGATAATTTCTAAAATTATTTAAGTTGTGTTTTGTATGAAATCCCATATAAAAGTTTTTGAATTTATTCTCATATCCCCCTTTTGCAGCGCCATTGCGGTAAACACCAGATCAGAAAAATCGCCCTATATCTATCTCGCACATGCTATCCCCCTTTTTCTCATACAAATAACTATTTCATCAACTTTTCAGATTATGATAACTGCAAAATTGATTATGGGAGCTGAATTTAATTTGTGTGTAATAGCACCATTACTTTGGTTTTCAATAGTATCTACTGTATATTTATCTCAGTGAAACGTCAAAGAGTTTGTTTTCATAAAAAAAATATTGGAAATTATGGCAGACGATGCATTATTTGATTACTTACATTCTGAAATAATTGATTATACATTAAGCAATAAAAATGTAAGTAAGACGTCGTTTGGTTTGTTAAATAATGTTTGGAATAACCTTTTCACTTTAAGGAAAACAACCTATCATTGCTGGAATATATTGGCTATTCAACTGGATACAGAATTATAGAAAGATTAACTAAAGATTGGCCAAGATTTAAAGACGAATTAGAAACTATGAAGTTTATATGTACTGATTTTTGGACAGCAATTTATAAAAGGCAGATTGATAATTTGAGAACAAATCATCAAGGAGTTTATGTTTTACAAGATAATTCCTTTAGATTTTTAACACGTATATCATCTGGTTCACAGTATCTAGAGTTTGCACCAAAGGTTGGTCAATATATCAACTTTATATACTTTTTAAAATGATTTCTACTAAAAAGAATAACATTTTAGTTTGCTGCATTTACTTGTGGAGTTGTTCGTGGAAGTCTGGCAAATCTTGGCATATCGAGTACTGTTACAGCTGAAATTCAAACAATGCCTTCTTGTAAATTTCATATTCAAGTCAATCGAAATTAATTAATTGATTAAGGAATGTTTTTGTAAGCTCGTTAATACAGTAATCGCTGGATTTATGTTAAATTAAAACTATTATTTAAAATAAAAAAATGCTGATATTAAAATTCACTGTCAACACTTTTTTCCTTTTTAGAGATTTATATTTAAATATTATGATGGTCAGAAACTAAATCAAGGGATTACAACAGAGAGACATAGTTGAACTGACTAGTAGATCCGTTATCTTTCAAAGATATATCTGGACATTTAGGTCATGAGAAAATCAAAATTCTCAGATTATTCTTATTACTAACATCACATAATCTCAAGCTGTAGACCATTCTGTCATAATTTCATCCCTTAGTGGATTGGCTTAGTGCTCGGTCACAAAAGGATTTCGGTCTAAGTACCTTATCGGCTACGTAACTGTCCGACAAGATAACAATCCTTTTGTTCTAATAGTTTCTTCTCAAGCTAAACTGCTCATCTTTCGATTGCACATATTTAATTAGATCACTACTTACATAGTATGTTGTAGTACTTCTCAAATCTGCTTTATTGCTCTAACTCGATGTGTATTTCCTATTGAAGTTAAACTGCTTAATCATTCCAACTGCAGAAAACTCAAGCAAAGTATTCTCTCTGGACACTGGTCTCTTCCCTTGTTTAACCATGTCACTCGTTGATCTATCCCATTAGCCTACACGCCATGCTAATTCCCAGAATGGTTTTTCTGGCTATGCTTTTAATCCCCTTGATTAAGGGTTTGATGTTGGGTTTCTTTTCTTGGTGAACCAGACCACTGAGTTTTACTCAGATTGGGATTTACTGTCACAGATTGGAATTTACTCATTCAACTTACTTCTAGTGATATTGATAATATTATCCGCGCATCCAGACATTTGATGCCCTGATTATCTTAAATAGCCAGAATTTCATTTACACCTAGACTCTACATGAGGAATGGCAAGACTTCACCCTGTGGACAACTTTTTGTAGTGCCTTCACCAAAATACGTCCTTCTGCTCGCAGTTGCCAGAGGAATTAAACTCCGTTACAGATTGTTCTCTCATGTCTTGTTCTTGTGACGAAAGAGGGTGTGTTCCCAACTTTAAACATGTTTAGGTCATTATGGGCAATTCAGTTAACTCTTGAAAGTGAGGGTATGTCAATCAGTTGCTCAGGTTACCATTCTGGGGACAGCTTAGTAGGTATTAATTAGCCAAAACATTTGAACCAAGCTATTATGTGGTAGACTGTGGTAACGTCCAATGAAGTATAGTGTTCCTTTTAACTTGTTTTAAATGGTCAAAATGGTCACTCCGCCTTAAAGTATACAATAATTCAACTGCCGCTATATCAATTCCTCAACCATTTTTGGAAGTGTTGAGTTGAGAAGATCTAGCATAAGATTATTGTGACTGCAGAGTTTGCCTTGTATCTGCAATAGTGTGGAAGTCGATTAAAATGTGTCTTTCCCTAATGTTGGTGAGCTAATAATGAAAGGGTTCCTACTGTGTCGAGAGTATGGGAGACACAATTGGCTTAGAATTTAGTAATTGATGACAGTGTTGAAAATAGTATGTATGATTTTGAAGGCATAACTAGGCCGACCTTCCATAGCTTTTGATATAGTCACTATATACAAGGAAGAATCAGTCATTGATATTAGTGCAGCAACTACGGTGTGCTTCATGAATGTATTACAGTTTTTGATGCAACTATTTCGGGCTTAACAATAACCTATCACTATCATGAATACAAGTAGAAAGAAATCACGCACGGAAGAATTGATTGGACGTATACGATTGCTACATAGGCTTGTGATATCTCCTTCGTTGCATCATTTCACTGTGGAGAAACATAGCAAACTGCAACGGGAATATCAGTGTCTGTAGCCAAGTTAATAAGTGCGAATATGTTCGCAAATCGGACAGTTTTTCATTCAATGCATCAACTTCCAATGGCGGAACACAGAAGGCTGTCAGGTTTGTGGATGTCACAATACAGCTAAACCGCCAAACCTTATTTGTTCCATTTAGACTTTAGACTAATGGTGGGCTCATCATATGAACAGCCACATCGTAGAGCTTGGAGTAGGAAATGATTTCACATACCGCTGTTGTCTTAAAGAGGCTCCAAAGCAACATGTTAGGATCAGCTTTCTTAGGATAAAAGATTTCTAGAAAGGCTCTTGCTTTTTTTCAAAAAGTTTTAACATGAGGATAAAAAAGGATTTAGTTATTTGCATGGTATAAAGAACTTATTAATATACAGGCTAGACGATGGGACATATCTGAGTATCGGAAATTTGTCTGAAAAGTAAAAAAATTAATAAAAAACCTTTCAAATTGATTTAATTTTTATTAACCAATAAGAATATTTTGGTAAGTGGTTACGTCTTCAAATTTAAAATATATAGCTATCTTTAACAGTCTTTAAAATTAAAAATTATTTGGTTTTTATAACATGATGATTATTTAATAAATATTATGCTAAGTTTCCTGCAAAATATATTGTAAACATTTCATTCCCAATCTTCCTTTAGAACCTCATTGAAATTTGTTTTCAAATGTATTGCTTTAAATAAATAACTCTCAGTCTAAATCATCATCACTTAATATAATATTTTTACTGTTTTAGCTTTCTTCGTCAGATAATATCTTCTTCCTTATATCAAAACAATTTTTTTTTTAATTTGGAAAAATATTCTTTGACGCAATATGGACTAAATTTAACTACATAGCATTTAAATAAGATAAAGACATCTATTTGATTAAAACAGTATTCTCAAAAATATTTACATATTTCAAAAAAAAACCTTAAATCATTATCTTATTTGATAATAATCAATCACAAATATTTTTCACAAGACAAAAAAAAAATAATGTATATGTACTTAAAATCAACTCAGTCATGAAATTAAACTTATATATTAATAAATTAAAGAACAACCATTTTGTCATCTAGTATTTTGAAAGCTTCGAAAAAACACCAAATTTTGAGCAAAATAACTAAAATTGAAAAGATCAATTGTGTTAAAAAAAAATTAACTATCAACTCTTAAATACCACCTTGCGTCTTCATAGTCTTTCCGTCGATATACTGTAATGCATGCTAAAAATACTAAAACAAACAAAATTGTTAAAGCAATGCAAAAAATAACCAATAACGCTGACTGCAAATCAGCTTCAACATATGTCATAGATAACATTGATAATTTACACTCAGTTTCCCAATCCACAGGTAAAATATTTTTATACAATCTAAACATATCCGCTAATTTACAAGTTTTGCCACAATTTGGTATAACCATCTCTTGGGGTTCATTTGTTGTGTTTTTATAAAATATCTGTACATATGGAACATTTGAAACTAATCTTAATTCTAATAAAATACATGCAGTGTACGGTGGGTTATGATATTCGAATAGTCCCAATGCGTTTAAAACATTTGCAATTGTGGTATCATGTCCACTATAGATCACCATTGATCGATTTGGTTTTAGTTTTGATTTAAATTTGGATTGGAAACGTTCCAATATTTCTTTGATTAATGATCCAATTTTAAGACGTGCCAATTGTGGCGTGTATGTGTTTGTGGCGAACGATCTGGCAGATATTCCAGGTAATTTGCCGGGATAAATTTCTTTGGTCCATTCTGGTAGCCTAAAAAATAAAAAAAATAACAAATATAAATAAAATAGGTTTAAAGTCTTTTCAAGAGAAAAGAAACAAACCAGATGTTAGACTGCAAAATTTGATTGATTTTTTGCAAAGTCCTATACAACAACGAAAATAGTTAAGCGGTGGGGTTTATTTTGGGTTACGTTTTGTAACCTATGTTTTATGAATGCAGTTAAATTAGTTGTCAAAAACTTTGGCTTGTTACAAACCTGGACGAATGGAACAATTAATTTCGGGAACAATTTAATTTCGAGTGTTACCATTCGGTGAGACCCAAGTCTGCTTATGAATCGATCGATGCGGAAAGAAAGTACAAGCAATTCTCAAACTATTTGATAATGCAAACTCAGTCAATCTCTCGCCATTATCATTTGAATTCAAATGCAGGCTGTTGAGGCCAACCATTTCTATTTTTTTTTAATAAAATGTGTTGTGCAGTAGGAATTACAATATGTGTCACAATAACACACAAAAACCTTTTAAGACCAAGGTCCCACAACAACATACGTTCAAAGATGTTGATGGACGTAAATCTTTCTTTTTTTGTTTTTTTATATTTTTGGTTAAAGAATGGATAACTAAACAAAAAATCCTATCACTGACAAAATATGACATAGGCCAATATTTCATGATAGAATAGAGAAAATAAAAGTAAATTAAAAAGCAAATAGCAAATTTTTACAAAAATTTTCTGAAACAAAACCAAATTGTTGTAAAATCCTGCTTCTAGTTGCCTAGAAGTCAGCTTTTAACAAAAATATATTACCTAGCCATTGGCTCTGACGACGGGTATCTAAGGCCGACTAGAACCCAGAGGATGGGAGTGGATGAAGTGTCAGAGCGTGTCTAGGTCTTGAATTCCCGTCAAGAGTTACAAACCAGACTATTTAGCATAATTTTGGTCAACAAAGCCACACTGCTGCAACGTTCTCCCCATAACGTTAGAGTAGATCTCTAAGAAGGTTGGACTCAAGCTGACAACCATTGTCGGAAAACAATGTTTCGGGAACACCAAACATAGAGAAAATTCGATGTTCCAAGTATTGAGATAGTTTCACAGCAGTGGCGCATTTCAGTGGTTCAAGCATGACAAAGCGACTGAACTTATCTAGGACAATTAGGATATATTTGTTACCAAGTTTTGATCGCGGGTAAGGTCCGAGAAAGTCGACATAGATATGTTGCCATGGTCTTTCGACTTCGACAAATGATCCCATTTTAGGTCTTGTAATAAAGTTCACAGGTTTAGTCATCTTACACGTATCGCATGAACCAATGTAGGTCTTAACATCATAAGCCATCTTGGGCCAGTAAAAATTTCTTTGTAAAATGTTCAATGTCTTTGCTACTCCAAGATGTGCTGATTTTGGTGAATTATGGGCTTGAAGGAGAAGCTCTGGGATCAAAGACGAAGGTACAAATAATTTCCAAGAAGAGATATCAGTGTTTAATTCCGTGGAAATCGGGCAGAAGAAAACTTTACCATCTCGTACACACATGTTGATATTTTCCTTTGCATTTTCTACTTTATTAATAAGTGATAGGTAGTCATCACTTTTAAATGCCTCAGAATCTAAATCTACGTGTAATGGCAAAATGGCCTCATCGGGTGGTGTGATGGAATCTATAAAAACTCTCGAGAGTGTATCAGGGACAATGTTATCACTTCCCTTGCGATATTCGATCTTAAAATCAAAACCTTGGAGCTTTAAACTCCACCGCGCTAAACGACCGGATAAATCCTTTTGATTCATAAGCCACTTAAGGCTGGCATGATCGGTGATAATAGTGAACCGATACCCTTCGATGTATGGACGAAACTTTTTGACAGACATTACGGCAGCTAAGCACTCTAGTACGGTGATGCTGTAATTTCGCTGTGCTTTGTTAAGCTTGTGGGAAATAAATGCGATTGGATGTTCAATATTTTCAGCCGAACGCTGGAAGAGAACACTTCCTACTCCTGCTTTAGAAGCATCGCATTGAATAAAAAATTCTTTGGAAAAATCTGGATTGGTTAAAACTGGAGCTGTAACAAGAAAAGATTTAACGGCTTCAAATGATTTTTGTGCATCATCGTTCCATCGAGTAGTAGCCGATTTTTTGAGAAGATCAAACAATGGACTTGCTACAGAAGAATAGTTTGGAATAAAACGACGATACCAACCAGTCATACCTAAAAAGCGACGAATTTGCCGTGATGTTTTTGGGACGGGAAAGTTAACAACTGCTTCGACTTTGGATGGGTCAACACGAATGCAACCGTCACCAATCACGTAACCAAGATATTTTGCTTCCTTAAGGAAGAATTTGCTCTTTTCTACATTAATCGTTAAACGAGCGTTACATAAAAGTCTGGCAACCTCATTAAGCAGCGACATGTGCTCTTCAACTGTTGATGAAACAACTAAAAGATCATCCAAGTAAACGAACACTCGATCGTGTAAATGATGCGGGATGACTTTATGCATGAGTTTACACATAGTTTGAGGAGAATTACAAAGTCCAAAAGGCATGACAGTAAACTGGTACAACGGTTGACCAGGAACTACAAAAGCTGTCTTATCCCGAGATGCCTTTTCAAGAGGAATCTGCCAAAATGCATCTTTCAGATCAATACTGGATATGTATCTAGTTTGATCCAATCGACTTAACAGACCCTCAATTAAAGGTAACGGGTAAGCATCTTTCACGGTAACCTCGTTTACTTTTCGTGCATCAAGACATAAACGTACTTTGCCATTTTTCTTTTTAACCAATGTAACAGGAGAACTCCACGCACTGTCACTTTCTTCGATAACACCTAGAGACAGCATTCTATCAAGTTCCTGATACATCAAAGATTGAATCGCAGGAGAAATAGAATGAAATCTTTGTTTGATTGGTTCGGCATCCGTAACATTGATTTTATGTTGAAGCAAGTGGGTCTTACCTAAACCTTCGATAGCAGAAGACGGAAACATTTTAATCACTTCGGATAACTGAATATTTTGCTGAGTGGACAACTCGTGTTGGTCATATTCTAATTGCTCTTGATCGACAATTGGAGTAATTTCAGGTGTTATTTCATCAATTTTTGGAAGTAGATCGAAAGCTTTCCAAAAATCAATACCTAAATATAAATTTTGGGACAAGTTTGGAACAATATAGAAATGCAACAGTTTTATGCAGCCTCTAAACTCAACGTTAGCACAAACGTAGCCAACAACACGCTGTTTTTGACCATCTGCTGTAGATACAAAAGAGGGTAGATAATAGATTTTAATACCGGTGGTTGAAAGAAAAGCGTTACAATTTGCACCTAAAATGCTAATACTAGCACCACTATCTAACAAACCAGTCAAGGAAATATTATTAATTTTAACATTAGCATAAGGTCTGTTGTCATGCTCTACGGAAACAAGAGATTTTGAAAGTATAGAGCAAATAGCTTTTTTACGACGAAAATATAAGTTAGTACGAGATTTAGTAACAGAAAAAGGAAGGCAATTAGAAGAATTAACATACGACATAGGTTTTGACAAAGTGTTATTTGTGACCAATTGATGTGTATTCCCAGAAAAATCTACTTGAATCGAGTTAAATTCTGGCGACGGAGAAGCTCGGGGTCGGTGTTGGATGCCGCTTCTTCTGTCGTTTTCCTTGAAAGAATGGTTGCTGGGTGTGATTGTTGAGTGAACAGCGGCACACGTCTGAGTACCTTGGTCAGAAAACCTGTCTTTTACCAATTCGGTAAGAAGTTTTTGTATCTCAATAACTTTTCGGTGACACGAGATCACTTCTCTCTTAGGTTGTTTGGTGTTCCCGAAACATTATTTTCCGACAATGGTTGTCAGCTTGAGTCCAACCTTCTTAGAGATCTACTCTAACGTTATAGGGAGAACGTTGCAGCAGTGTGGTTTGGTTGACCAAAATTATGCTTAATAGTCTGGTTTGTAACCCTTGACGGGAATTCAAGACCTAGACACGCTCTGACACTTCATCCACTCCCATCCTCTGGGTTCTAGTCGGCCTTAGATACCCGTCGTCAGAGCCAATGTCTAGGTAATATATTTTTGTTAAAAGCTGACTTCTAGGCAACTAGAAGCAGAATTTTACATGGCGCCCAACGTGGGGCTCGAACCCACGACCCTGAGATTAAGAGTCTCATGCTCTACCGACTGAGCTAGCCGGGCTTTGAATAATACAGTATATATGTGAGGTTTTCCAAGGAGGATTAAATTAGCGAATGTCTTTGGTGTGATAGACACCAATATATTTCCCTTGTGGGTTGCAGATCTTATATCCAACATTACCCTCTTTAGAAAGAATTCTAGCTTTAATGAATTTATTAGCCAGTTTGGCATTGAAGTGTTTGGAAGCGTCACTTTGAATAAAATTTCGGACGAAGACATCCTGACCAGGTTTAAAATCGCGGGGACGACTCCGAAGATTGTATTGGTTTTCATTCCTAAGGTGTGCAGACTTTAGATGTTTAAGCACCAATTGTTTTGCAATGCTAAGATGGTTATGTGGTGGTGTAACTTTTATATTAAGTAACAAGAAAAAAATCAAAGATTTTAAATAAAGAAATGTTGAGAATGTTCAAATAAATAACGTTTAACTTAAATTTGTTGAAAACATGTTGTAAAAGTTTACAGTAAATTGATAAATGTACACTAAAATTAATGATACAAATTTTTTGAAATAAATGAAGTTATTGTACAAAAGTTATTGTGAAGTCTTTTTCTGTGATCTGTGTGATCACTTTCATCATTTGCCTTATAGTGCAAAGCAGCTGCAGGACCATGTAAGGACGAATGGATAACAATAAGGTATCAAATTTTAATTTATATGTATTATGTTTTAAGTTCTGCTATAACTATTCAATTATGAGATAATTTAACTAACGTTATGGGGAGAACGTGGCAGCAGTGTGGTTTGGTTGACCAAAATTATGCTTAATAGTCTGGTTTGTAACCCTTGACGGGAATTCAAGACCTAGACACGCTCTGACACTTCATCCATTCCCATCCTCTGGGTTCTAGTCGGCCTTAGATACCCGTCGTCAGAGTCAATGTCTAGGTAATATATTTTTGTTAAAAGCTGACTTCTAGGCAACTAGAAGCAGGATTTTACATTGTAGTTGCCAATAATCCAGCGGGTTGCATATTCCTTGATCCTGTGACGCACTGTCTTTCTTGAAGAGTAAAGCCCACACATAGGTATATGAAGGCTCGTTTCTTCAAGGAGGCAATCGCGTCTCATCATCAAGGATTATTTCACAGCTAAGATTGAGGGTGCTACCGTTGACTGAACACAGTTCATCTGCCACCACCCCTAAGATGTCACCTTGGCTAGTGAAATCTCACTGCTATTACCAGTGGGATGTGATATCTCACATTAACTCGTATGTCAATAGCAGGGACTGGAGTACGCGGGGTTGTCACACCCGTAGATCAAAAATAAAAAAAATTTCAAAACAATAAAAACTGATCCCCTCCATGCGGGAATTCATTAGAGATATCTCTTCCAACCTGCATTTGATTTGCAAAATAATTTGATTTACCCTTCCTATGCAGTTAATGTAGTTTTCGCTTTAATTTTTTATATTTTTGTGGCACTTAGTAGACTGTTTCCAAAATTATATTATTAAAAGTTTTCGGTATTTATTTATACTAAATAAAGCAGAAGAGAGGTCGTATAGTTTAATTACTCTTGCATTTTTCAAATTTGCATGCTCAAAATCGCTTTCGCTGCAGTATTTTTAATTTTAGTTTTTAATCACTTGAGAGTCGTGCTAATTTTGTACAGCGTATTGGTTTATGATAAAGTATAATTAATATAGCTCTTTTCTATTTCCATATGCCTCTAGATATAACATTTTGCTAAAAATATGATAAATTTTTTAATGTCATTTTTATGTTATTGATAACATGTTCGTTGAACTACGTTTCCCTTATACTATTTTTTGAGTTTTCAATTTTACTATTTTATTAAACTGTCTTTTTTATAAATAAAAAGTTGTGTAGTAGAAATTACAATATGTCACATGAACTTTACCTTAATTAGTGATATTTTACTGCTATGGCAAGGGTACGTAAGTTCTCACGTTAAATCATATGTCAATAGCAGTGACTAGAATACATAGGCTTTCCACACCCGTAGATCAAAAATTAAAAAAAATTACAAATCAACAAAAATTGAGCCCTCCCTGCGTAATAATATTAGAATAATTCTATGTATAATATAAACACAAACCACATTTTAGGCATAACAATTAATAACAAGTTTATTGGTAAACTGTCGCTCAAGTGATACGTAACTGAAATATGATTTTGTTTTATGTTTGATAAGTCTGATTCCAAAGCCGAAAAAACGATATGACAAAAAAGTGTATTTTAATTATATATAACAAACTAGATAAAAAACGGAAACTAATATGATTTATTGCCTATCAAGTTATTAAATTCCTGGGATGTTAAATTAAAAAATATATCAGCACAACACATTCAGTAGATAACACCGTGGCAATGTTTGTTTTGGATACGAAACAGGATATACAATATCGTCAATTTAACGAATAATATATAATTGAAATAATGATATAAATTAAATAAAATTTATTGAGGTATAAAATTAAACAATTACTTACGTTTTATTGTTAAGCGTTTCAATAAATAAGCAGTTGTAAATATTTTGAAGACCTTCCAATGAACTAACTTCTCGCCCGGTATATTTTGTTATATATTTATAAAGAGGACTTAATTCTTTATTTATTTTTACGAATTCTTCTGATCTCTTTAACTTATTTAATTCAAAATCATAGACTTCACAGTACTTCTTTCCAGCTAGCACATGGTCTTGTTTTTCAGGTATTGTATGCACTGGTATTGGTTGCCAAGGTAAATTTGAATTCCAAACATCTTTTTGTTTTGGAGGATATAAGCCAGCTAAGTTTGCTAATGCACTCATTAGTGTTCGATCTACATCAGTTGACCGAATTTGTATTTCCTCTTTTGAATATGTTTCATTTACTAAATTTCTATAACGTTTTCTTAGCCATTGTCCTAATTCATAATGTTGTTGTTTTCCAAGCTGAAATAATACCGATAGTTAACAAACAGATTTAATAAGTATAAACATTTGAGTTCTTGTGTTTTTGGAAGATAATAGAATTTTCGATAATGAGCACCGAGTGATACTAATATCTTACTAGTATAAAAGCTAAAATTATTGAAGTTGAGTGCTGTAGATTT
Source organism: Diogma glabrata (assembly GCA_963693315.1). NCBI lineage: Eukaryota > Metazoa > Arthropoda > Insecta > Diptera > Cylindrotomidae > Diogma > Diogma glabrata. The sequence goes on from OY856188.1 coordinate 285,585,092, forward strand.
TTACTAGTGTGTATTAGTATTATGTGGCGACATATTCTAGATCCCGTTTGACTTGTCAACCGATTTGTACAGACTGTTATACTGAAGAAGAGCTTGACCGAACAGCATATAAGTGAACTGATTTATCTGAATCAATCGAGTTTTTTGAATCACAAAAATTTGAAGAATAAAGGTTTATTAACACTTTGCAGCACATGTTGTTTTGGAACCTAGGTTTTAAAGGGTTATGAGAAAACAAAAACATAAACTGCCGCAATCCCGACTGGAAATTAGTTCAGGGAACCCGGATTATGATCAGATCCGGATCAGATTTTCCGTAATACGGCCATCTGATCAGTTCCTGATCAGCGTACAGTACCGTTTCCCTTGATCCGGCCATCTGATCAGTTCCTGAGCAGCGTACAGTACCGTTTCCCTTGATCCGGCTATCTGATCAGTTACTGATCAGCGTGCAGTACTTTATCCGTTGATCAGGCTATCTGATCAGTTACTGATCAGCGTGCAGTACTTTATTCGTTGATCCAGTCATACGATCAGTGTCTGATCGAGAAAACTCATCTTATCCGATGTCCTGAACTGGATAATAATACAAAATTTAGTTTTTTACCTGATCCATTCTGTATATAATATTGCTCATTAAACAATAAATTCGTTATTAATGGTATAACTTACTGTTTAAATATATAAGCATTTGAAGTGTACTTGAAATTATCCCGAGCAGAAATTAGTTAGGGAAAACCTGAATACAGTCAGGGCGTGATCAGGGCCTGGTCAGTCCTACAAGGGCAATCCCTATTAGGGCAATCTGATGTGGGTCTTTTCCGGGCCTGATTTAGAATACCCTTTTAGGGTTAACCTTATTTGAATATATCCGGCCCTGATCAGGTTTTTCGTATCTGACCCCTAGCTGAAATTTAAATGGGTTAAAATTCACTAGAGTATTATCCATTTTAGAAATATATAGCTAAAATCGGATCATGTATATTTTAGTTGTAGCTTCTCAGATGACCGACTATAATAATATTCATTAAGGTTGTATGTATGTTTTAATTTTTTTCCATTGTAATGTTTTTATTTTAATCTGCTGATTAATTTATGAGTATAATATATAAATATATATCAGGGTCTGGTCAGGATATCCCAATCAGGGCCTGATCCGATTATCCCAATCAGGGTCTGATCCGGTAATCCCAATCAGGACCTGATAGGGCAAAAGCGTTACACTCATGATCAGGGCCCAATCAGGCAGCCCTACCAATGCCTGATCCAGGTTAGGGCAAACCTGATCAGGGCCTTACTTGAGCCCTAACAAATTTCTGCTCGAGTATGAATAAAATTAAGGAAAAATGGTAATAATTTTTTCATTTATTTAGAGTCAAATTAATATTTAAAAACAAAATTAATTCTAAACCTTTGAAAGGATCTGGTATGGATCTCTGGACCAGACCGGACATGAAACTGTTGAATGGATCCGGCATGGATCTTTCCGGAATAGATCTTTTAAATGGATCCGGAATGGATCTTTGAAATGGATTCGGAATGGATCTTTGAAATGGATCCGGCATGGATCATTTAAACGTATCCTGTACGGATCATATATGGCGTGACGATTTTTCATCATGTCCGGATCAGGAGGCCTGATTCATCCCTGATCAGTCTTCAGGCAATCCTGATCCGAATCGGACCCTATACTGATCTAATTTCTAGTCGGGATATGGGTTTCAGTCAATGCTAACGGTTGTTGTTAAACTTTGTCTATCAACATTTAATTTTTAGACTTAAGCGGTCTTACGCTCAATTCGATAAACGTATCTCCCAAATCTTTTTCTGGACTCCATCACTGGTAAGTAAGCAAAAACACCCGGTTTTATTAAGTATTCAACATCGCTATTGTTTCACAACAACAGGAAAACAATATTCTTATCTAGAATATTCAATAGCTTCAATAACCTAAATAACTCCAATAGCCCCATCCTGATTGTAGAAATTTCCAGTATAAACACAGCGTACAAAATAAAACTCAAAACTTTATTCACAATAAAATTAAATTTAACATAATCATATTCCACTTTAACTATCGCAGTCTAATTAAAGTTATAACTTTAGTTATTACTTTACATCATCGTCTACTAAAAACTAACTAAAACTAATTTTGCAAGAGAAATTACTTATACACAATTTTTCTAAATTTCTCAAATATTCCAGGTCAATGAACTTATCATTCTTTACAATGAAAGCTCCAAAAATTCTGATGAAATTTATTTCATGCTGTTTTTGTTTTTTTTATTATATGATTTTTAGCTTTGTCCCTGTTTATTTTGCTCTTGGTTTTAGATGTGAAATATTGTACAGATAGGGAAATTGAGGTTGAATACAATTTTGTTTTGTATTTCATTGCGATTATAGAATCGTAACAATAATTTTAGTCTTAACTCTTAATTATCTCCACAACTCCTAACTACAATTACTATTGCATGTTATATATAAACGCACTTAAACATTATTGAGCAATTACCTTAGAGGTCGCCAAACATATGTTGAATTCCGTAACAGCAAGTCCAAAATGAGAGTGCTAAGACAAGGAGTTCCTCAAGGCGGAGTTTTCTCACCGTCATTATTCAATCTCTACCTAAGCAGTTTGCCTACCCCACCAGAAGGAATAACTATCACGTCATATGCAGACGACTGCACCGTGCTTGCAACAGGAAATGACCTGCAGCAACTCACAAATATCCTGAATACCTACCTTAATATTCTGAATGATTGGTTTAAAACCAGAAAACTAAAACTTTCCACTGAAAAGTCCACTTCTACACTCTTCACCACATGGACGAAGGAATGGTAAATTCAACACTAAGCTTCTGCATAGACAAGATGCTGGGTGTAACATTCGACCCACTGCTTAAATTCAATGCTCATGCACAACTAATAAACTCAAGTTTGAAAAACAGGAACAACGCACTGAAAGCACTAGCGGGTAGTTCATGGGGCAAAGATAAAGACACGATCTTAACAACGTACAAAGCAATAGGAAGACCAATTATAAATTATGCTGCACCCATATGGACCCCTCAATTTGCCAACACTCACTGGAATAAGCTACAAACAACACAAAATGCTGTCTTGTGAACCGCAACCGGATGTCACCTGATGGCCCACCGTGATCACTTACGCGAGGAAAGTAACATCTTACCGGTTCGTGAACATAATGAAATGCTAACCAAACAATATCTATTGGCCTGTCACAAAGAGCAACATCCTTGCAATGATACCTTAACTATGATAGAACCACCCAGAGACATAAGGAAGACAGCAAGATGCTTTCTGCAAGATATCAGAGGTAGCCAGGTTACTGGTAACTTCGACTAATCTACAGATAGAACAGACTTAAAAACAGTCCACACCAAAACGGTCGAAAATGCAATAAAGAACTATCTATATTCCAAATCGTGTTCTAAATAAAAAGCCACCAAAAGTCGCTGCCGAAGAGGTCCAATTGCCCCGTAGCACTAGATCCATCCTAGCTCAACTTAGATCCGGTTGGTCACGCATCCTAAACAACTACATGAGTAGAATTGATTCTGAAATTATTGACAAGTTTCCCGCATGCGAGGGCACGCCACACGATGTAGACCACCTATTTAATTGTCCTGAAAATGAAACAAACTTGCGAAGGAAGATTTGTGGTACCGCCCAAGAGCAGTAGCAGAGTTCCTGAACCTGGACATGGAGCCGAAAGATTAGCACCAAAACTGTCGCTACAACAACAACAACAACAACAACATTATTGAGCTTTAAGGTAAATAGAGATCATTTGAAGCAAAATAATCAAGTAACCAACCTATTCAGATTAAAAAAAAGTTATAAACCTAAAGAATTTTAACTAACAAAATAATAGTTCCAAACAGAAACAAATCAAAAGATAGTGAACAGAAAAGTATTAAAATAATCAGTATCACAATAATTATTAAAAGTTATTTCAATTTTTAATCAATTGATTCATTAACAAATCGCATTTCTCACAATAAAAAACAATACAAATACAAAGTCAGAAATCGTTTGATTGATTTTATATTATGCATAACTAAGGTGACAAAGATCGAACAGATCGATACAGATCAATGTGGCGAAAAAGTGATTTAAAAAGAGCATCGGCTGATGTGGATGTCTACATCAAAACTCTTGAAGAAAAAATTGTAACATAAGAAGAACTGTATCACAAACAACAAACATCAAATCAATGTTCAAGCTTTAGTATGGTCCTGAAATTTAGGGGAACCGCATCAATATAACATAGCCCACCGTTAATTATAAGACAGTAATAAAAAAAACATATGCATAATATCTAATGTTCGTAAATGTGATATTCGTTTTATTAAATTTAGTAATTTAGGGTTTCGTTGATAACCAAAAAACCGCGTTCAGACACAAAACAAATAAAACACTTACCGAGGGAGATAATATTGTACTACCTAGACAAAAAGCAAGCGAGATTAGTTATAGTCTTGCACCACAGAAGTCTTAAATGAGATTATTTATCAACATAGGTAAAACTACGTAAAAGCATTTTGTTCGAAACTTTGGAAACTGTCGACTAATAGTTTATAGAATCTCTTCAATTCTGGGGTTGAGGATCCTATTCAATCAAATTATTAAAATGCACTTAACAAACTTTTGGTTTTATTAATATTTATTTTATTGATTCAAGAATTTAATTTTATTATTAATGCTGTACAAGCAGAACAAGAATTAATATGATTTTTGCTTTACTTATATACTAAATATTTTACAGTAAACATAATTATAACTTGTTTGAATTTTAAATTTGTTACAATTATTTGGTGTATGTCCTTAATTGCATGTCCTTAATATACGTCCACTTTGGGCATCCAAAACCGGTTAAGGTTAATCGATTAACCGATTAAATTTTATAATCGACTTTACGATTAATCGACTTACAATTATCGGTTGAAAAGTTTCTCGGAAAAATTTATAAAAAAAGGAACATTGGAAATACCAAACTATGTAATTTTCATCCAAATATCTTAGAAAATTTATAAATAAAAGAACATTGGAATTGGTCTTCTAACCTCAAGAGATCGCTCTTGATGCAACCAAAGAGATAGCTTCTGTTTTCGAAAAATTGAATAAGGCAGTTGTTTCAATCCGACCGACATCTGTCGCGAGTTGGAGATTTTGTGACAAAAATAAGATCTTGTTTAGAATTGAATTCACTTATAGTGAATTTTTATCGACTGGACCGAATAAGTTCCAACACCGAATTATCGAAATTTGTATTCTTTTAGAAATTTGGACTTAGACTTTTGAATTATTATTTTTATTATTTTTTACAAAAATTTGTTTCATTGATCAATTACAAATTTTGTTTATTTTCATTATTGAGTTTAATATTCTACCAATTGGAATGGCTAAATTATCTATCAATTTTGTCAACATACGAGCGTTGAATATTAATCAGAACTCAGTCCATCTTTACCTAGAAAACTTTAAACCTGATATTTTTTTCTTAACCGAAAAGATTATCAGTGCGCGGGCTGTAAATCTAGATAGAAATAAATATATTTGTCCTCACTATGAGAAGCACCGTTTTACTTCAAAAATGGTGTTTGTGCATTAGGGATACCATATGTGAGAACATTATTTGTTTTTGGACTGTATCGCTCACCCAACTCACCTGAAAACATAAATTTATTTCATGACCTATCTGAAAAAATAGATAGGTTGACTGAGTATCCTAATGCCAAATTTATAGTTCTTGGGACTTTAATGTCCATAATAAAGAGTGGCTCATTCACAGCTCTACTACAAATGAGATAGGTAAACAGGCTGAACTTTTTGCAATTTATCACAATTACACACAGATAATTGACCAGCCTACCAGAATTCCTGGACAAAGTAGTAACTTGCTTGATTTGTTTTCAACGAATGATCCTTACTTGATACGATTTAAAGTATCAGAACCTTTAGGTGGGTCAGATCATAATTTGATCTCCACACAATCAAATATTCAGACTCCTAAACCATTTAAAGCAAATGCTCGTTTAGTATGGGATTACAAAGCTGCAGATTGACAAGGACTTAAAGAGTTTTTAAATTGTTTCCCTGGAATCGAAATTGTCTTACTGGTCAAAATCTGAACCTAGTTGCTATTGATTTTTCCGAAATAATTCACGACGGTATGCGTCAATATATTCCTAACAGATTAATTACCCTAAAAGCTGATCTATGGTTTTCGAATAAATGCAGAAAAGGAATTAAAATTTAAAAAAAAAGCTTTTCGTAAGTTTATGAATAATAAAACCGATGAAAATCTTAAAAGGTATCGTATAGAGAGAAATTTATGCAGAAAACTAATAGATACGGAAAAAAATCTATTTAATAAGAAAAAAGCTACCAAATTTGCTGAGCATCCAACTGGCTCGCGTAATTTTTTTAAAGCCACTAAGGCTATCCAGAGTAATTTTTGTAAGTCTTCTCTACACCCTCTTATTGAAAGAAACATACCTATCACTGACCCAAAAGTAGCTTTTTCTTTTGGGTACTATTTCTCTAAAAATTCTACTCTAGAAGAACCCAATTTTCAACCTATACCAATTCCCATAGTATCTTATAAAATGGGGCGCATTATTTTTCGTATAAAAGTTATTCGGAAAATGCTTCTAAAAGTAAATATTAATAAGGCATCCGGGCCTGATCGTATACCTCCAATCATTCTTAAAACATATGCTAAGGAGTTAGCACCGATCCTCACTAAAATCTTTTATTTGTCAGATAAAAAAGGAATTTTCCCTGAAGTTTGGAAAATTGCTAGCGTGCAGCCTGTTCCAAAGAAAGATAATAAAACTGATCCCTTTAATTACAGACCCATATCAGTTTTGTCCATTGTTGCTCCAATTTTTGAAAAATATGTCAATTTTAATATTATGAGCTTCTTGGAATCATCAAAAATTCTGAACGTAAGACAATACGGTTTTCGTAAGGGAAGAGCAACAGATCTACTGGCATTTGTAACGCATGTCTGGAACAAGTCGCTTGATAGCCATGGCGAAACTTTTGGCGTTGCTCTTGATATTTCCAAGGCATTTGACATGGTATGGCATAACAACCTTAAATTGAGATGCAATTGGTTAGACAAGCAACTTATTTCTTGGGTACAAAGCTTTATTACTGATCGAAAATTTCAGGTCAACATTGACAGTGTCTCGTCGCATGTTTTTTCTACTAATGCTGGAGTTCCTCAGGGTTCCGCTCTTTCGCCAACTCTTTTTCTCATCTATATTAATGACTTGTTGGAGTCAACAATTCATCCAATCCATAGTTTTGCTAATGATAGCACGCTCCATGCATCTCATGAAATACCAATACCACACTCACCGACTGCGCTTAATGACACTAGGTCAAATTTGATACAGTCTTTAAACAATGATCTAAAAACAGTTTTGGATTGGGGTGTTTCTAATAGTGTTGAATTTAACACGAGTAAAACACAAGTTTGTCATTTTACTAGAATATCAACACCCAATTCGTTTCCATTGCAGTTTGATTGAATTGATCTAGTAGAAAAGGAATCTATTAGACTTTTAGGTGTTGAAATTGAAAATAATTTGAAGTGGCATTCTCATATTTTTAATCTAGCTAAAAATGCCGTTCAAAAATTGTTTTTTTTAGGTCGATGTCGCAAATTTTTCGACAATTTTTTTTTTTTTTATACGTCCATGCATGGAATATTGTTCTCACATTTGGGGTGGAGCATACTTAAGTAGTTTGAAATGTCTTGATTCTGTACAGCGGAGAGCTATTAAGTTGATTGGGAATTCAAATCTTACAAACGTAATGATTCCTTACAACATAAACGAAATGTCGCTGATCTGACGATTTTTTACAAGTACATTATGGATGAACGGGCATCCGAGGAAATTAAATCGATTTTACCTGAGTCTGCAAAGTCTACACGCAACACTAGAGCAGCCATAGCAGCTCATCCTTTTACGGTTCAAATAACAAGGTGTAGAACAAGGAACTAAACTAAACTTATTTGACGAATCAAAAATTAGAGAACTAAGTCTAAATAACCAAATATACATTTTATAATTTTTATTATGTTTTTTTTATTAAATTAATTTATGCATACACATATTCAAAACAAATATCCCAATTACCCAATTAATCGGGTTACCGGTTATTTAAAACAAAAGTTAGTCGATAAATCGGCTAGTGAAAAAATCTATTAATTGGATGCCCTACGTCCACTACATCAGCCTCCTCTTAGAAAAGGCCCCCCCTTTGAGAAAAGACTTTATGTCAAGTGTGTTTGACGTGAATTTTGAGAAGTGGTCAGATGAAGTATTCATTAAACAAGCCAGCAGGATTGCTGAAGCTAGGACACTTTTGCCAAGAGAATCATTCTGAAGTTTGATCCTGCCAAGAGAGTCTGGTAAATGGATGCTTGAAAGAGCCAAGTGAATTTGGTTAAAAATGATTGAGTGAAATAGACCAAATGGGTGTGGCGAAATAATTTTAACGATTCGTCTTACTTGGAATGCAGTATTCCGACAAATTGTCACAAAGTATATATTTGTAATGGATTATGAATATGTAATGAAATATGTTCACAAACCGACAATATGTTACATTCCTCGTGCAGGCGATATCGGTGAGCTATCAAATGGTTGCGTCGCACAATGTTGCGTTTTGTGTTACATATTTGTAACTTATTCCAGTGAGTGTCAGCGATTTGAAGTATCCATATGGGTGCAGCGTAATTTGAAATGGGTCTTCCTATTGCTTTATATATTGTAATTATTGTGTTTTATCTTTGCTTCATGAACTACCAGATAGTGCTTTCAAAGCATTGCTTCTATTTTTCAATCTCAAGTTCACCTGTTGGAGCATATGAGCATTGAATTTCAGTAGAGGGTCGAATGTTACCCGAAACAGTCTAGAATTTTTTACTGTAGGAACGAGTAGTATGTTGTCAAGACAGTTGTTAAGTGTTGTGTTTACCTCTTTCGTCCATGTGGTGAAAAGTGTAGAAATGGACTTTTAAATAAAAAGTTTTAATTTTCTTTTTTTAAACCATTCATGTGAAGAATGAAAGGTGTTAAGGTATATGTTCAGAACATTAGTGAGTTGTTCTAGGTTGTTTCCGGTTGCAAACAACGTGCAGTCGTCTGCATTTGACGTGATGGTTATTCTTTCTGATGGGGCAGGTAAACTGTTTAGATGGAGATTGAATAACGAAGGTGAGAGAACTCCACCTTTTGGAATTCCTTATCTGAGCCCTCTCATCTTCGATTTGTAGTTACGGAACTCAACATATGTCTGGCGGCCTCTTAGGTGGTTAGGGAATACTTTTGATAGGTTGACCGGTATGTTAATTGGTTGATAATTTTTCGCTTAAAAACACCTAGACCTAGACTCAGGTCACCCGAGTACGAGACCAACGTGCTAACCACTACGGTATTCAACACACTATTTTTATTTATCACATTTAAATGATTCTAGGAATGAATATAATATTTACCTACTTCCAAACCGAAGCAAAATGGGTAAGTTTATTTTAACTCAAAACTAAAAGTTGAAATTTACATTTTAATTTTTTTCTTAACTATTTCGTTATTTACAACTACCAATATAATTATTTTGCTTATCTCAAATAAAATATGTGTGTAATTGCAACCTAAATTTAATGAAAATGGTTAATGGATAAATTAAAAAACTATTAATATTTATATTAAAAAATTAAAAAGATTTATACTGAATTTTTTAGTTTTTCAACTGTTGTTGAATTATTTATCTCGAATTAATAAAGATTAAAGTGAAATATCTTGTATTAGTGGTTTGAATATTTTTAATTTATTTCGAGAGATTGTGATAAAAACAGTTTGCAATTACTTTGTAGAAGGCGCAATCATAACAGATATAAAGATATATGACATCAGGATCAGGCTAAATCAAATTTAAAAATCAAAACGGGACCCTTGATGCGCATTTTAATTAACTGTCATTTTATCATTAAAATCAGCTTTAAACATTTCAAAATTTTACTAAAGAATATAGTATAAAATAAACAACATATTAGATTAGGTTAGGAACAATAACTATTGTATGACAGCCTTAGCAAATTTGGCTGTGATAACTCACGAAACACCAAATTTTTATTTAAACTAAAGTCACGTATTAAAAGACTGTTCCCAACCATAAATCACCTTTGTGGAGTTGACTGGGCTTTACCTATATTGGGTATTGGATTCGCAGCCCATATTCTAAATAATGCAATAAGAAGTGCTGCTGATTTAAATGCAGGGTTAAAAAAATTTTGGATATTTTACTGTCTTTACTCGAGACGTTGAAGTAGTTCTGCGGCAAAAGTAATGTCAAACATAGCCAACTTATTGGATACAGTGAAACTCGCTGGCTGGCGGTAATGCCAGCACTAGAAAGAATTTTGAAATTGTACGAACCACTGCAAGTACATTTCCTAACGGTTGAAAAATGTCCAATTAAAATAAAAGAATTTTTTGAAGACTTAAATAGTAAACAAATAGTAAAGAAAAGCATTAAATAGTAAATTTATGCACAATCTAGTTAGCACGTTTTCACCGTCCCGCTTTCTCGCAATAGAAATTCTAATTAGTTAGTATTTAGAAGAATGTTTGCATTTTGTCCAACATTTTAACGATTTGGCTCTGGTCAGTTTAGGGTAGACATAGCTCTTTCTCTCTAAGACAAATAAAAGAAAACAAACAAAAAAACGATTCGACATAAGAGGAGTCACATAGGGATTGCAATTCCGTGGTGTTATATGGATCCTGGGACTACGTGACTCATAAATTTTAAGTCCCAGGATGCCCGGGATCTAAAAAATCGTATAGAAAAACCATCCTTATTTTATGCTGCACGATCTGCTGTCGTTTACAAATTCACTCTCTGAACAGTTACAAAGCAAAGATATAATAATTTCTAGCACAAGCGCTTTAATTAAAACTACTTCCTTCCTTTAATTAAAACAACCTCCTTAAACAATGCAGATATGATACTACATTTGAAATTGTTTTTAACAAATGAAGGGATTTTGCAGAACTTTGCGGCATTCGCTTCGATGAAACAACACCAGAAGACAAAGATCTAGCAGAGTAACCAAGGTAGCTCAAAAGCATTTTATTTTTATTTCTAAGTCCTAAGTCCATTTAAATGATTTTAAATATATGTGTGTATAAAAATGTGTATGTAATGTTTTACGAAAAAAATCTTTTTATGTCATTTAAATTCTCGCCCCCTAAGATTTTGGTGAAATGACGCCACTGATTTGATTTGATTTTTTTTAAGGGTTTATGAAGTCTACAGTTACAAATCGATTTTCATGAAGCATGGGTAAAAGGTTTCAAACAATATGAAAAATATTTTAATAGCTAAAAACTATTTTTATATTGTAAAGAAAATTTTTAAAGTTATTATATTGTTCGTGTAAATTATTTAATTATTATTGTAAATTTAATATTGGTATTTATACTAAATAAAGATAATTCAATTCAAAAAATTCAAAAAAAGCTTTTGGAGTACATTAGACAAAGGGTTGGGCAGTGCACCATACAATAGGCGACTTTTCATTATGTTTTTATTTATGTTTGTTGGGAGGTACAACATTCGTTCGTGAATAAATTCCGATGATACTTTGACAAACGATTCAAATATGTATGGCAAGGAGCTGATTGTTTTTTTAGCGATATTGACAAAGAAGTAAGGGGTCCTCTAAGCACTTGTTTTTTTACAGTTCACTACAGTTCACCTAATAATCGAATCGGATGAAAGTTTGTACAAATACATAAGCGTTTGGTCAGCAGCACCATTTCTGAAGCACCATTTCACCAGCAGTTCTGAAGCCCAGCTTTCGTTTTTCACTTCCGCTAAAAATTTTGTTTGCCTTCAGTGCTTTTATCCACATTACAGCCTATAACAATGTAGTGACTAAGATGAAACTTATTGAAAAGTTTTCAATTAGTGTGAGAAGATAATGATCAGCTTTTGGGGCACATCGACTAAAGTGACGGGGGGTTCACCATACAACTGCTGACTTTTCTCACTTTGTTTTTAAAGTTTGTATGGGATCATACAGATTTCGTTCATTAATCAATTTTGATGACACTTTGACAAAAGATGCAGGTTTGAATGACAAAAAACTTATTGGTTGTTGGACGATATTGGGAAAAGTGGTGGAGACCTCCAGAACACTTGTTTATTTGAAATTTCAATATAATCAGCACCTGATAATTGATTTTGGGCTTAAGTGCGGTTAGTGTGGGAAAAAATTTTTTTTTCTTTTAATTTTTATTTTTTTCAAAAAATTTTAACTGTTACATAAAGCTCTGGTATCGACAACAGAAAGGGTATAAATAGAAAGAGTATAACATAATAGAAACAATAATAAAAAGGGTATAGCATAGCGTTTTTAGAGTTTCCCACACTAACTGCACTTCCCCCCAATTGCGGCAAACAATATTGTTTCCATTTTCTATTCGTACAACAGAATTTATGTGTTTTCTTTATTAAACTAATTTTGATGAAACTTCTGAAAAAGTTGGAGATTTATTGAGACCTTGATTTGAGCTTGTCTCGTTAAGACCTTTTCAATGATACCACTCTCGACCCGATTTTTTAATGGACCGTTAACTAGTAAGAATATTCCCAACAGGCATAAAACATAACTTTAACATAACATAACGAAAACGGTACTACATGCATTCCGTTCATAGCAGCGTAGGTACACGGAACATTCAACTACAAATCTATTTTATCCCGTTTAAAACGGGACGATTGAAGTCTAAAATCGCAATAAAACCTACCCTTAAATTGTCGATGGGAGTAGTTGAGTACTTCAAGCTAAATAGGAAATTTATATATTGCCCTTGCTGCCATTTTGTCTAAAAATATGAATTTCTGAGAGTATTTCGGACAAATTGTAGTATTTATTTGAAGCATTGAAATTCATTTGTATTTAATATTTAATCCTATATTTTACATGGTCAAAAGTAAACTGTTTTTTTTTTAAATAAAATGTGTTGTTTATAGGGTTTACAATATGTGTAAGAACACATTAATAACTTTTAAAACCTAGGTCCCACAACAACTTGCGTACCAAGGTGATGATGAACGCTTTTTTTAAACCTCTGCGGATTGAAGACACCTGAGACTATGGATTCCGGCAAACTATTATATTTGTATGCAGTTCGGACAAAGAAGACTTTCTGCATTCTGTAAGTATTACTACGCGGGATCTCGACCGTTTGACTGGTTGCGGTAGCCGATTGCCGTGTGGAACGGGGGTAAAAATAAGTTTGAGGCATGATGCTGCTGATTTCATCTGATCACTGTTGATGACGATATTTGTAAAAAAAAACAACTAGGTCAGCAACAGTGCGCCGATGCTGTAGGGAATCAAGCTTTGATGTCAAAGCTCGATCACCCACTATTCGTATACCCGCTTTTGAACAGAGTCCAAGAGGGCCAAGATGGAAACAGAAGCAGCACCCCAAACTTGACAACAGTACTCCATACAGGGACGAATATAGGACATATTTAGGAGGCCGAGTGTTTTTAGATGTTTAGCCACATCAAATGTGAAATCAATTGAAAACGGTTGTGTTTATTTATAATAATTATTTTTTAATAGTTCATTTTTCAATAGCAAAAATTATTGTAGATCACAAAAAACTGAAACATAGCCATAACATAAGGTGCGTTCGATTTGACTGAAACAACTGAAAAAACAACAACAATTGCATTTAATTTTTCAGTTGCTTCAGTTGTTTCAGTCAAATCGAACACGGCTATAATTGAAGGCACTATTTTTATTTTATTTTAATTTAATATTTTGACAAAATATTTGTTTAAGACTGTCGCTTAGAATCTTAAACCTTGTATCAAATATGAATAAACAAACAAATATACAAAAAAATTTGTTATATTGGCAAATAAAACAAAACTGATAAGATAAACTCAGATAAGGTTTACGTAAGAATAAAGTATATCAATATATGATAACAACAATGTGTTAATGATTAGCACTTTGTTTTTTATTTAAAAACTTACATTTGTTAGTTGTCCCCATCCAGTTGGCCAATATTCTGGAAACCGCCATGGATCTGTCGGATAAGGATCAACTGGAGTTCTATCCCCATGTCTAAATATCTAAAGACACAGAAGGTTCAAAAATTATAAATTATATATAAAAACATTTTTGAATTCAATATTATCTTCATACCACATGAGCGAAAATCAATTCTCCCGTATCTTGAACATTATCACAGCCAATATTATTTGGGTTAATAAATAAAAGACATAACAAAGAACTAACAACCTTAACATAAATTAATGTCATTTTGTCTAATTTTTAAAATAGATATATACCGTAAAATTTTATTTATATGTATTAAAACTAAACTTTCACTTTTTAATTTAACAACTATTAATTTTAAATAATAACATTTTTTTAAGACTACAACAAATTCATGCTGTAATTTGTTCGTGCAATGAAAAACTAATTATTTTTCACAGCTGATGTCAAGTTTTTATTAATTTCACTTTTGTTTGAATTTATATTCGATACAAACAAATAAAATTCTCGCATTGATTATATTTATGTATTAGTACTGCCTGATGCGAATTTAAAAGGCGCTGAAAATAATACAGTCGGTTTACAATATTTTTAGGAAAATTGTGCTAACGACTATTGTCTGTTGTAAGGTATTTTTTGTTAACTTTTTAGCCCTACAACAGAAAGTATCTTAATTGAACACTAGTTTTGAGAATGAATTGTCGAATGCCTCTCATAAGATTCAAAAATGATTTGCTAATAAACTTCACATATACATATTTGATTTTCTCTTCAAGCATATACTTGGGTGATCACGATTGTACTGTATCTGTAAAGGGGCGTTGTATACCTGCAAGCATGCTTGAACAGCACAGCTGTCAAACGTGCTTATATAGCTGCAAAAATGCTTGAATAGTGAGTGGATATAAATCTTTAATTATAAATCTTTCAAAATATATAAACTCACTCACAATTTTTATATTTCCGATTTGTCCCGAAATTATTTTATATTTTTGAAAAACAATGTAAAACATTTAAAAGAAAAAAACGTAACAAGCTCACAATCATAACTACACACAGTTAAACTTAAGCTTGCAAAGAAAAATCAAACATGTTTGATATTTCGTCAAACATTTTTGAAAGATTGAACATGCCGTTAACTACTCCCATACACTATCAAAATGTTTGTTTCATTAGTACACAAGCACGTTTGACAACTGTGCTGTTAAAGCATGCTTGCAGGTGTATTGGCCGCTTTAAATTTTATGCTTGTCAAACAATTTGATCAATTTATTGAAACATTGATTGCTAGCTAATAAGGAACGTGCGTATCTGATTTTTACGGGTCAAGCCTTCAGTATTCAAACTTTTAGCTCTATTTAAAATTGGTTTGACGTTTGTCGTTTAATATATATTAAATCAAATCTTCGATTAGTAAGCAAACACACCAGGTTTTATTAAGTATTCAACCCTTTAATTGTTCCACAACAACACGAAACAATACAGCAAACAATATTCCTAACCAGAATATTCCTTCAACAGCTTCAGAAACTTCAACGGTTTATTGTAGAAATTTCCAGTTCACAACGTTCAAAATAATACACAAATTATTTCTATTCAATAACACTTATAACTTTATTCACAGTAACTAATTTAAAAATCACTTTTATAATTTTAACTTTACTATCGCAGGTTTAAAATAAAACTAATCACTAATCACCAGTTTGGTTTTCAGAAGGGTTCATCGACTTTATCAGCATGTTTAAATCTTATCGTTCAAATCTATCACAACATAGAAAAAAAACTTAAAACTTCGGTTCTTCTGATTGACATAAAAAAAGTCTTTGACTGCGTAAACCATCAAATACTGTTGACAAAACTTAGAAGACTCGGGCTTAAGGGTAATGCATATAAAATGTTTACCAGCTATTTTACCAATAGAAAACAATTTGTTCAAATTAATGGAGATAAGAGCCAACAAAAATTGATAACTGCGGGTGTTCCTCAAGGGTCCATTTTAGGTCCCCTACTTTTTCTCGTCTTCATTAATGATATTCTCAGTACAAACTTACAAGGAATGCTACAACTGTTTGCAGACGATGCAGCGTTAGTCTACGGTGAACTTTCATATTGTGACCTGCAGCAAGCCATGCAAAATGACTACAAGGTACTGCAGAACTGGATGATTGCCAACCAATTAACCATTAATACAAAAAAGACCGAATTCATTGTGTTCTATCAGAGGAACTCGTCAATGGAACACATGATTAACCATATCGTTGTTGGTGGAATGTCAATCAGTTGTGTTAAGGAAGTGAGGTACCTCGGTCTTATTCTTAACCACAACTTAAACTGGGTACCGCACATTGACATGTTGGCGAAAAGACTCTCCGGTCTGGCCGGTGTTCTGAAAAAAGTTAATTTTGCCCTTCCCAGTCACGTATTAAAATCGCTTTACTTTGCGTATTTCCATTCTATTCTTACATATCTAAATCCAATCTGGGGTGCAGCACCTTCCTACAAAATTCGTGAGCTTCAAGTCATCCAGAACCGAGCCATCAAAAATCTATACAATTTGAAATTTAGAACGCACACGGTCGATCTATATAAGGACAACATCTTACCAATTACAGTAATGTTCAACTACGAAACACTGCTTATCATCTACAAAATAATCAACAATTCAACTAAATCAGCATTCTGCTTTAGCACAAATGAACACTTTCATGATCACAGCAGTCGTTCTGCGCAGTTGTTTAGGCCAATATACGCTAGGACTAACCTTACGCAAAGCAGCATATTCAGCAAAGGTCTTACAATCTACAACTCATTACCCGACCACATAAAGTGCGTTACCACGATATCACACTTCAAAAAATTCACTCGAGCTCACCTTCTAAACACCTTCATTACATCTCGCTAAGTCTATGGATATTTTTTTTTTTTCTTCGTGCCGCGTCCAGAAAGTCGTCGTCCTAATACTCTGTCCAGTAAACTGCATTTTTAATTTTTGATTAATTTTGTTACTTTACAATTTGTGAGTAGCTAAACAAGAGTTTGACTCTGACGCGTAATACATGTTAGAGGAAATTTAGGTTTTGAATAATTTTTTCAGTACTGTTTATCTCTCTATAAACCCTCCTTTAATTTTTTATCCCACTTTAATCCCGTTATTCCAATTAGTGCTTGTTTTAAGTTGGTAATTTCCTAGAATAGGTCTACTTTTAAGACCTCTTAGGTAAAAAAAAAAGTTTTCTGTTATATAAAAATATTCTTTTGTACTTTTTATTGTGTCAATAAAAAAAAAAAAAAAAAAAAAAAAAAAAAATCTACAACAGACAATTGCTTATATTCTATTCTGCTTAATTTCTAGAATATTCGAGGTCACTTTAGAAACCTTGATAAAATAGTTGAATATTCGATTACTTTACGTTATGCTGATTTAATTCATAAAATCATTCAGTTTTATTTATTGTGACCCAAATTCCACGAAATACAACAATCGTCTGAATTTTTCTGTAATCGTAACAATATAAATGAAATTATGATGGCATATATTGCACTTCGTATTACAAAACACTTGATTTAAAAGTGATCTTAAGTGTGGCAATTTGCTAAAGTACCAATGTCCAGCTTCTTTTTGTTTGTCGTATTCATTCTTGAGCAGACGTTTGTTCGTTTTGGTTGCATGTAAAACGTTATAAATTCTTTGGGTTTAAAGAATTCTGTGGCCGTAGATTAGGTATTAGATTTCTCTAGACCACTCTATCTGAGTCACGATAAAAAATTTCTCTATCAGGAATATTCAATATGACAAAATATCTAGTGAAATTGTGTTTCGCACAATCACTTCTTTGCTTAGAATTGAACGTTGTTTTAGTACGTTGTTATATAAGATTTTATTATTTCAGTTTAAGGCAGAACAAATTGCATTATGTTGATCGGTAGTAGTTCGATCATATTTTTTTTTGTATTATTGTAGCGTGATTTGAAATACCTATATTTACTTCCTTGTTGATTTTACTTTATTTTCAGGAACTCACTTTCCACCGTCTAGTCATAGCGAGAACAAAGATAATGTACAATTTTACACACAAAAATAAAGTATTTTGCGTGTTGTGGATTGATTCACGGTGATTATAGAGTTACCTAACAAAGTATCTGATCAAAATTTTATGAATCAATATTTTTTATTATAAATTGACTAAAGCTATGAACTCCGGCAACAAAACAAACTACCTATTATATTTTTCTTACATAAGCATATTTTTATTTCTTATAATTCAAAAACAAAATTTAAATTTCTTGATTTACATAAACGGTTTACTTGTAATTAAAGTATTTGTTTTATATTACTTTAATAGCCGTTAAAAATTTTAACATTAGATTTATATATAAATTAAAATCAATTATTTTGTCCATGATACTTTAGGAATATCAAAATGTTCCGTTAAACTATCCAAGTGTTGATTAAATTTTTCTACTCTTTGCTTGTGAGTCATAGATGCCTTTTCCATAATACGTTTGTTTTGCTATAATAAATAAAGATAATATAAACATTTATGCATTGGTGTTTTGTTTTGTCTTAATTTGAAAAATTTTATTTCCCAAATGAATGTTATCTTTCAAAAGGTCCTAAATGCAGGTCTTAGAACAGCACGGCAAGTCTAGCCAGCATTCGAAATAGCGTTTTTCTTCAGTCGTAGTTAAATAAATTGTCACAATTCTACATATGTACTTGCAACGAAATACAAAATAAAATGACATTCAATCTCATTCCTACACAATTTTTCAATAAGAAAACTCAAATCAACATGTGATATCGTTTCCAAGAAAAAGGGACGAAAAACATTAAATAATAGCGTCGATTATAATAATTCTAATAATAGAATATTCGAAAAATTAAAATCGGACAAAGTGTGGGGTCTCTCGAACAACTATTTATATAAAACTTCAATAATTTTTATTCATGGAATTCAAATATGTTCAAACTTAGTATAAAATGTTTTTGTAATGTTTCCAACTTAGCAGCTTGGCTTTTTGCAATTTCTTCTTGAATACTGCAGAGTCTTTCAGGCTGAGGTATTCGCCATAAATATAGCATCGATGCGAGGGACGGAGCTTAAATGGTTTTGAAAGGTTATTAATAGTTTAACTGATAGCCGGCTGCTCTAAAAGTTCTGGGAAGCTACACTATTATGTCAAAAATAGTGAAAGAATGTTCAAGGCCCTTGAATTATCTCGGACTCAAGAACAGCATATAACTGATATAGATAGCAGTGCAAAGTGGGAATCTCGGGTACGAAAATCTAACGATATAGCAAAGAGATCTCCACGGAAGCTCATATTCCCTAAACAAGCAATTGGTATGCCGAAAGATAAAATAAGATCGCTAGTCGAACAGGTTTTTTTCAATCCAGTATTTCCTAATGGAGGGACACAGAAGACTGCAAGGTTTCCAAGATGTTCACTCTAGAGTTGAGCCGGCAAATGACAGGATTTATGTTGAATCTGCCCTGCTCAGACTGCAGGCTAATGGTGGGACTTACTACTATGAGGTCACCTTCACGTTAACAAACATATGGTACGGCTTCAGGTAAAAAAATGATCCAACATTCCGTTTTTGTCTTGAACATGATGAAGCGGTCCCTCACATTGTGGGAGAATGCTTGGCGCTCCCAGGGCGGAATGTTAGGATCAAACTATCTAAGAATAGAATATTTTTACAAAGCAGACTATTCAAGGCTATTGTATTTTTTTCAAAAAGGTTTCAGGTCTTGAATATGAAGATGGCATTAAGGACTTAGCAGTCTACATGTCAGGCTATAACTACATGATTGCCTCACCCCAAAAAAAATGTTTCCAACAGTTTTGCATATCAACATTCAGGATATCACTTCCGGTTAAATATTTTGTTGTGGAATTTTTTTAAGGTCTTTATACTAGACAGTTTACAGCGTCATACATAGCTAACATAACATGCGACTTACATAAAATGTTGTCAGCAGGCTTCACTCATTATATTAAATTGCGAGAGGGAGGGGAGGGAGGAGGTTGTCTACCATACAACTGGGAAAGACTTGCTATTTTATTTCGGTTCTGGCCTTTAAATTAAAACAAAGATAAAAGCATTTATGTGTACTACAAGTCAGTCAATAATATTTTAACATTTTCTCAGTTAATTGCTTTGTTGCGTCACACAATATCAATTAATAATACATGTTTCTGTCTACATAAATTATGAAAATTTAAAGCTCATTAGTCAGTATTATATTGTTACGATTACAGAAAAATCCAGACGATTACGGTCACTTCTAGGAAAATCAAATCAACAAAATACTACAACAAATTAATGAAATGAATAGTGTTGTTGTTGTACTTTTTAGAACTTGGGTCGACAATGAATAAAATTGAATGATTTTATGAATCAAATCAGCATTACGTAAATTAATCGAATATTCTACTATTTTCTCAAGGTTTCTAAAAGTGATCTCGGATTATTTAGAAGGTTTGCAGAAATGTATATAAGCAAATTACCTCTTGTAGTTTTGAATTAGTTTTATTTTAAACGTGCGACAGTGAAGTTAAAATTATAAAAGTGATTTTTAAATTAGTTTTTGTGTAAAGTTATAAGTGTATTAAAGTTATAAGTGTTATTAAGTAGAAATAATTTGTGTATTATTTTGAACGTTGTATTACTGGAAATTTCTACAATCAACCGTTGGAGTTTCTGAGGCTGTTGAAGGAATATTCTAGTTGGGAATATTTTTTGCTGTATTGTTTTCCTATTGTTGTGGAACAATTAAGTTGAATACTTAATACAACCTGGTGTTTGTGCTTGCTAATCAGTGATCGAACTCAGAAGGAGATTGAGAATTGCGTATATCGAATTGAGAGTAAGGCCAATTAGAAGGAAGGTTGGAAAAACGTAACAATATGTAGACATATGTAAATTTATGGGAGGTGGAGTTATTGTCTGTAGTTGTAAAGAAATTGTTTATTGAGATGAATGATGATATATGAAAATTGTTTGACTTGAATTTTTTTTATTGAGATTATATGGGGAATTTTTAATTTGTGTACGATGAAAGGGATAATAAATGAAGAAACAAGAGATGGAAAATTTTACAATTTATACTCGATCTTTGTTCGATCGGAGGGCATTATATATTTTTAAATCAAAGAAAAAAACATATTCGGAAATGCAAAATTCATGATATAAGCCCAAAGAAAATTTGTTTCATGGAAATACTTTTTCAGTGCAACGATGGTGTTGTAGGAAAAGTTTTGGTAGCCAATTCGTATAGCAATTTTTTTAACAGTTACAAAGGGAAAAATGGTTGAACGCAAACCTGACAATAATTCTCCGTACAAATATAGAACTAGGCATTTTGGGTAGTGTAAATAACAGGGAACGTTACGTCATACCATCAACTGCTTAATATAGTTCCAATCGATTACTCGCGGACAACTGATATTACGTGGCACTTGATATCAGGCTTAGTATTAGGAGCAATCTTATCTGGTTTGGTTTAAGACTAACCCTTATCATGGCAAAACTATGCTTTTTATTATTGACCACCAACAAGCCTCGAATTATGAATAACGACTTCTAAAGAACATACTGAGCATTCCAACAAACTGGACTATCGCTTCAGAACTGGAAACGTGTGCACGCTCAACCTGCCCGATACTACCCATTCAGCCAACAGAGGCAGAAAGATAACATATGGTTACCATCGATCGGTAACAGAAACGAACACACTCATTTGCTTCACTGTTCATAGAATAGAAGAAATAGTTCTTTCGAACAAGATTTCATTTGGGTCCATTCATTATAGAAACTTAATCAAATTCAATCTAACCAATAGGACGATTTTATTTTTAACTCTCTCCTTCATAGTTATACATGCACTTACTGAAAGAAAGACCATCAGTGATGACGGCTTCTATATTGCACAGCCAGAGCTTGTGAAAAAATTTCACGTGTAAAACGTTGGATCACGAGTAAGTCGGTCCTAAGGTCTAAGCGAAAGCTGTCATATCTTTTATGGAAAAATTGAAGGTTTGAATTCGCAATAAAAATAATGGCGAAAGAATGACTGAATTTACAACACCTAATAATTTGATAAATTCTAGTTAATTTTTCTACACAAATTTAATCTTAAGAAAAGTTAGGTCTCTCTGTGTAGACATATTTGGAGAGGAGTAAGTAAAACATGTTAGGACGCCCAGACAACCTCTTCTAAAACTTGCGAATGAATCAAAACGGAACACCAGGCCTACAGAAGAAAACTAAAGCTGAAGAAGCAAATGGTCGCATCAGAATGCCGAGTTTCACATTTAGACTGGTGATTATCTTTAATGCTTTTATAATAATGTTACAAGTTTATAATCTAATTTAATTATAAACTCAAAATTTCAACAATCACACATAATCTGTGTTTTGTGCTGTTTGTTGGAGATTCAGTTTTCATTCAATAGTTGCGCATGAGGTCTTGTGTTGAGCTAAAAATGATTCAAATTAATTTAAAAAGTGTCGGACCTATGATGTAAATTACGGAAAATCACCAAAATATACGGTGATAGAAAATTTTTAAACTTTTGTTGTTTAGAACTCGTAAATATTATCTATACAAAAACATGCATAGTACCACACTAACTTATTTTTAAAACAATACATAATATCGTGCTTTGCTATCTGTTGTTGAATGTGTGTACCGTGAACAATATAAATAAATATTTTACGCATTGTTTTCTATTAACCTTAATCTTAAAAAAAAACAAATAAATAAGATTATATTACCATTTTTTCCTGCATGTCTTTGAAAGTTTTTTCAGCTTTAGTCAAGGGTCTACCGCTCGGTTCAACAGTTCTCATTTTAGCAGTTTCTTCAACCATTTCAACAGTTTTCTCAATTTTTTCCGTTTCTTTGTTTCTCTTTTTTTTCTTCTTCTTTTTCATATCCACATTTACTTTGAGTTTTAATTTTCCTTTAGCAACTTTATCATATTCTCCATCTGCCATTTGTTATGAAATTGTTTTGTTTATTTAATTTTTATATTTTAAAAATCAAAATTTTTATTTTGGTTTAAAAGTACTAAAAATTTTGTCAATATGACATATCACTTTTAGAACTACACAGTTAAAATCATAGATGAAATATTATGTTCGATAGTGTGACCAGCATAAAATTAATTTTGTTATAAAATCGCGCTACATACCTATGTAGTGTTCGGGTACAGACATTGTGATAAAAAAATGATGATTTTTCTATACTGAGACTGTGTTCCAATCCATGCTAATTAGTACTAAAATTCTAAATTGAAATAGTCAAAAATTTAGTTGACTATTTCCGCCATTTAATTCTAAATTTTTATGCCTTATATAAACATATAATATAGCAACTCAATATTTTATGTTGAAATCTCCTCGTCGGACAGACCGTATATAATTCTAGTTTTTAACATTAAATGAAAAAACAAACAAAACAATGTTTAACTGTCAATTTAGAATATATTTGAATTGGAACGATGAAATTGCCAATTTGACAGTTTTAGTACAATTTAGAATTTTGGTACTGAATAGCATGGATTGGAACACAGTCTGAAAATAATTTCAAACGCACTATTTATTATAAAAATCAACTTTTTAGTTGCTTTTAAATGTCAAAATATTTTGAATTTAGGTGTCTATAACACTATATTATTTTGGTTGTTTACGCTTTTTATTTGGTTTTGTTTATTGCTTACATTTTTGTGATAACTATTCTTGACAAAATTGGTTTTGTGTTTTCGTGATAAATATATCCTTTGTAATCAAATTAATTGTAATAAAAGTGACGTATAAATCCATTTTATTTCTTTTGGCTGTTCGGTATAGTTTGACGTAATATTCAACGAAGTGGAGTTAGAAGCAAAAAATTTTGACGTTTAATAACGTGACTTTTTTTATCATTTTCCTGTACCGAACACGCTCATAGGAATGTTATAAAACAAATTATGATTTTTTTCTGTCAGTTGCATAGTATTAAACGAACTCATTTATCATTAAAAAAACAATGGTTTTGGTGGTTTTAAATGTCAAAATGTTTTGAATTTAGGTGTCAATAAAAAATTTGTTTGAGGTTGTTAACGCTTTTTGTTAATGTTTACATTTTTGTGGTAACTATTTTTGATAAAATTGGATTTGTGTCTTGTTGGGTCGTGCTAAATGATAAAAAAAAATCACGATATTTTAGTAAAATTTGTTCCGTTATCTTCACTTCGTTGAATTTTCTCGCTACGCCCGTATTTTAAACCCTCATATACGTATATAATTATCATTCTGTACTCTTTCTACAATATACATATATTTTATTTGTATCGAATAATCGGTTGTGTAATAAATGCAGTTTTTAGCTTAAATTCTCAATCATAGATCGCTCTTTAAACTTAAAAAAAATTTCCCTAAACAATGTTTTGATCTAAATGCGTATGTTCAACCCTACTAAACAACGCCGGCGAATCAGGAAATTTTCTAAGGAATTTCATGATAAATGTCAAATCAAAACAAATGTTAAAAACACGAATAATAATATTTTGAATTAAATTAAAATTAAATATGTCATATACATTTAAAATGAAGTTAATCGATTACTAATGATTTTCAAATATAGTAATTATTAATTGTACATCTTTTTCATCATTTTGAGGACATTTAATATTAAAAGAAAATTTAATAAAAAAATGGCAATGTCAAGTTGGATGATTCGCAATAGAAGTTTGAGATCAAAAGGTAGTAATGTATTAAATGAATAATTGATTTTCATTCAATGAAATTGTTAGATCATTGTATTTTATTAGCAATAGTTTGAATGTTGGTTTTTGAATTAGTTTTCATTTAGACATATGACAGAAGTATGATACACATTTTTGTTGAAAATGTAAACATTGAAGTCTTATTTTTTTCCTACAAACTCTTTTGATTAAAATTTTATGAATTAAAATTGGTATTATTTTTAAGGGCGACCACCACCTGAAGATTGTTATCGACTTGATACAACAAAAAGTCCATCTGAAAATGCATATGATATTTATTTAAGTCTTAGCTCTCGAATGACGAACGAAAATAAACGATTAAGTTTGTTAAATGCTTTAGTTAAGTTAGTTGTACAAAATAAGAATGATTGTCTTGGATTTACAACCGAAGAATTTTATTACTGGTGAGTACCCGTTTTAAATTTAGTAGATATAAAAAAAAATTTGTAGTGATATCTTAGGAGTGCTATGAAGATACCTTATAACACTATATTCACATAGGCTATTGACCAGATTATGAGTATTGATTTTGTAAAACAAATGTATCATTTGTGTTAAAAATTAACAAACATAAATGGTAAAATTTTCAAAACTATTGAGATGGTTTTTATATTGATTTAAAAAATAAGGTTAAATATTTGACATACATATCCGGGTCACACATCTTTCGATCTTAAATTTTTTTAAATACCGATATAATTCGTAAGTTCTAACAGATTTTGATAATTCCTATTTATTACATAAATTGTTAGTCATTTAACATCCGTAGATATCAGATTATCTTATGTTTTGGATTGAATTGAATAGAATTCACAAAAACGACATCGTTAATTTGATCTAGATGTATAAAGAATCTGGAAATATTTAGCACAAGTGCCAAATATTTGGATTTCTACTAATAAAATTTCTTTTGAAATAGAAAATTCTACCCCGTTTAATATCGAGTTCTGAAAGCTTCAATATATTTCGCACATCGTGAAAATTAGCATGAAATGTAAGTTTTCGTATTAGCATGAAATGTATGAAGTCCGCTAAAAAGTATAGTATTATTCCTAATTTCGCAATTGTTACCTTTTTACCAGTGTCAGATCGCAATGAGTTTACTTAGAAGTTATCAACGACAGCATTGGAGCACAAGAATTCTCCCCATTTAAGTCTAAAAAAAATCCCTGACAAACAGTGGAAATGCAGTGAAGATGCATCACCCTAGATGTGGCAGTCCGTTACGAAACCTACTGGTAGCGGGATTGTCGTAATTGAAGATCGTGTCAGACCAGAAATGGCGCATCGTATATTTACAGTAGTCTCTACGTCTTATTCTAAGGTTGTAGCAGAGATGACGGACCGGTCTTAAAACTGCGTTGATCGCACGTTTGGATGAGGAGGTTGATATCTTACTGAGGAACTTTTTCTTTAGTAATGTGAGAAAACAAACCAGGTTTAAAGAGACTATTCCTATTCCTAAGCTTGTTCTATGGAATGGAGTCAGTCTGCGAGTGAAAAAGTTAAGCTAACATCCAAAAACGGTCAGAGCATCGTTGTACATATACCGGTCTTTCAAACGATTCTGAAAAAAGTTCTAGATTAAAAAGATACAATCTAGGCACGCACACAACGGGATGAAAGATCTACAGTGAATTAAAAAAAATAAAGCCAATAGCTACCTAGTATACTCACCTGTGGCATTGTTGTAAAATCTGCTCAGGTTATAAAAGAACTTGATGAGGCCCCACTATGACAATTTAACTATGGACAACAAGACCACAGCAGAAGCTGCATCTAATGCGAAGAGATCTAAAACGGTGAAGACAAAAGACAAACTTCCAACTGAACTTGAAGCAATGGTTAGTATCTCATTTGATGATTACATTACAGTGACGTCGAAAAATGGAGCTAGAAATATATCAGGTAAAAGAGACATGGACGTTCAGGGTAATTCCTCAAATCAAAATGTGGCAAATCTTGTCGAACAAAACTTTTTATTGCATGATACGGGGCCTTGCAATCTAGTTAGTGCTACGTAAACGTTATTAGAGCTCCTACATCTGTACTCTCCAAGAAGTGAAAGTCTATCGACAAAGCTGAAGTAATAGGTTAGTTCTTAAATATATCTAATTGGTAGTTAACGCTACTATAAATCTTCTTTCGTCAGGTTGGTTGAATTTTCAGGGCATTTGAATAAGTGGTCTACAATGTGCGGCGTGCGCTCACATGCGGGACATTTGTCAACAGTTTGGGGATCAACTCTGCTCATGTAGATATTAAATGTTCAAAATATGAACTAAGATTAAAAAAAAATGCATAGAGCCTGTTTCAAACAAAGAGCACTTTAGAAGGCATTATTCATCTAAAGCATGCACTAATGTAGTTTAACAAACTCCCTATCACTGTTAAATCTGAACATTATGCAAATTTTTATATAAGCTAAAATCGTACCTCTTTGAAATATATGATATTGAACCACTTTTCAAAACAATGTTAAATATTTTTGTGATTTTTGATGTATAATAAATAATCTTGGAAAATTCGTTTTTAATTTTAACAATTTAAATTATAATCGCGCAAATGTTTCACTTCGTCTTTTGATCCTTTTATCTATTGACTAGAAAAATTTCACTATTTTTATTTTTTTGTTATAAACAAAGTTCCCCTATAACGCGAGTATCTTTCTGTAGTCTTATTATCAACATTAATGGGATGATCAAAATTGTTTCAAATGGAACAGAAAACTGAAAAAGTTAAGATCTAATGACAAGAAACGTCTTAAGAAATCCAAGTACACAAATAATGCCGACGACTGAATCGTTTATCGTGAAAGTCAAAGGAAATATAAATTAGTATTAAGAGTGTTAGAAAGAATTGTGAAGTATGGCAGCAAGGTTTCATTGCACTCTTATGGGGCACTCAATTGCACTTTAAATGCCTAAGAGGCTTATTGATCATGCAAACTGGGATATATACATTATGCTTTGAACACAATTCCCGTGCAGCAGCTTTCCGCTGTGATAAATTAACAACCAACTGTATCTTCAAATAAAGATAATTGTGTAGTATCGTGGTTGGGAAAGTGATGAACATAAGATATCTGATCTCGACAAAAAGCTAAATTAGAACATCCATTTATCAAAAACAATTGATACGGCTATCATCTCATTTTGGCAACACCGTCGATCTTTTAGATTTAGTCAATCTCTTAATTCAAAAATTATCTAATGAATCTACATAACAATAATCAGACCAATACATGTTTTCGCATTTGTTGTTTGCTGGCCAAAGACTGAAAAACAGTTGTAGGTATTAGTGGCATAATGCGTACTATACCAACCCTGGTGGTGGACGCCATGTTTGGTATAACTACTTTACATCTACATGTAAAGGACGTTGCTAAAAGGACTGCCTACAGATTATATGTGGCAGAAAAGTGGGTGATATTACGGGCAGATCCTTAAATGAATATACATAGTGACGTCATGACCAAATTGTATTACTTTGAAAAGCCCGTTAGACTGATCGCTTCGACTGGACCTTCACCAAGATCTCTGTATTCTATGCGGATGACTTGCGGTCGAAGGGAAATACAGAAACTGTTCTGTACACGAAATCGAATAACGTTATAACCAGGTACTAATTTCCTCTTGAACGGTTCTGTTCACGTGATTAAAGCATTTAAAATTTTATACAATTGATCTTACTAATATATGTTATATATAATTATTTAACAAAATAAAATTGAATCTTGTTTCAGCATAAGTGCGAGTTTAACCCATAATTTAACGCAAATTAAAGCAGCCGCTTTACGTGCTTTAAGGCATTTAATTATAACACCGAAAGATATTGAAATATTTAATGTTTTACAATTGCCACATCTGGTTTGCCGAAGTTTAGATATTTTATTAAAGAATGAAGAAGAGCGTGCGCAATCATTAAAATTAATAAGAAGAATGTTAGCGATTTCACCAGAAACGATAAGTCCTACTGTAGTAAGATGTTTGGTTGCACTTGGTGAAAGTGGTGTAGAAGATGGAGATCGTATGCTTCGCGCCTGTTTGGCTATACTTTGTGAATTTGGTAACAATTTTAAGTTCATTTTTGTTATTTTAATATATTTAGTATTTTGTTTTTATTTGAAGGCGTTTTAAATCCAACTCTAATGGTCATGTGTGGTGGAGTGAGTGCAATTACTCGTAATGTTCTTGAATGCCACAGTCCACGTATTGCAGAGAGCTTATGTGGAGTATTATTAAATTTACTTGAATGGCCTCATACTAGGAATATTGCCGGCGTTCGGTTGGATTGTTTAGCGGCTCCATATTGTGATTTTACCTATCGTCTTGGAATAATGGATAAAAATAAAGATGCAAGAGATCTACGATTTACATGTAGTCGTTTAGCGTTACTTTCTGTTTTGAGAAGTTGGGCTGGGATTATTGAATTTTGCGATCCAAATCGACCATCAGGGCTTAAAGCAATTGTAGATGTGCTCTATTTAAATCAACTTGAAGTTAGAGTAAGTTACATTTAAAATTCTCGATATAATATAATTTAAAAATCATAATTTTTTTGTATTATAGAAAGCGATTTTAGATTTGTTGTATGAGTTATTAGGTCTGCCGCAACCTGTTTGGACTGATGAATATACAGTTGCATTATCAGTCGTAGATCCAGCAGATTATCAAGATTCCTGGAGATTGAGTGAAGGTTTTGTTGCGATGGAAGGTCGTTTTGTTCTTCCGACGTTAGCAAATCGTGTGCCAAATGTTTGTGAAATTCATTTAGCTGTACTTCTTTATTGCTTCTTAGAAACAGGTCTATTGAATGCTTTAGTTGAAGTTATTGTTTCTAGTGATACATTTATTTCTGTTAGGGCAACAGTTTTATTAGGTAATTTTGTTTGCATAGATTTATGCCACAGAAATTTATAAGCAATATTTTTTTTTTATTTAGGAAAACTACTTCAATTAATGCATACATTACTACCAGCTGATATATGTAATAATAGCCCTGCCCTACCAACCTTAATTACAAAAGCTACAGAAGGTAATCATCTTGCAAGAGCAGCAGTTTCAGCTTTGCAAAGTTTTCATCAAATGTTAAGAAATCGGCCTGCCTCTTGCAGTTTATTTTTGGATAATATTATACAAAGTGGCAGTAAGTAATAACCCTTTTTGAAGTTTTTAGAAAAGTACTCTAACTAAAAATAGATGTTAAATTCCTTTCTTCTAATTATATATGTATAAGAAAAATATTTTTAGAGCTTAAATACGAAGAAGCAAAAGATTAACTAACTACAAACACAACTATTATTTTTAAATTTTAACTATTTATCAATGCAAAAGTTCAACGAAAAATTTGTCCATTTATCGTAATTCATCCAACTTCTTCTGATTCGAGCACAAAATCTTAAGTGACTATATCAGGTTTTATTATTTATTCAAAAATTTTTTTATTTTTAAACAACTGCCTATTAATATAGCAACAATTTTCTTTAACAAAAATATTCGTTTGAGAGATCTAGTAACCTCAATGCTTGGATATAGAAAATTACAATCTAAACACAGCACGGACCGTGATAGTAAGATTGGTTTTTGTTTTTCTAGATTTGTAATTTGTTTTATGTTGATCTACGGGTGTGACAACCCCGCGTACTCCAATCCCTGCTATTAACATACGAGCTCACGTAAGATGTCACATACCACTAACATTAAAAAACAAAAATTTGCCGACTTCAACTCCTTAGAAGACATGTTGTTGTGGGACCTTGGTTTTATCTGTTGTTGTGCCACATTGTAATGCCTACTATACAACACATTTTATTAAAAATAAATCGATTGAGGACACCGAGTTTTATTGACGCGCTCTTCACGATCGCAATTATATGATCGTTCCAGAGTAAGTCATTGAAAATTGTGACTCCCAGTAAACGAATGCTTTCACATTCGTTGGAAAAACATTTTATAAACTAAAAACCGGTTTATAAATAGGAGAAAAATTAAATCGATGTTTAATCCAGAAATACCAAATTAAAACTATTTGAATCACAACATAGGTATATAAAATAAATTTTCTTTTAGATATAATTAACACGAAAATATTCAAAAGGGAATTGCTCACACAAGAAAACTTGGCATTTCCATTGAAGCTTGGAACATTGGAAAGAAAAAGATTAGATTCAGATGGATCTAATCCAGCTACAACACATGAAACACGCGAAGAATCATCATCTAGTTTTTTCACCGGTATAAAACGATCAAGTTTTAAAAGAACAAAAATTCTACATTTATTTGATGGTTACAAAGAAAACGAACGTTTGTTGAGATTATCCAATGTTTTATTAAAACAAGATGGGGCAACTTGGGATTGGGATATAATAATAACAATATTAAAATCGGATGTTCTTGTAAAATTCGATGATTCACATACTAAATTTATAAAGAGGCTTGTTCAATATTTTAAACCAAGTAGTAATCGATTTTCACATCAAGATTTGGGGCACGGTAGACATATATCATCATGTGTAACAGCTGGAGCTGAATTAATTGATTGGCTTTTGCAATCAACTCATGAAGTAATAAACACATTTAGACTTTTAAAATTATATAAATTTATTTTATTTATATTTATTTGAAGCTTGAACCACTTAGATTGTTAACAGATTTATTTTCTGATATAAGCGGTCAGTTATTGGCTATTTCAACATCCCGAAGTGCGCATGAATGTTTGTTTAGTCCACAACACATGGGAAGCACAATGTGTCAACAATATTTTTTATTTATTGGGCGAATGTGTAAAGTTGAAAAAGGAATTAATATTCTCAAAAATACAAATGTATTTAAACAATTAAAAGATTTAATTGAATCAACAAATCATGTATCATATATAAAGCTTATTGTTTCGGGATTGGATTATACGCTAGATCTGGACTCATTTCCTAGAGCAATATTACGTATGTTAATTGTAAAACTTTGGAATGTAATTATTGTTTTACAGATAACTTTTTTTCTAGTAAAAGCGTTAACTTCATCAAAACTACGTACAGGCCGCCTTTATGCAACCCAATTTTTATTGATATTACTTAGAGCTAAAATACCAAATTTTGAAATATGGGGACTACCCTTATTAATAGGACAAATAAAAGATAAGGAACGGAGTGTAGTCTTGGCAGCCCTTGAAATAATCGATGAAGCTTGTCACGAAAGAGTGAGTTTGATTTTTGAAAACGACTTCCATTTTCTTGAACATTTAATTCTATAATAAATTTTAATTCTAGATATATCTTGAAGAATTGGTAAGAATATGGCCTAATCTAGAAATAACAGGTGATCCTGGAAAATTAATAAAATCGAGATTTTATTCGATACCACGAGGACTTAATCACACGAATGCGAAAATAAAAGACGAAATCGAAAAATGGAAAAACGAGTACAATAAAAGGTAAATAATTGTTTGAAGAAATCAACTCTAAGAATTTGAATAATCTTTTTTATTATAATTAATTATTTACTAACGTAATGATGTGTTCTATTTTAGATATGTTCTTTTAATCGAAGCAGATACACATGCAAGCATGACTCTACATTACAAAAATGAAGACGGCACATATAACCGACGAACTTGCTCATCACGACCCATAATTATCCCACCAAATATATTGCCTCATTTATATGGTCAACTAGTTCAAACATCTCAGGGAATGTCAGAATTACAAAAACATGGTAATTTATTACAATTAGTTGAGCAATTAAACGTAACTAAATGTCATGATGAATCGGAGAGTGTAGTCCTTAAATCATCTTTATGGGCTTTGGGGCATGTTTCTACGAGTACAGAAGGGGTTGAGTTTTTAAACGACCCAATGTCAAGGTAATGGACATTTAATGTTGGTCTATATTAAAGTTAACATTTTGTTTGCTTACAGAGTTTATGAAAAAATTATATACCTTGCAAAACACTGTGATATATATTCAGTTCGTGCAACAGCATTGAACGTTCTCGGTTTAATTGGTAGCACAAACGCTGGAGCTAATATATTATATAAATTGGATTGGTTTTGTGTTAGACATGATCGAAGTACGTATTGGCCGGTATGTCAACCAGAAGATTGGCTATCAAAACATTTATCGCCGATGCGGCATCAGATTGGAGAAATGCCTCCCTATAATTATACTGGCATTGATGAAGGTGATTTTTTTAGTGACGGTTCAAATTCGTTTTATTTTGATGATAGTATTGGAAATAATCGTGATGAGAGTAGCAATGGTAACGTTGATAAGACAAACAATGGTGAAATTGGAACAACTGCTAGATCAAAAACTCTACCTGAAAGCTCTATTTCACAAAAACGACGACATACAGCTTCATTATCAGAATCCAAAACTACAGAAGGCTTAAGTTTACTAACTGCTACTCAATATCAATCAACTTTACGAACACGTTTTAATTCGGGTACAGATTCTAACACATCAGGTGTTAGTAGTTGTGATTCGATATTTGGAAAAATTTTTATTTCTGATTTACAACAAACAACACTTAGTCCTATTCCAAGTTCCTCTAATTTATTAGAAGTTAAAAAACCTAATGAAGAACGATTTAGACGAATATCATTAACAGGAGTTCCTTTACGTGAAAATACAATAAGTCCACAAGATTTGCAGGGATATGCAACGTTACGATTATTAAGGCGGCATTGCCGTCCAATGTTATCAGAATCGGCAGCAGACGAATTAGCAGAAATAATAGATAGTGATAGTGTTGTGATAAGAAACAAAAAACATTTGACTTCGGAACAACACAGAAAATTAAAAGTAAGAAGTCTGGATAGGCATGGACGATTGTTAACTGCAGGGTAAGTAGTTGTTAATTTTATTATTTTTAGCGAAATAACCGAACAAAGTATCAATAAAAAATATTGTTTTACATTTCCCCGTATTTGGTTCAATAGCCCGATTTCAAGGAGATAGTAAATTTCAATTTGACCGTTTTTCGTAGTCCGTGTATGTATGATACCAAATTGTGTAAAGCGTGACATTCGATTTTGATTAAATAGGAATTTTAAGAAAAAGGTACATGTAAACCAATCTACGAAAGAAAAGTTCGATGGTGTGTTAATGAATAAAACTAACTTCTCGTTCTGCAAACGAAATCCCTAATATACAATCTTTCTTAATTTTTCGAGAGGTCAAGTTCTCTACAAAGAAAACTCGAGAAACGTCATTATTTGGATGTATTTTATTTCATGTTTTTGTTTTTCACCCTTTTCCTTGGAAAGAATGTAACGTTGATTTTAGTTTTGAAAATATGGAGGGGCTGAAATCTCACAGCTCTGAGATATCAAGAGTTCGGTCTGGGTTAAGGATTTTGATATAGTTTTCGGCAAAAAACTTTTATGAGGACATGGTTTTTAGTGTTGAGCAGCGATGTATATCAAACATAACTCTTTGTTAAAACTTTGGTCTTTCAGACCGAAGTAATATTGTATAGAGGAAATTGAGGTTGAATACAATTTGGTTTTGTATGTATTTCATTGGAATTACATAGAATCATAAAAATCTCTACACAATGGCATTGTCATTAGTTTAAATTATTATTTTGTCCAATGGTATGAATGATTCGATTTGCAGCTGGTACGATTATGGGAATTTAGGAATAGAGCAGCTAGGTTTGTTTAATCAAAATGTAACGTGAGTTAATTTATTTGCATTCACTTTTATTCGTCAATTTCTAAACTGATGATGAATTTTATTCAAATGTTTTGTAATTTTTTGGAAGCAGTTGGGGGATTGTAGTGAAGTACTAAATTGGTTGTGTCATTGCCGAATGTCGAAACTATTGCCAAATGTCGAACTGACGTTCGAGTATTACACGTCTTTTTTCTAGAAGTGGTATAAGTATTTTGATCAGTTTTTTTTAAATCGCTGAATCTATTCGCCTCGCCTTTCTTTAAATCCAATCGCAAGATATTGTTGGCAAGATGATTATAATGATTATAGGTCAGTGTGATGCAACTTGAATTTCTTCTTCAGGTTTTTGTATCATTGATCTTTAAAATATGGTTGTTGTAAATAGTACAGTAAAATATAGTTGATCACGTATTCTTTTCGAAATGCTTGCTGATATTGATATTAATATTGTTACGTTTTTCCAACCTTCCTTCGAATTGGCCTTACCCTGACCTTACTATTTGATAAACGCAATTCCCAAATCTCTTTAGAGTTCGATCACTGATTAGTAAGCACTAACGCCAGGTTTAATAAGTATTCATCTTCTTAATTGTTCCACAACAACAGGAAAACAATACAGCAAACAATATTCCTAACTAGAATATTCTTTCAACAGCTTCAGAAACTCCAACGGTTGATTGTAGAAATTTCCAGTAATACAACGTTTAAAATAATACACAAATTATTTCTACTTAATAACACTTAAAACTTTATTCACAATAACTAATTTAAAAATCACTTTTATAATTTTAACTAATCTAATCTACAACAGACAATTGCTTATATACTATTCTGCTTAATTTCTAGAAAATTCGAGGTCACTTTTGAGAAACCTTGAGAAAATATTAGAATATTCGATTATTTTACTTTATGTTGATTTGATTCATAAAATCATTTATTTTATGTTGACCTTAATTCTAAGAATATGTACAACAACAACAACAACACCATTCATTTCATTCATTTGTTGTTACGTTTTGTTGTGATTTGATTTTACTGGAAGAAACTGTAATCGTAACAATATCAAGCTGTCTAAATACGTTGTAGTGCAGTTGTTGACCTTGCCAAACAGGCACTGGAGCATACAACACTTCTAGCACACCCTGATCAGAACTCATTTTTTGTTTAAATGTGGATGCTTCAGATATTGCGAAATTAATAGTACTAGAACAGTATGCAAATAAATATTGATAGTCATTAGCATTTGTCTCTTTCGCAAACATTCGCTGACTAAAATCTAATATTCTGTTTTTGATCGTTAGCTTTTTGCCATATCTGCTGCGATGAAACATTTCCGATATGTCATCGAGTGTCGCAATTTTACTCTGTTCACTGACTACGAACCTCTAACTGCTGCTATTATTTCCAAGACGGAACGTAATCTCAGACAGATTGTAATTGGAATGTGTGGCACAGTTTACCACTGATATTTACATATAAAGAAATGGCTCTTGGTTTAACCGGGCTAGATATCTTTCAACTCATTCAACGTCAGTAGTCCGACAAAGAACTTCAGGACTTTGCATGTTTTCACAACTTTGCTTGATCGATATTCCAAGCGGCCGGTTTGATCACATCCATATGAAAATCATGAGGTGTATTTTTCCTTATAGATGTTAACGATTGTCAACCGTTTTACTAGATAACAAGAAGCAATCCCAATTGTCAAGCAAGCACCGATTGTAGTAGGGTATTAGCCGATGAGAACATTTCGGTATTTGGAATGCTGCTATATATTACACTAGATCAAGGTGCGCAATTTGAATCGGGGTTATTTCAGGAACTCATGAGTTTACAAGTTTCTCAAATAACGGTTTACAATCCTAAAGCAAATGGAATAGTGACAAGGACAACTTAATAGACATGTAAAACCTTTTATAAAGAGGCACAAAAACCCCTTATTCAATATTCGTCAATACTCGTCGATTAAGGTTGATATTAAATCGACAATCACAAAGTTTACATACAATACGAAAATATGCTGTATTTTTCTAATCAAATTAACATTATTTTAGCGTTGAAGAATTTCAATCCTCTAACTCGAACACAACAAATACAACAGCTACTCGTTTACTTGGTAACAATATAATAAATGGCCCATGCTATACAGGTAAATACGTGTAATTAGAATTAGTAAACATTCATTTAACTAACTAAATAAAATTATCAATTTTCTAGGAATCTGCCTGCCGAAAAATATATTTGATTTATTTCCTCCACGAAACATAAATATTTCATATATATCCAGATGTAATCCAGATTTTGATACAATTGATTCTGGAAACTTATCGGTATTAAAACAATTTTTAAACGATTCAATAATTGAAGGAGATGAAAGTTGTGTAAGTAGCTTATCAGATTTATCAACAAACAGTAAAAAAACAAAATGGGCTGGTAAACATAATCGAACGTCTTGTTTATACTGTTGTCGTTCAAAAGTAAATCGTTTACACCCGCGGACCGATAGTGATATAAATATAACACGTCGAAAATCAAATCATAGTTCATCTGTTCAACTATCAGATATTTCATTCAATTCACCAGAAAGTGTATTTAGTGAGGAAAGTATGCCAGATCGACTAACATCTAATATTTTAAGATATGTTCAACGAATGTCTAATCCTGTATGGTGTAAACAATCGAAAACAGCATTACTAGAGTTGAAACAAAAACATCCATTATCTTTCCAAGATATATGTTTGTATTCGGAAGTGTGTAAATTATTAGGACGATGTACGTATCGATTAAATGCCAGACGGTTTCTACAGGAACTGTTTTTAGATTTAGATTTTGATAGTTTTTTTAATGAAGCAAGTGAAATAATATCTCGAAAAGAAATTCACAATGATAATAGTTTAAACTTTGATAATGATAGCAATAGTATAGGCCCTTCTTCTCAGACAAAAGATATGGTGATAAAACAAAATTCGGATGAACTTACATTTCAAATTTTAAATTTAAATGTAAAATCACATATTAAATCACCCCCGTTAGAAAGTGTTTATGAGGCAAGTGCAGAAAATTTGAGTGAATCGTTTGGGTCTAAACTAAATAATACAAATCAACAAAAGATTTATCATTATGATGATAATAATATAAATCGCAATGAAAATTATAAATATCGTCGACATCGTTTCCATACAATTGAATTTGATTTAAGTTGTACAAAGAATAAATTTCCAATAACAGAGCGTCGTAAAACGTTTTCACCGACACTTAGCAGTAGTAGTAGTATATTTTCACAAGATGTTACTAAAAGTTTATCGTCATCGGTGACAACACCTACTGGTAGTTTATATTGTGAAAAGAGGATACAATCATCAAAATCTGAGGCTACCATATCTAAAACTAAAAAGCATAAGTAAGCGTTTTGTTATTAAATTGAAATTTTGATAGAAATATCTTTTGAAAAAAAATTTTGTTGCTTCTAAATAATAATTGGAAAGTTTATTATTATTTTATAATATTTGAACTAACTTCAACAGAACTAAAGCTAGTGGATATTCTATCGACGACGTCGTATGATTGCCGTATCTTTTACAAAAGATACTAAAAAGTTAAATCTAATCAATAAATAATCGAAAATCAGTTCAGCAATTCATAAAAGCATAGAACTTTAAATAATTTCATTTAATTTAACACGCATGTTTCGTCTTGATAAATCCTTAGTTCCAAAGCACAGTTTAACACTCTGTTTTAAAAATTCCAATTTTGGAACATTAATATTATTAGATACGTCGCAATCAATCAATTCATCGTCGCATTCGAATAAGCTAAAATCAAAACTGATTAAATAATTTCGCTTGTTGAACATCACATTTTTAAATAAATAACATTTGCATATGATCCGCATATTGAGCCTTGCAATATAAAATCATTATTTGTTCCCTACACTTAAACAATCATCGATAAAAATCTTCAACACCAATCAACAAATAAGAAAAATAAAATTTTTTGAAAAAAGCTTATTTTTAAATTATTTATATTTTAATTTCAAAATAAATATTGCATTATTTTTGTTTTAATAAATAAATTTTAAATAATAATGTATGTATTTGCATTTTTGGAGAAAACAATTTTCCTGAATTTTTAAAACTTTAAATTATATTAAAAATATTAAAAAAAATTTCATTTTATGGAATGAATTAAAACTAACTAATTATACATGAAAAATTAATTATTATGGAAAAAAATTTATAATATAAATTATTATTATTAAGTATTTCTTTAAAAATGAAAAAAAAATTTTAAATTAAATTATTTTATTATGATGATTTATTATTATTATAAAAATGAAAAAAAAAATTATATATTATATATATTTAAATTAATGTATATTTTGATGCTAACATTTGTTATTTTGTAATTATGGATTAAATGTAACAAACAAAAAAACATAAAGAAAATTAAAAATAAAGCGAATATAATAGTAAACGGATCCGTTCCACTTATCAGCTAAGCTAAGTGAAGTATCATAGTTATGCTTTTATAATTTAACTCGCTTTGTTTATGCCATTTTACACTTGAAGTAACGTAGTTCACGTAAACAAAGAGTATAAAACTATTGGTATTGCCTCAAAATGACAATTTTCAAATGTTTTGCTTATAATAATTATTATAATTCTACCAACTATTTCTCAAATATTCGTTTTTTGACAGAAAATTGTGTAGACGTAACATGCGTCATTAAAATGTATATAGTATATAATAGTTTATTACTCCTAAAAATTCAACTGGTGTGTGAAAGCTGTAAACTGTAAACAACGCGAACTAAGTTAGTTTCCTTAGCTTCATTTATAAAAAAATATGGCTTACATAGTTTAGTTTGCTTAGCTGACATGTGAAACGGATGTTACTACATAAAATAAAAATCAAAGAAATAAAATTGAAAAGCAAAACACTTAATAATAATGATAGAAGCTTCAAGTTAAAAAAGCATATGAAAAGTTTTTTTAAAAACAGAATTCAATCGAATACAAAAACGACAAAAAATGAAATAAAACTTGATTTCAAAATGATAAATGTTTTTAATTAAGCATTAAAATTGATTGTGTGAAGCAAAAACTTCGTCCAGTGGTAAAATGTGGGAATGCGTTGAAGATCAGGTTATTTTGAATATCCACTCCAAGAAGTCTAACTGATTCAACCTCACGCAATCGCTCGTGGTTTATTTTAATAGGGACATTTTTATATCGGTCAATTCGTGAAAGACAGCATAGTTGGGTTTTGTTGGATTAAATGAAACAAGATTACGATCACCCCATTCCATTATACGATCCAGATCTTTGTTGATAGAATCAACTAGCAGCTCTCTATCAGTGGTAACTGCAGTATGAGATCGAAATTTAGGAAATGCATGTGATGCGTGCAATGTGCTGTCATCAGCAAAACTATGGATTGGCACTGTGGAAATAAGTAAATCTTAATGTATAAAAGAAACAAGGTTGGTGAGAGTGCAGAACCTTGGGGAACACCAGCATTGGTTGTGAAAACATTAGATCACATCTACATTAACATGAAATTGGTGACCTGTAAGAAAACTATGAATCTATGAGACAGTAAGATGGCCTATGCCATAAGATTTTAATTTAGCTATGAGATTTTTATGCCACACTTTATCAAATGCTTTAGAATGCCAAGTGAAATACTGATCGTTTCGCCATGGTTTTCCTGCGATTTGTTCCAGAGATGGGATACGTAGGCTAATAGATCACCTGTTGCATGAACTATGTTTGTTTTCTGCGAAAATACGACCCAAAAGATCCGCCTTCTCTTTCGAGTCGCTCACGGGGATGTCATTCAGAACTAAGGTTGGAATAGAGGATCGAGTAAAATTACTTTGGAATGATTTAACTGTCTGAAAGAAACTACGTGAGCCAGATGGGGGCTCGGCGAATTTCTTTGCTTTCTTCTGGATAAACGCGTCTTTGTCCAAGTCTATTTTAAATTTACTAATATTTCTGGCTTTCTTATAGGCGCTATGGGTTTCAGG
The DNA here is from genome assembly GCA_963693315.1 of Diogma glabrata. Classification (NCBI taxonomy): domain Eukaryota; kingdom Metazoa; phylum Arthropoda; class Insecta; order Diptera; family Cylindrotomidae; genus Diogma; species Diogma glabrata. The sequence goes on from OY856188.1 coordinate 285,625,713, forward strand.
TGTTTTATTTGCGTTATACGTCTTAAATGCGTTGCGTTTATTCCTCACTGCCTCATCAACATCCCGCGTGAACCAAGACTCAGTTTTAAGAGTGATTAATAGATTTGGAATAAACCGCCGCATTCCGTCTTTTATGATTTCATTGCCGATGTGCTAGGATCTTGATCAACACCACAAATAGTTTTCCAAGGTGTTTCATCATCAAAGTTTCTCTGTCCCTCCCAGTCAGCGCGTTTATAGTTCCAAATGCGACGAGGATTTGCTTTAATTTGTGTCGGTGATGTAAATTGCACTATTGCTGATATTAGTAAATGGTCCGATGTTGCGAAGGGTTGTTCAACTTTTGTCTTCGTAGTATCTGGTTCGTTTGTCAAATCGTTTGTCAAAAACATCCAGCAAATTATTGTTATGATATGAATTGTATGAGATTCTAGAGGGACACTCAACCATTTGCGTCAAACCGTGATAATCTGCGAGTATCAGTTCGGCTTGTCCTACGTTGTCAGTGCGCGATGAATACTTAAGCCATTCTTTATTATGAATATTAAAATCTCCAAGAATGGCGAGTCTTGCTTTGGGGTAGTCCGTGGTAATCTTGTCTAGATTAGCCGATATTTGATCGAAAAAGGTGTTGTGGGTGGTCGTCGTTCACAAAACACAAAAGAACCATAATTTCAAAAATGAATAATAACATTTATAATAAAAACTTTCTTTGTTTCCTTTATTTTAAAAAACTTTAATTATTTACAAAATTAAATAAAATATTTATTTTTTAGATGTTTATTATTTGATCATCAGATCAATTCTGAATGTTTTTCAATTAAAATTCTGCTTAAATATCTAATTAGTACATTAATAACTTATGTACTAAAAATGTATTTAAATGTATTTATAATTTCAGGTTAATTAGAAAGATAAAGGTTTATTTATATATTCCGTTGCATAGCATAATGTTGTGCTACACAACACCCCTCCACCCATAAGATTAATATAAATAGATTATATAGAAATAGAAAAATTATATATATAACTAGAACTATTAAAGTTTAATTTCATTTTATAAAAATTATTTCAAATTTATTTTAATCAATATTGTTTTAAATGAAATTTTTTTTTTTTTTAAACTAGAATAAACTTCTAATAATTCAAAATAGTAATATATTTATTATATGAATTTTAACTAAATTATAATACAATTATAAAAAAATTTTTTTTGTTTTGAAAAAAAATATAATACAAAGTTCTTATACATATATTTATTATATAAATTTGTACAAATTTGTTTTTCTTTATTTCTGTACATATTTAAACATCGAATTCGTTTCTGAATTTTTTCAATCGATTATTATGAACTGTCTTTAATGTTTTTCCAATCTCAATTATTGAATTTTCTTCTGTTAAGATTTCATTAATTTTATAAGGTCCTAACCACAATGGAGAAAGTTTTCCTTTACGATTTTCATTTTTTAATAAAACTAATTCACCTTGAATAAATTTCGTAGGGTTGATAGAATTATCATATAAAATTTTAGATCGTTCTTTAGAATTAACTATATTAGATTTCGCTATGTCAAAAGAGTTTTGCATTTTAAAGTTTAATTGTTTAATGTAATCATCATAATTATATAGTGGTTGAATGGTTTTTAGAAATGATGATGGAATGATAGGTTTATGACCAAATAATAATTCATAAGGCATAAATTTAGTAACACTATGTGGTGTACTATTATAACAAAACATAGCATATGGAATCCAATTATCCCAATCGTTTTTATCTAAATTTGTGTAATTACGTAGATAATTTGCAAGATTTAAATTACTTTTTTCCAGAGTTCCGTTCGTTTGTGGATGATATGGGGATGTTTTCATTTTATTGATTTTGAAAAGGCGTGTAACATTTGTAAATAGTTTGCTTAAAAAATTACTACCTTGATCTGTCAGTATCGATGTCGGAGCACCGTAAACACAAATAAATTGTTCAACGAATGCACGAGCGACGGTTTCGGCCTCTTGATTCGGTAGTGGTATTGCGATACTATACTTTGTCAAATCGTCTTGCATCGTTAGTATATAAGAATTACCATTTACAGTAACGGGGCTTATTGGTCCTACAATGTCTAATGCAACTCGTTCAAATGGTTGTGATGAAGTGTCGGTAATGACCATTGGCATTTTAGTATTTTTGGAAAATTTATTTATCTGGCAACTTTTACATGAATTAATATAATCTTTGATTCGGTTAAACATATTTTTAAAATTGAAATAGCACTTCATTCTGTTGTAGGTACGATTTATTCCTTGATGTCCACCAAATGGTCCATCATGGAATTGAGAAATAGCGGAATTTATTTCGGTTTCTGAAGTAATCTCTACAATATTTGAATTATTTTGCGAATTTTCATTTATTTCGTCATTAGACACAGATATATCAATCATTTTATCTTCATTATTCTTAGCTTGAGCACGCGTTACAACATTTATGTTTTTATTATCTAACGGCTCCATAACTATATCTATATCTTCCAAAAATAATTCATCATCTCCTGAATTTAATATCGAGGTATAACCAATTTGTTTATTTATTTTTATTAAAGGATTGGTTAAATATAAAGGTTCAGAGGATTTATTGGTTTGACAAAAATGTTCACCATCACTAATACCAGGGAAGGCTAGTCCGACCAGTTTTTCTGTACGACCAGCAATAGATTTTTGTGGCAATTGAGTATTCTGTTTTAAAACAAACTTAAAGTTTTTTGTTTTACAAGATACTGTTAAAAAATTTTGTGCATAATCAATAATGCAACGATTTTGTTCAAGGAAATCTTTTCCCAATATGCCATCACAAGAAATTGGAAAATTATTATCTACTAACTGAAATGTCTGAGAAATCTTGTGGTCAACATCAAGTATAATTTCTCCATAACATTTAGCTAATGTCCAAAAAGGATTTGAGGAGATACCTGTGATTTTACATTTTTCGTCAGGGTAGCATAAAACTTCGCCATTAATTGATCCTTTTTTAATAATACTAATACTTGCACCTGTATCAAGTAAAAAATTTAATTCGCGATCGGGTTGCAAGTTTGTTTTGATTGGAACGATGTCGAGATTATTTAATGCTATTAAAGTGTAAAATCTTTTTGATCCTAATTTATTCAAAAAAAAATTAAAAATTGAAAAACTGATTTCCCGAGTTTTCAAAAAAATTATTATTATTAATAATATTAAAACCATGACAAAAGAAGGTAAAACAGAAAAAACTTGAAAACCAAATATAAAAAAAACCATAATAATTGGCAAAATATATAAAAAATTCGGTTTCAGCATATAAGAAGTCTTACCTAGAAATAAGTCATGTGTCAAAAATGAAAACCAAGTCATCAGGTATTTTGAAAAAGTATGAAAAATTGTCGAACTTGAAGAAATTAAAGAAATTTGGCTCGCACAGCTTTCATCGACGTAGACTGGTTGAGCCCCATTAGGTTTTTTGAATCACCCGTTTTAACTAACTCTATTTTATTTAAAGACGGAGAATTGGTTTGTGCAATATTATTTTTTTGAATCTCAGCATTTTTTCTTTTAAAACAGTTGTTTATATGATGACCCGATTTTTTACAGTATGCACAATTTATATTGAAATTGCGAATTGATTTAGGTCTATCAGAATTTTCTGAAACAGAATGTGATGTTCTTTTTTCAAAAGACGCTTGCACAAGTTTTAATTTATAACAATTATTCGCTAAATGGCCAAGTTTTTCACAAAGTTGGCATTTTACCAAAGCTAAATTATAATGTCGGTTGTAAAGTGATTCTTCTTCGCAAGCTTTAGATATAGATTCCTTAAGCGTTTTACAATTGATTGATTTGACTAACATTCGAATATTAGAGTTTAATCCTTCTTGAAAAGCGATTAATGCTGTTTGACCGTTCAACAGTTCAACAGTTTTCTTCGAATCTTTACCTGCTTCCATAATACACAATTCATTTAATTGTGCTAAAAGAATCTGTATTCTACTACCATATGATTTAACCGTTTCATTATGTTTTTGTTTAATTGTATTTAATTCATGTAAAATTTCAAGTTTGGATCTAATTTCTGTGAACCTGTTTATTAAATCGTTTTTTAGATCCGTCCAACTATCATATTCTAAATGTTTAACGGTTTCATCGTATGCAATACCAACCAATAACTTTTTCATTAATTGTAAAAATTTTTTATGTTGATTAATATGTAGTTCATCAAACACTAAATTACTACATTGAATAAATTGATGAAGTTGGGAAGGAGTTCCATCAAATGGAGAAATAAGTTTTAAAGTTTCCGATATGTTTAAATTTGTCATATTTGGAAAATGTTGTTCGTTTACTTCTGCCGTTTCTTTTCTTTCAACGTTTAAAGAAAAATCGAAGTTTGATGCTTTTTTAATAGTATTTCCACTTCTTAGTTTTAATAAATTGTCAGATTGGTTGTTTTCGTCATCAGACATTTGGAAAAACAATTAATTTTAAAAATGTTCAAAAAATCGAAAGAAAAAACATTATAATTGAACAAAGTCAATAATCACTGATTTTAATTGTTTAAAACTGTGACCGTTATATTATATATAGGAGAAAAACAAATCTAAACAAAAATATATATCTAATTATGAGAAAAATATTTAATTAAATAAAAAATTTATGAAAAATTGTTTAATATAATTTCTACTTTTTTTTTTTAACATAAATCAAAATTTATTTATTGGCTGTTGTTTCTTACTTGTTTTATTTTAATGATGACATAATTATCCGTTTATTTCAATCCTTGGTTATCCTTGGTACATAATTTGATTGTTGAGTGATTTTTATCAATGTAGATGATTATTTTAGTTGTGTTTGGATGAATTTATTATTTAATTTACTGTTGATCTCATTATTTACAGCACATTATCATAGTAATTAAAATCATAATAATAGATTTTATTTTTATTAACAAATTTTGTAATTAACAAATTTTATTTTTCAATAGTTTTTTCACTTAGTTTAGATAATTATAATTAGGAATCACAATTTATATTTTAACACGACCGTTGATCAAATATGTTTAATGTTTGTGATTGCAAAATAAAGAATTATATTTTATAATTTTGAAATTTATTTGGATTATTTTGTATTGAAAATCAGCGTTTCCAAAATTTGATTTATTTGTTGTATTTAAGAATGTTTGTAGTAGCATAAATGGTTCTTAATTATTATTTTAACCACTAAATAATTTCATTTAGGTTTTAAGTTTAACTGTTCATATTATTTCGGTAAAATTTGGAAACGTTTTACCTCATACTGAGTTCAATTATGAAATATGTACGTTTATTAAGAATACGTACATTATTTAATTTTTTTAATTTAATTTACACAGAGATTGTTTTTAGTTTTTTTCACTATATAATTGCATTTTTAGTTTAAACATTTGTTTTAACTTTTTTTATAGCGTTTTTCCGCTGTCACCAGTGTTGTGGGTGGTCGTCGTTCACAAAACACAAAAGAACCATAATTTCAAAAATGAATAATAACATTTATAATAAAAACTTTCTTTGTTTCCTTTATTTTAAAAAACTTTAATTATTTACAAAATTAAATAAAATATTTATTTTTTAGATGTTTATTATTTGATCATCAGATCAATTCTGAATGTTTTTCAATTAAAATTCTGCTTAAATATCTAATTAGTACATTAATAACTTATGTACTAAAAATGTATTTAAATGTATTTATAATTTCAGGTTAATTAGAAAGATAAAGGTTTATTTATATATTCCGTTGCATAGCATAATGTTGTGCTACACAACAAAGGGACATCCTGGTGGGGAATTTAGGGAGCTGTATAATCCTATTATAAACATAGTTTCATCAAAACCTGAGATCTTCAGTGCTAGAGAATTATGGTGTTTACAGTTCAACTCGAAAGCCTTAATTCTTATACATGAAAGTGAATCTCGAACAAATACACAGACACCATACTTGTTGTAAAAGGAATGTTCCCATTCGTAACTAGGTATCCGGTATTTATCGAGATCCAATTTCGATGCTTTGCCACTAACAATTGTTTCGGTAAGAAACAATATGTCAGGTTTATTTTTTCCGATGTAGTGATGAACCTCGTTTAGATTCGAATTGAGACCTCTTATGTTGGTGAAGTCAATGCTAAGCTGTTGGTTCACTCTGCTGCCATTTTGTTGAGACAAAGACTTACCCTTTGACATTGCAGGTATAGATACTGAAATTCGGCCACTCCTAAATTTCAACACTACACAGTACAAAAGAAACTCTCATCTCATCTCACACGAAACTCAATCTCTGTCACAAAAACACGATAGCAGGTTTCATGCAACAGTTGCACGATAAGGGAAAAGCAAAAAAAAAAAATGGGGACACAAAAGACACTAACAAAACTGAAGAGCACAAATAAAGGCTTAATTTGGAAATTCCTACTAAAAACTAAAACGAAATTTTACATTTCTTGTTACCAGGCAATACAAAACAAATTTATGCTTTAAAATACTAAATAAATTTATTACATCAAAGCAATAAAAGGTAAAATTTTACCTGCCTACTGCCTGGTAACAGTAAATATAGAATACCAAACAATTTTTTAATAAAGAACAATCTCACCAATTATATAATTGTACGCCTCCGTTCTTCACCACTTTTATTTTCATAAGCACAAACACTAACACACACTTCAGTGTATTTTATCTTATTTTATCTTACATGCAAAAATAAAATAACACAAAATACAATTTATTTTTCTATTTTCGATTATTTTTTTTTCTTTAAAATTTAGACAACCTTCGTCTGACTGCGGTTGATTATTGCTTAGCATTATTGCTTATTAAGTATTGCTTAACATTCTCGTGACTTCTTCGTGCGGGACTTTTTACCGCCGCACATTTATCGCATTTTAAACACCACTCCACATTTGATTGCGAGTCCCTGACTCACAAAACAGTTGTCGTTGATCCCAATATGGTCTCCACTCGTCCCTTTGTGACACATCTTCAATACTGTCAGCATTTTCCCTGTTGGTGCCACTCTAAGGGATTGCTTTATTTTGCCATCTGAACTCTTCCACACTCTTTAAACATCCATCCTTCAAATGTCCAATTACGCTTTTAAAAATCCGAGTTTTATCGGCAATTTATATCGGCCATACTGGTTTGCAACCTTTCTCCTTGAACTCGAAGATGGTTGGAAGAGCCGGATTCTTGCAATTGATCTTTCCTTATGGCTTCAGCAGTCCACTCATCATCAGGTAGCAATCGTATACATCGATGTCGTCTTTCTTACTTTTTTGTTACAGGATCGTTTCGATAACACTCGTTGAGATTTCCGTCTACTCATTTTTTGGATTTAAAACAGGTAAGAGGTACCCACCCCTTTGCATATATTGAGACATATTTGTCAAAAAAAATATGCTGGCAGGAGGTCATGTAATATGTCCATGTAATCGATGTTAGTCAAAATACGACACTTGCTACGTAAAACTGACCATAAATCGACAGCACAATTCTTAATTATAGCGAAGCATCTATACTTTTTAGTATAATAATTTTTACAATTCATAAGTAATCTAATTATACTCAAGTAAAAACGACAGAAAAAATACGGTCCAACTTTGAATTATGTATTATTATTTTATATTGTTAAATGCTCTAATCTAATAAAAGAAAATTTGTAGAAATTGTGTGAATTATTTCTTACACTTTTGATTAAATTAGTTGACTTGTGATATACACAGGAATGAGGAAACAAAAACGACATCACTGCTTAGCTACTTATAATTATTGAGAATAAATTAAATTATAGATGCATTCTAAACATGTCAATTATTAAAAATAAAATGTGTCAAAAGCAGATATTGGTTTATAAAGAATTAAGTTTTTAAGAATTTACATAAAAGAAGCCGATTCTGGCTATTAACATCGTGTGTAGTATAGCATTCAAAAGTGAAGGTTCGAATAAAAACACGAATCGGGAGAAAAAAACGTTTTTCTCCGATAGACAGCAAATATAAATTTTGCAGACTTATTTCAGTCAGCAAAGTGGCACTTTTCCTGCCTCCAGCAATTAGACTTCATAGAAATAAACAGATATTGCGATTAAAAAAACAATTTTTTTAATCAATTTTTTTTTTCATTTTTAAGATTTTGCTTTATTTTTAAAGTAATAATTATTAAATTACATATCATTGTAATTAATCGGAGAAAAAATTATATGTTCAACTCGGCAGCAAGGTAGATTGACTGCCTTGGCTGAATTCCTAGCCTCGCTCGCTCGGCTATGAACTATCAGCCGCGGCAGTCAATCTACTACTTTGCTGCCTAGTTAAACAAATAACTATTTTCAAACTGAAAAAAGTTTGTTTGAAAAGTTTGAACTGAAAAACGAAAAAGTATAATTAGATGGTTAAGCTCCTTAAATTTTCTGCAAATTGTGCCCTGGTTGGGTTGGTAAAACAACAAGGACAAAATTAGGTTTGGCGCCACACCAACATGGCTTCTGGCGAGCACACAGTACAACCACCGCTCTCCACAAAATACAAAACCAGACCAGTGATGGAATCAAAAACAACCATGCGCTAGAGCAATTTTAGTTGCAATTGACCTGTCAAAAGCATTTGACACAGTGTCGCACGCTGCTATTGGATGATATTTTCAATACTAAATTTGCCAGATTTAATGAAGTGCTGGTTGTGCAACTACAGAGGTCGCCAAACATACGTTGAGTTCCGAAACTGCAAGTCCAAAATGAGAGTGCTAAGACAAGGAGTTCCTCAAGGCGGAGTTCTTTCACCGTCATTTAAAACTAAAACTTTCTACTAAGAAGTTCACTTCTACACTTTTCACCACTTGGACGAAGGAGGTAAATTCAACACTAAGCATCTGCATAGACAACATACTTATTCCTACAGTAAAAACCCCAGACTGTTGGGTATAACATTCGAGCCTCTGTTCAAATTCAACGCTCATGCATAACAAATAAACTCTAGATTGAAAAACAGGAATAACGCATTGGCTTAAAAGGACCACACCAAAACGGTTGACAATGCAATAAGGAACTATACTCCCAATCGTGAACTATCTCCAACTACCCCGTAGCACCAGATCTATCCTAGCTCAACTTAGATCCGGTTGGTCACGCATTCGAAACAACTACATGAGCAGAGTTGAACCTGAAGTTATTGACAAGTGTCCCGCATGTGAGGGCACGCCACAAGATGTAGAACACCCAAGGGCAGTAGCAGAGTTCCTGAACCTGGACATGGAGCCGGAGGATTAGGCATTAGCACCAAACTCGTCGCTACAACAACAACAAAATTAGAAATGAATAGAACACATACTGACAAACCAACTGAAGATGTTACAAGGATGTCTCTATAGACAACATTCCACAAGGCAAAAGAAGGGTGGGAGGACCAGCAATGAGCTGGAGTAAAACGATGCTAGTAGAAGCGAAACAAATTGGCAAGATATATGGAGAGTTAAAAGCGATTGCCCCAAATAGAGTTAGATGGTCCAGTTTAGTAGACGTCCTCCCGATGCTCCTAAAATGGAGATAAAGGAAGAAAAAAACTGACTGCCGATTAATTGATATTGACCGGTAAAGTAAACTATTAATCAGTAATTGGTCATTTGACTTATCAGTGCAGTCCTATAGTCTAAAAACTATATACTTGACTTTAATTCAAATATAGTTAAACAATTACAAGACGACGAAAATTCAAATATAAAAAGCATCATCCTTTTAAATATTTTGTTTAACATGCGCCAGCAACTGCAGTTATTATAATCTAAATATTCAATTAGAACAGTTAGCTTATGTTTGAGAATTCAAGTGGACACATGCATTCAGCAGCGTTTTAAATAAAATCAATAAACATAAAATGTTAATAATATAATAATATTAATTATCTCCAAATTTATACACTAACATCATTGTGTTAATTTTAACATTCAATTTTGATAAATAATACAATACACACAATACTATTGATCATACAAAATGTCAAAATGTATAAATGTCAACAAATATTTACAAAACAAATTAATTGCTTCTTTGGAGTTTTAAATAAGATATATTTACCTCTCCCACCACACAAGTAGATATTAATAAGCCGCTGAATAAAAACGAACTAAACTTTAATCTTGAATGGAGTTTTCAATCATTCATCCATGAATGGAATGAATTATCAAAATTTAATTCGTATTTATTCCATTAAAGAATTTTAACCAATGAAATTAACAGAAAAAAATTGAAGGCGGGGTTAAAACCTAATAATTTATGAATATTGGGTTGTAACTAATAGTTGTAATTTTCTTCATTTTGAATCTGCAATAAAATTCAAGTGAAAGCTCTACTGTTTTTATTATGTCTGGCAATTTGTTAGGTTTGCTTTTAATCCAGATGTTTGAAATTCAGTGTGTACAGCATTCTAGACTAAAATTTGGGGCACTCAAATTAAATTATTCAAACAAAAAAATAAATCCAAACTATATATAGCTATTTAGATGCAATGGTATGGTATGTTTAATCATACCTGATACCACCTCTATAGAATTACGTTAGAATTTCAGTTAAAGAAATGTACATGCAGTCAACAACATTGTGCTTTCAGTTATTGGTGAAAGCTAATTTCATTTTTTAATTATTGTAGATTGTGTGATTTATACTGGGTCAAGTGTGTGGATACATTTATAGATGTTGATAATTATGAAAATAACTTTTTTTTTCCAACTGGACCAAAAATGACAGTTCTTGCTATAGCTACAGGTTTTGAAGTCTAAATTGAACATTTTGCAAATCAATTTCAACATTTTGCAAATCAAATTCAACTTTTTGCAAATCAAATTGAAGAGCAAAAAATTGAATTTGATTTGCAAAAAGTTGAATTTGATTTGCAAAATATTGAACTTGATTTGCAAAAAGTTGAATTTGATTTGAAAAATGAATTGAATTTGGACTACAAAACCTTTATATGGTATATTGTAAAAAAATATGTTATTTATGTATTGCATGTGATTGTCATGGCCAGTCCCAAATAGTTATTTATTTTACTAGGACAAAAAATGACGGATTTTGGGGCGAGTAAAAAGGTTGCGGTGCAACACGTTAGCGATATTTAATTTACATCTCAAACTAAATCCAAGCAACCATTTCAATTTTTTGTTAAATAATAATAAATTTCCTATTCAAAGATTGCTGTTTTGCATATATGCAAAAAGGGGTGTTGGCGGACGAACTTTAATTAGTCAAGGGTAGCACTCCCAGTCTTAGCTGGGCCGCGTTCCGTAGTGGTACCGCTCGTTAGCTCTTCCTAGGAATTAGACGAACACATAATTCTGTGTGGGCTTTGTGCCTCGATTGAGGTGGTGGGTGGTGCGTCTGAGGTGCGCTTCATCAGCTGGATTATTGGCAATTAGTTTTGTTTTGTTTTCCGCAAATTTCTCACAATTTGTTTTTTCACTTATTATTTTGATATTATTTCTTCATCTTAAATATTGGCATATGTCATATTTTATTGTATGATAAGATTTTTTACTTAGTTATGCATTTTAAAATAAAACATAAAAAAATAAAATAAACCTTTTGATATATATACATATATGGCAGTACAACCGAAAAAAAAAATAAGTCTGCAAGTGGTAAAGCAAATTTGCGCAATCCACCCGCCCATAAAGCGGCACGTCCACGGAATTTGCAGGGACAAGACATATATGAATCAATAAAAAATTTTAAAATACAAGTTCAAAACATCTGTGGATTGAACGCTAACCATGACCGCTTGCAACATCATCTTGAGCACGACAAACCGAACATTCTATTTCTTACAGAAACCCAAGTTTCTGAAAATTTTCTCTTTATAGAATCGCTCAATTCCAAATATAGGCTCGAATTAGCTGTCAAACTCCATCAGGGCGTATGCATATTCATTCATGAGAGTGTTGCGTACACGCGCTTTCAAATTTTGAACTACACGGTGTTTTTAAAGATTGGTCTTCCAGAAATGACTTTTTTTACAATAGCTTTATACCGGTCCCCCAACAAACGTAACCCAAACTTTTTTAATATACTGACAAAAATTGTGGACGAGATTAGAGCAAAGTACCCTAATTGTGAAGTTATCGTTACCGGTGACTTCAACGTCCACAACAAATCATGGTTGGAATTCTCCAAATCGACCGACGATGTTGACAATAGTGGAAAACTGGCAGAAATTTTTTGCCGCGTCCCGACTTTCCGACTTCCGACTGTCACTCCCCGTAATGGCGACGGTGATAATAGTTTTCTTTTAGATCTCTATCCTACCACAATGCCAGATATTACGAGTGTCGATGTCGCGAAAGGTATAGTATTGGAAATTCTGATCATTATTTAATTTCATCAGTTATCAAAACTGATTTACTTAAAACTACAGCTCCCAAACCCCGCAAAATATTTTACTACTCAAAAATGGATAAGTCGAGTGGTCTTCAAAATTTTTCCATGGTTTCGCTTTCGACCGTCATTGTTTTTACACTGACAATGTAAATGTTTCTGCTCAAAACTTTACAGAAACCATCCAATTTGCTATCAATAAATTCGTCCCTTTTTCCATTGTAAAACCCAAGCAAAAATACTTGTATTCGAAGGCTGCCAAAGCGGCACTTAGAAACAAACGTAGATCATTTAACATATGGATTCAGAACAAAACTCCCGTCAATCGAAATAACTAGCTCCTCGTCAATCCCAATATCTAACGGTCAACAAAATATCTAACCAGATTATCTCAAGCGAAAAGTCTGAAATTGACAGAGCCAAAGCTTCAAAACTTACGTCTATTTCTATTTCTGACAAGAGTTTCTACAGTGCCATCAATTCTTTAAATTCTGGTATAAAATCTTCTATTCCCCCTATTATTGATGGTGATTTAATTTCGTCAATGATCCCGCAAGAAAAGCTAACTTGTTCGTAACGTAATAACACGATCTTCAAATATTGACAAATAGGTGTGAAATCTATTCTTTTCAATTTGTTTATTTACCTTTTCTCTAATAGATTGCGTTTAACCAATTCTTATAGGATAAACATAACTTTCTATTACGTGTTTACTTTGGTTACGTTGTTATCTTTTATTGATTTTTATATTTCTTTTGTAGAACTATTTTCTCTAAAGAGTATTTTCTCGAAAGATGTTCTATTGTGTTGTGTTCTATCGTATTCCATAATCGTCACAATATATATCAATAGATAAATATTAAATCAAGTTTACGCAGCACGAACGGAGATTTTTAGTAATATATATAAACTGGTAATATGTATAAAAAAATTCGTGGATCACTAATTTTTTCTGCGGACTACTAATGGTCCGCGGACCAAGGGTTGAGAAACACTGTTCTAGAGCTTTGTTTACATCAGCTTGTAAAGATATAACTGCTGTATATTTTAAATTATTTCTGTTTAATGTTTCACTGTTAAAAAATTTTCATAATTATCAGTTTACAAATACTAATAAATCCCGCAATTATTTGTAACAGTACCTTAAACATAGGGTGAACAACTAAATGCCACGATGGCTAGTGTTTCTGCAACAAAGCATTAGTTTTCTCGAATAAAGTAGCACAATATTGGATGAATATAATTTTTGCTAGCATAGTTTTGCTTTCCAACGCATTATAGATTACGTTGAATGTGTTTCCTCTTTTTTCTTTTAGATTTTGGAAAAATTCTTTTAAAGCTATTGTGATAAAATTCTTTTCAACGCTGGTCCTAGAGTCGGCCATCGGAACAGTGTTTTACAAATCTTAGTACTTTTATTTGTTTTCCCTTTAAGAGGGAGCAGTATTTAGACAATTTTTTGGTCTATCTTTAGACCAACCAAAGATCAGCAACTTCAGTACCAAACGCCTTCAATCCGTATAAAAACGAGTTATGCAAATGGTTCCGCAGGTTCCGATTTTCGCAAGTCCATATGCTCTCTCTGCGTTTATTTGTTCATTTATAAGTCTGTACACCGTTTTATTTACGTTTGGTCCATTGCAAGATAGGCGATGTTGCGTTAGTTATATTTTTATTTTCATTCATGAAATTGTTCAAAAAGTGACAAATAGTCAAAAATTAAAATAGTGACAAATAGGGACGGGTTGGAAGCCCTGCATTAGTAGTGGAGCTGTGTGTAAGCCAATCTTTATTCTCGACATTAAAGTCAGCAAGAACTATAAATTTGGCATTAGAATATTCAGTCAACTGTCAGATGGGTTATGAAATAAGTTAATGTTCTCAGGCCATTGCTTGTAACATTTTATCCGTCATCTTTGGCATCGTCTCGGTTGTGCTTGATTCTGGTTTCGCAGCTAATGGGATTCGAATAATATCACTTTCGAAAAGTTTTTGTTTTAATTTTTTATTGCTTCTTTACATTTACTCGAAAACCATAGAACAACCTTCGAACGATTATTTGGAATAAACCTGTGCATACCCGTATATTATTTCTGAAAAATTAGAACCCATGCGATCTCTTTATGTTCTTTAATAACTCAAATCAACAAAAATATCATCCAAAATTAATAAAATATATATGTATAAAAAGAAAAATATGAATATAAAAAGATATAAACAAAAAAACTTAACTTAGTAGCTTGATTTGATCGTCGATACCCCACATTGATTATAGCTTCACTTGTATCTCTCTATAATTTAATGCATCCAAATAGAATGTTTCATTTCGGTACCATATAGCATTCATAACCACAGGAAACAGTAGCTTTATCGATATCACTCAAATCGATATATCCCGTGTTCGTTGATCTAAATATAGCTCTTTGGCAATGACAATTATTGAAACGTTTTATGTCTTCGTTGTAAAACACTACACTTGAGGTCATCTAATGATGGTATATAATAGAGCCGCTTCACATGCACCTACAGTAACGCTCCAACTAATACCAGTTTATAGCATCTAGCAACCACAATCGTGCCCGTCATCCAAATCACAAAATAAACGGTGCCATTCCACAAAAGGGAAGTTTCGCAACTATAGTTTCTTTTTTTCCTATAATTCAAATCAGATAAATTTATGTATTATAAACTTACTTAAAATTAAAAATTTTTTTTTTATTTTCAATTCTAAAATCCAAATTTACACAAAACAAGAAACTTTTAATGATTTTAATTTTTGACTGTCAGAATGACTTAAAAAAAATTACTATCAACAACAGATTTTTAACAAATCCAAAACATTAATGCTCGAGAGCCAAAAAACTCTCTTTATAGCTTGATAGCTCAAAATATAATGAATTTTGTTTTAAAAAATGTATACGTGATCATCTAAAAGAATTTCTATTCATCCCGCGCATTTTAGTTTCTCTTTTCCATTATATTTCTAATGCTATTATAAATTACAATAACTTCTTCTCATCTATTTAAATTTATGTTGTGTTTGTCTGTACAAAAACAGGAAACAGTGTTGAGAAATAAACCATAAAAAATGGACTCGTCCGTTGCTTATTTAAATTTTCTTTTGTTTGTTGTAACAATGTGAATATATGATTTTGTACCACAGTTTTTGTTATATAATGAATGATTAAAGGATAAGCAAACATGCAAAAAATGTTTGGGTAAACATACGAAAATATCTTAAAGAATCCGTGTAGGTAATATACAGTGAGGAATTCTGGTTGTAACAAAACTCGGACTTGCACCAATATCATCGACCTTAGAAGGGAAGGGCATGTTGACTAGCAGTATTAATAAGTCATTTCACCTGTCATGTCTCGAAAAAATCTCCTGTTAAGATACTCCGGGTTTCAGCACGACAACAACACCCAAAGACGCAATTCAAGATTGGTAAGTAGATACAATTCAAATGATCTATGCAAGTGTAGAGTGAAAATATGTAGATATAGGAACTATTGTAATAAGGGATAAAATATCAACTTCTACGGCCATGGAACGTAGTCCCATGCTTGGGAGTCCCTTCTAGCAATTGTATGTGGAACTGATGGGATATGAATCATTACCTCCTTCTAAACTCATCAGTTTCCCTAAAAATAATTTTAAAAAACTACCAAATACTCTTACTGAAAAGTGCCCCCAAGCACCAGAATTCAATTCCAGGACGTCAACATTTGCTATTGGGAACGATGGAGACTATTAAAAAAATAGTAATTTTAAAAATAAAATTTTGTAGGGAAATTGGTAGAGATTCTCCTACCAATGAGTTGGGATGGAAAGGAGAAAAATGAATGGAAGGGAGTGGGAGGTTTACACTAAAACAAACCGCAAGCGGATAACCGTAGATTGTAGAAATCAGGCCTAAGGGCTAAGCAACTCTCATCTAACTGGAACACGTTAATATGGTAAGAATATTTGGATCATTATTTATTAAACCAACCTGGGTAATAAGTGAATAAGGTAAGTGAATTAAAAAAACAGTATTACTATAGAAAAAAAAGTTAATATAACGAAGACAAAAAATGGAATAATAATTTAACAGAGACCTAAAATTCGTTGTCATTCAGTTACAAGCCGAGATTGCATTGGAGGACGCAATGTCTGGTTTGTTACTTTTGACTGTTTGCAGACATCACAAAACACGACAAGCTATATAGTTATCACGACGTTCCTTGATCAATTCAGCAGTTAACAGTATCCACAGCTTCTACTGCATCGTCAAATCGTTAGGTACAGCATCAGTTTTAGGTTCTACTCGAAGGTATATAGCTTTCCATTCACCAGCTTCACCAATCCTTGGGAGATACTTGGATTTGGTTATCATATCTATGTAGTTCTGGTGTCGACAGCCTTCATTGTCGATTTTTGACATGACGTTATGATGAGCGAGTGCTTCGGCAAATTCCTCATGCGTGTCGTCATACAAACGAGACAGAGCATTAGGTGCTACGTTTTAGGTCTCTTTATTATGAATGATTGTAAAATTCATGTGTTGGAGTTTTAAGCTTTATCTAGCTAACCGGCCACTGAAGTCTTTCTGTGACATAAGCCACTTCAGCTCGAATGGTCGGTCACAATTATAAATCTGCGACCCACCGCGTAGGTTCTGAGCTTCTTCACACTTAGGATTGTCGCAAGGCACCCAGCTCAGACGCCGAATTATTTTATTTGGGCTTTATTCAGTTTTTTTGACATTAAGGCTATCGGACACTCCTGAACTTCATCATATAGCTGATACAATACGATGCCTACCTCTGTTAGGCTAGCATCGCACCTAATAAAGAAGCCCTTCTCATAGATGAAGATTTTTAAGTTTTTAAAAATTATAGCTATTGTCTTTAAGCCATTTCGTTCAAATTAATATCATTTCGATATTAACAAGAAAATTATTTATATATTTATTTGACAGTACGTTCAATGGTCGGGAGCCTACCGATATGCGACTGATGTGCTACTCTGTTGTGTGGCTGTTGTTGTCCTACCGATATACGACGGTTGTGCTATACTGTCTTGTACTACCAATATTTCTTTCACCATTATACTACACTTGTGCTACCGCTTATGCTATCCCATCTTTTTCCCGCGACCGAGCAACACTAATCTACATTTGGGCAACCACTTGTGTTAGCGATACGAGAAAATAACCATTGTGCTACTAATATACTACTAAAATTCCAAGTTAGCGATATGATGCGATATTGTGCTACTGAATTATGTTACCGTGTGCTTGCTGGGGAAGTTTCTAATTTGGCCCGGAATGTCAGGCACTCTGGTAGGTTGGTCTACTATCTGAGTAAAAATAAATGTAAACTTAATAATATGCCCCCCTCCCCTCCCCTAAACTTTTTTTAAGGGCGCGCCTGGAAACGAACATCAAAAAAGGTTGTTTTAATTATCACACTCTTAAAGCCTTAATTGCAACAAAAGTGTTTCTTTCATCAAAACACACTTTGAAGGTGGTTCAATTACCTTGATTTAGGTTGAATGAAATGAATAATAATATTAAATCCGCAGAACGTATGGAATGTTTTTCCCGCAGTATACAACTAAACTGAATTTTGAACAAAAAAACACCTTCAGCCCAAAAAATGAAAACGAAATTTATTAAAACAATTAAAATTGTATGCGAAAATTCTCATAATCAATTTAAATATTTCATCGTTTATAATAATACAAAATAAAAATGTAATTAATAATCTAAAAATATACCTTTGTATATGCATGTTTATTTTAGGGGTAAATATTTTTTAAGTGTGAAAAATCACTTAACTGGACCATTATCTTTATTTTGTTAGCGTTAAATATAAATGAAATACTAAAACTGCCTAATTTAGTGAGCACGCAATCTATTTTCTTTGTTCGTGTGAAATATTATATTTATAATGAAAAATGGTTTTTGATGATTGTTTAATGTTTTATATCATGACATGAAAAATGAATGATATGAATAAGTTATGTTGTATAATAGAAAATATAATTATTTCATTCAATAAAATTGGAAAACTAGCATATGGAAAAATATAATTCACACTAATTAAATACGTAGCATAATTGTGAATCTTCGATCATTTCAAAGTGGTTTGTTCTTATTCAATAATATTAAAGCTTCTATAAAGCTTCTATATTTAATTTAACGAAATTTGCAAAGATCAGGTTAAATGACTAATATACATTCAAAAGAAAGTAATAGAAAACAACTTACAGGTATAACACGATGTTATTGATAAACAGATTCAATGTTATTATTTAATAAACACAGAGTTTTTTACCGAGCACCAAACTGGCTCGGGTCAGTTAAAGCAATACAAATTGATATCATTTAGTTATTTTACGAAATGAAACAAAATATCGACTATTTTCTCACGAATTATATAACACCGAAACCGATTTTTTTCGATTAATATATCTCATTATATTTCATAGAATTCTATATAACATTAACCTAGAATTTCAAATTTTGAGATTTATGAATTGTATATCCTTGTTTTGATGGCTAAAAACGATAATATATTATTACACCACTTTACCTTTACAATGGACCAGTGAGATATAAACATCTGTTAGATGTTTATTTTTTATAAATTTTTATTAATATTTAATACACAACACTTTAGTATAAAAAGTAAGATTTTTTTTGTATTCTTTCCCTGTTTTTAAGCGCCCTCTTAAAGTAATAATATAAACATTATTTTATTATTATGCTGGTTATAAGTAAAAAAAATATTATTTGATATGTAAACAGTAATTTGCTTTTTATTAATACGTTCTATATGTATTTCGATAATTTATTGACTGATTCCACAAAAGTGTGTGAAAAAGTAAAAGTTTAATTTATATTAGGTAATTTTAAGAAGTTCGATTAAGAAATAGATCTATGTAAAGATTTCGATATTAGAGAAAAGTTTGTTGAACATACTGCAGACTTCATCCGACCGTGAACGTGTTTTGTTTGCTAAACTGATTGATTTATGCTGATTGCGATTTAGTCAACATTTTTTACGTTATATAACCAGAGCTCGAAAAAATGAAGCAACTCCGTCTCTGAAACCAACTCGCGAGTTTAGGAATGTGATTATAGGTGCTAATTAAAAAAGTAAAATCTAAAACGGAAAGTAGTGGAGTGAGGGAAAGCAAACACTGCTTATGCTCGATGATACTACATATAATGACCAGGTGCTGACTCCTTAAAATCAATGCAACTCAAGCCTCTGTTCTCCGTGTTAAGGGCGACTTGGAAGTATCGTGTAAATTTTTGATTACACGGTTCGCCATATAAACGTGCTATCATATTTTTCAAAACGTGAACGATTCACAAAAAATTGAGTTTGAACTAAGGACTAACCTTATTTGAATACAAAATTGTTTGTTATGAAATCGGTACACTAGCCTAGGATTGTCGATGACTCATTACAAAAACGACCTTGGAAACTACTTAGAATAAGATTTAAAAATGGAACCCTGGAACGTGTTAAGCCTACGACGACCAGGAAATATACAAAACTCAAAACCAAGCCCATAATTACACACTAGATATAGTGGCATAATAAGTGTTAGGATGACCAGGATCGTAATCTATGAAACAGTGAAAGGATTTACTTTTTACCATTGCGGTCATCAAAACAGAAAAGAATTTGGAGTTAACAGACAACGTCGCGTGAATCAACATGCTATAAACTTCTGCCCAACTAAATGTAGATATGCACAGTATAATTGGCTTTTAATGTAATGATTGCCAATGTTCACTCACCTACTGCAGATAAACCAGATGGCATTCAAGAGCAATTCTTCCTAGAACTATGTTAGACCGCGATGTCACTAACAATAAATTTAATACATCCAATAAAAATATATCTATCTAACTTCCAGATTGCTCCCGGGCGATGCCGTATGGAAATCTCTTATCTATCTTAATTAATTTTCTTAAATATATATACTCACTGCAAGAGGTTGATTGTTGTCAAATTAGATATAAATTATAATCCTTCTTGAGCAACCAATTTATTCGTAAATCGATTTGCCTGTCATTATTCTAATGTACTTTTTCTGCAGGGTTGATTGTTGTAGTTTAATTTCAATTCTTTCTTGGGCAACCAATTCATTTGTAAATTGATTTGCCTAATTTTCTTCTTTCTTTAATTAGTTCTCTTTTACATACCCCTTTATGAGTTTTTACTTTTTAGTATAAAATACTGGACATTATATCCAAAAAGAAAAAAATGGTTGATTTTTATATTAATTTGTAACAATATTATCACCAGTTTAAGTTCATATGTTGTTCATTATCTTTTCATGGCAGTCAAATTAAATCTTTAAATCGCTGATTGCCTTAAATTTTTTTATTTCCATTCAATTTTTAAGTTAAAAAGAAAAGGCTTAAAAATTAAAGAGAAAAGTTAAAAAGAAAAGAAGGAGTCTGCGTGCCAGGACAAGTTCTGCCTTGTGCAACCCGTCCAACCCTTTCTAATCTAATCTGATTCATAATCAATCCACTTCAATCTGATTTACATTTTTTTCCATCACCAATTGCAATTCGTCGGGTTCACGCTCAACTTTTTTTAGGTCTTTCGTTTCCAAAACAAATTTTGATATTTTTTACATTCAGGTTTTTACAATGTTGTTGTTCTCAACTCATCCGTGTTCGCCGAATCTATCATCGGATGATAATCAGTGTGGTTTACGTCCCTACCGTTCAACTAAAGGCCAAAATTTCACCTTAAGGATGGTCCTGGACTGGAAAAAATATTGGGCATACAACACCAGCTCTACTTTGATTTTAAGATTAAATTTTTGGAATATTTTTAGAATTTTGTAAAAAAAATACATTTTTGATTTTATTATAATTTTTGAAATATTTTTGGAATTTCGAAAATAGTTTCATTTTTAGGGTTCCGTTTTTTATAACGAACCCTATTGGTGAGAGTAAAACGAGTTTTTAACATTATATCGATTATCTCGTAAACTATAAATAAAATGCTATGGACCTGGAATTTGAGGTGCGTATAAAACTAACCTGTACAGAGATGATGACAGATACAAATAAAACTAAAGTTTTTTTCGTTTGGTTTACAGGGTTACGATGTGAGACTTTTGAGAAAATGCATTTTTTATCGAGACGAGTAGGAATGCTGAAATGAAGCCCTTTCATCATATATGAAAGGGCTTCATTTCAGCATTCCTTAAAAATTTATTTTAGAATTTTACACCTCACAATTTTTGTATAATTTTGAATAATGACGTTTTCTTCGTGTTTTCTAACTGATCGAAAATTTTCAAATGTATTTAGAATGATAGAATAATTAGTAAGTTTTTAATAAAAAATATATATAAGTGTCACATATACTCATAATTATATTTATTAAGGGGGTGGAAATGAGAAGGGGTAAAAACACTAATTAAAACCAGGTCAAGTGGGTTGTCATTTGAAAGAGCACCTAATTTAGAAATCATTGCAATTTTTTTTATAATTTTGCGGTGCACAGTTTTTCAATTATTGTCGAAAAACTGCGACTTTCAGACCACCCCCCCTCCCTACATTTGGACACTGATTGACAGAAAAATTTGTAAAAATCAAAGTTAGGAAGTTTGGTATAAATTTTGAATGAAAATCTTAGCGAAGTCTCAAATAATTATATTTCTGGGTGTTTAGGGGATGGGGGTAGAGAGGGTAAAAAACATCTTTTTTGACCCAAGCGAGTCGTACTTCTCTGACTTTTTTAATTTTGTAATAATTTTTGGAATTTTGAAAAAGTTTAAATTTTTGATTTATTATAATTTTTGGAATATTTTTCGAATTTTGAAAAGTTGTACTTGTACTTTTACAAAGAATTTTATGTTTAATATACATCGCTGCCAATAACTGAAAACAATGTCTTCATAAAAGCCTCTTGCCGAAAACTAATATAAAAACCCTTAACAGAGACCGAAGTCTTGATAACTCAAAGCCTCCAATAATGAAACCAAGCCTCCAGTCCGAAAAAAGCGTCCAACAGGCTACTGCATCGCTGATTAAACTTATAGTTAACACAGGTTAATGTACCAACATAAACGGTAACGAGATATAAATTTCGTTTAAAATTTTTTTATGTTTTCATAGTATGAACATCTTCTATATAAAAAACACAACACCAACGATAACAAAGAGATGGTGGTAAAACGCAGATTTGTGTTTTTATTTCTGTTTTATGCTTCTTTTTATATTATTATAATATGAATAAGTATAAATATTACAATAAAAAATTATTTACTTAGTTTTACGTAAACACAAGCAAAACTTAAGGTGATTTCTTTAGACATTTCGTTTTTTTTAGTTAATGGATTTTAATTTATTTATTTCCGGTTATGGTGGATTATAGGATTTAATAATGCTGAGAAAATGATCAGATGGTGGGCGTTTTTTAATGATAGGCGATTTTTTTATTAAACACATAACCTGAAAAAATGCCGTTGCCCGTTGGGTTTATCTTCATTGATTGATAAGGAGTTTGCATATGAATTATCAATCTTTAATACAATATAGACAAAAATCGTTCACCACAAGCACATTTGTGCTCACTGAATTTACCTTCTCTGTTACATTGACATCTAAGTCGATTGCTATGTCTTCAAGTTTATTTTTAAAGGCGGGATAACCGAATTGGATGTTACTGTGACTGGAAACCTTCGGTTGTCACAAAAAATATTGTAGTGACCAATTTTTTTCTTGTAGTGAACCCTGAAAAAGATATCGGTAAGGTGTGAATATAACCATCGGTCGCCGAGGGTTCCGCGTATATATAATATATAAAAACACATTTTTTGTTAATATATATTTAACGTTGGATTGAATCTTACCATCGCTGTTTAAGGTGGCTAAATAAAGTTTCAATATAACGTAAGCTTCTAAATTATGTACATACATTAGAAAAAATATTATCAATTGTTGTTATAGCTTTAACTGTTGTTGGTGTATGAATTTTATTTATTTGTTTTGATTTTACGTGTTTTTATGATATTTATTGAAAAAGATATTAAAGTCAACATTAAAAACTTAACCCCCTCCAAATAAAATTTTAAAAGATGAGCCCACAATCAAATTTTTGAAAACGGAAAAATATGAAACAACATTTATATAAAATAACTAATACTTTTTCGCGGTACACTTTATCTAAAATTCCAGGGCTTTGACAACTTCTAAAAAAGTACCCCAAATCCCTTTATCGAGTATTGATGTCAAGTTTGAGGCGCCGCATCCATTTTCATCCTGGTTATTTTGAACTCTTCAAAAGCGTGATACACGATTTGTATATGTGATCGAAATTTAACACTAAATCTTGATTCCCTACAACATTGTCGCATTGTTACTGATCTCGTTGTTTTTTTCATAAATATTGTCACCAACTAACAGTGCTCGGAAGTATCAGGTCCATCATGTTTCAAAAATATTCTCCGTTTTACTCGTAAATTAGTTTGTGCAAACAGTAGAAATCACTATCTCCCTTCAGAAATCACTTCGTATATACAAATGAAATGAGGAGCCTGACCGGAACCACTATATGTCTCAACTGATTTCAATCTACAAAGTTTTAAAAAGACGCCCATCAACACCTTAGAACGCATTTTGTTGTCGGACCTATAGGTAGGTGTTAAAAAATATCCATTTATTCTTGTGATAAATTTTGTAATTCCTATATTACACAACATTATTTTTATTTAAAAAAAGAACTTAAGTCTTAACAAATGAAGTGCTAAAGCCAAGTGCACTATTAAATCGATTTTTTTAATTAAATATTTGGACATGTTTAGCATGCTAAATATGAAATATTGATTATTCAGACTAAACTGAATTACATAAAATCGTATAATATAATAAATTGAGCCCAATGTAACACAACCACGTTATTAGAGACAAACGTTAACACCAAATTTCATAATATGACATTCTATTTATTTTTATCAAATGGCTTAACAAAAATAACACAAACAAACAACGTTCTGACAAAAAAACAGTTGACAGTAGCAGAACCCAACACACATATGATACAAATTACAATATTGACTTTCATACAAACATTTTTTCAATGACAAATGCAAATTAAATAATTTAATTTCATTCAAAGCCAAACAAAAATTAGCTTCTATTCTCATAATTTCCAAAATTGGTTTTAAAAACGCAAATAAATATATTTAACAAAAAAATACGATTTGATGAAACCTTAATCCAAATGAAAACCGACATTTATAAAAAGATAACAAAATTAACACAAAATGTTATAAAAGATACGAAAAACCTATGAGAAAAACAGAGATAAAACATCTTTATGAGCCATTCAAATCCGTTAAAAAATGGGTGGTAACTTATGATAACAATATTAATTTTTTTCCATTTTGTTTGCTTATACTATAATAATTTTTTCTTTCTGTTTTTTTAAGATTTTCATTCAGTCCAAATTTTGAAATCGAGCTAAATGTGTGTAAGTTTAAGTTAATTTGTTTTCAAAAGTTTAACTTAGAACTTTCAAAAGTGCTTAGGAATACATAAAAATGTTTGATACAATAGATTACTCATCTTGTTCTTCATCAAGTGATTATGATGATGATAACAATAATAAAAATAATGTTAACGAAATTACAATAAAAAATTATGAAAAAATTGATAATAATAAAAGTGAGCATATCAACAATTTTTTATCATGTGAAAATTTAAATAATTTAAATCATCAAACAAATAAACCATTAAATAAAAGTACAAATAATAAAAGTTTTAGTATTGATAATATATTGGGATTAGAGAAAACTAATAGTTATAGTAATAATAAAAGTGATAGTTCTAGTAATAGTTGTAATTTTGATGATAACGATAAATCGAATGAAAATAAAACTCATTTTGACTGTCTGCTGAGGTCGACGGAAGAGGGTAGCAATAAATTTTGTGAGTGAATTTTTATTTTTAATTATCCGTCGGAATAATTACGATAAACGGCTTTTTTACAACAAAACACCAACTTAGTGTTAATTCAGCATGGATTCATTCTTATAAACAAAAGATTGAATTTAATTATAAGCCGGAAACAGTATTAATTGTACGTACGCTTCAAGCCCATTCCGCTTCTAAACTTTTCAAATTTAGTTCTGCATAATGCTTTTGTAAGCATATCGCAGCCGTTTGTGAATTTGCTGCAATGTGTTTCAAATCAAAACAACCTTGTTGAACTTGTTCTCTGATGAAATAGTATTTGGTGACAAAAAGCTTACTTCGCTTAGTTTCAAGATTTTTGGCGATCACACGACACTCGAAGTTATCTTCATATAAAATAATCGGATTCCAAGCACGAGTTGCCAGACTTTTAAATACGGCCAAGCAGTTATGGCTATTGTTATTGGGTCATTATCGGATTATTGGAACCATGGATCGACAGATCTACGGTTTATAGAAAACAACCAGTAAAGTTTACTTTAAATGGCCAAGCAATCGCACGTTAATGGTTAACATTAATTGGCTATTTTTATTGGGTCAGTACTGAACGATGATTTGGCCGATCTTTGTCATTTGGTTAACATTCACTAGAACAATATTCATATTTTAGAAATAATTATATAGTTTGAAAAATTTTACATATACAATTTAGCTATCGTTTTTCGGCTGAAAGACAAGGATAATAATGTTAAGGTTGGTATAAGTTTTAAATTTTGTTTCGTTAGTAATTTTTATTTAATTTTAATTATTAATTATTTTGTTATTTTAAGTACTCAGCCATTGCTGCTGCAATACTTGCCATTATTACTGGTCCGTCTGTGGCAAACGGCAACCATTTATTATCTGAAGTTATCATCCCGTAAAATTGTTAATTTCCCAGTCATAGAAATGAACGATATGGGTCACACAAACAAAAAATATTTGTTAACATTTTTTTAAATCTGGTCGCAATTGTTGTTGTCATGGTTCGATGCCGTCTCGATTTCCAAACATATATCCTCAATCGTTAAAACACTCTTACTGCCCTTAATATTTAAATAACTATTATGCAGAATTTTTTAATGTTTAAGAAATATTTTCAATAATTGTATCGTTTATGCCGTTTAATGTTGAAATTATATAAAATGTTTTATAAAAAAAATTTCAATACACAGATTTACAGAAATTATAATAAATAAATTAAGAACTTACTAAATCTTCTTTATGCTCTTCATTTTCTGCGAGCTTTTTTTCAAAGTTTTAAAACTTTTTTTATGTTTTTAAGGACAATGATTCATTCAATCTTTTGGTTTTTGCCTCTACTAAACTTATTGATGTCGTAGATCGGATGTTTATTGCTGTAACGTATTTCAGTCCGTCTATTTTATGCTGATACATTTTTTAAAATAGTTCTTTTTACCGAGTCTATTTTTTTCTACTGCAAGTAATATTTTATTTATAGTTTATCATCCAATAATTTTTCCATGTTATCTGAAAATGCAAAAAGAATAATGTATTACCAGCGATAAAATTTTTGGTGAACAATGGTAAACAAATTAGAAAGAAAAATCTACTTTTCAGTTGCATCAGCTGGTGGGTCTGTTAAGCTTAGTAACTAAGATTCATTTTCTAAAATCGATAAAAAAATATTTAATTATATATGTAAAATATATTCAATCAATTTTCAATTAACGTAAATTTATTTAATTATCAATATTAAAGAAATAGAATAAAGGTTAATATATTTTATATTGAAAATTCAAGCAAGAACTTACTTATGATTTATCCTTTTTTTGTTTAATCATTTAATGACAGGCCCGGTGCATTATCAAATATAATAATATAAATAAACGAAAAACATAATAAATTAATACATTTTTCACCTTTTGACATTCTCGGCACATCTAAAGTTCTTTATTTATTTCTTTTTCTAATTTTAATGTTATTCTTTTGATTAGCTGCATTCTGCCCCGTAATCCGTATCACTATACATTCCATTTTAAGTTGTTTAAACGCTCTGCATAACCGACGTTTTCCTTGCTCTAAACTGTCTATAATATAGTATAAAAGTATTGTGATCGCTGATGCATAGGCTAACTCTGGAGTACCACAACTCTGGAAACAAATTGTTCTGGATATATAGTGAGGTAAAATCCATTAAATACTTCAAATAATGGCTAGCTGATGTTATACATTTCGCGTAGTTCTAATTATAAAAACTTTTAAGCAAGCTGTAGCATCCCAACATAAATTCTATTGAAGGAATAGAAAAAGTAAATCAAAATTTTGACCGGAAGTGACAAAAAGGAAGTTGGAATGCAGAACTGTTACAAATCATATTATAAGCATACATACACATACAAATTTTAATCAAAATCAAATTTCAGAAACTGATGTTATTGAAGTTTCAAATAAACAGTTTCTCTGGAAGTTCCCACCCCTTATCCCAATATCGTCCAAACCTAATCAGTTCTTTATCATTCGAGTCTTCATCTTTTATGATAGTATCACCAAATTGAATAATGAGCGAAGTATGTATGCTCCCAACAAGCTTTAAAAACAAACACCCCGCCACTTTGATCGATATGTATCACAAAAGTTTATCATTATCTTCTCACACTAATTGAAACCTTTTTCATAAGTTTCATCATAATCATTGCATTATTGAAGTCTGAAGTGTGAAGACACTGAAAAAAATTCAAAAAATTGCAAAAAAATTGGAAGTGAAAAACTGGAAGTTGAGATGCAGAACAGTGCTGCTTATGTACCAAGTTTCATCCAATTCGATTCTCAGGTACAGATGTTATTAAGTTTTCAAAAACACAGGTGTCTGAGGGGAAACCTCAACCGCGTGTAAAGATTATACGCACTTCATATTTCTCTCTCTCTCTCTGGCGTTTACATCCCATGGAGGGATTTTGACGTCTGTGCAATCAGCTTCCAATCATTTTGTTCCATGACCAGTTGACCCCAGTTTCGACATCCTATTTCACGAAGGTCTTGGATGATGTCATCACGCCAGCGTTGTCTAGGTCTTCCTCTTCGACGAACACCAGCTGGTTGTTGTTGGGACGCTTTTTTATCATTCTATCTAATGGAGCCCTTCTACATGACCAAACCATCTAATGCGGTTGGATTTAATGTTACATCGCAGCCTCCAAGAAACTCTGATTTCATGATTCATTCGGATTCTATACTAATTTTCAGCAACTTTACTTGGGCCATAAATTGTTCGTATGACCTTCCTCTCGAATGTTGATAGAATTCGACAATCGGAGGAAGTCAGTGTTCCAGCTTTCACTTCCAAAGGTAAGCACAGGTCGGATTAATGCTTTGTGAAGTGTGAGTTTGCACGACTGCGAAAGATGTTTTGATCGCAAATGTTTTGGGTATGCGTAGAAAACTCTGTATGCGGCAGAGACACGGGCTTTAATATCTGTCTGCATGTCATTTGACGATGTTATTACAGACCCGAGGTATTTGAAGTTTTCTACACGTTCTACTTCATAGTCGCCAGTATTCAGATTGCCGGGAGATGTGTTCCTGGATGTTGTTAAAAGTTTAGTCTTGCCGGTATTGATGCATAATCCAAGTCGTTTAGCATTTCTTTCAAGCTGAGAGAGAGCATCCTTAATTTCGTTTGGTCTACGTCCGAGAAGCACAATATCATCTGCATAGCCAAGAATTTGACTAGATTTGTTAAATATGCAGTTTTGTGTCTCAATTCAGCTTATTCTTATCGCGTACTCAAGCGCCAAACTAACTAATGCGGGCGCGAGTGCATCACCTTGTCGAACACCTGATGTTATATCAAAAGAGTCAGAAACTGACCCTTCGATTACTATTCTACAGTTTGATCCCGATGTTGTGAGTTTGCACAGAGAAACAAGTTTCACTGGGATACCAAGGCATATGAGTGCAGACCAGATGTTGTTGCGGATTATGCTATCATATGCTTGTTTGAAATCAACGTAGAACTGGTGAATGGTGATATTGTACTCCCAACATTTTTCTAGAATCATCCTTAAGGTAAAACATTGATCTGTGGTTGAACGGTTGGGATGAAAACCACACTGATAATCGCCGATGATAGATTCGGCGAACGGGACGAGCCGAGAAAGTACAACATTAGCTAGTATTTTATATGCAGTGTTCAATAGTGCGATGCCACGATAATTTGCACACTTTAGACGGTCACCTTTCTTATGTAGCGGAACAATGAGAGCTGTTTTCCATTCAGCAGGTAGTTTTTCTTGGTCTCAGATTGCAAGAATTAGATCATATATACGTGAGACTAGAGCTGGTCTTCCATTTTTAAATAGTTCTGCAGGGATTCCATCAAAACCTGGTGATTTACCATTTTTTAATTTTTTGGTGGCAGCTTCCACATCTTCTATTGTTGGGTAAGGGACAAAAATCTTCTCACTTGACGGAGCAATTGCTCTAATAGGGTGAACTTCATTCGTCCTATTCAGTAGGTCTTGAAAGTGGGATCGCTATACTGCCAGCCCATCACGTTCATTTGTTGGCTCGTTGTTTCCATTTTTTATGGCTGTAGATCTTGGGTGGAAATCTTTTGTCAGATTCCGCGCATTGGCAAAGCACTCTTTCGAATTTCCATTAGCCGTATGTTGGTTGATGTTTTCGATACAGCTCTTCATATGTTTGCGTTTCTTTTTCCGTAGCAGTTTTGCTGGGGCTTTTCTGGCGCATAGATAATCAATTTGGCAGCTTTAGGTGTTCCTTGTTAACCAGTTTTCTCGCAGTTTTTGTTTGTGCTCAATACTTTCTCAACACTCGTCCATTCGTTACGTGATTTCGGTGGTCGTTTTCCGATTGCAGTTTGTGCTGCGGATATAATGGTTGATTGAAGCGTTTGCCATTCTTCTCGTATCTCAGACGGGATGTCATGCTCTTCTATGCTTTGCGTTACTATTTCCTGATATCTATTCAGTGTTTCCAGGTGTTTAAATGTTTCG
Organism: Diogma glabrata; assembly: GCA_963693315.1. Lineage (NCBI taxonomy): Eukaryota > Metazoa > Arthropoda > Insecta > Diptera > Cylindrotomidae > Diogma > Diogma glabrata. The sequence goes on from OY856188.1 coordinate 285,656,085, forward strand.
ACATTCTAGCACACGGTCGTTTTTGCTTGTCTATTAAATGTAGATGACAACTTGCACTTGTACTTAAAGATGACAAGCATATGATCGGTGTCCATATCAGCACCTCTGTATGATCGAACGTCAGTTACACATGTAGTGTCTCTTAGAAATCATGACATGATCGATTTGATTTTCAGTTCTTCCATCGTTTGTTTCCACGTTGCTTTGTGGATTCTCTTATGAGGCAAGAAAGTGCTAGAAATTACTAGATCATACATCATAGTCAGCTGCGCGAAAGCCGTTATTGTTACTAGTATGATGCAAGCTGTTAGGGCCGATTGTCACCTACCACGATTTTTATATCGTGCCGCGGGGTGTTATTGATGACTTCTTCGAGTTCTATAAAGAACAGGTCTTTAATGTAATCTGCTTTGTCTTCAGTAGGTAAGGTACATGAACATTAATGATCGTTACATTAAATTTTTGCGTGCGGTTTCTCATTGTACATATCCGCATAATTGGGCAAAAGTCGATAACATATTGATTCACGCAACGATGTACGAGAAAGCGAACTCCAAATTCTAATCCGTTTTCATGACTGCAATAGTAGAGAGTGTATCCCTTGGCTGTTTCGTGGATTCCACTGCCTGGCCATTTAAGTTCTTGTAATGCCACTATATTCTGTATGTAGCTATCGATTTGGTTTGTAAATTTTAGTAGATCTCTTGGTCTTCTAAGGCTTAACACGTTCCAGGTTCCAATTTTTAAATCGTAGTCCGGGTACAGTTTCCGAGGTCGTTCTTGAAATGAGTCCGAGATAATCCGAGCCCAGTGTACAGAATTCCCTAACATGGAGAACAGACGCTTGAGTTGCATTGGTTTTGTGGCGCCAACGACTCACCATGGTGAAGAATCATTGAGTATAAGCAGATTTACTCTGCCCCTCTCAACTACACCAGCCTAATTCTGTTAGCGCTACCCAGGTAGCACGGCGTGGACGTAGAATTTCGGATTTTTGCTACCCCTACGTTTTTTTATATGGAGGTTTATATTTCAAGATGGCGTTAAATTTTTAAAAAAAATTTTTATATTTCAAATAGAAATTTCATATAAATAATTCTGCTTAATTTCTAAAATACTCTAGGTAAATAAATCTAAAATGTCTGACAACTTTTGAACTTTTGATGAATTAGATCGGCACGCAAAGGGTTAATTCTATAACTAATCTCAATAAATAAGTTATAATTAAGTTTTCTCTATTTTCAGCCATCACATCAACAAAATCGCCAAGATCTTCGCCTATTCAACCTGTTCCACATAATATACTCGATATTTTAGGATCCCGAGCAGCAAGAATAATAGAACAAAATACAACGGAGCAAAACTTAAATCCAGTTGATTTTCATACATCACCAACATTGCCATTTACATCACCAAACAACTTATTATATTCTAATTGGATAGGGTTACATACCAAATCACCAACTCAAGCAGGTTATCTGTTAGGATTACAAGGTAAAATACTTCACATTAAACCTTTTAAAAATATATTTATAAAACGAACAAACAATTATAAATGCAATTTACACAACTCTAAAAAGGAGTTAAAACATTACTCAGAAATTTTTGTTTACACAAAAAATATGTATAACAAATAATTTTACACTCAACTGTTTGCTTAAGTTCATCACCAAATGACATACCACATATTTATTTATTGTTGTCTCCTTAATATGCTGTTATTAGGAACTAAAATAAGAAATAACAAAACAAAAACTAACCAAACCAAACTGAACACTGTACTGTATACATAATACATATTAGTTTCGTTAATTAACAAGATTATGTCAAACTTAAATCATTATTGGTTTTCTTTTTCGTTTAAATTAACTTGTTTTATTTTCTATAAATTTTTAAGAAAAAGGATTGAAAACAAGAAATATTACTTTTTCAATATTTACTAACGTCTTCTGTTATTTAGTTAAAATAATCACAATAAAGAAATATAAATGTTTACGGACACAGCTAACTACATAATATGGATAAAATTATATAAATATTTAGATAAACATAATATAAATTATTATCTTTCTATATATATTTTTATGAGAAAATAATGTACAGAAATGATCAATTATGGATTTAAATATTAAGCTCAAAACATAAAGCATTGGGTTTAGCCAATTCCATTTTACAAAAAGAGAGATACATAAAATACATAAAATCACCAGAGTAGAAATTAGTAAGGAAAAACCTGAATACAGTCAGGGTGAAATCAGGTCCTGGTCAGTATAGAAAGGGCAAGCCTTATTAGGGCAATCTGATATGGTCCCGTTTAGGGGTCTGATTTACAATACCCTTTTAGGGTAAACCTTATTTGAATATATCAGGCTTTGATTGGGTTTTTCGTAATTAACCCCTAGCTGAAATTGCATTTGGTTAAAATTCACTAGAGTGTTAACCATTTTAGAAAAATATAATATACAGTAAAACTCGCATTTAGCGTACACCATATATAAAGTACACTTGGTCTATAGAGTACAGCAAATTTTTTTCTTACATCTATAAATATTTTACGAACAAATTATCCTTCTTATAAGGTACCCCGGCTTATAAGGTTATAACGTACACACGTTTAGTCCCGTGAACTATTTTTCTTTGTAATTTACCCAGTTTATAAAGTACGAATACAAAATAAGAATACAAGATAAACATAAATTAAAATTTAAAAGTCGTAAGCATTCGGTGCATTACGATTTTAATATTTTTTCTACGAATGTTTCTGCTTCCTTTCATGAATTTTTTGTGGTTCATGCGAAAATATTTGTTAATTTATTAGTATTTAGTTCAAATTCTTTGATGCTTTTATAAAAATGCTAAAGGTGCGTAACGGCTCCAAATCAAATTAAAAGGCATGTGATCACTTTGGCCAAAAAATTGGTAATGTTTGAATCGCTTAGAAATTGAAGCAGTTGTTCATTAAAACGTAAAAAAGATAGTTGTGTTAAATTTCACAATGAAGAGGAAGCCGTTTAAAAATGGATCAATATAATGAGCTCTAAAATTGTTCCTCTTAAAAATGTTGCTCTACAATAAAAAGCTCAAATTCAGGATTTTATAAACTCTAGTGTATCGAACCTTAAAGACAGAGCGAAAATACTCTTAGATGCTGTTCATTTTATTTCGAAATCGTGATAAAAAGTTAAAGCAACTACCATAAGCAATTGTTTCAAAAAACCTGGGATAACTACGATCGCATAGTTCGACAGTGCCGATGATTTTAGTGTTTTGGCAGTTTTATGGAAACATCCAGGGAACCTAGCTACACTCAATAATGTTAAGTCGACAACACTAAAAAAATTTGTAAATAGCTGTTGTGACTGGTGAAAGGGAGTTTATTATAAGCTTCAAACGAAAAAGAATCTGAGTCTGATGATGATTTATAGAAATACTAACAAATTTTTACTTTTGGTCTACGGGGGTGGCAATTCTGCATACTCCACTCCCTGCTATTAAAATAGCTCATATTTCGTGAGATATCACATACCACTGACAATAGCAGTGAGATATTACTAGCCAAGGTGTTATCTTAGGGGTGCTGCCAGATGAAGTCTATTTAGTAAACGATAGCGCCCTCAATGTTATGGAATATACTTCGATGATGGCACGCTATTTTGATTTCCTGTTTTGTTCACTATTTTAAAAAGTGTTATAAGAGTTACAATATGTGTCACAAAAGCACATAAATAACTGGTAGGACCTAGGACCTAAGCACAACAATATGCGTTCTGAGGTGTTGATGAACGATTTTTTCATACCTTAGGGGATCGAAAGCACTCGTGACTAATGATTCGACCAAAATATTCCATTTGTATGATATATCTACCAAAAAAACCCTCTTCATTTTATCACTATGACAGTAAGTTATCTCGACAGTTTGACTACTTGCACAAACTGATTGACAAATAAAACGCAGTAAAAAATACGGCTACCGAATGATGGATCCTATTTCATCCGAGCACTGCTGGTAACGATATTTATAAAAACAAAGAGATCAGAGAACTAAAATTTGATGTTTCGATCACCTACAATTCGTATAGCACGTTTTTGAACAGAGCTCAAAAGGGTCAGGATGGAAACAGATGCAGCACCTCAAACTTGAGAACAATGCTCCATACAAGGACGAATGCAGGACTTATGTGGAATAATTGATATGGAGTGAAATATTTTTTACATCTATTGAGGACTGAGTTTTCTTATCGCGTTCTTTCCCATTGCCATTATACGATCGTTCTAGAGTAAGGCGATAGAAATTTTGATGCTCAATAAAATTTTTCACATTCGTCTATTTGTTTTGTCACACACACTAATCGAAATATTTTTGGCAAACTCATTCGTTGATCTGGTAATAATCAATAGCTATGTTGTGGTGAAATTAAAATTAAACATATTATAGTCACCCCAATAGGCTATCGTTTACATTTACAACGTCTCTCTGTGCGGGATTTATTCGTTCGTGCATTTTTCCCTTTAAAGATAGGAAAACAAACGAGTTGTGCAGTATACTATCATCTGCAAAATTATTTATTGGGTTACTGGGGATTTTCATTTGATATAAATTAAAAATAGTGTGGTGACAAAACTAAACCTTGAAGTACTTCAGCGTTAATTAATTTAGACGCAGAAGAAAAGCCATCGATGGATACCGAAATGTATCGGTCGGTGAGAAAATTTTGAATAAACCACACAACTGCCGGGTTAAATCCATACGCCACGCGCTTGCTGATCAGTTTGGCATCCCCAGTTTTGATCAAATGCAAATTGACAACCAAATTGTAATTAAAGTGGAAAATATAATTCAAGTTTGACTTAAATAACAGAAAATTACTGATGTTCAGTAAACAAATTGTCCATCGCAGCTCAATCTGAGTAGGCACATATTCAGACATTCTCGTTCGAATATATGTACACACATATGTTTATGTAGCGTCGATTTGATTAGCTTTTACATAACTTTTTATGATTCAAAGAGTTTAAATAGTTTAAAAACACTATATGTTCCTTTTTTTGTGATCACTTTTATATCATTTAACATGTACTAATTTATTATGAAATATAATGATATATTGAGAATAACAGGCAAATTTGCTTATGCTTTTTAAATTTTCATGGATATAACGTACCATGGTGTATAACGTACGCTTGCGTCGGTCCCTTGGCCGTACTTTATAAACGAGTTTTACTGTATATAGTTAAAATCGTTTCATGTATGTTTTAGTTATCGCTTCTTTAGTTATCGCTTCTTAGGTGATAAATATGTTTTAATTTTTTCCATTGTAATTATTTTATTTTAATTAATTTATATAATGCATAAATATATCTGTTCCGATTATCACAATCAGGGTCTGATCCGTTTATCCCAATCAGGGTCTGATCCGGCAATCACAATCAGGACTTGATAGGGAAAAAGAGTTACACTCATGATCAGGGTCCAATGAGACTACCCTAACAATGCCGGACTAGGGCAATTTTAGTACTGTTCCTGCAAATTAGTACTATTCCTCCACCACAGAAGTTTAATGGACTCAACATTAGGGATTGTAATCCCGTACCGTTTTATGAATCGCGTGACTACGGCATTAATAAATTTTTAAGGAATTAAAAATTTGTAGCGAAAACCAGTCTACATATCAGTTCATGCAAAATATGACAACTTTTTTAAAAAATAGTTTTCATTTAGTTTTGGTCAGAAAGCTTTTATGGGGACATTGTTTTTAGTTTTGGACAAAGATGTATATTAACTAAAAAACTTTTAAAAAAAGTATAAGTATTGAATTTCTGTTTAAAAATCATAAATTAACATAATAAAAGAAATGAAGTGAATGACAACTCAAAAAATTTGGTAACAAAATATATGACAATCATTATTTTGACTGACTTAACGATTTTAGTTTGACACATTTATTATTCTGTGATCCGGGCTCAGTTCTCACATACAGATGTCAAACAAGCAACTTCATTTTATATTATAAATTACTACTTACATTATCACGTACTACTGTAGATGTTACTACTTACATTATTATCGTTATCATTCGTTCGCATTCGATCATTGGATTTCTAAGCGAAAACAAGTTTATTGTATTTTAAAATAAAACAAAAATTTGCAAAATTAAATAAATATTTCAAAGAATATTATTGAACTTAAAAGTGATCATTAACATAAAATTTATTAATTGAAAATAGTTAAGTGGTGATTTTTAAAGTTATTCCATTTAACCAATTTATTGCTTAGTTTTGTTTTCTAAGCTTAATTCAAGAAATAAATGTGTCACATGTAATTTTGTTTTCTAAAATCAATTGAATTAGAATACTGTAAAATCAAGTATTACTTTTTTTGCTCAAGTTTTTTTCTACTAAGCCGTTGTTTATATTGTTATAATGAGTAATTGCAAAGTGTGTTCCATAAAAATAGATCGTAATCTAAAGAACGATAACATTCAGTGTTCAAAATGTAAAAACATATATCACAGTACCTGTGAAAACTCAGTGAATAGTGGTGTTAGTGGTAATGATTGGAAGTGCCAGTCTTGCATCGCAATTGATCTTACTAAAAGTGTAACTAAAAACATTAACTCAACGGCAAGTTCTGCACTTGATACAGTTAAAAGCGAGATTGGTCTATTAAAAACTAAATTTGAGGAATTTTCTCACTCTTTAAAAGCGTTAAATACTATTCAAGAACAACAAGATCAATCATTAAATATAATAGCCTCGAAGTTTGATGTTATTATTGAAATTGAAAAAAGAGTTAAAATAAATGAAACAAAACTATCAGAAATTTTGAGAACTAATGAGGAATACAGAGTGAACCTTGAGGCCTCACTACTAAGGTGTGATATACTAGAACGACACTGTTACTCAGCAAATCTACAAATTTATGGAATTCCTATAAATAAAAATGAAAATTTAACTGAAACGGTGATTTCTGTTTTGGCATCGAAACAAATTACTGTCAACGACTCACAGATTAAATACGTTTACCGCAATAAATCTGGGTCAGACCGAAAACCGATTACGATAGAATTTCATTCCAAATATGTCAAGGATCAAATACTTAAAACGATAAAAATAAACAGGAAGAAGATGTCGACAGGATTGAACCATAACCAGGATAATTTAATTTTTATTACAGATTTTTTACCAGTACATAAAAAGTTATTATTACATGAAGCTAAAAACTTGCTTCAACAGAAGAATGATCCAAATCGATTTCAGTTTGTCTGGGCTAATCGTGGTAATGTTTATTGCAAAAAAAGTGAAGGTGATTCTGTAATTAAAATTTCTTCTTCAATTGATTTACATAAATTAAAAATAAACTAACATAAGCTATTAATATAAATTATTAATATAAATTTCTTTTAATTAAAATTAATTAATTTTTTTTCCTGTTTAAAATTGAATATTATTATTGTATTATTTTTGTAATTAACTTCTTTAATATACACCATGAATTTTACAGATTTGTACTACCAAAACATAAGGGGCTTAAAGACAAAACTTAATGATTTCAAGCTGGCTGTTCAAGAGAATAGTTTTGACTTGATTTGCTTAACTGAGACGTGGCTTAATAATTCTATTAGTTCTGCAGAGGTATTTGATGATGGATACTTGGTTTTCGAAAAGACAGGGATTTTCGGATGAGCTTAAAAACAGATGGTGGTGGTTCTCTGATAGCAGTGCATAAAAAATTTCAGATCGCTGAACTGCAAGGTATGAATTCTTCAGCCTTTGATGACGTGTGGGTGCAAATTAAATTGGAAAATGGTTCAAATTTAGTTTTGTGTACGGTTTATTGCAACTATGGAACAAAATTTGAAAATTATAAATTTTTCATGGATTTTTTGTCAAATGCTATTAACTTTGCTGAGGATAACACAAAATTTTTGATTATTGGAGACTTTAATCTTTCAAGCATTGAATGGACTATCAATGATCCACAGAACATTTGTCCTGGGCATTATGAGGGCCGAGCTGCTGAATACTTAATTGAATCAATGGAATTGACTAAGTTAACTCAAAGAAACTGCATTTTAAATTTTCAAAATAAAATTTTAGATTTAGTCTTAACAAACCTGCCTTCATTGAATGTGGAGGTACATAAAAGTGTTCATAGTCTGTCTAAAATTGATCAGTTTCATCCTCCTCTGTTGGTTTATCTCAACTCAGTAAAAATTAAAAATCAATCATTTTATAATTTTCCAAGGATAAACTTTAAAAAAATTGATTTTAATCAACTATCATTACAATTAGATTTAGTTGATTGGGAGTTATTATTTAAGGATCAACATGTCGACAATGCCGTTGATTTATTTTACAACAAATTACTTTGCCTCATTGAGCCCTACATGTCAGCCCCTAAGTCAGCAATCAGAAAGTATCCTATCTGGTATTCTTCGCAGTTAATAAATCTAATTAAGCAAAAGGAAAAAGTCAGACGAAAATTCAAAATTTACTGTAATCCTAGTGATTTCAATTTGTACTCTGTAATTAGATCTCAAGTTAAAGCAGAATTAAAAAATTGTTTTAATGCCTATACGTTACAGATGGAAAATAATGTTATGAGCAACCCGAAGTTACTCTGGGATTATAACAAAGCATTATTATCTAAAACGGGGTATCCATCTTTAATGAATCTGGGTGAAAAGAAATCTAAACTACCTCAAGAAATTTGTGAATTGTTTGCTGAACATTTTAAATCTGTGTATGTAACTAATAAGCCCTTGCCGCAATTTAGCCCCATGATTCATTATTCTCGATGCTTGACCATGATTACAGTTGATGAAGTCTTAGCTGTAATATCAAATCTAGATAGTAATAAAGGAGCTGGTCCAGATCTTATCAATAATTATTTCATAAAACATCTTAAATTCTCTTTAGCTCAGCCCCTGTCAATTTTGTTTAATCTATCACTTGATCAATCTATATTTCCAAGGAAATGGTTAGAGTCTTTCATACTTCCAATATTCAAAAATCAAGGTAATAATGCAGACATATCAAATTATAGACCAATTTGTATTATGAATGCCTTTGCAAAGGTATTTGAAAAAGTAATGTTTGATATTCTTTTTGCAAAAATTAAAAGTAAAATCAATGCAAAGCAACATGGATTTTTCCGAAACAGATCTACTATTTCCAATTTACTTGAATTCTCTGAATATGTTTTTGAAGCATTGGATAACAATGTGCAAGTTGATTGTATTTACACGGATTTCTCTAAGGCTTTTGACAAGGTGCGGTTTGATATATTAATTTCTAAGCTGGACCTCTTTGGCATATCTAAAGATTTACAACAATGGTTTGTCTCATACTTGACTAATCGCAAACAATTTGTAAGGTTCAATGGCCATACTTCGACAGTAATTTATCCTTCATCTGGTGTTCCACAGGGTTCGATTTTGGGTCCTCTATTATTCTTATTGTTTATAAATGACATATCGGATATTATTCAGTGTGATTTCCTCTTATATGCTGATGACCTCAAAGTGTTTACGTGTATCAGATCATTAAGCGATTGCCAAAAGCTACAAAATGATTTAATTAATATTCAAGAATGGTGCAACAATAATTTTCTTCAGCTAAACCTTGATAAATGTTTGTCTATCTCATTCTCAAGAAAGATGCAGAATATTACTTTCAATTACTCGATTGGTCTAGTATACTTGAAAAAAGTGAAATCTATTAAGGATCTTGGAATAATTTTTGATTCTCGTCTTCGCTTTGATGAACATATTAAATACATGTGCTTAAGGGCAAATAAGCTTATGGGTTTCCTTTGGCGTAGATGCAAAGAATTTAGTAATCCAAAAGTTTTAATTGTGCTTTTTAACTCTCTTGTACGTAGCATTCTTGAGTATGGATGCCAAATTTGGAATCCATATTATGATGTTTATTGTAATAAAATTGAAAGAGTACAAAGAAAGTTCTCAAAATTTGTATGTTTTAAGTCAATCCCATTTACTGATCGTCTATCTTATAATACTAGACTTCAAAAACTGAATATGAGCACTCTTGAATCAAGAAGATTGCTACTTGATGAGTTCTTCTTATTTAAAATTGTAAACGGCTTAGTTGAGACCGATACTCTAGCCTTTGTGAATTTTTATGCACCTGCGTATAGAACTCGATTGAATCAGTTGTTTCTGCCATCCTCATCTAAAACGAATATTGGACTCTCATCACCACTGTACAGATTTCAAAGCGCTCATAACGACAATTTTTCATCTATAGATTTATTTTCGTTATCATTAAATATGTTTAAAACCCAATGTCGAGTTTCCCTGTTCGGACTTCAATCAATTTAGAGATCGGTTTTCTATGCACTAGCGTGATTATTTTGTTTTTCTCTGTCTCTGTATTTTTCTATTGGAATCGTCAGGTTTACTGTCTTCAGGCTTCTTGTACGATTGAATAATTGTTGTTGACCGGTTTAGTGTAATATATTATATTTGTTAAATACATGATGTTGATAATACTTGAATTGTATAAAGTAGTACATATAGGTTATATGTTAATATTTTACAAGTTTATATTATTTTTTACAAGTTTATATTATTTTTTGAATTTATTTTTTTACTTAAAGTTTAATGTATTTATATAAATTTTTTTTTTTTTTTTTTTTACATTTCATTGAATCAATGTTTAGTTCTATATATGAAATCTCAATTATCATAATGTAACTCTCTTTTAAATATGTAGCGGCATGTAAATGGGAAACTGTTTGCTGCTCTCAAAAATAAAAAAATAAAATAAAATAAAATAAAATAAAATCACCCACAATAAACATTTAGAAAAAAAATACGCCAAATATTTGTTCACATACTTAATAACTTATTGACACACTTCCGGTACAGGAAAGGGATGGACAATGGACCGATGGACAATTTATCAAATTGTCCATCGTACCATCGCCCTTGGAATGAACACTGTGCATTCCTGATAGTGTAATCACTATCAGGAACATTAGAGGAATTGCGTGCCTTGAGATGATTCCAACTAGCTTCAGTCTATGAATTCGATTATCCTATCCCCCAACCTAACAAATGCTGAATTACAAAAGTTTCACAAGACGGATTTAAATTAGTAAATAACAGAGACTCTTACGACCGCAACGTCAGAGACACTACGATCAACGCCCACCCCACTTTAACTACGAATACTGCATTTACAAATTAAAATGTTTCATTCACTCCATTATTGACCGCTGATGCAACTCTTCATGCCTCCGTAATTTAACCAATGGTAATAATTAACTTTAAATTAATATTATATGCAGCCAATCGTTGCGCAAATGGTTCCGGCGATTGTTAAATATGAATAATATAACAATACAATAATCAATAATAATCAAAAGATGCGCCAATGGTTCCGACGTTTGTTGAATATGAATAATAATACAGCACAATAATCATGCTAAATTAATTAGTGTTGCACCAACGATAGGTGATATTTGAATATATCATACAGATGACATATTTGTGGCACTATTATATTTATATATATTTATCTTTTTATATATATTATATTAGTATATAATATATATTATTATTATATATATATATTATTATATATATTATTATTATATTTATATACCGGGTGATTTTTTTAACCTGAAACTTTCAAATATCTCGAAAAATAAGCACTCTACAGAAAAAATGTCCATATTCAAAATTTAATCATTCCGCGGGGGAAACTTATTAGTGCAAAAAAATAGTCCCCCACCCCCCCTCTTTGTAGATGTGTGGGGGTAACTTTGAATCTAAAATAGGAACCCCAATTTTTTATTGCAGATTCGGATTCTACGGCTATAAGTACGTACGATTTGCCTAAAAAAATTTGTTCGATTCATGATAGATGGCGATGTAATCGACAAAATTCAATTTTTTTCGATTTCTTTTACTAAGAACATATGCCTACGCTTTTGTAATACATTTAAATAAAAAATATCACGTTTTCATTGTAAAAAGTTTATTAATGTAAATGGCTGGTGAATAAACAAATTTTAGCTTAAAGTAATGGCCTTCGACTTCAATGCACTTATTAATCCGCTCTTTAAATGACTGTACACAACTGAGAAGTGTGTCTGCTTGAATTTCGGCACAAGCATTTTTGATTCGCCCAATCATATTCTCACGTGTTGTTGGTTCTTGTTTGTAAACTTTCTCTTTGAGATAGCCCCACAAAAAGAAATCTGGCGAAGTAAGATCTGGTGATCTGGCAGGCCAATTTACATCTATCATGAATCGAACAAATTTTTTTAGTCAAATCGTACGTACTTTTAGCCGTAGAATCCGTATCTGCAATAAAAAATTGGGGTTCCTATTTTAGATTCAAAGTTACCCCCGCCCACCTATAAAGAGGGGGGTGGGGGACTATTTTTTTGCACTAATGTGTTTCCGCCGCGGAATGATTAAATTTTGAATATAGACATTTTTTCTGTAGAGTGCTTATTTTTCGAGATATTTGAAAGTTTCAGGTTAAAAAAATCACCTGATATATTTATAAATATACATATTTGTTGCACTGTGATTTTCATCATAAAAAATCCTTCATTGCAACTGCATCAGTTCATTTCCAATTTCCTATCGCTAAATAAAAAAAAGTGTTGTCAAATTATTGCCAACGAGTGGATTGTTAACACAGTTGAGTGATTTGTTTACTGAACATTGGGGAGATCGGTATACCAACAGGATTTAAATTTCAGCTAGTTGAACATTCACAATGACTGCCTACAGAACTAAAATCGAAGTGGTGGTGGCTACTATTTTCCTACACTAGTGGTACTGTATCAGACCTAACGAAAAGAACAGATCCCCAACCTCGATTTACTTGACTGTAACAATTTTATAGTTCAACAGTAGTTCAATTTAGTTCAACAATTTCAAAAATGTTTGTAATTAGTGATCAACCTCACAAAGAATATTTGCAACGCAGCCATATGAAATAATAATCTATCGAACAGCAAACAGGTATGTTATCGCATAATTTTTCAACCTAACACCTTTCGCCTGAGTTGAGTTCATCTGGCTTGTTAAACTTGTTTGATATAATGTGATCTTGTTTGTTCATTTCTATATTTCGTTTGACTCAATACTTTACTAAAATACAAATTTGCTACAACGTAGCAAAATTTATTCTCTTCTCCGATTATTTTACTAGTCCTTCAAAAAAAACACAATTTTAGAATTTTAATGAAATGAGTCAAAAACGGTTGAGTCAAAAACGGAGTCAAAAATTTTTTCCACATTTTTTACCATAACTCAAAAACTGTGCTTTTGAAAATTACAAAGAAAATTGTTTTGTGCTAGAAAAAATTAACTTTTCATATGACACCCCACTCAACAAGGTCAAAAATAATTTGTTTTCAAAATTTCCACCCTCAACCCCCTCAAAATAACATTTGAAATGATGAGCCGACCGCTGTAGTTTTCATTCAACCTTTACAACATTGCCCATAACCATGAATTTTTCCAAATTTTTTCTTTATTAATGTTCGATGCTAAAGGGGCAGGAAATTTATCGATAAAAAAATATCGATATTTTTTTTTTTTTTTTTTTTAAAAATGTGTTGTGTAGTAGGCATTACAATATGTGTCACAACAACACATAAAAACCTTTTAAGACCAAGGTCCCACAACAACATACGTTCTAAGGATGTTAATGGACGCAAATGTTTGTTTTTTGTTTTTTTTTAATATTTTTTGTTAAATAATTGATAACTAAACAATAAATCCTATCACATATAAAATATGACATAGACCAATATTTCTTGATAGGATAGGGAAAATAAAAATAAAATAAAAGATAAAAAGCAAATTTGTTTTAAAAATTTGCAGGAACAAAACTAAAATGGGTTTGCCAATAGTCCAGCTAATGGTATAATCCCTGACTATGGGACGCAGTATCCTTCTCAATGATTAAAGCTCAGATATATAGTTATATGAAGGCTGGTTTCGTCAAGCAAGCCACAGCGTGCCACCATCAAGGAATATTCATTAGCTAAGATTGAGAGTGCTACCGTTGACTGAATACAGTTCATCCGCCAGCACTCCTAAGATATCACCTTGGCTAGTGATATCTCACTGCTATTGCCAGTGGTATGTAATATCTCACGTTAACTCATACGCCAATAGCAGGGACTGGAGTACGCGGGATTGTCACACCCGTAGATCAAAAAATAGAAAAAAATTAACAAATTAATAAAAACTGATCCCTCCATATATATTGATATTTAACGATATATCGAATAACGATATAATTGGCATATTGATATATTTTATCGTTAAATCGATATCGATATATCGATATATTTTATCGATATTTTTTTTATATTTGTATTTTCGATATTTTTTAACATCACCCTACGGGTGATAAAATAAGATCTCAGAGCTGTGTGTAATAAGGATTAAGCCCGATGGATGCAGATCAAACATTTCAAACATCAAACGACAAACATCATTGGTGTTTGAAATGTATGATCTGCATCCATCGCACTTAATCCTTATTACACACAGCTCTGAGATCTTATTTTATCTTCACTAAGTATGTAAGTTCTATTCATTCATTTCAATCTAATATTTTTGAAATTTGTAATTATAAAAATTTATCATCGAAAATATCATAAATTGAATCACTTTACAAAAAATGCAAATTGAATTATTAAACTATTTGAAAACACAAAATTTCTTCATCTATTAAAAATATAATTTTGAAGTGCTAAGTAAATTTATCAGTGACTTGTTATAAAATTATTTAAAAATTAAAAATAAAATTGATTTAATATTGACCAAAAATGTAATAAATATGTAAATTGGTATTTAAATTAACACATAACGACATAATTTTTAATAGTTTCTTTGTCATCGATATTATTAGTGTATTCCAAAAAAATATAAAACTTATTGTATACATAAAATTGTGTCATTTGCTTCAATAACCTCTTCCAACCCTCAATCTTCAATAACCTCTAGTTTTGACATAACATTTTTTGTTGAAACTTGGTATATAAGGTTTTTGTGATGTTTCCAATGGGTCCGTTTACCAGCTTCCGGTTTGTCACTTCTAGTAAAAATTTTTTTGCTTTTTAAGGTTTTTACAACAGCCTACGTCCCGTAGTTATAAACTTATTTTCATAAAACTTGGTTGAATGGTTTCGGTCATTATAAGAAATATGCGATTAGCTTTGCACAAAGTGGTTGGAGTACCTTTAACGTTAAAACTCTTCCTTTAACGTTGAATCTAAAAACTTTAAACTGATAGCAGTTTTTGATGAAACTTGAAATATAACGCTTTTAAAACATTTACAATAATTCTGCTTCCCCTATTAATTCGCAATATTAATTGTTCATTGAACCAACGATATTGTTTATTGAACCAACGAAAGTGGTCAATCGCTGTTTTTAGGGTTCCGTTTTTCATATACGGAACACTATTGGTGCGAGTACGATGGTAAACTACAAATCCTACGAACCTGAAATTTGAGATGCATATAAAGCCAACCTGTTTCCTTAATATGACGGAAACAAAAAAAATTAAGTTGTTTTCGTTTGTTTTACGGGGCTGCCCTGTAAGGCGTTTAAAAAATAATTTTTTTACCTAGTCAAGTAGGATATCATATGAAAGAGCTTGAATTCAGTTTCCCTTAAAATATATTTTAGAATTTTTCACTACACGGTTTTTGACTAAAATTGAATAATAGAGCGTTTTTTCATGTTTTCTTTCCCCACTTAGTTCCGAACCTATTTGATAGAAAAACTTTAAAAGTTTGCAAATATAGAAAAAGTGGTTACTTTTGAACGAAAAAATTTAACGGTTTTTATGTGTTGTTGTTCCTACTACACAACACATTTTATTAAAAAAAAATTAATTCGCCTATATTTAACATTCTTGTAAAATTGTTTTTAAACAAATACAACCTTTTAATTTTTGTGATATTATAATTTAATTGTTAATAAAATAACATAAATGTTAAAAGGGCCCGTATTTCATTACCCCCCCCCCCTTCTTTGATTGTCTCCAAGTGAGAAAATACAGAAAAAATTACGTGAGAAACCACAATAAAATGACCATCCTGATCTCACTAAAGCAACCTCACTCAAGCACTCAAGCAAAATTAATTTAATTTTACAATTTTGTTGTAAATATACAACACACGAGATTTTTATAAGTTTATCAAAAATATTGGTTTCAAAATGCGATGAAATCTTCTTGAAAGAGCTCGGTTTAAACTGCCGATATTGGTCAGAGTAAATAGTATGTCTAACTCGAAATAATGTAATGTAGTTATTATATAATCGATGGAACTTATTGAAGATTATGCTTTTTGTAGTAAATAAAATAGTATGAATAGAACACTGATGATAACTTATAGAAAAAGTTTTATTGCATTAGTTACTGAATATAATCGATAAGCGACAGAAGAACAAAAAACTGCTAGATAAAGAAAATAATAATAATGAGTGCATCTAAATTATATAATTTAAGGGAACAATTCAATTCAACTAATTCTTTCTTAAATTCTTCATCCCGGCATTAACAAAATATTTTCTTTATACTTCTTAGCTGGCATTGGTTTAGTAAGAACATCTGCTAGTTGCTCATTCGTTGAAATTTAGATTGGAACAATCTTACCATTCTTGATATGATCTTTGATAAAATGGAATTTGACATCAATGTATTTTGTTCTTTGGTGGAACTCTGCATTTTTTGTGAGAACAATTGCACTTTGGTTGTCAATAAGAACTGATGTCGGACCCTCTTGTTCGTAGCCAATGTCATTTAAAAACTGCCTAAGCCAAATGGCTTTCTTAACACCATCAGATGCAGCCATGTCGATTATATCGTTCATTAGCACGTTCACTTGAATTACTTTGATTATTATTTGTTTCATAATCAGTATTGGACGTCGAATCCAAATTCAATTGGCAATCAGTAAACGATTCCTGATTGGTTTCAGCAATTTGACTGGAATTTGGATTATTACCTAATTCATGAGCCTCTAGACCATTTTCTTGTTCATCTGCATTTTTCTCTAGTACCAACATTTCTAATAACAAATGTTTTCGATTCATTGAATCGAACATTACAACTGATGAAGACTTTGTTGGTGTCTGGATCGAATAAACGGAAATTTTTATTTGTGGGTTCGAATCCAACTAAAAATACTTTTTTTGATTTTGGATCCCACTTCTTTCGTCCTAATTGTTTTGGAACTTGTACGAAGAAATCAGTACCAAAAACGCGAGCATGACCCAAATCTGGTTTTGAATTAAACCATTTCTCATATGGCGTACGATGTTGTTGTTGTTGTAGCGACGTGTTTGGTGCTAATCCTCCGGCTCCATGTCCAGGTTCAGGAACTCTGCTACTGCCCTTGGGCGGTACCACAAATCTTCCTTCGTCAAGTTTGTAAAATTTGCAGGACAATTAAATAGGTGATCTACATATGCGGGACACTTGTCAATAATTTCAGGTTCAACTCTGCTCATGTAGTTGTTTAGAATGCGTGACCAACCGGATCTTAGTTGAGCTAGGATGGATCTGGTGTTACGGGGTAGTTGGACCTCTTCGGCAGCTACTTTTGGTGGCTTTCTATTCAAAACACGATTTGGAATATAGTTCTTTATTGTATTTTAACCGTTTTTTGTGTGGTGTTTTTAAGCCAGTTCTATATGTACATT
This sequence comes from Diogma glabrata, assembly GCA_963693315.1. Taxonomy (NCBI): domain Eukaryota; kingdom Metazoa; phylum Arthropoda; class Insecta; order Diptera; family Cylindrotomidae; genus Diogma; species Diogma glabrata. The sequence goes on from OY856188.1 coordinate 285,673,802, forward strand.
CGTCTATGTTACCAGTAATCTGGCTATCCCTGACATCTTGCAGAAAGCATCTTGCTGTATTCCTTATGTCTCTATGTGGTTCGATCGTAGTTAAGGTGTCATTGCAAGGATGTTGCTCTTTGTGACAGGCCAATAGATATTGTTTGGTTAGCATTTCATTATGTTCACGGACCGGCAATATGTTACTTTCCTCGTGCAAATGATTTCGGTGAGCCATCAGGTGACATCCGGTTGCGGTTCGCAAGGCAGCATTTTGTGTTGTTTGTAACTTATTCCAGTGAGTGATGGCAACTTGGGGGGTCCATATGGGTGCAGCATAATTTAAAATAGGTCTTCCTATTGCGTTTATTTCTTGTGCATGAGCGTTGAATTTAAGCAGTGGATCGAATGTTACACCCAATAGTCTCGGATTTTTTACTGTAGGAATAAGTATGTAGTCTATGCAGATGCTTAGTGTTGAATTTACCTCCTTCGTCCATGTGGTGAAAAGTGTAGATGTAAACTTTTCAGTGAAAAGTTTTAGTTTTCTGCTTTTAAACCAATCATTCAGAATATTAAGGTAGGTATTCAGGATATTTGTGAGTTGTTGCAGGTTATTTCCTGTTGCAAGCACTGTGCAGTCGTCTGCATATGACGTGATGGTTATTCCTTCTGGTGGAGTAGGCAAACTGCTTAGGTAAAGATTGAATAATAACGGTGAGAGAACTCAGCCTTGAGGAACTCCTTGTCTTAGCCCTCTCATTTTGGACTTGCAGTTACGAAACTCAACATATGTTTGGCGACCTCGGAGGTAATTGCACAACCAGCGCTTCATTAAACCTGGCAGATTAGTATTGAAGATATCACCCAATAGAGCAGCGTGCGACACTGTGTCGAATGCTTTTGACAGGTCAAGTGCAACTAAAATTGTTCTAGCGCATGGTTGTTTTTGATTCAGGCCATCACTGATCTGGTTTTGTATTCTGTGTAGCGCGGTGGTTGTACTACATGGCGTACGATCATTACACCTGCTGTTTGTTGAACGATTTAACATATAAATCGCTGTTCGAACTGCTTCCGGCCAAAGCATCTTCGGCAATCCACTTGCAATTAACATGGTTCTACCGCTTTCTTGAACTGTGCGATTGTCTCGTTCAATTAAACCATTCTGCTGCGGTGTATATGGCGTAATGTGTTCCCATGTAATCCCTTCTTTCAATAATAAACTTTTTACATTCTGATTTACAAATTCCCTACCATTGTCGAATCGAAAATTCTTAATGCGTTTTCCACATGTGTTGTGTACCAATGGAATAAAATAGCGTAAATTATCATATATTTCAGCTTTCGATTTCATAAAATACACATACCTAAAGCTTGTGGCCGCGTCTTTAATTAGCATGAAATATCTAATACCTTCTATACCTGTTTCTTCCATTGGGCCACATAAATCGGCGTGCATGTATTCATAAATCTCACTCGGTCGACCCAATGATGATTTATGCGATGCTTTTGACATTTTTCCTAGTTGGCAGTCCTCGCAGAAAAATGGTTCACTGGTTGCACATTTTCTTAATGGTGTTGATATTGATGTGACCTAAACGTCGATGACATTGTTGAAGAGAAACCGCTGCAGTGTATGCACATTCATCGATGCGCTGTCGAAATACCATTCGTATTTGATTTTGTTTGTCTTTGAATCCAACTGCTAAAACTTCTTTTTGCTTGTACACCAATTTACAACCATCCTTAGTAAGGAGCATTTCGAAGCCCTTATCAGTTGCTACTGATGTTGAAAACAGGTTCTAAGCGACGTGCCTTCCGCTGTCCGTTAACTCTGGCCTCAATAAAAATTTTTCTTATGCCTTCGATGGCACAGAAAACACCATTGGGTATTTCTACAGAACCATTACCGGTATACTTGTGATATTCTGAGAACCATTCACGGTGAAAAGTCATATGACTCGAAGCACCTGAGTCAGCTATCCAAACATTTTCAATATCACACTGGCCTGAACAAACAGTTGCACAGAAAGCCACCTCCTTTTTCTTATCTCCATTTTCTGATTTCGATGATTTAAAATTTTCGAGACATTCACGTGCCCAATGCCCAACTTTGCGACATATATTGCAATTTGTTCTCTTCTTTAAATCATTAATATTTGTTCGGCTTTTTGGTTTAAATTTTGCTTTGGCTGAAAAAGCGACATTTGAATTATCAGCTTCAACACAATTTTTCTTTAAATTGACCTCTTCCAGTTGTAATGATGACATCATCGTATCAAATGAACGAGTCTCTTGCGTGTTATACCAAACAGTCTTATAATTGTTGAATCGTGGCGACAAACTGCTAATAAAACGTACCATTTTCAACTTATTTGATAATTTTTCCCCTGGACTCTATTTCAAAAGCTAATGTATTGACCTTGGAGAGGTAATTTGCAACTGACTCATCATCCTTCATCTTTAATGCAAAATATTCCTCGTATAAATTCATAACACGAATTTCTGAATTTTTTTCATAGATGCTGCTTAGCTTGTCCAACATCTCTTTTGCTGTTTTGCTCGTTAAAACAAGTAAAACAACGTCTTTTTTCACTTCAAAAACTTTTTATTGTAACACCAAATATTTTCTGTCTCTAAGAGACCTTCTTCTTGGGTTAATTGTTTTCTAAACTTTAGTTATGTTTAAACTTATGTTTAGAAAACAATTAACCCAAGAAGAAGGTCTCTTAGAGACAGAAAATATTTGGTGTTACAATAAAAAGTTTTTGAAGTGAAAAAAGACGTTGTTTTACTCTGTATTATTGCAATCACTTCAAGTAGTTCACACAAGAAAATTATATAATTGTTAAAACAAGATTTGTTCGTTCTGCATCCAATAACAGAATTAAAATATTCATCGCCTTACCTTCATTGCGCTCGTATTGCGCTTTTACCTCATCGGTCGCAGTAGATTTTGGTACTTTCCCTTCAATATTATCAACTAATGCATGAGCTTTCATCAATGTATTAATTTGGAATTTCCACAGTCGATAATTCGTACCATTTAATTTATGACCCGCATAACTGTTCTCTTTCTTGTCGCTAAACAACTCCATGTTTCAATTTCTTCACGACAACACCAAATAAATAGCCTCAAATTTATTTCTTCACAACAATCGAATCGAATGTTCTAGATCGAATTTTAATTTCACTTCTGTTACAACTAGTTTCTGTTGAACATATACCTTACGGCAACCGGCTTCTTCTAATGTTCCTTTTAGAATTTTTTTTTAAACATACACTACGACGAGATGGTTTGTATAAAAAAAAAATTTTTATATTTTCTTCTGGACGGTTCGGCGACACGTCTTTGTGTTTTATTCGCTTTATTTTATTTATAGCGTTTCTGGGCCCATAACCTATTGAAGATTATGCTTTTTGTAGTAAATAAAATAGTATGAATAAAACACTGATGATAACTTATAGAAAAAGTGTTATTGCATTTGTTACTGAATATAATCGATAAGCGACAGAAGAACAAATAACTGCTAGATAAAGAAAATGATAATAATGAGTGCGTGTAAAGTTTCTATAAATTATATAATTTAATTAAGGGAACAATTCAATCTCAACAGAACTGTTTCGGCAGCAATCGGGGGAATAGCGCCGCGCATCTATATATGTATGGAGTAACAATTTGTTATTGGTTGTAGAATATGAAAAGTACAGATGTATCACATTAATGTATTTGTTAGATGCAAAACTAGGGCATAGTTCAACGTAAGTGAATGATTTGCAAGTTGTTTTTGGCGTTTCGTGTCGTGAGATGGCATCAGCAATAAAAGGGTGATAAGGTCCTAATAAAGTTGAATCTTTTGAAGCTGTTACAAGATTCAAATGTGTCTATCAACTTGCAATTTTAAAGATAACTTCCCGAGCAGAAATTAGTTAGGGAACGCCTGAATATAGTCAGGGCGTGATTAGGGTCTGCCTTATTTAACCTGATCTAAGCCCTATTTCATTAGATAAAATTTCATTTTGTTAAAATTCACTAGAGTATTATCCATTTTAGAAATATATAGTTAAAATAGTTTTATCTAAGGTAATTAAGGTAATTTATGTTTTAATTTTTTTCCATTGTAACTTTTTTATTTTATTTTAATTATATTAAATTTAATTTATATGTATATTTAATATATTGTTACGTTTTTCCAACCTTACTTCGAATTGGCCTCACTCTCAATTCGATAAACGTAGTTCCCAATCTCTTCCTGAGTTCGATCACTGATTAGTAAGCACAAACACCAGGTTTTAATAAGTATTCAACACCTTAATTGTTTCACAACAACAGGAAAACAATGCAGCAACCAATATTCTTAACTAGAATATTCTTCCAACAGCTTCGAAACTCCAACGGTTTATTGTAGAAATTTCCAATTCACAACGTTCAAAATAATACACAAAATATTTCTATTTAATAACACTTATAACTTTATTTACAAAAACTTTACACAAAAACTAATTTAAAGATCACTTTTATAATTTTTAACTTCACAATCGCAGGTTTAAAATAAACTAATTCTACATTTAATTTCACTTTACTGTCGCAGGTCTAAAATAAAACTAATTCAAAACTACAATAGGTAATTTTCTTATATACCTTCTGCAATACTTCTAGATAATTCGACATCACTTTCCAGAAACCCTGAGAAAACATTAGAATACTCGATTATTTTACGTTATGTTGATTTGATTCATAAAATCGTTTATGTTGACCCTATTTCTAAGAAGAGACAACAACAACAATATTCATTTCATTAACTTGTTTGTTGATTTTATTTTCCTGGAAGTGACCGTTATCGTCTAGATTTTTCTAAATCGTAACATTACCCTCCACTTAAGCCTGTTCGTCCCGAACAGGATCTAGATCTCTCGTCCAATTGTTGAATCCAAACATTTTTTTTTTCTTTTTCTATTGCCCAGGCGGTTTAGAATTGCTTCTGGTCCCTTTCTAAGTCCTTGGCCATTACTTTGTTCTATGTCCGCCCACCGTGATAAGTATGGATTCTCATTATCTCTAAAGCCCTCCTTATCTTTTCCCTTTGAGTGTTTCACATTGCCATGTCTCCGAACCATTCTCATTTTCAGCTGCGATTCGTTTCCATTTGACGCTATTTGAACCACTTCATTTACATTGCTCACTTCGTACTGGACCTGAGCTTGTTTCGTTTTTAACTTTCGGCGTTTGTTCAAACGTCTGCGTCGGTTGACGTTTCTTTCCCTCATCTGTTTGGATGGTGCTGGATTTTCCTCTGCACTGCGTAGTTCCTCATCGCTGTCAATATCGGTTGACTCTGCCTTATTCACAAGTAGTGGCATCTCAACATTATTTACCTTTAGGATTCTACATCCAAAATCGAAGACTAATCCCTTCGCCTTCATGAAGTCCATCCCCAAAATGACTTCATCCATAATGTCTGCCACTAGCACCTCTTGTTGATAGCAGTTATTTCCCAATTTTATTTCAGCGATTCTTTTACCAGCTACGTCAGCGCATTCTCCAGTTACTGTTCGGAGTTTCAATCCATCTGATGATTCCAAAATGCCGTCAATTAAACCTTTGCGAACGAATGTTCGAGCTGAACCTGTATCCAGTGTCATGAAGCAACCTTTACCTTCAAGTTGTCCGTTGACACCCAAGCTTTCACCATTTACCGCAATTCTTGAAATTGGAATGTAGGCTGCATTCTCCTCTCTTTTTGGCTTTACAGTTGCACCTCCAACAGACTTCCGTTGAATAGGAGACGAAGATCTATCACGCTTCCTGTTCCAGCAGTCGTGTGAGATATGGCCCGATTTTCTACATATCCAACACAAGATTTTCCTACTGCTGCTCCTGAACCCTCCGTGCTGCTTGTCTTCGACTCCCATATTCTTCGCAGAAAACGACGATTTATCTGCTTCGTTGTTTTTCTTGCACTCCCGCGCCATGTGACTCTCTTCGTCACATACCCAGCATCTGCCGTCGCTTCCACTTCTGTGTGCCAATACTTCTCCTTTGATGTTCCCCTCTACATTCCTTTTTCTGCATCCACCAGATGGCATACACATCCTCTGTACCATCTCATATTGCATTGCGTATGCGACTGTTTCATGGAAAGTCGCCTTAGGTGTAGTTATTACTTTGATCCTGGTTTCTGGATCTCGGATACCATCAGTAAAAGCCTCGATCTTCATTTTCTCCATAAAATACGGTGGAGTATTCGAGTGTGCCAAATGTACAAGGCGTTCCACTGCTGAGGAATAGTCCTGCATACTTTCTCCGTTGCGTTGCAAGCGACCTTTTAGCTCAATCCTGTATAATTCCTTTTTATGGTCGCTGCCATATTTTCGTTCCAATGCATTCATTACTTCAACATAGCTTTTTCGGTCGTTTTCCGGCACCGCCTGTAATGCTTCAGCTGCTTCCCCTTTAAGTGCAACTATCAATGCAGCAAGACGATTTTCGGCGTTCCAAACATTTTGATCTGCTGCGGTCTCGAACTGGAACTTGAAGATGCCGAAAGATGTGATACCGTCATACGATGGTGGTTTCAATTTTATATTTGCTATCTGTTGTACCACCTGTGAAGTAACTTTAGCTGTTTCAACATGCTGCAACCTCTTCTCAAAATCGTCAACTTTAGTTACAACTTTATTCAAGTCACGCTCAAATTCTTCAATTTCGTTTTGAATTTTCTCGACTTTTACATCAAATGCCGTTGACATTTGTAGAAGCTTCTCGTCTAAGTGTTGATTTATGCTAATGTGCAACTCATTTATTTGCTGGTTTATCTCATTTTTATTTTCAGCCAATGTTGTAGTTATTTCTTCTTTGGTAGCAGCCATTTGTTGATTGATGTTGCAGCTGATTTCTTCCTTATTTGCAGCCAATTGTTGATTGATGTTGCAGCTGATCTCTTCCTTATTTGCAGCCATTTGTTGACTGATGGTCAAACTCATCTGTTGCATCATAGCCATTAACTGCGTAAAATCACAATTTGCAGGTGGCAATGAGGTTGTTGTTTCCGCAACAGAACTTTTCTCCTCATCAGCTGCTATTGAATCAGCATTTGTACTAATCACTCCAAACTGGTAACTTTCCACAACTACTCCACTAGCTTCCATAGCTTCTCGAAGCCGTATCGTCAATTCAGTTTTGTTGCCGGTTGTTGCCAATCCACGTTGTTCTAGTTCTTTCTTTAACTCAAGAACCTTCAAATCACTTAATAAAACCATTATTAACAGCTAACTAATCCGCCGATATCACCAATGTTACGTTTTTCCAACCTTACTTCGAATTGGCCTCACTCTCAATTCGATAAACGTAGTTCCCAATCTCTTCCTGAGTTCGATCACTGATTAGTAAGCACAAACACCAGGTTTTAATAAGTATTCAACACCTTAATTGTTTCACAACAACAGGAAAACAATGCAGCAACCAATATTCTTAACTAGAATATTCTTCCAACAGCTTCGAAACTCCAACGGTTTATTGTAGAAATTTCCAATTCACAACGTTCAAAATAATACACAAAATATTTCTATTTAATAACACTTATAACTTTATTTACAAAAACTTTACACAAAAACTAATTTAAAGATCACTTTTATAATTTTTAACTTCACAATCGCAGGTTTAAAATAAACTAATTCTACATTTAATTTCACTTTACTGTCGCAGGTCTAAAATAAAACTAATTCAAAACTACAATAGGTAATTTTCTTATATACCTTCTGCAATACTTCTAGATAATTCGACATCACTTTCCAGAAACCTTGAGAAAACATTAGAATACTCGATTATTTTACGTTATGTTGATTTGATTCATAAAATCGTTTATGTTGACCCTATTTCTAAGAAGAGACAACAACAACAATATTCATTTCATTAACTTGTTTGTTGATTTTATTTTCCTGGAAGTGACCGTTATCGTCTAGATTTTTCTAAATCGTAACAATATAAATATATATAAGGACCTGGTCCACCTATTCTAATCAGGGCTTATCAGGGTATCCCAATCTGGACCTTATCCGGTAATCCCAATCAGGACCTGATAGAAAAAAAGCGTTACACTCATGATTAGAGTCCAATTAGTCTGCCCTACCAATGTCTGACCCGTATTAGGACAAATCTGCCAAATTTTTGCTCGGGTTGCTTATGCAGTTTTTTTGTCAAAAATTGATTTATTTTCGAAAATAGTTTCATCGTATGTTCTTTTTGACCCAAAACACATATTTTATTTATTATATACTTCAACATATTTCTTAGAACTATAAAACTTATTCTTGTGAATTTTATACCTCACCGTATGAAAACGATATAGCATTTTTTGGTAATAAAAACTATTTTGTTTGTACAAGTAACAAAAGTATTGTAAATTTAAAAACAACATTGAAACCACGATGTTTTCGACGAAAATCTGGCGTATGCCAGTTCTTCATTCTTCTGAAAATCCAACCTCAAAGTTAAGATGGTATCGTTTATTTCCCTGAGAGAAGTGGATCAAATTAAGTTTTCGACTTACCTCTCTTCACAAAGTTATCCGGTTATTTGTTCTAATGAACGAATGAAAATTTGAAACGTTTGCTCAATACCTTTTTTACTGTTTTGTTTAGTAACCTTTACTTTGCTTTTACCACATGAGGTAATATTTTCACGGGTTGACAAAAACTTTTTAATTACATAATCTTAATGAATATAAAACTACATACTATAACAAATGTGGTTCAACTATAAGGCTACTTCTGTTGACGACTTAAACCCAGCCCCATACAACAAACATGGATGATTAAAGAATTGCATTCCGATTTGGCTATGCTTAGTTTTTTAGAAATCCACTATTAACATATCATCTACTGTTCTTTCAATTCGCTTATTATTATTATCATTCATATTTAAATAATCCATCAACATGTACGGAATAAGTGTTAAATATTTAAATAAACAATAATTTTATGAATAATTAAGTGTGTAGAAAAAATTTGTTTATTTCTTATTGCGGTCTTTTTCCTTATATTTGGCTTAATATTTTTTATGGTTTTTTTTAATTTTTCTTAATCGTTTGTATATTTTATTATTTGGTTTTCAACGATACAATTTCACACGTAATTAAAATTAACAAAAAAATTTAAACCTCTGTTCGAAAATAGAAAATGGCATTGTTGAGAAACATGCGCGGATTATGTTTAAGTTACTAATTTAATATAATAAATGCAATAGACTTTGTTGTTATTCAATTACGTCTAACAGGGAGCTGGGAATCCAGTGGTGGTATCATGCACGCTGATCGATTGGTTAACGTTACAGTTAAAAAATACGTAATGATTACTTAATATAAACTATAAACGTTAACAGCGATTCAAGAAATCTATTAAAAACTTATCGTTCATGATACCATCACACAACTCACCGCCACCAATGGCTTCTAACAATGTATATGCGCAAAAAGTACGTAATATTATTGTTCTAAACGGACAAATAACATTTCTTCAAATTTTATGAATAGGATCCAACACTATATCAATAATCTTGAAATAATAAATATAATTCCTAATTTTAAGGGTTTCAAACTTTCATCTTTTCAGCTCCAAAGCCACAAGGGAAACGATCAAGAAAACCAGGAATAGATCGTAAACCAAGGCAAGCATACAGCGCTAAACAGTTGGAACGTTTGGAAAATGAATTTAAACATGACAAATATTTAAGCGTAAGCAAACGAATGGAATTATCGAAATGTTTAAATTTAACAGAAGTTCAAATAAAAACATGGTTTCAAAATCGTCGGACGAAATGGAAAAAACAATTGACCTCTCGCTTAAAAATTGCTCAACGTCAAGGATTGTATGCGGGACATTATTTAACCGCAAACTTCAGTGGACATTATCATCCTATACTGGCCCCATATTATAGTAATCCAATAGCATGTGTCCTTAGCACCAATATTGATGGGAAAAATGAAATTTTATCATCCACGTAGTAAAGTTCTGGTTTATTCGTTTGTACAATTTTATTTTAAGAAACAAAAATAGTTTAAGGTTATACATATTTAGAAAATAAATTAATATTAAATGTACTACTATTATATAAATAAATTTTTAACCAAGTATTATTTTTTCAACAGTTACTACCCCCGTGTTTTTCTATTCCTTTTACACGATATAAAGCTAAACTTATAAATAGGTATAAAATATAAAAGTATAAAGTATAGAAAGTATAAAATATAAACTACAAACGACCCCAACGCGAGTTTCAGATGGTTAAGTAATTTACCACTTCTATAAATCAAATGATCACCACAATTCTCCAAATTTTCGTCATTTCGACTAACCTCAAATCGTTGAACCCTACAAAAACAGCACACTAAAAATCCTCATCGACACGGCAGCTGACCAATTAGCAATACTACGTCGACCTTTTCCGGATTTAGTTCACGACAAATACAATCTCCTCAGAGCCGTCAATAGATCTCAGATCCACACGTATGGTATGAAATAATTGCAAATAGATTTGAGATGCCGCAAAGAAATTAAATTCTGCAAGAAAAACACCTTGACCGATGATCAACAACCTTGTGGCGGTTTCTTTGGTTTCTATCTCTGCTTTCTAAAGCTTTGGTTTCTATCTCTGGAGACTCAATTTAAATAGAATCAAAACCAAAAGAGCAAATATTACACTTTCTGTCGCGCTCTGACCCCCGAATTGGCCCAACTGATTAGCAATGTCGTCGCTAGCCCAGACCGTGATCATCCATACGACGAAATTAAGGACACCATTATGTCTAGATTATGAAAGACCAATACAGAACGTATACGCACTGTCCTGCGAGGAATGAACCTTGGTGATAAACGCCCCACTGAATTTGCAATGCGTGGCGAACCCAAACAACTTTTTACCGACGGTGCTCTCCACTTCTTTGGAGTGAGAACTCCCGCTTCCCATCCAAACGGCCATAGCGAATACCGAGCCTTTGACCGAGATGACCTAGTTAAAATTGCGGACCTTAATTTTGCCGAAATATGGCAAGTACCACATCATCCGAATTGTCTTTAATGCAAAAGCAATTCCTGGCTATGTTTAATAGCCATAGAAGACAAGTGGAGCTACAAATTTCCCGATTGACGAAACGATTTTCTGATCTTAGAAGGTCTAGATCACGCATTCTCTCTAGTCTCTAGATCAAGGTTTTCACGACTTCGGTCAAAGTTATTAAACTCCGAATTCTTTGATGGTCTGTGCTATTACCAACACAGTTTCGGTAAAGTCGCCAAGAAATACCATCCCAATTGCTCGTGCCATCCTTTGTTCAAGAATGAACCAAAACTAGGTGGCTAACCTCATGTAGCGGAATTCAGCGATAGTTAAAAACATTGCCACTCGATGGTTTATGATACCATCAGAAATCTTCGTTTCCTTATTGACTTAACTTTTGGAACCAAAAGATGACGTTGCGACTTCGTCGAACATTCGTTCACAACTTCATTATAGACGATGTCACAGTTCCGATAATTGGGGCTGACTTTTTGGACAAATACGGCATACAAATAGGGAAACAAAATAATGTAAGAAAATTTCTTGTTCCCGTGTGATTAGATCCTCCATTTAAAGGGTTAAATGAAATTTTGTCATACGGAAAGATCCAGCCGTTTCAGCATTGGTGCATTGTCGGGATACAGAAGAACTACTTTACTGAGAAAGCCTGATTTTGTTTTATGGGAAGTTCTAATGGTGCAAAACTTCTACAAATGCGAATCGATGCCTTCTTTAATCTGCTTCTTCCACCTGTGATAGTATTACTTTGGCTCATTCAAAGGATGCAACCAGTTTGATGCGAGGCTGAGATCGGTGGCGGGGTGGATCTTCGATCGACACAAGCACTTTCGATCACTTTCAAACAAACATCACCAAAGAAACGGACCGAAGGAGCAGACTGTTCTGCAATAGGAATCAAGAAAATTTACTTTGGAGGTCCAATTCTTCTTTATGATTTTTTCTTATCCAATAATATTACTTATGTTGTCTACTTCTCTGAAAAGTTGCTATTTAACCATTGATCTATATTCCAGCAACATTTTAAATAATTGTCATCATTTATCGTCTAGCTTAAACAAACCCACCCGTAAGCGACAAATGATAACACCCACAACACATAAATACAATTTCAAAATGTTTCACTTACTTTTGTTGTTATTTGAAGTTTTCCTGGACTAATTTATTGAATTGTCCTCCTCTTGTTTGCACGTTAACTGCATATTATTTGGTGTAATTTTATATAACAATAATAAACCACTCACAAGATTTTACAGTTATGTACTAACATTTCATCAGGCGATACTTATTTTTTAAATGCGATATCTACCGGAATATTTTAAAACTGATAAAGTAAACTCCTACCTAATCTTTAAAACTCTTGTTTTAATGTTATGTCAAATCATCAAACTCAATGCAAACTCGGAATAATAACATAAAATAGTTTTCTAGATTTTTTAATTAATATTATCAATTAAAATGACTGCTGCTACAGTTGCTGATCCTTTAAGAGATAAATCTCTTCAAGATTATAGAAAAAAACTTCTCGAACACAAAGAAGTGGAATCGCGTTTGAAAGAAAGTAAGTTTTCTTTTTTTATATAGGTTATGTTTTACAAAAAATAGCAAATCATTCCAAGAATAATTTTGATATTTTTAAATATTATATTATTTTTCAAAAGTGCGAGAACAACTAAAAGATTTAACAAAACAATTCGATAAGTCTGAAAATGATTTAAAAGCTCTTCAAAGTGTTGGGCAAATTGTCGGTGAAGTATTGAAACAGTTAACTGAAGATAAATGTAAGTTAAAAATTTAGTATATTTTTGATCATAATAATAATGTTCAATTTACATAAAGTTATTGTGAAAGCCACCAACGGACCACGATATGTTGTAGGATGCCGTCGACAGTTAGATAAAACAAAATTGAAGGCTGGGACTCGTGTAGCTTTGGATATGACAACATTAACAATCATGAGATATCTTCCAAGAGAGGTTGATCCTCTTGTTTATAATATGTCACATGAAGATCCGGGTGATGTAACATATTCCGCGATTGGTGGACTTTCTGAACAAATTCGAGAACTTCGTGAGGTCATTGAACTTCCGTTAATGAATCCTGAACTATTTTTACGTGTTGGCATTACTCCACCTAAAGGTTGTCTTCTTTATGGGCCACCAGGAACTGGTAAAACTTTATTGGCAAGAGCAGTGGCTTCTCAACTAGATGCTAATTTTTTAAAAGTGGTGTCGAGTGCTATTGTCGATAAATATATAGGGGAAAGTGCACGATTGATTCGTGAAATGTTCAACTATGCACGTGACCATCAACCATGTATTATTTTCATGGATGAAATTGATGCCATTGGAGGTCGTCGTTTTTCGGAGGGTACATCTGCCGATCGAGAGATCCAACGAACTCTTATGGAACTATTAAATCAAATGGATGGTTTTGATTCATTAGGACAAGTTAAAATGATTATGGCTACAAACCGTCCGGACACATTGGATCCCGCACTTTTACGTCCTGGTCGACTTGATAGAAAAATTGAAATCCCTTTGCCAAACGAACAAGCTAGATTGGAAATTTTAAAAATTCATGCACAACCAATCGCTAAACATGGGGAAATTGATTATGAAGCTATTGTTAAATTATCAGATAACTTTAATGGTGCTGATCTACGAAATGTTTGTACCGAAGCGGGTTTGTTTGCTATTAGAGCCGAACGAGAATATGTTGTACAAGAAGATTTTATGAAAGCTGTAAGAAAAATTGCTGATAATAAACGACTCGAAAGTAAGCTTGATTATAAACCAGTTTAGGGCGATATTAATTAAATTTTTTAATTTTGAAAAATGCTTAAATAAATGTTTGAAATTAAGAAAAATATTCTGATTTTTCTGATTGTGAGACCAGCAACAAAATACTAATAAATTTCTCGATAAAAAAATGATCGAAGTTTTCTTTCAAATTAATTAATACAAGGATCTTGTTTTTTATTTTATTACAAAATAAACTTTAATCTTTTCCTTCAATTCTTTTCCGTTTTCTATCCTGATAGTCCTTAATGTTGTCAAACTTTTTTTTGAACATTAAAGATAATTCATTTGTAATAGTAAGTTGAATATTCTTAAAATATTTCTTTACAATGCTATTAAATTCATTTAAATTAATTTGTTGTTTGTAATTATCATTAAATAATAGTTTTAAAATTAAAACTTCGCCATCGTCATCAACAAGCGATAGAAGAATGGTTTCGTAAGAAGAAACAAAAGTAACTGATGAAATGAATTGGTTTGTAAATTTATGATTTTGTAGGAATGTAAATGTGTCCGTTACTTTATAAATTAAAATTTCATCCAATTCATAAAGAGTTACAACGAGAATGCTACTCTCGTCATTTTGTTTATGAATATTTAATTCGTAACCTGGGGATGATAGTTTTAATTCATTTAACTCTACCCCATCGATAAAGTTCCATAATTTTATTTTCGAATCTCCCGAAATAGACATCAAAATGCCAGTTGAATGAGGAACAAGTTTTATTGATGACACATACTCTGCATGACCCAAACAATAACTTTCTATTACATGGGTTTCTGGATATTTGGTTACACGAATTTTTTCATCTCGATCCGATGTTATTATAAATCTAAAATTAAAAATATATCTCAGTTAATGTATAGTTTTCTTTTCTTTTATAAAAACTTACTTTCCGTCCTCACTGAACAGAACGTCTAGAACCATGCTTAAGTGACCTAATATCCAACTGGGTTGAAATCCCTCGTCATGACAATCAAATTTGAGACAATCTCCTGTTTTATCAGCTACTAACAAAATACTTGAATCTGGCGAAAAACAAACTGCACTCGGAACTCTAGAAACAATTTTTAAAAAGTTAAGCTCTACAGTATCCTCATATTTCCAATTAAACAGCATAACTTCTTTAGATTTTGTAAATATTGCTAGCATATTTTTATCGTTGGATAATCTAATTCCCTGAATATTAGTACATTCGGTTTTGTTTGGAATACTGTTAACTGTTTCATTATCAGAATCTTGTTTTGGTTTTACGGTTGAAATTGGATCGGGCAAATCAACTTTATTATGTGTATTTGATTCGGTATTATAAACAATTAATGATCGATTAGCAGCAATTATCACAAACTTATTTTTATTAACTAATAAAACCATTGTATTTAAGCTAAAATATACAACTTCTACTTATTAAAAATATACACCATGCTCGCCTTTAAATTTATAAAATATATATTGGCAGTTCCAAGATTGTATTTATAAAACTAGTTGTCACATACTATTGAATCAACCTTAAATATTTTGTATTAACCTTGGTAGGTAAAATCAACCATTTTTTCTTTAATCGACATTGTGACACGTCAAAGTTGTTGATTTGTTTCGTTAATGAAGAAACTTTGTGTAATAGTAATATAATATCCTATAATTATCGAATATTACAGGATTTATGTTTTTAAAATATATTTAGCTATCCTTTTAAGTAAGTGCAAGTTAAATAAATGTTTATTATATTCAGTTTATTACTAAACATTTTGTTGTAGGTAAAATACAATATTAATCATGGCTCTGTCTGAAGCACCATGTTATACTATAATAAATTGTGCTGATTCTGAACCCTTCAATGAAATGCAGTTGAAAACCGATTTAGGTAAGTTTATGCAATTCCTAAAACAATGACGTCATTAATATTGAACATTTTACAGAAAAGGGTGAAATAAATGTAAAAATTGAAACATTAAAAAAAGTTATTCAGCTTCTATTAAATGGAGAAAGATTATCTGGTTTGTTAATGACTATAATAAGATTTGTTCTTCCATTACAAAATCATACCATAAAAAAATTACTTCTTATTTATTGGGAAATTGTTCCAAAAACCTCGGCTGATGGAAAATTGTTACAAGAGATGATTTTGGTTTGTGATGCATATCGTAAAGATTTACAACATCCAAATGAATTTTTACGTGGCTCGACATTAAGATTTTTATGTAAATTAAAAGAACCAGAATTGTTGGAACCTCTAATGCCAGCTATTCGGGCATGTCTCGATCATCGCCATTCATATGTACGAAGAAATGCAGTTCTTGCCATATTCACAATTTATAAAAACTTTGAATGGCTTGTACCAGACGGTCCAGAATTAATTGCAAACTTTTTGGATACACAACAAGATATGTCATGCAAACGAAATGCATTTTTAATGCTTTTACACGCTGATCAAGAACGAGCTTTAAACTACCTAGCATCGTGTTTGGATCAAGTAACGTCTTTTGGAGATATTCTTCAACTGGTTATTGTTGAATTAATTTATAAAGTTTGTCATGCAAATCCAGCCGAAAGATCAAGATTTATTCGATGTATTTATAATTTATTAAATTCATCATCAAATGCTGTACGATATGAAGCTGCTGGAACATTAATCACTTTGTCAACAGCTCCAACAGCTATCAAAGCAGCAGCCAGTTGTTATATTGAGCTTATTATAAAAGAAAGTGACAACAACGTGAAACTAATTGTTTTGGATCGTCTTATTGCAATGAAAGAAAATGAAACAATGGAACGTGTGATGCAAGAGTTAGTAATGGATATATTACGTGTTCTTGCTGCGCCTGATATCGAAGTTAGACGAAAAACATTAAACTTAGCATTAGATTTAGTTTCATCGAGAAATATCGAGGAAATGGTTCTTATTTTAAAAAAAGAAGTCTCAAAAACTCATAATGTAGAACATGAAGATACAGGGAAATATCGACAACTTCTTGTTCGTACGCTTCATACATGTTGCATTAAATTTCCTGATGTTGCTGTAAGTGTTATTCCAGTTTTAGTTGAATTTCTATCTGATACCAATGAACTTGCTGCTTCCGATGTCTTAATCTTTATTCGAGAAGCGATTCAGAAGTTTCCAAATCTACGTGATTTAATTATAGAAAAACTTATTGAAGCATTTCCAGTTATAAAATCTGTAAAAACTCATCGTGCTGCGTTATGGATTCTAGGAGAGTATTGTGTTTCGGGGAAAGATATTATCCAAGTATTTGATGTTATTAATCAATCGATTGGAGAGATACCAATTGTTGAAGCTGAACAAAAATTGTTAGCCGGTGAAAAATCGGAAGATGATCAAAATGTAAATCAAACAAATATCCCAAATAATCGTGTTACATCGGATGGTACATATGCGACACAAAGTGCATTTAGTGTACAACCAATTACAAAAAAAGAACAACGACCACCATTGCGACAATATCTCATGGATGGTGATTTCTTTATCGGAACTACTTTAGCAGCAACATTAACGAAATTGGTGTTAAAATATTTTGATGTTGAACATAATCAGGCAAGTTTTTAATTTTTTTGTATAAATAACTTTTTATTCATTGTTTTTTTTTGTACAATCCTAGTTTATTCCCCAAAATTTGCGTATTTTTTTTCAGATAAATAGAAAGAGTAGGTCCTCTGCATCCTAATTATAAAAAAAAAAATTACGGAAATGAGGGGATCAAAAGTTATAAAGGATCAAACTTTCAATTTTACCTTGGTCGTCGTCCCTTTGATTTTTTAGAAGTAACATGATTTGATTTTTTATTTTTTTTTATAGTTGACTCAATTCTGCGACCTTGCACAACTTCGATCAAAGATAGCACCTACCACCCCCCCTCCCCCGCGCTCCCCCTCCCCCGTTCCCTCTCCGCGTCGCCTCCGCGTCCCCTGCGCCGTCCGCTTTCTTTTATTGGGAACTTTTGTGGTGACGCGTGGGGGACGGTGCTATTTTTGATCGAAGTTGGTAAAATTGAAAGTTTGATCCTTTATAACTTTTGATCCCCTCATTTCCGTAAATTTTTTTTTCATAATTAGGATGCAGAGGACCTAATCTTTCTAATTATCTGAAAAAAAAAACGCAAATCTATTTGGGGGGATAAACTAGGAATATTCCTTTTTTTTTTGCTATAAATGAATTAAGAAATAATTTTTTTCTAAAAGTTTTATTAGGAAAGATAAAAATTCCATTATTTTGTGCTTTAGACTTTAGAGAGTTTATTTCAAAATTTGTCAATGACATGTTAAATTGTTTTTATTGTGGTAAACATGTAATTAAAGACGATCCAAAATAATTGATGTTACTAACAGGTCTGACGTGATAGGTATTTCACTTTATTGTCGTGTTCTTTGGCAAAAAAAAATTGATCTGAGATCAAAAAAACTTGATCTGAGATCAAAAAAATTAGCTGTCAGATCAAATTAGCTGTCAGTTTGTGTTCTTTGGCAAAAAAAGATTGATTTATTTTCTGATCTAGATCAAGTTTTAAAAATCTAGATTTTTTGGTAGATTTTACAAATACATTGATATATAATTTTTAATTGTCAAATTTATGTAAACAAAAAAACCCGTCAATTTAACTATTATTATTATTTTGTTTAAAAATAATTTATTATTATTTAAATTACTAATTAATAATAAAGGTATTACAAATAAAATGATAAAACGTAAAATCTATCATTTTCAAATGTAAACATAACCAAACATATCAACTGATAGAACAAAAAGTCAAAACAATTTACTACTACATTTACAAAAGTAGATTGATTTATTTTAAGCTGTTCGTTGGCAAGCAAATAAATCAATCTTTTTTCGATCAAGCCAAAGAACTATAGATACGAGAAATAGATAGCAAATAGATACGAGAAATGGCACTAACAAGAGAATTCAAAAAAATTCTCGACAACCCAAATCTACCAATTCATGAAGACCTTATTGGTAGAAATGAAAATCGTTTGATTTCAAGATGTCCTATCTGGACTAAAATCTATCTCTTGGGAAATTTGAACGACTATTCAGTACAAGATAGATGGCTAGAAGAATTCTCAAGTTTAAATTTTGTCAATAAAGAGCTAATACTTGAACCACATGCTATAGTCCTGGGATTTAATGAACAATTAATAGAATCCGATGCAGAACTTCATAGATATGACCAAAATATTTCACCATCATGTGACTGTGGCAATGTCAATCAAACCGTTTCTCACATTTATTGCGAGTGTCCCATCAGACGATTTGATGGCAACCTGATGGAGCTACACCAACTAGCTGATGATGCAAAAACATGGATAGATCATCTTGACATTCGCCTATAAATTGTATAGAAAAAAATAAAGATTTATTCAAATTTGTAAATAAATAATATACACATAATAATAATAATATTGCTTTCTTATTTTACTAACCTTATTAGATCTTTGGGCTTTAGTTAATTAGAAAATCGGAATGTTGACCGTTAGCATAATCTAAAGCCGTTTAGTCCTAAAGCAATAAAACCCTAAAATGGTATCTATAGGTATAACTTTTTGAAACACTTATGATATTTTTGAGTCAACAAGCTTACCAAATTGCTAGTAATACTGGATGGAAAAATTCTACTCCTAACTTTGGGCTCACTTTTAAAACCATCGATGCACATCCACTTTGGTTCTCGTTAAACGAGTCAGTTGGTGTTATTTTATTTAAGACACTGTATTTTTTAGCAGCGTGATTTGACATTCTATCGCTCAACATAAATTTATCTGTTGAGCTGGTTACGCTGCATAATTTAATTAAAAACGTTTCAATTTTATTTTTTTTTCAGACAAAGTCGACTCGTTTATGCACATCTGCTATGTTAGTTATGAGCTCAATTTTACATTTGGGAAAATCTGGCTTTCCTAAAAAACCAATAACAAATGACGATTCTGATCGTATGTTCTTATGTTTAAAAACATTAAGTGAACGGACACCGGCTATAGTTGAAGTATTTAAAAATGCATGCCGCGAAGCTTTAGGAGGTATGTTAACAGCACAACATGAAGAAGAAAATTTAGCAGTTAAAGAAAAACAAAAGAAAACTGCAAAGGTTCAAGCTGACGATCCAATCTCATTTTCTGCGTTGTCGAACGGCCGGAATGATCAACTTGGTGAAAATGTATTTGAATCCAGTTTAAATCAAGCTCTTGCTGGAACAAAAGTAACAACCCTTTCGGAAGTTGCTAGTCCAAATAACAAATTAAACAAAGTAACGCAACTTACTGGATTTTCGGATCCTGTCTACGCAGAAGCTTATGTACATGTTAATCAGTATGATATCGTTCTTGATGTTTTAATTGTAAACCAAACAAGTGATACATTACAAAATTGTACTCTTGAGTTAGCTACACTAGGGGATCTTAAATTGGTTGAGCGTCCACATCCTGTTGTCTTGGCTCCACATGATTTTTGTAATATTAAAGCAAATGTTAAGGTTTCATCAACTGAAAATGGGATTATTTTTGGAAATATTGTTTATGATACTTCGATAACATCAAATGTTGTTGTGTTAAATACAATTCATATTGACATCATGGATTATATATTACCAGCCTCATGTAACGATGCTGAGTTCCGTCAAATGTGGCAGGATTTCGAATGGGAAAACAAAGTTTCAGTTAATACAACAATTACTGATTTACATGATTATCTAAAACATTTACTAAAATCAACTAATTTAAAATGTTTAACGCCCGAGAAAGCATTATCTGGTCAGTGCGGTTTTATGGCAGCAAATATGTACGCAAAATCAATATTTGGGGAAGATGCATTAGCTAATTTAAGTATTGAGAAACCAATAGATCGACCAGACGCTCCAGTTATTGGACATATTCGTATTAGAGCGAAAAGTCAAGGTATGGCTCTGAGCTTGGGAGATAAAATTAATATAACACAAAAGGCTACACATAATAAAGTTGTTGCTGCATAAAGATTGATTGTTAAAGAAAAACCATTATATATTATTTAAAACAAAAAATGTAATGAAAACAAATTGTATGTTAGTGTTCATTAAAAAAACCGCAGGATGTTTATTAATTAATACAAAATTATTATATTTTCTTTCTATCAAATAAAACAAAAATCAAAGTTATTATAAATTATTACTGCTTGTTTTGTTTTATTGTCATGAATCAATTGGGAGACCGAAACCTAGTTAAGAATCGATTTGATTTAATGGTCCCTAAACAAAGAATTTGCTAAAACTCCAATGATATTCACGAAGATTTGGTAAAATTTGGAAAAAGAAAAACAAAGTGATTATTTTGACGATCATCGTTTTTTGTGGCAACGTATATACTTGAGAAAATAACAGTTCCTTGATCTAAATATGTTCTGCGAAGATATCAATACGTGCTTTTCCATTCTTTCATTACATAATAGAATGAAATTTTAAAGATTTTGACAACAGGCTCGCATTTATTTGTCGTAAGTACGGTGTTTTTATTTCTGATAAGTGATAGTTTTATGGTGGAAATCTTTAGTCCCTTATTTTCAATTTTGAATTCATTTCTCCATAAAACGGAAATAACCACGCTTTTTTAGAATCATTATTCGATTAGGCTCAAACTTAGCACGGTATATGTTTTGGTCATCTCATTCAGATGGCATTTCATTCTCAACAAAAAGTTATACAGAATTAAGTAAAAAGGTCGCTTGTAGTGATGTAAAGGAAAACTACAGGACTATTTTTAAAGCGGTTTGTAGATTTGACACACTCGAACGCTTCTACACACTGAAATGATGTATATCGAGGCGTTCAGTAACTGTATCCAAGATTCAGAAATAAAAATACTGGTAACATCCAACTCGACTTTCCATGAAACGCTCGCATACACAATGTGATGTAAAGATGAACCGTTAAGATCTACTGAGAGGTGCAAAACGCAATGGATGCATATAAGGAGAACGTTAAAAGTAATGAGAATCTAAACTTTTTAAGGAGAGTCGACAAAGCGCAACAACATGAAAAATTAAAAATCCTTCAAGAATGATTTTGTAGGATGTTGTGGGTCTGTCTTGAATTTAGCCAAAATCGTAATTCGCGTCAATTTTCTGAATTTGTTTCTGGTTGGAGAGTGTTAATTGATACAGAGAGCTTGTGGACTGTATGATGTATATTTAATTATGAATTTTGAAATAAAACTAACTTGATTACCTCATAAATTTTGATTTTTTATTTTATATTATTTTTTGAGTGAAGCACATGAAAATATATGGTTTACTAAGGATGAACTACCATAGAATGCCATGATCAAGGAATATTCCATGACTAACAATGA
This sequence comes from Diogma glabrata, assembly GCA_963693315.1. Classification (NCBI taxonomy): domain Eukaryota; kingdom Metazoa; phylum Arthropoda; class Insecta; order Diptera; family Cylindrotomidae; genus Diogma; species Diogma glabrata. Next base: position 285,695,988 of record OY856188.1, read on the forward strand.
GGGAACTACCCATGACTGACTCTATTATATTCAGTTAACCCTCTATGTAAAGAACACAATTTTATTCGTTTTCACCAAAAATAACTGTAGATATTGTAGGTACAATAAATGAACAAGTACACAAAATTTACATAACAATTAAAATAATTATTATAACAGTTCCTTCAATTTATTATGAAATACAATTTTGATTTAATATTTCATTAATTTGTTTTAAGTTTTGCCTTAACGGTGGTAAATATACTTCAATATGTTGCATATTATGTAAGTTTGCGTCATCAATTCCAAATATATATGATCGAGATGGAACTAAACGGGTAAATAAGCTGCATGCCTCTCTAATAACAAAGTTGTGATGTGGCTCTAATGTTGCTTGATATGCAATGTGTAAATGTGTTCGTAAATTTTCATTACATGTTTTGTCATTTAATACATTTGTTAAAAATATTTCAATTAATTCTAACGAGCGTTTAAGCCACAATAATCCAACGGGTGCTTCTGTTGGAATTTGTGCTGTTAGTCTAACAAAATCATCCATATATTTATATGATTTTTCATCTAAATCGTATGAATTTGTAAGTTTTACTACATTGAAGTTTAACTCGTAGACAATTGGTTTAAATACTAAGCCCAGCGTTACTGAAAAGAAAAAAAATGATTGGTTTCCGTTTAAATAATTTTTGTAATTAATAGTTATTTATGTACCAAGGGTGTAAAGTTATAAATTTTTGTCAGTTTGAGAATTTGTTGCCCGAGAAGTTTTGTCTACTAAAAATAGCATTTTTATCATTCCCATAACTCAAAAACTGTGCACCGCAAAATTCTGCTCTTTCAAATAAAACCTAACTCGCTTGGGTCAAAAAAGTTAATTTTATTGAGGTGAATTTGGGTTCCATTGAACATGTTATATGTGATTCGCCGATGGTTGGTTTTGATTTTTATTTAATTATAGTGTTGTCGCTACATATACTCCCCCACCAGATCGAAAATTGTATTTTTAGATCGATGATAAATTAAAACAGACGCGTTTGTTTTTTGGAGTTTAGTCTGCCGATAAGATGCTGTATACCGGTTTTAACCTGCCGATGCTGATTGTCGTATTCTTGCTGTGAATCTTCACGACGAAAAATTCTCGTAGTTTGCGTACAATTGAAAACGGCCCTTCGTAAGATGTACCAAGGGGTTCTTTTATTTTGTCTACTCTGACAAAAAAGTGCGTACAGTTGTTGAGGTCTTTGGGGATGAAGATGTCGGGCTGATTAGATTGCCTGAAAGAAGTAGGAATAAGGGTCTGCATATTACTTCGCAATCTATTAATAAACTCAGAAGTATCGAATTGTTGGATGTTTGACCATACCCTTGTTCTACAGGTGTGTAGTCGAGTTCTTCTTTGAATGATTTTCTAAACTTCTAATGCTAAGTAAAACCAGTGGGAGTTCAGTGGTCTAAGGAACGGTATTGCATCTCACTTTAAGAGATCCTTTAAGTTGACGATGGAAGGGTTCAACAACCATTTGCTGTTGGATTGCAAGCAGTTGTGCGGATTCGATGAGATTCTAAAAGCTTAGTGAGCTCGGTGAACAGGTTGGATTTGAATTGTCCACCACGATCTGTCGTTATGACCGTAGGAATACCAAACCTAGAGATATATTCCTATAACAGTGTTGATGCAAAGGTACTTGTTGTTATGTCCTTTCATGTTGTTATGTCCTTTCTGGCTAAAGTGTGAAGCGGTCTACTGTAGATAATATGCAGGTTTCCCATTTGATTGTGGTAGTAGTCCAACGATGTCAATATGGATATGGTCGAATCTATATTTTGGTAATTCAAAATTACAAATCAGATATTTTGTGTGCCTGCGAATTTTTGATGTTGAAACGGTTTACATGATTTAACCCATGTCAACATTCATTCGTGGCCAAAAATACCGGGATGTAATTAATTTATGCATTGCACGTATGCCAGGATGTGATAAACCATGAAGGTTATCGAAAATCGTTTTTCTAATGCTGTATGGGATGTATGGACGAGTATAACCAGATGATGTCTGCACCAGATTTTGTCGTTGCTGCCTGATGATTTTAAAAACATAAGTTTAACTTTTGATGATCTTGACGGTTTGTCAGGACTTATCAATTAATTAAGTTCATCGTCCTCTTTTTGCGAATCCGGTAGATCTTTCAGGTTGAAAGTAGAAGTGCAGATTTCTGTAGCATCTTCTTCACCACAACGTGGCAGGTTTTGAAAAGTCGTTTGTCTCTAGTGAAATGTGCGATGAATTTTAGATGACGTAGCTGTCGGGAACTACTTAAAGTTTTTGAGGAAATTGGTGTGATCAACAGAGGCTTGTGATCAGTGTAGACAGAAAAGATTTGTCCTTAGACAAAATAGAGGATATGTTTAATAGCGGACTGCTAAAGGCTCGCTTTAGTAGGAGTTAGTTGTCTGAAAAAAATGCAAGTTGTTCCCGACATCCATTTACAGTTGTAGTGCAGCTCCGATTGCAGTTTTCGAAGCGTCTGATATTATGTTGAACTGTTGTCCAACGGATGTGCTAAAAGGGAAGCGGCCGCAAGAGAATTTTTGACCTTTATGAAAGACTCGTTACGCAGTCTTCTGGCAAAAAAACTTGGATTTGTTGTTGCCTTTTTTAATCAATGATGCCAAATGCACGTGAATAGGCACTATCAATTCAGCTAATCGTCGTATGAAGCGGTGATAATAGTTCACCATACATACTTTAGAATTACTGTATTTCGCGGATTGATGTTAGAGCTGGAAAGATGTGGATGACAGTGACTCTATCTTTTCACTTCTAACTTTTCACGTTTTCCAGAATAAAATGGCCCAAAAAATCAAGTGATTTTTGGTCGAAGATGCACTTTGAAGCTTTCATATTTATGCCATATTCTGGTTAAGCAAGTGAAACGTTCCTCCAAGTGCACGAGATATTCTTCTTCGGAGTGGCTAGCAATGAGGATATAATCTATACAGATAAAGGCGAAATCCAGCTCCTTTGTTACTTCATTGATGAAGCGCCGGAATATTTGTGCTTAGTTTCGCAAACCGTAAAGCATACGAATGAACTTGAACACTCCAAAAGTATAGTTATAGCCGTTTTGTGAATATTCTCATCTACCATAGGTATCTGGTGATAAGCTCTCACCAGATCTATTTTTGAAAAAAATTTACATCCTGATAGTTGCAAGCAAAAATGCTGTTTGTTGGGAATGGGATATCTATCCGGAACAGTAGCAATATTAAGCGGTCTATACTCGCCACAAGGTGTGTGGGTTGACATTCCTGCATAGGATCTTGATGAAACTTTGGCAACTGCTCCAGGTTTACTTGAAAAAAGATCTGGATTCATTTCAAATTTGGGCAAAATGGTGGGGTCTCCTGAACACCTCTAAGTTTAAATCTTCAATAACTTCTAATCCCGGCTTATGATCTAATGGAAACTTGGTATATAAGGTTTTAGTACTATTTCCAATATTTCTGCATACCAACTTTCGGTTGGTCACTTCCGGTTAAAAAATTTTTTGTCAGGTTTTTATCCCTACTGTAGTCTACAATTACTGATCGATTTTCATGCAACGTTGGCAAAAGCTTTCAAATAACATGAGAAAGATTTTATAAGCTTTTGGAGTACATTGGATAAAGGGTTTGGGGGTCCAACATACAACAGGTGGTTTTTTACACCATGTTTTTAGGGTTCCGTTTTTTATACGGAACACTATTGGTGAGAGTAAAACGTGTTTTTCACATTATTTCGATTATCTCGATTACTATAAATCCAATGAACCTGAAATTTGACATGCGTATAAAACTAATCTATCCACACAAAATGAGGAGTTGAAAAATAAATAAAATGGTTTTCGTTTGGTTAACAGGGTTACGATGTGAGGCCTTTGATAAAATACATTTTTATATCGAGTCACGTAGGGTATCATATGAAAGGACTTCACTTCAGTGTTTCTAAAAAGAGTATTTTGGAATTTTACACCCCACCATTTTTTCGTGTAATTCTAAATAATGGCGTTTTCTGTATGATTTCTTTCCTCGGTTAGCTCCGAGCCTTAGTAATCGAAAATCTTAAAAAGTATTTTGAATGATAGCAAAATTAGTAAGCTTTTAAAGAAAAATATAATATTAAAGTATCAAATACTAATAATTATATTTATTAAGGGGGAGGATATGAGAAGGGGTAAATACACCATTTAAAACCCGGTCAAGTCATTTGAAAGAGCACAAAAATTAAGAAACAGTACAATTTTTTTTAGAATTTTGCGATTCACCGTTTTTGAATTATTGTCAAAAAAGTGCAACAAAAAGTTGGTCCCCCGCCCCTATACGTTTCTTCGTTGATTGACAGAAAAATTTGAAAAAATTCATAGAGATAGGAAATTTGATAAACCCTTAACGAAAAATAAAGCGAAGCTTCAAGTGATTTTATTTCTGTGTGTTTAGGGAATGGAAGTGGGGAAGGGTGAAAAAAAGGTTTTTTGGCTCGCATGAGTGTCATTTAAAAAAACACCAAAATTAAGAAACATTACTATTTTTTTTAGAATCTTGCGATGCACAGTTTTTGAATTATTGTCAAAAAAGTCCTATTTTAGTGTTAACACCACTCAACCCCTAAATTTCGTTGATTAAGAAAATTGAGTCGTTCCTTAGCTACCATAAGCAGCTATGGATAACATTTAACCTAAAGCAATATTTTTTTATATCATTTCGATCAATTTAGATGAGATTGACATTTACTATTGATATTTACGATGAACCATTTATTTATGTGTCCCCCTACAAACCCTTTACAACACAACTTTATGTTAATTATTTTGATATTGTTTTCTTTACATTCACAGAAGGGGGACGAGCGAATTTTATTCGCACTTGTCTGACTTTTTTATGTTTGTTGGGAGCATACAACAATTTTGATGACACTTTGGAAAAAGATGCAAATATGTACGGCAAGGAACTGATTAGTTTTTTAGCGATATTGAACAAAGTATTGGGGGGTCCTCAGAGCACCTGTTTTTTGAAAGCTCAATAGCATTTATACCTGATACCGGAATTGGATGAAACTTGGTACGGTTCACAACAGTTCTGCATCCCAACTTCCGGTTTGTCATTGCCGTTTAAACTTTTTTTTTACTTTTTCTCATACTACAGAATTTATGTTTGTTGGGATACTACAGCTTTCTATAATATTGATATAATTAGAACTACGCGAAATCTATAACATTGGCTAGCCATTAATTAAAGCTTTTTATGGATATTTTCGCTATATATCCATAACATTTTGTTTCCAAAGCTATGGCGAAATTAGCGTATGCATCAGCTCGGCAGTTCTTTTAAAAAAAAATAATAGTTCATATTTTTTTTATTAATAAATAATTTGATTAAAACATTTTGTTTATGATCTCTAAAATTGCCAGAATTTTCGGAGGTTGAGATATGTATGCCTATTATTGATGTAGTCATTATAAATTTGATTTAATAAGTCTGAAAAGTCATCATAGACAGTAAGGTTTTCATAGTAGTGAACAAATGATATACATTTTAAAAACTATTGCCATAGTTTGTAAGGTTACGGAGCAAGTGAAGTTGCGGACTGGCGAACCATCTAACGGCTCACAAAGACCACTTTTATTAGGAATGAATATGTTACTTCTCTGAATATAACAGAATCCACTTATAGAAAAACCTTTAACCGTTGTTTCAGGCTTCAGCAACAATACGTATATTTATGTGCTTATTTAAATATATATTATAATCCAAATACAAACTCACCAAATCCTTGTACTAATTCTTTTGTAGCTTCCAAAAATTCTCCAGTTAACAATCTTTCATTTTCTTTCAATTTTGGAAATCCTTTAAATTTCGAATAATCAATTTTTGGTTCGTTACTCATTCTCAAATTTTTCTATTTAAATTTCTTACTTTATTTGTTGTATTATACTTATCGATCTGAAAAATAATAGAACAAAAAGCTATAATATTTTATTAATATAAGGTTTCACTTACAAATGTTTTATTTCAATTACAAATTAAATTTTTTAATAATATTTTCCTATACTTACATTTGTTATTTCACTTCAGATATTTCCATTAAAATTAAGAAATAATTAAAGTATTTGAAATCAATTTTTATCGTTATCTCTATCTATCTAAATTATCTTGATATTTGATTTGATAAATCCGATTAGATATGATTAGTCAATTTTGTAACTTGCAACGGTTATACTATTTGTGTTGAACATTTGTGTTTATAATATAATTTTAAGTCTTCTTGCTCACATTAAAAGAATAATGCTTTTTGTGGCGTAAACAAAAATCTAGAACTATACGAGAGTGACTTGATATTTAAATAGCTTGAGGGATGAGTTCGTTTTAGAATGATATGAGTCAGATCGTAAAGTAATTGTAAAGCGTTTCAGTTGCGATATGGACGTAAGAACGATTACATCTACTGAGAAAAAATAAAAGTTGACTACCACATACATTCTAAATAAAACAAAGCGAAACTCTATCAAATAATAAATAAGTACCAAGCTGAGCCGAGTGCATTAAAGATTAGCGTACCTTTCACCATTTAATAAACCTCTAGAGTCGAACTGTGATGGGATGCATTCTCCTTTTCAAAATCTGTAAAATGGGATAGAAGAAGTGCACCTTACTCGAGTTATGACCCAGTATAGAACCAAACTTGTTTTGCAAAAGGAACGAGGTGGCGAAATTTAACAGTTTCCGAGATTTATAATTAACGGTTAAGTATTCTGAGTTAAAAAGTTCCTACCCTACACCTCCCAAAAGGGTATTTAAAAAATATCAATCCAAGTTTTAAATAATAAAAATTGTTCTTGTGCCAATTCATCTATCAAAAACTTCAAAATAACCAATTGCAACAATAGTTGATTCTCGAACAAATGTCGATGTTTGACCTAGAGAACGCATCTAACGCAAAGCAAAGTTTCATAATTTTGAGCCAACCGTTCCTCCCCCACAATCCCAGCGAAAGCGCTTAAAAAGTTATCCAATAATGTTACTTATCAACTCACCTTCTTAATTTTTAATTTTGTAAAACAAACGTAGTTTACGTTTTTATCTTTGTTTGTTTATGTAATGTTTAGTGTGATGACTTATTTTTTACAGAGAAAACAAAGTGACACTCATTTTATAAGGTCAGAGTACACGTATACAAATGAATCATTTTGTGATTATACTTAACCTGATACAGATAAAACATTTTATATTCACATTAGAAACATTGAAAATCTCTTACAGTACGATTTCGAAGTAAAAAACATTTTGGAGCAACGCAGCTAATAATAGAAAATTATAATTTTGAAATTTTATATAAAATCGAATTCATTAAAGTTTTGGCATTTGTTTGAGCTCTACATATAATTACCGATTTCGTCACTATTTGAACTACGGAAGCACGATGAATTCCATCACTGTTCACGTATCCAAAATTAATCTACTTTCAGTAGAAATTAAACAATGTTGGTCAAGTGCGAATTAAACTCGCTCGTCGATCGTTCCGAAAATAAAAGAAAACAATAAACCAATATTGTATTAATTTGACTAAGAACATGATTTAGTTTATCTACGTTAATACTACTACGTTCCTTAAGAGTATAAAGTTAAAGCATTTTTGGGCTTAACGCCGAACTCGTCGACTTAGGCGATTTGTGGTCGTAGGTTTGTTCGGCAGCCAGGCAGTCCTAAAGGTACTACAGATGACCAAACAAACAAGGACTGGTACCTGGTATCATTACCTACCTCCAAGCCGGTACAACCATATTGTATCTTTTATTTCAAACGAAACTCAAAACAAACAAACCAGAGTGTCTATGACATTCATACAACCAGATACAATGACATTCATATTTCATACCATGCAAGAAAATTTCCACCACACTTAATAGTCATTACTCGCGATGTCGTGATGAATTATTGATCTGCGATTGTTTTATTCCCCAGATTTATAGAAATTTATTTAATCCTTGTCTCTACTTTTTCTCCTGAGTTTTTTTTTAACAAATAATAAAGCGAAAACACAATACCTAATCCGAATTGAAATTTACCATAGCTCAAATTGTAAGTTTATACAACATTTTAATATTCAGAAATTATTTCTCTTTCTTTTTAGGGTTCCGTTTTCTATACGGAACACTATTGGTGAGAGCACAACGTGTTTTTCACATTATTTCGATTATCTCGTGAACCATTAATCCGATAAACTTAAACTTGAGGTGCTTATAAAACTAACCTATCCACACAAGATGGCGGATTAAAAAATAAATAAAGTTGTGTTCGTTTGTTTTAAAGAGGTACAATGTAAAGCCTTTGAGAACATACATTTTTTATCGAGACGAGTAGGGTATCATATGAAAGGGCTTCATTTCAGCATTATTTAAAAATGTATTTTGGAATTTTACACCTTACCATTTTTTGTATAATTTTGAAAAATGACGTTTTCTTGATGTTTTATTGCCCCGATTAACTCCGACCCTACTTCATCGAAAATCTTGAAATATATTTGGAATGATAGAAAAATGAGTAGGTTTTTAATGAAAAATATAGAAAAGTGGCAGATACTCATAACTATATTTATTAAAGGGGTGGAAATGTTAAGGGGTAAAAACATCATTTAAAACCAGGTCATGTGCGGTGTCATTTGAAAAAGCACTTGATTTTCAAAATATTGCCATTTTTTTTAGAATTTTGCAATGCATAGTTTTTGGTACCCCCCTTGCATTTCGAGCCTAATTAACAGAAAAATTTGAAAAAATTCACAGAGACAGGAAATTTGATAAACTCTGAACGAAAATTATAGCGAACTCTCAAATAATTAGATTTTTGTGCTTTTAAGGGATTGGGGTGGGGAAGGGTGAAAAAAACTTTTTTGGCCCAAGCAAGTGGGGTGTCATTTGAAAGAACATTCAGAAACATTCAGAAACAAATTTCAGAAATATTGCAATTTTTTTTAGAATTTTGCGGTACACAGTTTTTGAGTTATTCTAAAAAATGTGCAAATTCCAAACCGTTAACCCCCCCTCCCCCCCCTACGTTTGACTCTGATTGACAGAAAAAATTGAAAAAATTCATAGAGACAGGAATTTTGCTATATTTTGAACGAAAATTATAGCGAACTCTCAAATAATTATATTTCTGTGTGTTTAGGGGATGGGTGTAAGGAGGGTAAAAAAAAACTTTTTTTGACCCAAGCGAATGACACCCATTTGAAAGAGCACCGAATTTCATAAACATTGCAATTTTTTTAGAATTTTGCGGTACACAGTTTTTGAGTTATTGTCAAAAATGTGCAAATTCCAGACCGTCCCCCCCCCCCCCTACGTTTCGACACTGATAGACAGAAAAAATTCATAGAGACAGGAAGTTTGCTATATTTTGAACGAAAATTATAGCGAACTCTCAAATAATTATATTTCTGTGTGTTTAGGGGAGGGTAAAAAAAACTTTTTTGGACCCAAGCGAGTGGGGTGTCATTTGAAAGAGCACTTAATTTAAGAAACATTGCAATATTTTTTAGAATTTTGCCATGCACAGTTTTGTCGACGCTGATTTATAGAACAAATATTCCCAATTTAAACCATTAAAATACTGGTTAAATCTTTCTTTAGTTAACATAAACAGCTTATCCATAGCTTAACCTCAAGTAACAGATTTAACCTCAAGTAACATTTTTGATCTATGTAGATGTGATTGACATTTACTATTGACGTCTACGATTAAACATTTATTCTGTTATGCGTCCATAGTCTGGCGATATAAAGACTTTACAACATAACTTTATGTCATTTATTTTTGATATTGTGTTCTTTTACATTCACGGAACCCTTGGCGAGCGAATTTTATTCGCACCTGTCCGACTTTTTTTCTATTCCAAGATTTACATTTTGGTTTTAACGGCGAACCCATATACAACCTGTTAAGATTATAAGTATTTAAGTATTGCGAGTTACATAAGATCACTACCATCCAATGCCAGAATCTGGTATCCGGCTGGCTTCCAAACCATCGAAGCATTGGTACAGGAAGATTTGGTCCACAACTATCCGGATGATAGCAACGAGCACTTTTACAACAGCATTTCAAGCTGAAACCTTCGCATTAAAATACATTGCTATTCTGTGTGCTGAAAACATAAACACAGACAGAAACATTATTTCAGATAACCAGGCGGTGCTATAGGTTCTGAGTCTAATGCACATTCATACGATTTAGTATGTGCAAAGTACCAAAATGTACAAAAGATTACAGTAACCCACTGTGCCTCGGTCACACAAGGCAATACAATAGCAGCCTCTTTAGCAAAGAGGTCAGTGCAAAATTCATTGGTTCAGAACAGTGCTTTGAATAGTACACGGTCCAACAAACCACCATCTTAACAAGCTAGGCCTCACTGCTAGACAGATGCAGATTCTGCAACTCAAAGATAGGAACAATAGTACTCATTATCTTTAACTGCTCTGATTTTGCATGATACATGATACAACAAGCTTGATCAGTGAAACCTGCTTGCTTTACTTCTAAATAATAGGAAAAATTGGAAAATATCACATCACTCAGATTAAATATCGTTTTTTTTACAAAAGTTGTAATTATTAGGAAGATGTTGTTTTTTTTAATTTTTGTCAATCCGGGTTCCACTTATAAGTAGTAGGAACAGTGGAAATTTACCTCGTAGTTGCAGATTTAATGTTGTTTTTTTACATAAGATGTAATTATTTAACAGAAATAGTTACGCCAAACGGAAAAGTATTATGAGTGGTTTTTTGAGTAGCCATTCCTTCGGTCACTTATGACTAATACCCAGGTAAGAGTTAGCTATTGGGCCAAGCCTGGGCCAAGTCCGCGCCACAGCTTTTGGGGTTTGGGCCAGACTTAACATTTTCAAACGGCCCAAGCTTGGAATGATGTCCTGGGGCCAAGACTGACAAACCAGACTTGGGCCAAGTCTGGCAAATTAGACTTGGGCCAAGTCTGGCAAATTAGACTTGGGCCAAGTCTGGCAAATTAGACTTGGGCCAAGTCTGGCAAATCAGACTTGGGCCAAGTCTGGCAAATTATTACATTAATTAAATATTTCGTGAAATATTTCAAAAATATAAATTTCATGAAACTTACAATCACTATAACAATGCATAACCAGCTGGCGAATAACGTGTAATATAATAAACTGAATCTTGGTTCAATCTAGGCATTTACAACTGGCCCAGACTAGAACCGGAGTTAACTAGCCAAGGCTTGGCTAGCCAATACTGGCCCGAGGTTGGCCCATTGTTTAGCATTGGCAGTTCCTACCCGGGATGTTAAAAAATGTGACAAAAATTTGCTGTCGCCCCCCCCCCCCTTAACTTCGAACATTACAAAAGAAAAAATTTGGAAAAATTCATGGTTATGGGCAATGTTGTAAAGATTGAATGAAAACTATAGCGGTTGGCTCATCATTTCAAATATTGTTTTGAGGGGGTTGCGGGTGGAAATTTTGACAAAAAATTATTTTTGACCTTGCCGAGTCATATGAAAGGTTGATTTTTTTTAGTACAAAACAATTTTTCATGTAATTTTAAAAAGTGCTGTTTTTGAGTTATGTTAAAAAATGTGAAAAAATTTCCTGCCCCCCCCTTAACTTCGAACATTACAAAAGAAAAAATTTGGAAAATTCATGGTTATGGGCAATGTTGTAAAGATTGAACGAAAACTATAGCGGTCGGCTATATCATTCAAATGTTATTTTGAGGAAAAATTATTTTTGACTATGTCGAGTGGAGGGGGAGAGGGGGGGGGGGGTGTCATTTGAAAGGTGAATTTTTTTCTAGTCCAAAACAATTTTTTTGTAGTTCTCGAAAACACCGTTTTTGATTCATTTAATTAAAATTCTAATTCTGTTTGCTTATCATTTAGTATGGTTGCGTTGCAAATGTTCTCTGAGAAGTTGATCACTAATTACAAACATTTTTGAAATTTTTGAACTATTGAACTACTGTTGAACTAGAAAATTGTTACAGTCAAGTAAATCGAGGTTGGAGATCTGTTCTTTTCGTTAGGTCTGATACAGTACCTCCAGTGCAGAAAAATAGTAGCCACCATCACTTCGATTTTAGATCTGCTGGCAGTCATTATGAATGTTCAACTAGCTGAAGTTCAAATCCTGTTGGTATACTATACCGATCTCTCCAATGTTCAGAAGACAAATCATTCGACTCGTTGGAAATAATTTGATGACACCAAGGCCAAGAGGCCAAGATCTTTACATAAAATTCTCCACAATTTCTGTGAACGGCGTGAAATCGACTGATTTGACTCATTTTGAACTGAAGCTCTTACGGATGCGATATTTTCGGTACTCCGACCGGTGCGTTGTCTCACTGGCATAGGAACTTCAATAGTAAATATGTCGACTAGAATTTATCCACTATAGCACGCACAGCCTGTCTGGTGGGACGATTATTACGACCGAAAATTGGAGTAAACGCTCTTAAAGTTGCGACCACCGACTGAGAATTTTGGTAGTATTTTTTAGTAATTTCCAAACGTTGCTCGTTCGTGAACTTCAGCATGATCAAAATATAAACTTTGACTAATGTTTTGACATTGATTGGGCAACTAAAATCTGTAATCTCGGCGACCCTTGTGCTCAAGCCCCTGCTATTGACATAAGAGTTACTGTGAGATATCACAGATCACTGGCAATATCAGTCAGATATTAAATAGTTACTGGCGGGTGTTGGCGGATGAGCTATATTCAGTCAATGGTAGCTACCTCAATCTTAGTTATGGCAAAGATTACGGAATCTTGGAATCGCAAATGGATGCCATTTGATGGCTCATAGCAACGCCCTACGAAGTAGCAAGTTGCCGTTCCGTGATAGCAATTAAATGGTGACTAAACCATGGCTTGCTACAAAAAGTGACATCCATGCAATGATATCCCATCCATCACTACACCACCCAGGAACTGTTAAATCTTGTGTACTCGACGCCAGAGATAAGCCAGAAACTGGAAATATCGATGACCCTACATATGAAATTAGTCTAAAATGTCTGCATGCTAACGCTAGTAAGAATGCAATAAAGGACTATGCCCCAAATGGAAGACCACTACAAATCGTGCTGAAGAAAAATTACTATCCCACCGCATTATATACTTCCCCTTTGCCGGTTGCTGCAAAATTCAACAGCAACATCTTAATTGAACTTGAAATATTATTTTGAAAATGTCATTTTGATATGTTTTGATATGGGAACAAACACTTTCTTAAAAATATAAATTTGCGATAAAAATAATTATTTTGTGTGTGATACTGACAAATACGGGAAAAAACTAAAATGCAGAACATTCGTTAGTCTAATGTAAATAAAACATAGAAACAGACTGCTGAAATACAGAACTGTTCCTGGCAATACAATACGAATGTGACGAAGGAAGAATGTAGAGAAGTGGTGTATACAGATATTTCCTTTGTTACAAATCGTGGGTACGGCACAAACCGTGGGGACGTCGCATGTCCTGAGAAAGTCTAAAACCGGGCTAACAAACAAAAATTAGGGCGATAGAACTGATAGGTTGAACACAATTTGTGGCAGCAATTATTATTTGTACTTCCAAAGAACAAATAAATACCACCCCACCGAGCATTAACCATAAAATTAAAAGTGGGGGAAGAGGCAATGTCCGTAGAAAATGGAGAGGAGGAGGTCTAACTGACACTACCTAGATTCTGGAACAGTGGCCTAGTCCTGAAAATTCGTACTCTAAGAAGGTAAGGTAAGAACGTGGACGAAGGGGGAGAACAATAGACCAGCTATATACGAAATAATATAATTCTCCATCAAATCAGCTTCGAATAATCATGATGGTCACTTGCAACAGAGTTATAATTAGTTCTTGGAAGACTAACGTAAATTTTATTTTTTAGATGACGGGCTGATGGTAGCAAACATAATTATTTGTCCAAAGATTTCATCCTAGTTGAGATTTTTAAATTAGATTGAGAATACTTATATTGCAGAAGAAAGGTATAATCATTCTGTAAGTAGAGTAAAAATCAACGGCTATCTGGAGATATATAAAATCAGGAATACTACGAATTGTAAAAAAAAATATTTAATTACACCACCTGGTGGAATTCACTAGCATAAGTTTAGAAAAAGAGCGCAACTCTAATTACATTATTTTCACTTTTGTTCATTGCAATAAATATAACTACTTTGATTCATGATAAATGATATTTATTATATCTTTAGTAGATTCGATTCCTACAATTATATCCATAAATTATTCACAAAGGATTATTTTGTTTAAATAAATAAATAAGTGTATAATTATAAATACAAAATAAATAAATTAAATATCACATTTTAATATATCACCATTTTCATTTATAACAAAAATTGTAACATTTTTTAGATTCACATCATCAGGAAATATGAATTCTAAAACATTTTTTTCTTCTAAAAACGACCAATAGTTGATCAACATACCAATTTTTGGTTGTCTTAATTCAACTAACTTTAACGAATATTCTGTTGCTAAAACTTTTCTTTCAATAACATCTACTTTAATTTTGGCTAATTTTTTATTATTCTTTTTATAGTTGAACCATTTATGATAGTTAAGGGTTATTAAACAATTGTCAGTAAAATAAACTAAATCATTATTTTTTTGTTCGTGATACTTTTCTAAAAATATTCCTGGTTTTTTAATTTTTGTAAATTTTGGTTGTTGAATCGATAGCATTTTTTTATTTTGCGTTTCAATTTGTTGATCACACAATACCCGATTGGGGAGGTTTTCCGTTATATTGCTTAAATTGAAAAATCGATTAATAAAATCAATTTCATTTCCCATTATACCATTTTTTGTGTGACCCAAATCAAATAGATGACCAATCTCATGACAAACTGAACCTAATGTAGTTGAATAACATCCACCATAGGTTTTACGATAGTTACTGTCATCCATTAATTTTGTGATATCAACAATTTTTGAATTATTTAAACAGCTAAGAACGCCATCTATATTATCAGACCACGAATACAAACATCCTGTTCCTAGCAGTGCGAGTCCACCTGTACTAATTGCAACATAACCTTCGGTATTACTAAAAATATTTTGGTAAGTATACGATTTTCCATTCAATCCATTAAACTTTGTGTAAGAAAGAAATCCAACATATTTTCTATTCTCATAGTTTCCTAAATCTTTCGAAAATGTTTCACGAGCCAAATAGTTCCATAATTCATTTTGATTTAACTTCTTTGCTTCTTTAATATCTAAATCACTGTGGAACACCTTACACTCATCTTCAATCCGAAACGTTCGTTTTTCAAATCCACTTTCATACATTTTTTCAGCGTACAAAGATTGAATCAGCCCCATTCCCATTTTGATTCGATTACAAGCATCTTCGACACTATTCTTAGTTTCATCATCTGCTTGAAATTTTCCAGTATGTCCCTTAACAATTATGTAAATCGGAACTAACTTATATTCTAGTTTTGATAAATTTCTAGATATTTTTATAGTTTTTGTGTTATCACCAAACAAAAATTCGAAATGATTTTCACCGTAATCTAATTGTACCAAGGATATAAATTGATATTCGTAGTTCTTCTTAATTAGATAATTGTGATTTATTGTTTTATTTCTATTTAAAACTATTTGCAATTCTATTTCAGGACTTGAAATATTTGTAACTGTTCCTTTTACAACAAGAATCGAATGATAAACTATGTCATTGTCTTTGATATTGTTTAGTATAATTTTATTTTGGCACATTTCTTAAATGATTAAGAAGTTGATTATGTCATTTATATGTTAAATGAGATTTGGATGATATGAACGGTTAGTTACTGGAAAAAAATAAAACGAAAGGAAAATAATTAGCATTATATATTTGTTGTATAACACTTTAGACTTGTCGTTTTCTTTCAAAACAAAACGAAATTTTAACGGTCGTTTTGAAACTAAATGTATTTACATATATCAAGTTTCCGTTAATTGTTTCTTTAAAAAATATAATATGCAAGTTAGTCGGTAGTGGTTATAATACGAATCTAAATCATGTCTAACTGTTTTTCGGTGTTGGCATCTTGCTCTAAATCCGGCCTCCCTTGGTTGGCTCTAGAAAACCGAACATTACAAACAGCAAAGAGCACCTAGTGATGATTGTTATCGTTCTGTGTGAACATGGGGTATTCCATTTTTAATTTGTCATTAAATGTGCATTTACGCTTTGAAATTACAAATTAATAGACAAAAGTTGTTTATAAGTAAAAGTTTTTTTCGCCCACGCTCGATGATAGTATTAGCAGCACATTAAAAATGTAATTAGAAACACTTTATTCAAAAGATAACAATAATACCTAAAGGCTTGAAACCACATACAACAAAAACAGAAACAGAATTCCATACAAATTTTACAGAAACAGAATTTTTTTCTGTCAAATTTGTATAAAATTCTGTTTTTATTTCTGTTTCTGTTGTATGTGAATGCCCGGCAAGGCTTTGAAACAACAGAAACAGAATTCCATACAAATTTTACAGAAACAGAATTTTTTTCTGTCAAATTTGTATGAAATTCTGTTTCTGTTGGATGTGAATGCCCGGCTTTAGAAGTTTGACGATTTATGTATGAAGCATGTCCAAAAAGAGGACAAAAACCATTTTTTTTAAAAAAGATACCGGACACATTTTTTTGGCTTCAAAAGAGGACTTGTCCTCTTAAAAGAGGACGTCTGGTCACCCTATTCAATGCTAACTTGGTTGAAGTATGAAGAACGGTAAAACGTGTTCGTTGAATAAATAAAAAATAAGACAAAAATTAACACTAAATGAATTAAAATAATTGTGATGTTAAGTCAATCGTCCAAAAACAAATTTTTATCTCGTCGCTGGTCGAGTTGGTTAAATGGTTAACCTTTAACTCTGATCAGAAGGACGCCGGTTCGATTCCCGAACCAACCGGAATTGAGATAAAAATTTTGTTACGGATCTTTCGCTTTACAAAACAATTTTTCATTCTATTCAATTGAATACATTCATTTCTAGTGACTTTATAATTTTAAACGGACTGTAGATTATTTAAAATATAAATCAAATCAAATATAATATTAGTTGAATAAAGCTAATAAATATTTCTACGAAAAAAATTTCTTTGGCGTTATGTCATGAATTTTTCATTTTAAAATTGAAGAATTTGAAATTAATTGAGATATATTTAATTTTCACATAAACAGAACGCGAGGTTGTCTCAATTACATCGTTCTGTAACTACAGTTGTTAAATCAATTTCAGAGTTCGACTCGCCATATCTGCCATCGCGGTGAGGTTGAGACAACGGCATTTCGATTGGAAGTAGAACATTACATAACTTTGTTGTGGAGTTTCATCAGATTTTTAATAAACCAGTTTTAGAAAATAAATTAAAAGAGATTGTCGGTGGAATTAAAGGCAAGCATTGTAAATTATACAAAAATTCTACCAACCTTCTCACCAATATCGGCGTAAATCCTAAGATCGAAACAGTAATTGCAATAGAAATTTTATCAATATAATCGCGCTCCCATGCGACCTCGTTCCAAGTCGCAAGCACAAATGTTTGATGGGTTCTGCTACAACCATCATATTTTCATGGAAAATCTTAGAAAAATCCCTTAAACTCATCACTTGGGACGGCGTGTGATGACAGGCACTCCAGACTTCTACCTCTACGCAGCTTACTCGACTAAAGTTAGCACTTATAGTACACTGTTTATTTACTTTGACTAAACTCTCCACTTCTCCAGTATCTTCTCTAACTTTAATCAACGATTCCATTAATATCGAAGTTCTCGATATACTCAAAAACTTTAAGAATTCAGCGTCCAAAAATGATCTCACTAAATCTATAATAGTACATTATGATGCTAGGACGTAAAGCTAAAGATTTTGGACGGATGTGGAGTTTGCAAATCAAGGCGCTAGCCGAGATTTGCACCCACATTAACTCCAAAATAGCTTAAGTCCGTGCATCATATACTATTTTTTATTCGCCGCAAGCAAAATATTTTAACAAAAGTACTTTATTCTAAATTAAAATTATAAATTTTCATAAATTTTAAAATTAAAATATGTGGAACCAGTAACCTTTGACAAAATATTTATTAATTTTTCCAAATTATTGTGTAGCTATGACAACAAATGATAACAACTATTTTAATTGGATAATGAAATTTTGAATTTGAGGGTTGCTTTGATAAAAAAATTTATTTTTCATAGAATTTAAACAAATACATATGCTTTTTACTTTTTTGGACGTAGCTATGACAACAAAATAAATAGTGATAATTTAAAGCCGCAAATCACAGTAATAAAGTAACACTTTAATATGTAGGCGAATAAAAAACATAATTTGACTCTCGTTATTGAAACACACGGTCTGGTCGTTTCATGTAAGTATCGTTGACTTGCTCTAGACAAATTGCAAAGGCACAATTTGACGTAATGTTATCCCAAGCCATTTGCCGACCGTCTAACAGTCCTTGGGCGTCCTCTCCATCTAGTTAAAAAGAAAAACGGCGAGTGGAGACCTTAAGGTCACTACCGTGCTCTCAATAATATCACAATACCCGATAAATATCCTACTTCGCATATACAGGATTTTTCGCATCAACATCATGGATGCAAATTTTTCTTCACAATCGATCTCGTTCGCGCATATCATTAAATTCCTACTGCAATATCTACTCCGTCCGGACTCTTCGAATTTGTTCGAATGACCTTCGGATTGCGAAACGCTGCGAATTCCTTCGAACGGTTCATGCATTACCTTCTACGAGACCTAAATTACTGTTTAATCTACATAGATGACTCCTTCCTTATTGATTCTAAAACCTTTGAGGAACATTTACGATTACCTAAGACCAGCTTCAGGCACTGGTCGCAGAGCAAGTCGCAGCCTCTCTGGCCCAAATGAATCTTGGAGGCATAACAACTTCTTCAAATCCTCCAACTCCTGCTCGGTCTCCTTCTTTGTCTATGGATACAAATTACTTCTCAGCATTCGCTCCACAAATAGACCATGTAATCCCCAAATTCATTTTTCTGGTCCAAGAAACCAGACTAATGGTTCATCACTTTAGAAGGGCAATGCAAGTTGAGAAACATTAGGTCCCAAAAAACTAAGTACGGCCATGAAGCATGATCACTCCCGCACTGACGACTTTAGTCAGTGACATTTTGATTGCGGCCCATTAAGATTGCCTCTATGATAGGATCAAAGAGGCTCTTCTAGTCCGCCTATCCAGCAGTACTTCAGACCGCATACGCAATGCATTGTGCGGTATGTTTCTTCGATATAAAAAGCCCTCACAACATTTACGGGATACGACTGCTGAATCCCAAAATTCATTTCAAGAGGCTCTAAGAGGCGGTGCTCGATTCTGATTTACAGACAACGGCCAAAATAGATAAAGTCTTCGCCTTCCTAAAGAAATCTCAAATTCATGCGTTTTCAATCAAGTCTCATTGCTGCTCAATGCCATCTAAGGCATTGACTCAAGATTCAAGAATCAAAACGATGTTCGCAATCGAAATTTCAATCGATCGAACCGCTCTCCCATGCGCCCACGGTCAAAGTCACCAGTTCAAATTTTCGTTGGTAGTTGCTACTACCATCATTAACTTCACTTCAAGGCAGATGCCAAAATGCGAGCCAGAGTGCCAATATTTTCCCAAACACTCTAACTCCTCTTCTTTAACCACGTCAAAAAAAACTTTGTGTGACGTGTTGGTTCGCGATCGTGAAAGAGCAGATAGCGACCAACAAGGTTCCAAAAATGATTGAGAGCTCTTTTTCTAAGCCAGGAGTATATTCTTTGTTTGTTATTGTATAAATATGTTTTTCTTCTGATAATGAATTTATTCAAAGAGCTTGCAATTATTTTTGGAAACTTGTTGGTCGCGATCTGTTCTGTTACTACCGCGAACCAACACACAAGTTGGTGTGACTGTGATGGTGCGATAAGAAAAAATAATTGTACAACGTGACAAAGTCTCACACTACTCTGGTCAGGTATGTTGAATCATATAGTTTCTGACTTCTCTAATACTTCAGCAATATGGTTTTGATATCTCTCTTCAGTTTCAGCACTCTTCAGCGAGATAAGATGTTAAGACCTCTCCGTCGTTTAAATTTTCGTCGTACCATCATTTAAGTTGTGAATGCCTGGTTTGGCAAGTGGAACTTTTGAAGCCAACTATGTCACTTCCAATGTATGAACCTCTAAGGAATCCCACATTGGCACATTCAGAACGCTCGAGAAGAAACGCATCGCTACTCGCACGTGATCGATATTATTTCGTGTATTTCCATTCGATAAAGCCTAATTATGCTTATGACAGCCCTGGTTAAACATTCCAATTCAAACCTATTGAATCCTATTAAATCCAATATAATTTCAATAGGATTAAATTGGATTGAATTGGTTTAATAGGAAGACTTCGATCTACCAATTAAAATTCAATCGGAATGAATGGGATTTAACAGGAAAGGAGGTTCTGTAGAATTCTAAAGGAAATTTCCAATTGAATTTCAATCGGAAATTAAGAGATTCAATAGGAAAAAGGAACTTAGAAAAAAATTAAACAGTCTTCTAAATTTAACAGGATTTAATTGGAAAAGATTTAATAGGAATGAATAGGATTAATCGGAATTCTGCAATGGAAATTTCCAATTAATGGTTGAGTATCCTAATGCAAAGTTTATAGTCCTTGGAGATTTTAATGTCCACAATAAAGAATGGCTTACACACAGCTCTAAAACTGACGAGGTTGGTAGACAGGCTGAGTTGTTTGCTCTTTATCACAATTTTACTCAAATAATAGACCAGCCAACCAGAGTTCCTGACATTCCTGGTCAAAGTAGTAATTTGCTTGATTTATTTTTGACAAACGATCCATATCTGGTTCAATTTAAAATATCAGAACCATTGGGTGGTTCAGATCATAATTTGATCTCCACACAACTAAATATACAAATTCCAAAACAATTTAAAGCGAATCCACGCAATGTTTGGGATTACAAAGCTGCGGATTGGCAAGGACTTAAAAGTTTTTTTAGATGTTTTCCTTGGAAACGCTATTGCCTTACCGGCCAAGACCCAGACATAGCTGCATCAAATTTTTCGGAAACTGTAATTGATGGTATGCACAGATTTATTCCTAATAAATTGATCATTCCGAAAACTGATCTATGGTTTTCTAGTAAATGCAAAAAAGCTATAAAAGTTAAAAAAAAGGCTTTTCGAAAGTTTAATCAAAACAAAACCGATGAAAACCTTAGACAGTACCGTAAAGAGAGAAATTTATGTCGTAAGTTAATAGATGAAGAGAAACATCTATTTAATAGGAAAAAAGCATCTAAATTCGCAGAACATCCGACTGGTTCACGCAATTTCTATAAAGCCGCAAAGGCTGTCCAAAGCAACTTTTGTAAATCTTCCCTACCGCCTCTTGTTAATAGAGATGTCCCTATCATTGATCCAAAAGAGAAAGCTAATTTGCTTGGGCATTATTTCTCTTTAAATTCTACTTTAAAAGAACCTAATTTCCAACCTAAACCTATTTCTAAAGTTTCTTATAAAATGAGGCGGATAATTTTTCGGAAAAACATTGTTCGAAAAATGCTTTTAAAAATCAATACTAACAAAGCAACAGGCCCTGATTTTATTCCTCCGATTATACTTAAAACATTTGCTAGGGAGCTAGCACCAATCCTCACTAAAATTTTCTATTTGTCATATAAGAAAGGAATTTTTCCTGAAATTTGGAAAATGGCTAGTGTACAGCCAGTTTCGAAAAAGGGCAGTAAGACTGATCCTACGAATTACAGACCCATTTCAATTTTATCGGTAGTTGCTAAAATTTTTGAGAAATATGTCAATTTTAATTTAATGAGCTTCTTAGAGTCTTCCAAATTAATTAATGAGAGACAATATGGATTTCGAAAAGGAAGAGCGACGGGAGATTTGCTGTCTTTTGTCACTCATATCTGGAACAAGTCGCTTGAAAACTTTGGAGAAACATTCGGTGTTGCTCTTGATATTTCCAAGGCATTTGACAAAGTTTGGCATAACAACCTTATATGCAAATTGAGATCCTATGGTTTAGACGAGCAGCTTATATCTTGGACACAGAGCTTTATATCTGATCGAAAATTTCGGGTCAATGTTGACGGTGTATCATCGAATACTTTTTCAACTAATGCAGGAGTTCCTCAGGGTTCCGCTTTGTCACCAACTCTTTTTCTTATCTATATTAATGATTTGTTGGACTCAACGGTTCATCCTATACATAGTTTTGCTGATGATAGCACGCTTCATGCGTCTCATGAAGCACCTAAATTATATACACCCTTAGCGCTTAGTGAGTGTAGGTCAAAATTGATAGATTCCCTTAACACTGATCTTAAAACAATTATGGATTGGGGTATTGCTAACAGTGTTGAATTCAATACAAGCAAAACACAGGTTTGTCATTTTTCTAGGTTAACGACACCCAATCTTTTTCCATTAACGTTTGGCCCCAAAAATCTTTTAGAGAATGAGTCTGTCAGACTTCTAGGAGTTGAGATTGAAAATAATATGAAGTGGAATTCTCATATTTTTAATCTGGCTAAGAATGCTGTTCAAAAGTTAGGATTTTTGGGGCGATGTCGTAAGTTTTTCGATAGCGAACAACTTCTTTTAGTTTATAAATCTTTTATACGTCCCTGCATGGAATACTGTTCTCACATATGGGGTGGAGCATACTTGACTAGTCTAAATTACCTTGATTCTGTACAGCGTAGAGCTATTAAACTCATTGGTAACCCAAGTCTTACTAACAGTCTTGATTCCTTGCAGCACAGAAGAAATGTTGCTGATTTGACTATATTTTATAAATATATTATGGATGAACGAGCTTCTGAAGAGATCAAATCGATTTTACCTAAATCAGCAAACCTTTCGCGTCACACCAGAGCAAACGTAGCAGCGCATCCCTTTACAGTTCAAATAATTAGGTGTAGAACTGTAGCCTTCCAACGTGACTTTTTCAACAGAGTCTCTCATCTTTGGAATGCCTTACCTTCCTGGGTTTTCCCTGATGAATTTAATCCTCAAGGCTTTAAAGTTAACGTTCATAAATTTCTCAGAGAATCTTAATTTGCATTCCATTCTTATCCCTAGTTGGCATGGTATCTTCGGATATTCAGAGACGTTAATTTATAATTTATTATAATTAACACTAAACATGCCTAACTTTAAATAAAAAAAAAAAAAAATTTATATACATTTCCTATAGATTCCGGTTGAAAAATAAAATAGAGATATTTAACAGGAATGAATAGGATTGTATTGGAAATAGATTTTTTGAATAGGAATTAATTGAAAATTCCCAATGCAGAATTCCGATTAATCCAATTAATTTTTTTCAATTGGTTTCAATTGGAATGTTTAACCAGGGAGGTGAGGTGCGGCAAGAAAGTACTTACAATTCCCGAACTATTTGATAATGCACACCTCATCATTCTCTCGCCATTCAAATGCAGGCTTTTGAAATCCATCAAATATCTATAAAAGATATCTTTACCAACTTGTCCATTAAATTCATTCCATTGACCTTTTTAGTGCTTTTGTAAAGTGTCACCGTATGTGCTTGCCCCGACAAAGAAACTAGTGCCAAATTCTCTTCGAGAAGGATGACCACTGCAGTATAGAGTGACTATCCAAATCATTTTTTTCTTTCGATTATTGGCTCTGTTCCAGTTCCCAAAAAGGAGATTCATTTTGATTTTTATTCGCAAATCGTAAATCTATATGCATACTACTTAAACTAATAATAATAATAATAACTTTAAAAATATGTGTTTAATTAAACATTAAAATAATTTACTAACTTGGTTACATATAATCCTAATTCTTAATTTTTGATATACGACACAGGTAAAATAAGATTATGATTTACAATTTTACATATTTATATCGATTTTTCCGTATCAATATTACAAAATATATATTGACAGTTTGAACAATTACCAAGACTCATAATAAATATTCAATTGAAGGTAGCATCTCTAAATTGGTCCAGAAAATGTGATTTCTGAAGTAAAGAATTATAATCAAATCCCAAATAAATCTCAATTTTGAGCTATAAACGAAAGAAATTAAGTTTATAGCAGTTTTCAAAATGCCATCTTTTATGAAATCGATATAAAATTTTTAAATTTCAATTTAACGTATTCTCGAAAATTTGCAGTATACCTTCTTTTAATAAAAATCTTGGTATCATGCGCTTTTTTAAAATAATAAAATTAACCTAAAAATTTTTAGTTGTCACTTTGATTTTGATAATTCTCCAAAGATATAAAATAATAAAAAAATTTTATTGATTATGTTTAGTTTAGGTTTAATTTTGAAAAAGTGTTATTAATTATAATACGCAAATACGGATAAATAGTGTTGAGTTAATTTAAATACATAGTAAAAATTGTATTTGTAAATATTGATGAGAAAAAAATAATTTTATAATATTTCCAATGTATCAAAGTGGTTGTGCGGGTGCAGCTGGTCCGTGTTCGGAACATAGTCATGACCATGTAGAACGTGATGGGTTAATTTCGCATGAACCTGCGGTAGCACCAATTGAACATGATTACAGTGGATTTGATATTGTTAAAGCAACTCAATACGGCGCTATTTCCCGTGTAAAAGAGTTGATAGAAGCTGGTTGGGATGTAAATCAACCTGATAGTGAAACTGTAACTTTATTGCATTGGGCAGCAATAAATAATCGAAAAGATATAATAAAATATTTTCTTGAAAAAGGAGCCGTTGTGGATGCTTTAGGTGGAGAATTAAATGGAACTCCACTACATTGGGCCGCTAGACAAGGACACTTAAGTGCTGCAGTGTTGTTAATGGGAGCAGGGGCTGACCCTAGCCTAAGAGACGCAGAAGGATGTTCTTGTATACATTTAGCTGCGCAATTTGGACACACAGCACTTATTGCTTATTTTATCGCTCGAGGTGTTAATCCAGATTTACAAGATCGAGGGGGAATGACAGCCCTTATGTGGGCTGCATGGAAGATTTCAGCTCTAGACCCTGTAAGATTACTGCTAACTCTAGGAGCTAATCAAAGAGTTGTTGATCACACACATGGAAATACGGCGTTGCATTGGGCGATATTAGCTAGAAATGCCACTGCTATTTCAACGTTAATATTGAAGGTATGTTTGGCTTTTTTTATTTACCTTTTCTACCAAGAAATGCAATGCATTTTCAGTTGGATTTAAACATTTTGTGTTATTATAACTAAAAGCATATTTTTAGGGTAAAGCTGGGCTAGATATCCCAAATCTTCGTGGCGATACACCAATCAGTATGTTAAAAACACATGCAGGATCTATATGGATTGGAGCCAAAGTTGCTGACAAAATTCGTGAAGCTGATCAAAGTTCGAAAAGAAGAAACGTTTTCATTCGTTTAGCATTAGATAAGGTAAGAAGTTGTAAATTTATTTAGTACATATAATAATATTATATTGTCACATGCACATTTCCTTGAACAGTATTATTCAATCACCTATCGAATTCGATCTCTGATTAGTAAGTAATGCTGTGATACCATTAAAATATTACACACAATATTTCTATTAAATGGCACTTTTAAAGCAATGGTTATTCGCAATCTAAATTCACTTGTTTCTACAAGATATTGTGAACACGATACAGTGTTCCGTTTATAACTGATTAATTTACTGTTTACTCAATCGCATTCCAATTGACTGACTTTCGTTCTGCAAAGGGAATTTCTCAAATACAATTTTAATCAATGTCTAGATTTCAGAATATTCTAATATGAAATTCAATTTCGGAAAATTTTCCTTAAATTCCAAGAACAAGATATTGATTTCTATTTTTCTAGTTGTCCACTTCACGTATTTCTCATGTATGTATTTCGTTGGTTGTTTTTTTTATCCATTTGTCTGAGAATTATATTATCATGACGATGAATTAACTAGTTTTAGATATGTTGTTATAATGATTTTTAGAATTTTGTATTGGGTAAATTGAGGTTGAAAATATTTTTGTTTTGTGTTTAGTTGCGATACTGTTAGATTCGTAACAATAAGTCATTGATTTCTTTTATAAAACTGGTTGTCTAGCTTTTGGAAAACCAGGCATTGTTAGTGAATGTTAAGTTTCTGGAAAAGTTAATAACTTTTCTGACAGTCGCTGATTACGGTGACAAAAATTTGAACAATTGTAATTGCTATCTAGATTTCCCCAACGATATTTCAATTAGTAGTAGTAGACGAACAAACAGACGAATATGAAAGCATTCGTTTATTACGAGCTACAATATCTAATGGCTTTCTCTGGAATGATCGTATCATGGTGACTGCAAAAAGCTTGTCTTTCGTTTAGTGCAAACACGAAAGACAAGTTTTTTGAAAGTCGACATCGAAACTATCGAAAAAATACCCTGGGAGAAATTAAAATATGCGTCTGGATAAAGTATTTGGCTCGTAACAATATTCAAAACACCCTGTAAAACTTTCAATCATCAATATTATTGGGTGAAAGATTGCATGTTAAAAACAAATTATATATAAAAAAATATTGATTTAATTTCATCAATTGACCAAAACTGAAGCATTGTTATTCTAAATTTATTAGTCTGATGGTCATTTTGTTTTTCATAAAATTAGTTGCGTAATAGGCATGACAATATGTGTCACAGCAACCGTTTAAGATCAAGGTCCATGGTCGTCCCTAGGTTCTTCGGCACCACAGGTTAAAAATGTTTGAATTGTCGTGCATTGCCGACCTTAAATAATTTTTTATTAGTTTAGTTTAAACTCCTTTCACCGCTAGCTACACTATAACTGGCATTATCAATGTGATTTCTATTAGCACAATGTAAAGATTAGCATATATTGATATTAAATCTTCCATAGAATCACTATTTGCTTCATATGTGATTCTTTGTGCATTTTATGATGCGAGCAATTGCTATAATAAGAATTTACAAGAGTTCAACCCATGATCTTCCAGAGGGAGAACTGCCATGCCACCACTCTCCCTATTTCTCGATTCCTGTACGTCTCCGTTTCAGCATTTCATCTGGTTACTAGGCCGGTCAACCATGAAGGCCACTAAACCAAGTATTTCAACGCCAGTTCAAAATAAAACAACCTTTATTTTCCTTCTCTATGATGTTTTGAATTTATTTTATTTCTTTTACTTTTACTTACATTTTCTTTTCACAACATTGTTTTTTGTACGAGCAAACTGTAAAATACACTTTTACGATTCAAAAATTGTGCGTAAAGCAGGCCTTTTATTCCTATTGAAATAACAATGCCTAAAATTACTATTTCACGCCTAAAAGCGTAAATATTTTTGACATCAAACGAACTCAAAAGAACAAAATACATAATGGCTATTTCCCCCCAAAAAACATACATAATATATTTACAGACATAAATGTTTTGTGAACTTTTATTTTGAAAAATATATATTTTAATTTATGCAAATAATACAGAATCTTACTCGTACATCTTGTATGTAATTCGGGCATAAAGTATTTTTTTGCTTTCGAGTATTTGTTGTCCTCGGCTAACGCCTCGAACAACAATTTCACTCTCAAACAAAAAAGACTAACTTTACGCCCTTAATACATAAATAGCTATTATTAAACCCCTAAAGTTTTTTTCACATTTTCAATAATTCACATTAACATTTCACAATAACTTGACTAAATAAAATTTTCTCTGGAATTTTCTCATGTTCGATGTAATAAAAATAAAAAAATTTTGAGAGTTTTATTTTCACTCAAAAAAATATTCTCCACTCGGTATAACTCCGAATTTCAAGGCCTAGATGACTGCTCGAACTAATTATTCAAACCAAAACTGTCCAATTTTTTAATCAAAAACTAACTGATCGACTACAACTTCCAATCCCCAACTGACTAAAAATTGAAAAACGGCACAGTAAAAAACCGCACAGTGAAAAAATCATTTCGTTGCGATTTTGTTTTGTAGAATTAAGGGAATTTAAAAGAAACATGAGATAGTTTTGTGATATATTAAATGATCTATTGATCTATGTAATGATCTATGATCTATGTAATGATCTGAAATGATCTATATAAGTGATCTATTTAAATAAAAAATGTACTTAAGAATTTAATAAAATTGAAAACTGACGGAATGAGAAGTCTTTGAAAATATGGATAAACATATCTTCTAATATTGCGGATAGTATATTACTAACTACGAGGAAGAAAGCTACAGTACATTTGTCATAATGTTTGATGGTCATTACAGGACAGGACGAAAGGAGGTTGTCCTGCTGAGTACATTCGTAATCAAAAAAATTAATAAACGAAATGGGAGCCGGGTTCGAACCCAAACCATGAGATAGACTCTCAGTCTCTACCACCTGAACTAGTCGGGTCAGATATAAACTTTCCCAAAAGCAAAAAAAAAAGAGAAAAATAGAACAAAAATAAGGACAAGCAAAAAAAATTTAAGGAGTCAAAAAATATACCCAAAAACAAATCTAAGAAAAACTTGGAAGGAAACGAAAAAACCATTGAAATAGGCAGCGGAATAATCGAGCTGATTCCAAAAAACAACAAAATCGAAAGCTAACTCTAGGAGCTAATCAAGGATTTGAAAGCTATTAATATTTTAAATAAACAGTTGTTCAGGACACTCCTCCTACCCCCTTTCCATCCCTCCCCCCACTTTGTCTATTTTCAAATGAAGCCAGACCTTTCATTTTCAAGTAAACCCAGATCATATTAGCGATGGGTAACATCAGCTAAATTAGTGATCCGTTCTGACCGTTCGGATAGTTCATTCGCACTGACCGATTTAAAAACATCGTTCAATCAGTCATTTGCATAAACATTAAATATTCTAGTCAAAAATAATAATTAATAAGTCTAGTAAATAGGTAAGAACCAATTCCTAATTAACAAGCAATAATCCCCATAAAATTAAGACCTTTGGATCTAAAAATTAGCGAAGGGTATTCAAAACTATTTGCAGAGAGGATGAGATGCAAAATAAAGAAGAAAACCTCTTGCGATTAAAAAAAGAATATCGCTCATTATAACGTAACTTATTTAAAAAATTAATAAACAATTGCTTAAACTATAAGGGATTAAAACTATAATCTATAAAGGATTTATACTATACCACACATCTACTCATTTTAACGAGCCATACAGTCAAACAGCTTATCCTCTTATTAACATTCAATCAAAAAAATTATCATCCATCCTTCCATCACTTTATGCTACAATAAACATTTTTATTTCACAGCAATTAATGAAAACAAAATTAAATTAAATCTACAAAACTTAAATTAAATTAATTGTTTTATTCAGCATCCATACCACCAACAAAAATTAACAATAATAATAAAAAGAATTCATATATTATATTCATACAACAATTTTTTTTTTAAATAAAAAGTGTTGTGTAATAGGGTTTAGAATATGTTTCACAACAACACATAAACACCTTTTAAGACCTAGGTGCAACAGTGCAACGATGTTGTAGGGAATCAAGCTTTGATGTTAAAGCTCGATCACCCACAATTCGTATAGCCCACATTTGAACAGAGTCCAAGAGGATCAAGATGGAAACAGAAGCAGCACCCCAAACTTGACAACAAAACATTTTGAAAAATTTTTTGCATCTATTTAGGAGGCCGAGTTTTTTAAACGCGCTTTTTGCCATTACATGATCGTTCCAGAGTAGGTCATTTGAAACTGTGACACCCAATAAACGAATGTTTTTACATTGGTTACAACTATTGGTTACAACCTATTGGTTCATCATTGTTTCTTCATTATTCATCATTCAATTGTTTTTTTCTTCTCTGTTTACAATCTGTAATATTTAATCTTTTTTTTAATCAGAAATTAACATTTCTTACAAAACTGAATTTTTTTTTTGTCAGTATATTTGACTGACGTTCGTTTTTGTTATTCTTTATGTACAATTATTCGTTGCAAATTTTTTGGAGTTCGTTCGTTTTGTGTTTTGTTTATTAGTAAATTCGAACGAACAAACCGTTTTCATATTCTTATGCTTATTTATTCTATTCTTATTTTTTTTGACCTATCATTTTTTTGAACTTATAATTTTGTACATAGGAAATTTGTTTTGTTAGGTGTTTAGGACGATCGTTGCTAAAAGAAAATTTGATTTTGTTCTATGTATTGTATTGGTAGTTTGATTTTGTTTTATTGGACTGGTTATTAGTTTTATGTTATTGTTAGTGTTATTTTCATATAAAGGTATGATTTTTCTTTTTATTGTTAGAAGAAGTGCGTATATTTCAGTCAATTTACTTACCTTTTAATTCAAAAACATGTTTTTCTTACTTATTTTGTTTATTATTTTTAATCAAATGAATTTAATTTGATTCTTAGTATATCCAATTAACTGTAAACTTGCTTTCACCACATGTTAAGCAGGATATTTACAATGGCTCTTGGCTACCCTTAAATTTACTTAAGCATGTATTTAGCCTCAAAAGAAAATTTTTATTTTAAAAGTAGATTATCGGAAAAATCTAATTTGTTTCAAAACCAAGTTAATATGGTGGATGTTCTGTGTTTTAATTTACATCGTTCCTAATTATTTACTGCATTTGATATACATATTATCTGAAAGTATTAAATTTTTGTATATAGCTTTTACCTAATCTTAACTTAATAACTTAATCATTTTTTATTACAGCGGATTTGCTGGTGGAGTATGGTAGCAACTCCTTTTATAGTATTTTACTTAGCTGGACTAATATTTAGTGCAAATACACTTTATATAATAAAATTTTTCCTCCTTGGATGTTTATACGCCATTTCACATACAATAAGTAAAATGTTTTTCAATGATAGTTTAATGGCTCTGCTTCCTCTTAGTGTTTATATGGCTACAAAATTATGGTTCTATATCACATGGCTTATTTATATAACACCAGCTGTTACTACATTAACTACAATTATCTTTTTATCAAGTAGTTCATTACTTTGGATATGCTTTATTAAATCATGGCGTGGTGATCCAGGTGTTATAAAACCAACTCAGGAATTGAGAATTAAAACTATAATTGAGTTGTCAGAAGGAGGTGGTAGTGGTTTTGAACCATCACAGTTTTGCTCAGCATGTTTGGTGAAGAGGCCTGTTAGATCAAAACACTGTGCTGTATGTGATAGATGTGTGGCTAGATTTGATCATCATTGTCCATGGGTCGGCAATTGTATTGGTATGATTTTTAATAAATGTTTCATAAACAACTATTTAATTTATATAATCCTTTTGTATTTGCAGGTGCCAAGAATCATAAATATTTTATGGGTTTCTTGTGGTCATTATTGATCATGTGTAGCATGATGTTATACGGTGGTGCTAATTATTATTATTATTCTTGCTCAATATCGTTCACTAAAGGTAAGTTTAGAATTTTATTTATAAATTTACCGTTTTATTGTGATAATTCCGACAAAATTCAACTTTTACTTTCGCTCTTGAGAAATTTTAATTAGGTCAAATTTTCAAATAAAAAAGTTTTAGTACGAAATCCTTCTATTGCATTTTTATAAACAGCTCGAAG
The DNA here is from genome assembly GCA_963693315.1 of Diogma glabrata. Lineage (NCBI taxonomy): Eukaryota > Metazoa > Arthropoda > Insecta > Diptera > Cylindrotomidae > Diogma > Diogma glabrata. The sequence goes on from OY856188.1 coordinate 285,727,694, forward strand.
GACCGAAATAATGATTTATATGACTCAATAGCTCGACTACTAAAAACAAATTAATCATTCAATCTACATAGTTGTGTTAAAACCTACAGAAAACCGGTTTCGCCAAGTACCAGCGCGGTCAAATCCATCGAATTGATTATTAAAAGCATTAAAAAAAAAATTAAATACGATTGAATTGATGCTCGTACATTCTTTATCAATTTGGATATTTTTTTATTACAGGTTTTCTTACCACACTTATGGCAATCGGCTCATGTAATCCATGGATTGGATGGATAATGTCAAATGCATTACTTCATATGTCGTGGGTTGCTGTTCTAACCGTATGTCAAACATATCAAGTAATTTGTTTAGGTATGACAACAAATGAAAGAATGAATCGGGGACGTTATCGGCATTTTCAAGCAGCCGGTGGTAAAAGTCCCTTTTCACGTGGCCCAATTAAAAACACAGCTGATTTCTTTGAATGTGGCTGTTTTGGTTTAATAAAACCAAATAAAGTAGATTGGGTTACAAAATTTAATATGGAAAAAAATATCGAGCATGAACCATTATTAAGAGCAACGGATAATTTTCAGTATGTTTAATTTTTAATTTATGTGTTAATTTTTTTAAGATTTAGTTCAGATTGCACAATAATATTTATAACATAGTTACAAAATTACTTAATTTGTAAATTGGGTTCGATAGTGTTTTGAAATATTTCTAGCTGGCTGGAAATGAAACTAAGCTAAAATTTCATGAAAGCAATTTATTGTGTTTAACAGTAATGAGTAGAGTTAACACATGTTTAAAATCAAGTTTGGAAATCAAATCAAATGTTTTGTGTTCTAAGGTGGTTGAGAACTTGAGATTAATGGTCTAGCTAGGTTTTCTCTAATAACATTTTTGTCTTAATCACATTACTCCATAAAGAAAACAATTAGTCTTTCTTCGTTATTTCTTTAAGAATTCATTTCATAAATTTTGGTTCATGTTCTGTCAATATGGATAGTAGTGTTATTTGTTAGATAAATTGTTTGATAAATAATAATAAGTGATTAATATTAAAAAATTTATTATTTATATGAGTTTTGACGTTTAGAATTTTGCTTTTACAAGTACTTATGTGTATTATAGTATTTTCGTTTTTTGCTTTATCACTAGGTTGTATTTGAAATAATCATTTCAAACATTAGTTTTTAGGTTATTATTAATTTTATTTTTATGATATAATAATCTTTTTTTAAATACGATTGACATGTTCCTAAGAAATCATTGCACTAATAATGAGTAACCCAAAGAATTTATATAAAATTATTTTTAAACTAAAAATAGTGATACATTTTATTAGAAACAATTATGTTTGTAATGCGACTATTGCTAAATTTGTTAAAACTGGAAAATGAGATCCCAAAATCACATTTTACTAAACTGCCATTACAAGCCTAACTTTTTGAAAAAAGATAGCGTTCTTCAGAATTTTATAAAAATTGTATATGGGGCACCCATTATGACCAAAATGTTAGCCCCTCTGACTTGGCAGTGGACTATTGATTAGGTTGAGGACGTTAAACCAAGAGTCAGAGGTGTAACAAGCTGCTTGATATTTTAATAACGATCGATGACAGAAGTTGATTGATTGACGAATGATGATATCAGTTGTGATTATATATGAATATTATAATGTATTCGTACCTAACAAGGAATGTGATGACGACCGATGAATACATACATTATACATATTTGACACTACCTAGGCTAGGTTGAAAAATACTTTGCTCTACCAAGATTATCCAAAATATCATCTAATCTTGTTAAATTGAATTTGTAATCCATAATCTCTTTGTTCAATTATCTAAAATCAACAACCAAACGCCACTTCTTTTCTAAAGTACTGTTATGTTTTGGCACAATGAGTAATGGTGAATTAAAAGGGCTTGTTGATCCTTCTACTATGCCATCTTTTACTAATTCATCAACTTGTTGGTTAGTTTCCTCTATCTGTGACTGCGGTACTCTATAAATTTTTGTATAAATTGGATTTTTATCTACTGTTGAAATTGTTTGCTAGTAGAAATTGTTATTTGTTAGCTTGTCCCGTGTTAGGTGAAAAATATCTGCATACTGCTCACATATTTTCAAAATTAAATTTTTCGCTGTCTTATTGTAATTGGACTTTTCAAACAACAAAAAGGAAAATTATTTATTATCTAATAACGCTAACGATTCTCCCCATACGGATCTTAGATTTAGGAATCCCTTATGTTAATTTACTTTAGCTTAACATCCTACAACATAAAAATATGAAGGAAACACTCTTTAATCCAAACATTTTATGCAAATGTGCAATGATGATACAACAATTATTTCAGCATGTTACACAGAAAAGAAACCATTGCAATTTTGGTTTTATTGCTTTTCCACCGATCTTAAGAAGACTTTAATCACACAGAAAAAGATAAATTGATTAATTTTATAATATATATTTCCATTTATTAATGTTTAATGAATTTTTAAAATGAACAGTTTTAATATATATAAATATTTCCTTTTCTTTATTTTTAAACATTTAACTTTGAAAGTCTAATCGGAATTATTTTATCTTCAATTCGTTTGTCATGTCATAAACTTTTTTAATATGTTACATGGTGAATCACTTATAATTTTTTTTCTATTTCGCTTTTTGTTAGGTTGTTTGTTTTTCTAGGAAAAATAAAGGTCTTTATGGGTGAAACTAATTTGAGTTTATGTTTGGTTATATTTGAATAAAATAAAATCCGTTTTTAATGTATCAATGGGCATTACAAATCTTTTTATTAATACCTGCCATAGTAGCCAAATAAGTTTCATTTCTCAAGTCACTTCATTTTTCTGTTTTACCATTTATCAGTTTATTTTTATTCGCTTGGATTCAACAATATCGAACAAATTTAATTTTTATTAATTTAAGAAAAAATGATGTTGGAAATGTTGTGACACAAAAACATTTAATGCCAACTGGTGGATATTTTGATTATGTCTCATCATCTCATATGTTTTTTAAAATAGTATTATACGCATCGTTATACGAAATATTATAGAGAAACACATCATGGCTTTATGTTGTTGTTTGGGTTACGTGTAACCAATTTGAAAATGCCTGGTTAACACATCAATGGTATATAAAAATTTATTAAAATCCAATAATTAAAAATAGACTTTTTACTGTTTATTTTTAATTTTATTTTATTAATAATAATATAAACTTCCTTATAGTAACAATTTGGATCAAATCCAAATTGTTACTATAAGGAAGTTTATATTATTATTAATAAAATAAAATTAAAAATAAACAGTAAAAAGTATATTTTTAAATATTGCATTTTAATTCAAAAGTGACAAAAGCACACAAACAGTGAATAATATGGAAAACCATAATAACACATAAAAATTTATTATATTATATTTTTATTTTTTTCTCATTTAAACAACTTATTTGATTCCTAATCAAACTTAATCTAAATTTTTGCATGTTATTCATTGCTATCCATTACAATTCTTTTCTTCTTCGTTCTTTACTACATTACCCAAGGTTATTTCTCCATTCGAATAATCAACTCTATATTGTTCATTTTAAGAGAATTTTGACCACCCTCATTCCCTCCTCAGCCCACAAAACAATTGAAAACTAGCCCATATTCATAATTGTTTCCAAAGAAATTTAAAAGAAACAAAAAAAATCGAACAAAACAAATAACAGACCAATATAGAGGTATTTCAATTTTCATTATATTTCAGGATAATCATTTTTTTTTATTTTAGTTAAACTTAACACTAGTATTCTTAAAACTACTTACCCAACACCCAGGTCTCTAAATAAAGCAATTCATTAATTAATTTTATTATAATATAGTAGACAACACAAACACATATACTTTTTTTTATTATTCTTCTTTTCACGTATGATTTCTTATCTATATTGTTTAATTGTCACTTACTAGTAATTTTTCCAAATAAATTTAATTAATTCTATTTTAGATTTTAAAGTATTCTAATATTGAACATTTTTTTTTTTTGAATAAAATGTGTTGTGTTATAGGGTTTACAATATGTGTCACAACAACACATAAATACCTTTTAAGACCTAGGTCCCACAACAACTGGCGTTCTAAGGTCATGATGAACGCTTTTTTTAAACCTCTGCGGTATGGTGGACTTATCCGTTGAACTGTTATACTTCGGCGTCCACTTATTGTCTTGATATTTATGATGGGAAGAAAGTCTTTACAACTGGAAAAACCATGTTAATCCCGTAGACAAAGGCCTATTGGGCAGACTTTCTTCCTATAAAAGGTTTAAATTAAACAAAACACTTTAACTTTAAGGGAAGTTTATTAATTCTATTTTCGTTATGATTTTCATTTAATTTATAGTAAAATTGGTTGAGGGTTTCTCCACTATTATCCCCTCTTAGTATTATCTTTATTTTAATAATTAAATCGATTAACCAATTAACAATCGATTTATTATGTAAAGGTAATATCGGTCAATCATATATTAAATAAATCTAATTTCCTCATTCAGCAGGAATTATATTTATTTCGATAAATTTTATTTAAAATTATTTCTGTAATGTCATCAAGTTTAATATTATTTTATGTTATTTAGATTTCGTTATCTAATATATATTGTGGGAATTTATGGAAATTCGATCTAGGTTTTTAAGTTGTTGATGACTTATTTAATTGTTTAGGATAATTTGATGGGAAGAATAACATATGTAATGTATGTCAGTTAGATTAGTCATACATATGTTACAGCGGGTTGAAGTCACCTAAGACTAAGGATTCCGGCAAACTATTCCATTTGTATGCAGTTCGGACAAAGAAGTCTTTTTGCGATCTGCCAGTATGACAGCGTGGGATCTCGACAGTTTGACTGGTTGCGGTAGCCGATTGTCGAGTGGAACGGGGGTAAGAATAAGTTTGAGGCATGATGCTGCTGATTTCATCTGAGCACTGTTGATGACGATATTTGTAAAAAACAACGAGGTCAGCAACAGTGCGACGATGTTGTAGGGAAAGAAGTTTTGATGTCAAAGTTGGATCACCCACAATTCGTATAGCCCGCTTTTGAAGAGACTCCAAGAGGGCCAAGATGGAAACAGAAGCAGCACCGCAAACATGACAACAGTACTCCATACAGGGACGAATATAGGACTTATAAACATGGAGCAATTGGTATGGAGTGAAAAATTTTTTGCATCTATTTAGGAGACCGAGTTTTTTTTTTGATTCAAGTTTCCGTACTAAACTTCTATAAGCATTTATCACTAATGCAATCACACCAAAATTATTCAATATTCCCATTGGAATTTCTACACGAACGAGTATCCCCAATTATTTGAAATTAAAATGTTTCTCTTTTGATGATACTTAATATTTTAGCTTATCCTACGTCACTAAAGTCTTACTACAATTATTTGTATAGGTATAATTATTTAAGCAACCGTTACAACAGTTGATGGCTATCGTCATCATCCATGCTTTAATTATTTGAACCTTCCGCTAGCTAATTAAAATCTTTAAGCCGCCTTTTATTACATTAAACCATTCACGAGATATCGATTTTAAAATTTTTGATGATATTTACCGATATCCATAATTTAAGTTTTACTGTATTTAAGCTGAAATCATGTTTTCACGATCATAATCACTAATGAAATAGTCATTTTAAACCATTTACTACTATCAAAATTTTAAGTTTTATTGTATTTAATTATCTTTTAACCGGACATCACAAACACCAAAATATATGTTTTTTTCTTTTATGATTTTATCTTTAAACTCAAAAAACATCATCATATTCTTACATAGAAAAAACAAAAAGGTAATTAATTAAAACCAAAATAAATTGTATATTTCCACTTGACCATAGCACGGTCACTCCATAATTAATTCGACAATGACCAACATCTCTTTTGATGAAAAACGTTGTTAATACTCACTCGTGTGAATCTAATTGGACCTTTGACACAAATGAGTTTGATTTTATAACCCACAGAAATATACATAAATAAAGAAATTAACTTCGCGCGATTTACCGTTGCTCAGTATATCGAATCTTGACGTTGGGAGTCACCTATAATATCAAATTATTTAGCCTAACATGTTAGTTTAATTAAATAAAGAATTCCATATATATATCGCAATTTAATATTTAAACAAATAATAGAAAAAAATTATGAAACTTTACTTGGCTTTCAATCTCTCTTGATTATCCACTCTCCAGATCCCAAATTCCTTGATTATTCCGTATTATGATGATAATATAGTCCCCATCTTGTGAAGCATTAGATGATAAAATATATTTCTTCCTTTAAATACAATGTTCACTTAATATGTCACTACTCAACTTTACTCTTTCCCCTTTTGAAACGAAGAGCTAATACGTCCCAAACTGATAGCTCTCTTGAATCTTTTCCAGCACATATCCGGACAAACCATACAAATGTATTTCTTTACGCACAATTATGTTATTGACACGTAATCATTACTCTTTCATCAATTGATATTATTGTGAGTTTTCCTTTTTCTTTCCATCAGCAACTAGTATGAAATTACTAATTATTTGGATACTTGCAACCGAAGAAAAACTTGAGGATGGAAAAATCAATATGAAGACTTGATTGTATCGAATTATTATTTTTATCATTTATTTCTATATTTGTATCTCTCCTTGTTTGTTTTTTTGGTTCTTTTTATTTTTTTTTATTGGTAATTCCAATTAGTCACAAATCTTTTATTAAGACAAACTTAAGAAAATTTCAATAACTTATTAGCTAAACATGTTTGATTGATATTTTAATAACCAAAAATTAATTAGTTAAGATTGATGTCAAAAGTGATCTTTTTGTTTTGAATATTAAACGTGGAATGGAATCCCTTGACTTTTGAAAAAAAATGTGATTTATGACATTTACATTTTTCTTCAGCAAAAACAAAAACAGCATTGAGTACGTTCATTTATTGAGTACGTTCATTTGGTTTACGTGATATTCGAATTTCGAGGCTGTTCGGTTATTTAAAAAAAACTGTTGAACTATTATAATTGTAAAAATGAAATGGAATATGGAAATATTTTTGACGAATGGAAATTGGTTTTAATGCTACTATTGCGAATATAGTTGACGTTACAACGTGCTCTAGACAGAGTTGGGAAAACTTGACCATTTTTGATTTTCCTGAAACTTGGCATATAAGTAGTATGGACAAAATAAAAAATACAACTTATTTTAAAATTTTTTTAAAGTGCATAGTTTGAGCACAGGGGGCACCCCAACATGCATGAAAAATGAAAATTCTGCCAATCCGATGTAACTTTGAAATTAAATTGCTCAAGAACGGCTATACCGATTTCATCAAACTTTTTTTTGTTTGATAGATGATTAGTTAGTCGTTTGAAAAAAAGTTCATTTATTGTTTTTATAATTAATTTTTAAATAAAAATATTAAAAAAACTTTTTTAAAGATGGCGCTAGGGTTGAAGATCAATTGGAATTAAATTAATTTTTTTTCTGAAAATAGTTCTATCCTTACTCTAAAATATATCAAATTAACTCAGAGGTGTTAATTTTTGTTCTTGAGATATTTAATTTTAAAGATTTTTAGTCCGTCTAAAATTGTATTTGTTCATTATTTTTTCGAACAATTTATATCATCAAAAAATTTTAACCACTCAAGTTCGAGAAAATAAAGAACAATTAGAATTTTTAGATGTTATTAATAAACTTGTGGGTTATTAATTATTATCAATATAAAACAACACATTTGGTTCAATTCCTTTGTTTTATATACATTACTATTATTTGTATTATTTCTGTATGATTCTTGCGGCTTTTTATTTCTACTTATTAAGAATCAATAAAAAAAAAACAAACGATGTAAGCTCACATTCTCCGATTGTGCTCAAAATTGGTGAAAAAACCTTTGTGGTATATTAATAACATTTTGAACATTGTCCTATCAAGAACACTTGCTTTACGATTATAGTGATAGTGATGACACTGGCGCAATAATGTATTTATATTGTAGTGTTGAAAATTAGTTGATATACTTTGCGATGACCCACATAACAATTGTCAAATTAAGTTGAGATACAAGTGACTTTAAATATAATATTGTCGAAAATTTAGGTTGATATATATATGACGGTGATAAATATAATATTTGTCAAAACTAAATTGACATACAAACAACGATAACTATAATATTTGGCAAAACTGAGTTGGCATACAAACGGTGATGATATAATATTTCCAAAAACTAGGTTGACATAGAAACGATGATAAATACAAAACTTGTCGAACCCAAAAAGCTGTATTCAATGAATCCCAAGAATGCGGTTAACGTAAACTCCATGTAAGACACTCCAACACTCCATTAAAGCGGTTCTTAATGAAGTGTTTTGAGAAAACCTTTTGATGAAATATTTTGTTTCAAAAATTGCTTGTTGAGCTTCATTTTATAAATTATATTTCAATGTGACGCATGTTATCATATTGTACATTTCCCATAAAGAAATATTATCTGCCTTAAACATGATAATAATCTTTTCTAAGTCTCCTGGATTTAATGCTTATTTCGAAGTATAACTCCAGTCTGGAATCAGTGTATTATAATCTTCACTTATATCTGAATTCTGAACTCTAATCAAAATCTTCATACATTCCTTCTCTCACTATTTCATCGATATCATGACCTGCACTGTTATTTTCTTGGCCTTCTTCAGGAAAGTTTTCTGCTGCATTATTTTGTTCTAAATTAATTTGATTTGCATATTCATTTGAAATATTATAGTCTGTTTCATCATGCGAAAACGAATCCGAAAAAACAGAATAATCATCTGAAGATAAATTACCAGATTCGTCACTGCTGATGCTGATTCACGCCTGTTAGTAGCTATCAATAAAAATGATTTTATATTATATCAATTTTCGATTTAACCTTTAAAAGTATTACTCCGTAAAATATAAATTATTAATTACTTCGAGTCTTAAAGTCATTTTACAATAAACGTAATGAAATAAATATTATTAAAATACTGCTTTCCCATTCCTTTCGGGTTATGGGATCCAAACGTTTCATTATTATATTGACTATGATTATTTCAGCTAGACCAGTCATTTCTTGACCGCAAGCTGATAAAGAACTTATGTTAGAGATAAAATAGGTTAAGTAACTTTTTAAGCTCATTGCCAGATTCTTGTCTGCAAAATGGAAGTTTAAGTAAAGCGTCGATATGGTTATCGATAATCATGGCATCTGTAATAGCTGGGATAGCGGAAGCTATTACTTTGAAACATACATCAAAATGCCGGTAGAGGGTTGAAGACCCTAATCATCTTTGGGATTGTTGTGCCCCAGTTTACAGCGAGTTTCCGTACAGTTTCTTTTATGATTTGTATTTTTAAAGAATTTCACAATTTATAAATTAGTATTTAAAAGGTTAAATAATAACACCAATTGTTTATTTTATTTTTCACAACAGTTTTATTTAAAACTTTATTCGCCAAGAATGATAATTATTATTATTTATTTAATTAAAACTTTATTCACCAAGAATAATAATTTTCTTATTATTTATTTAATTAAAACCTTATTCACCAAGAATAATAATTTTCTTAAAGTTATGTTTTGTTAACTTAGAAATTTTTGGAGCTAACTGCTCACTACGGTACCACACAACAACTGCCTTTTGATTCGTTTCTAACGAATCTCCACAACTTGGTGTACGTGATAAAAAACGCTGTTTGGCATTTTTGTGAAACGTTAAACAAAATGAAAAATAAGAACTTGCGTTCTTATTTTATTTCATAAGAAAAATTATTTTATAAAAATTTTGTTTACTAATTAATTTTTTAACGACGATATTTTAAATCGTGAAATAAGATATTGAATATAATAATGCTTAACGCGAACGTACACTGGATACGTAAAGTACACTGGTTAAGTGATTTGAAAAGTTAAGTGATTCGAAAAGTTAAGTGAATTGAAAAGTTGACTAATAAGTTGACTAAACTGAAAGGGTGGGCTGGTCACCACAGGATGTTTGGCCCTCGCTAGCTTGACTCACACATACCCACACTCTTTTGTTTTCCTCACTAACACATACTCGGGATGTTACTTATCATCCCTTAAATGTATTTCCATATCATAAAATAACTAAATCAAAAAAATTAGGTATTACGACTTACGCTTAGAACTGTGGTTGTTTCTCCAGTTGTATGTTCTTCGGTGGTTAGAAATTGGTTTCTCTAACATTGATACACTCAGTATGATCTTTCTCTTAATATATCGTTTAAATTTTGTTGGAATAAAAGACTTAACACCGAAATTTCTTTCACCTTTTATTGTTCTTTTAAATTCTTAAAGGTTATAATGATTTACCTCTTATTAACTTATTTAATCTAAATATTATTATCAAAATTGGAACTTTTTATCCAAAAATTATCCTCTATAAATTTATTAATTACTCTTTTATCCACACTAATAATTTTTGATCAGATTAGATCATAGGTAATCTTTAATTTAAATATTATTATTATAAAATTGGAACATTTTATCCAAAACTTATCCTCTATAGATTTATTTAATCACTTTATTTTTTTTTATCCAAACTAATAACTTTTAAGCGGATTAAATATTTATCTTTAATTTAAATATTATTATTATAAAATGGGAACTTTTTCTCCAAAAAAAATTTTAACTATACACAAATAATTTATGTTAAGTACAATTGCGCAAAAAAATTTCTGACCATGTTGGTAGTTCACTCCCGACTGACTTGTCTATTTTTCTAGGTTTTATGATTTTGAGTAAAAAAAATGGCAATACTTGCAATTTTTGATGGGAAAAACTTATACAAATTTTATAATTTTATGGAAATTGAAGTCTGAGTTTTGAAGAAAAAAAACGAAAAAAATGACAAGTACTGCAATTTTTGATGGGAACAAAAAAAAACTTTTACAAATTTTATAATGTTATATGGAAATAGAAAACCAGTTCCGCCACTTGCAGACTAAATGAACAGAAACAACTGAAGGTTATTTTATTCAAATATCACCGTTGAGGTAATTGTCCCATGAAAACTTCATATATCATGAGAAAAATTTTAAAGAAATAAGACCATGAAGGTTTTGGGCTGGATTTAAGAAATGCAAGTGGCAATGGTGTGAGAAAGGTTGCTACCATAGGGCAACACGTAATAGGGATAAGGGGGATTTTCATTTCCTATAACACATCGTTATTATATTTGAGTAGTAACGCCTTCCAAACGCGTTGGTATCCTTCTGCAGATAAGCTGACATGACCAATTCCATCCTTGGCATCGCCTGTCAACTTATCTAAAAGGTATGTGAATTTTACTATATCATCTAAATCTGAATTATTGCAATAAAAGTATCGCGAAAAGTAATCCACTTATTATAGGAACCATTAAAGCTTGGAATTTGAATCGCTGGTGTTCTAATACCTGAATTTTTTAATTTTGGGTTGGATTTATTTGTGAGATTATCCATTGAACTATTGAGGAGAATTTTTTTAATATTTTATCAAGAAGGTTCAATAGTTTTGATTTAATTTCACAAAATTCATCATCGAAACAGTTCGACGCTTCTTGAATGCCTTCAATGTTTTCTTCAGCACAACACAAACATAACCTTCCAATAATATTGTCATGATCACGTTTATACTGTGATAAAATGTCAATTCGCGTTTTTATGTCATTGATTCCATGCACTTTTTTTGATGAAATGCTAAATAGTTCGTTTTTATTTTATCTTTTAAGCCGCATTTACACGGTTCACTTTGGGTGATTCACTTGGATGATTCATCCAAAGTGAACCGTGTAAACCACAAATCATCCACTTGGACTTTTAAACAAATTGTTTTAGTTATAATAGTAACAATACACAAAAACCTTTTAGAAAACAAATTTTACCGAAAGTTATTCCTCCCCTCGGCGAAACTGAAATTCGGAATCTCTTATTTTACTTGGCCTAGCCTGACATATCACACTAGATACTACTAATAATTACAATAATATAAAAAAAAAAATAAAATAGTCAATGGTTGTACCTTGATTTCATCCGGTGTTGATAGCTGGATCGTACCCGTTCGTATTTCCCCTTTATTTCTAACCTAGGAAAATCACACACTCGAAAATATATGTTCCACTGCACCATGAAATCCCAAAACAATATCCTTAGTCAGATTGTGGTGGTTGTATAAAGCCGGAAACTACTACATTCAATAAAGGAATTAGGTAACATTTTTTTCTGATTTCCAAAAGTATATATATATAATTTTTTTTTTATTTTCGTTGATTTTGATCAATATTATGGTTTTCCAACTGAAGAAATACCAGACAAGATGCTTAATTGTGTTCCTCGGTATTCAATAGTGATGATTTCTTATCGTGTTAGATAAAATTATGCACCCAAGAAATGCATAACTCATATTCTCTTCTTTTCTGAATTTAAACACCATCCACTTCACTGCAAGAACAAACTTAGAATTTTTGTTTTAGTTTCAGTATTTATTTCATTATCAAAAAAAAGATTTGGTGAATTTTATATTTTAAGATTAAATATTGATTGACACGTTTTTAATGAAAGAAATATACAATGTTTCTTTGCAAATGGATTTTTTTGTCACCATTACGACATTCTTTTTAACAAATTATTTCGTTATCTATTATTTTATATAAGACATGTTTAATTCTTTTTTTTCAACAAATTAACACTTAAAATTTAAATGTTTCCGTTTAAAAGTATAAAAATAGAATGAATCGATATGTTTTTTTAATTACAACATCCAATCTAAAAAATGTGATGTATGACGTTTTTTCATCAATCTTTTTACCAAAAACAAACTACCAACTTTGAAAAAGAAAAAACATTCTTTCGTTCAGTTTAAGGGAAATGAGTAAGTTTAAATGTCTTTATTTTTCGATGTTTAGCCGTTTTGGAAATTTAAACTTGAAAATTAAGTTTTCTTTGTTTTGTTAAAGAAATGAATTTAGGAGTTTTCATTTACGATAGAAGAGATGAATTAAAAAAAATACATTCTGAAATGGGATATATGCGTTTTTTAATTATCTATTAAGAGGAATTAGGACAATCGTTACACATTATACGTACCGTTTCTTTTTACAAGGAAAATGTCCACAAGCAACCTATCCACTACACACTTCTGAATTATTTAAACTCGTCAATCAAACTCTTTTTTCCCTTTTGTTTTTTTTTTAAAACTATTATGGCTGTATCATTAATATTACAATTAAATTCCTTTTCCTGAGTGGTGTTAATTTGTGATAAAACCAATTTCCCTGATGTGGACATCCTCGCCAACGCCTAGCCGGTAACTAAAATTCTAATTCACCAGCATTATAACTAAACAGAAAATTTTCCTTTTCTCCCCACCATTTCATCAATCCATAATGTCACCCACACTTTTACAACTATCTGACTAACGCGATGTAAAGGAAACCTAACGTTTCCTATGAGATCAGCAATATAATATTTAATTCCATGATTATCTATGTATTAATTTCTTTTTACAATTACCGTAGCCATAACCATAACCTTGTATGTATAATGAATTAAAAAAAATATCAGCTAGTATGTTAAACAAAAAAAACCTAGAAGTGTTATGCAAAAAGAAAACAATATTACCCAGTACCGAACTAAGTTGTTAATGCGAAATCTTACACGCGTAACAGATTTATTGTTGTTGTATGCCCAAAAGTATCTGCAGTATCGTTAGATTCTAAAAATCATAAATAAAAAAGTTGTTAATGAATTGAAGACAATTATTATGCCCATAAGATTTGTTGGTAGATTTTTCCAAATCAAAAATCAGCCATTATTAGTTAATTGCATGAATTTACGAATAAATACTTAGGAAGGGAAGAGAAGTATCGCTAGTTAATACAATTCGTTTGTTTGACATTTTGAAGATCAATTTAGTATAATCTATAAAAAGATTAATAATTGTTAAAAGCGAAACAAAACGGAAAAGAAAACATTATCATAAACAAAAGAATAATATTAGATAATCGCAACATAATGCACATACACTACTATAAATTGGTTGGTGGTGAATGACAGAGCACAGAAATACTGAATTAGGCGTAAATCAGAATTCAGCATTCTTGCAAGACTAGAAGAATAAGTTTGCCAATACGCAGAATGTAAGAAATTTTCTGAAAGATTTTTTGTTGCAAATCAGCAAATGTTGCAAAGCTTTTTTGTTGCAAATGCAAGCTTTAGGCTGCGAACACAGTGGAGCATATGAGCTGTTCGTTGCGAGAAATAGTGTAAGTAGAAACGAAATGTAAAGTGTTTGTAAGTCTACTTACAATATTTCGCAACACACAGCTCATATGCTCCACTGGGTTCTCAGCCTTAGTCAGAATTCTTTGCAAGACCGCAAAACTGTTTTTTCTTGTCTAACGTTGTCTTGCTTCGTTCGATGTACGTTTGTAAATGTGTGCGTGCTATCTATCATTTTTTTGTTTTTTTTTTATTCTCCAAGAAAAAAATTTACAATTTTGTGATTCCTCGAATTAAAACTAAAAATGAAAAAAAAAGAATTTCACTACACAGTCAACGAAAAACTGTGTTTTTCTTTTCCTGTATTCATTTTTTTTTAGTTGTAATTGAAAAAAATCTTCGATATCTAGAATCGTCTCTTGGTCTTTTGACAGATAAGATACGCTAACACACCGATTCAAAAGCAAGCTTAAGATTTCTTTTTTGTTTGATTCAAAGAAAGAATCGGTGAGAAAAAAAATGGAGGATAAGACAGAAAGCTTTTTTTAAATTCTGACACTCAGTAATTTAAGCACCAATAGTGGCAAGTACATGCATCAAACAAACTGAACCCAGGACTCCCGGTAAACTGAATGAGCCAAACCTCGTTCTGTGCACGCAAGTTTACTTTAATGAACGCAGAAATTTAGAAAAACATGCAACTTGCTGCGCTTTTGGACCTTTACAGTTAATCACCACGAATATATATTAATATTATATTACACCGGAATGCGTTTACCTCCCACACAAATTCCAATTTAGGAATCTCTTATAATCATCGAAAGCTCTCGCCTAACATTTCAAAAAATAAAATTTAAAAAAAAACGTAATATCTAAAGTATTTATATAAAAAAAAGGTAGCATAAAATTAACTTGCTTATATTGTTGAATGTCGCCCTTGTAATGATATCCTGGCCTAGAATTTGAGTTGATCTACTTTGATTGTATTCATCAATTTCTTTTCCTTTATTGTATCCCCAGTTTTACAAACTCCAAGTATCATTGACATATCTCTTGCATTACCTTTTGAACTCTTATTATTGCTGGTTTTATGCACAGCTAGGATGAATTCTCCCACGCACACAAACTTTTTTTTCACAAGATATAAGACGCGTTCATCTGCTGAAAAATTCTCTCACTGAATAATGTCGTATCGTAGTTTTTTCTTCGAAGGTATTATATCAAACAAAATTATTATCATTTTGATCTTACACGTGCAATTTGAGAGAAAAAGTATAAAATCGAGGAATTTTTTTTCTCAATATTATCTACGTAAGATCAAATCGAGAGTAATCGAATATTAATTATTTTCATTTCGATTTCATAAGTTCAATTTGAGAGAAAAGGTATAAAATCGATAATGTTTTTTTCTTAATTTTATCTACGTGAATCAAATTGAGAATACTCGCGTATAACTTATTATTATTTTGATCTTTAAGTTTCAAAAAGAAGCAAAAAGGATTAAAATGAAAATATTTTAATCTCATTTTGACATTTGTGAATCAAATAAATGATGGGGAAGTAACAAAGTGATGTGTACTTCTGTTGGAGCTTTTCTTCAATTTCCAGAAGCTTACCAACAAAATTATAATTTCCTCCAGTTTTACCTCGGTGAACAAATAAAATAAAACAACCTTTCTAGTTTCTATTTCATAACTGATTAATTTTCTTTATTTTTCCCAAACTTTATATACTAAATTGTAATCAAATAAAATTGTTATATTTTTTCATTTCTTTCATTACGTTCTTTTCGACAATAATATGTTTTTTTTTTTTTTTAACAAAATGTGTTGTGTAATAGGGTTTAGAATATGTGTCACAACAACACATAAATACCTTTTAAGACCTAGGTCTAGACCTAGATCCCACAACAACTGGCGTTCTAAGGTGTAGATTAACGCTTTTTTTTAAACATCTGCGGGTTGAAGCCACCTGAGACTAAGTGTTCCGGCAAACTATTCCATTTGTACGCAGTTCGGACAAAGAAGTCTCTCTGCGATCTGCCAGTATGACAGCGCGGGATCTTTACCGTTTCACCGGTTGTGGCAGCCGATTGCCGAGTGGAACGGGGGTAAGAATAAGTTTGAGGCATGATGCCGCTGATTTCATCTGAGCACTGCTGATGACGATATTTGTAAAAAACAACGAGGTCAGCAACAGTGCGACGATGTTGTAGGGAATCAAGTTTTGATGTCAAAGTTCGATCACCCACAATTCGTATAGCCCGCTTTTGAACAGAGTCCAAGAGGGCCAAGTGATACAAGCGGATAGGGCTAAAACTAAAATAGAATGTGAATTGAAAAAAATACCCGCTGTATCTGAAAATAAATCATATTTATTGTCTATTTTTTTTTTCATTTATTTTCACCAAATATTATTTGTAATTTCACAGTATTATTTCTCGTTGGTTTTAAATTAGGTTTTAATAATAATATTTATTTTATTAGCACCTAACAAACAAGTGTTTTTCGTGCATACATGAAACAAGAATTAATAATAACAATACTTATTAATTATAATAACATAATAAAACAGATAATAAAAGGAAAAAAAAAATCTAATTTACAATTTATCATAATCTAAATAAAAATATTAAATATCATTTATTTTATCAATAATTTTGAAGAAATTTAAAGTTTTGGTAATGTTTGATTCATTATCTCCCAGTAATTCATCAAGATGACTAGAAAGTTTAAGATTACACCGTTCCCAATTGTATTTACCACATTCCAAAAGAATGTGCCGTATGGAAAGAGGTAATTGACATAAGTGATTTGTGAGAGTTAAATAAATACAACTCTGTTATTTATTGTTTGTTGTTGTTTATTTAAACACTTTATACCGCCGTGCTTAACACAAAGGTGTCAACATAATTTGTTTAGTATTTATTGAGGCTACTACGAAACATTTTTAATAATAAAATATATTTTAATAACCAAAACCTCGTTTATATTTCGCAAATTAATTTTTACGTATCAAAAATGAGATAAATCTTTTATCTCTCTGACCAAATTTTATTGAAATTTCGACAATAAATATTGTGTTATTACTTATTAGTTACACAAAACTGTTCAGTTCACAAATAATAACAAAGATAAACAAGTTCTTAAGTAAAATTTAAAAAAAATCATCACAATTCCCACAAAACCGTTTAACAAAAAAAAATAAATCCACAAACAAAAGAAAGTAAAAATTTCACCAAACAAACTGTAATACTTAAACAAAGAACTCAAAAAAAAACGGAATTTTAAGTGGACATACGTCCACTTCAAAATTCCTAACCAGACTCCTCGATTGAAATTTTTCACCCGTCTGTCTGATTAATGAAGAAAATCATGTGACGATTATCTAGCCAATCATAATCATCACAACAGGCTGGGTATCACATATCATTTAAAAAATGTACTTACATGTATTATCAAACGCAAGCAAAAAATGCTGTTTTACAGTAAATGTAATTATAATCCATTAATTTCGCAAAATTAAAGTTAATGAATTATAATACATGAACCAGTTTGTCAAGGTTTTCTCCATTTCTCGTAATATGGTGATATTAAAGAAATTAAAGAAAACTTGATAAAGCATTCTTGCCCTCGCTTGATCTTACAAGCAGCAAATCCAATAAATGAAATATTTGGGATATTGTAGAAAAGAATTTGGATTTAGAAATTCAGAATAATTTAAATTTAGGAAATTGTTCCGAATTAAGTTTAAGGTGATTAATTATTGGAAAGGTTC
The DNA here is from genome assembly GCA_963693315.1 of Diogma glabrata. Taxonomy (NCBI): domain Eukaryota; kingdom Metazoa; phylum Arthropoda; class Insecta; order Diptera; family Cylindrotomidae; genus Diogma; species Diogma glabrata. Next base: position 285,745,767 of record OY856188.1, read on the forward strand.
AAATTTCAATCTGTTGTGACTTGTGACGAAGAAAAAGATAGGAATTTCTTTTTCGCCGCCACACAAGATGGAAACAGAGGCAGCACCCCAAACTTGACAACAGTACTCCATACAGGGACGAATATGGGTCAGATTTACCCGTATGTTTGTTATTTAAAATATTTATGATTATGTTGTTTTGGAATTTGATGCGTTGTTATAATAATGATAAGTAATGAATTTTTTAATAGAAATATCGGTCAGACTTATTTTTATGTATTTTATTTTTTATCTTTTATGACTATTGTTACTACTACGGTTTGGACTTTTAAAGTAACTTCTTATTATATATAAAATTATCGGAAACAATAAAGCTAATCCAGACGAAGCAGGTATATGGGAATCTCTGCGCTTTACTTTTTTCCCTAGCCTACCATTTCAGAAATAATAAAATTATACAATATGCATATATGAAAAAAAAATAATATTTAAATTAGATAGATTAATAGTTTAAATTAGATATTTCAAAAAAATAACAAAAAAATAAACTCACTCTACTCGTAGAATTTAGTTCTTATATCAGCTGGCCCTTTTTTATTCATTCACCACCATCCACGTCAGTGAAACAATTTCCTTATCTGTCACAGCAATTCAATCACCGCTTATTTCTCCTTTTGTTTTAAATATAACATTTCACGTCGTCTTCCACTAATCTTCCTTTAATGCTAATATCAAATTGTACCGGACCAACTCTGCAAATCACTTCATCCATCTACCAATATTGTATCCAATTTTTTTATTATTTTTGTTGAATACGCAGTAACACAACTAATTTGGGTGTATCATTATATTTAGAATTAACCATCACTAGAGTACAATTTTATGGTTTATTGTTTTATTTTTAAAAGACTTAAACATTCAAAAGAAGACAGATGTTTGTAATACTGTTACTACGAAAAAATTGTTTTCAAAATTGAAACTTGATTGATTAATTTATATCGCCATAGTGGCACATTTATTATTTGTTATTTTATAATTATTCACTCTCACGTTTGTGGGACGTGGAAGACCCTTTACTTTCATTAATTTGTATTTTAATTTAGACAATTAAATGCATGAAATAGAACATAGCTCTATTTCTCAAAACTAAGAAAATGTTGTTTGAGAGTAAAATTTTTATTAAAAACATCTTTAATAATTCCCAAATGTACACTGATAATGTTTTCTAAATCAGAAATATCATTATTCTTTAACTCGTATCGGAGCAATAGGCTTATTATTTCAATTACTCCTAAAATCGCATCCTACTGAGCCTTATGGTTCGGTTTAAAAAATTTGCCAAATATTAAGGGAAAATGGGTTGCTAAACATAAAATTTGAATTGCATTTTGACCTAAATTGCTTCTGTCAATCTTAATTGTCGATGGTTTGTTTTTTCGGTCAAGGAAGCCAAAGTTATAAGTATAAGGAGACAAAATTGTTTTACCAAAATTTTTCACTATTCTTTACCGCCGTGTGACAAATTATTATACGTAATTTATTTAATAAATTATAAAAACATTGAACACTTTGTTAAAATGTAGTTATATTTTAAACATAATTTATAATAAAAACATAGACCGGTTTCGACTTGTAGTCATTATCAATATGAGATTCATTTAGTACTGAAAGGTTATAAGCCGAAATGCAAGAATTTATTTTGTCGGTATTTTGACAAATCTTTTGTTCTATAAATAATTCAAACTGATATTTAATTACCAAAACTACGAAACCCTCTAACCCATCATGGAGAAAATCTACGCTATAGTTTTTTAAAGTGTGGAAATATTTTAAACTATTTAACACTGAACTACGATTAATACCTTTAGTTTCGATTATGTTGAGTTTTTTAAAAGAAGGCTGATTATCTAAAATAGAGTAGCACTCGACATTTCTTAATAATTGTACGTCTTCAGTAGTTGTGAGTTTTGTGTTTTCACTAGACATTTCACAGAATCTACAGAAATACTTTGCGGAAAATGATTTCGTGAAACCAATCTGATCGTTGGCCGCCAGGTTATCATGAGATAAAGATATAATAGTTCCAAAAGTCGTTCCGAGATTTTCTATGAATAAACCATCATTTTCAAGTATTTTAATGTCTTCTATTATTGGTGTAAGGTTATAATTCAAGTTAAATTCGCTATGTAAATCGTTCACATAGAAAAGACTAACTAAAAATATATTGTGAAGGACAGTTATGAAGGACAGTTGGTTATAGTGAAATATATTCCTCCCACTTTATGTATAATCGTTTTACTGCCAAGTACTCTTGCGACCTCGAAATCGTCATAATATAACTGAATTAGAATTTTATGGTTATTTCGAAAATTGGTTTTAATTGACTGAAAACGTTTACCACAGCAAAAAAAATTTATAGATTCCCTCTTGACAATTGTGTGATAAATTAAAATTTTTAAATTATCGTTAAAAAATTGGGATTTTTAAAAATAGATATTAATGATTTCGTAATTGGAATAAATTGAAAAAAATTTTGTACTAAAATCTTAGAATAACCCGAAGTTTCTGAATTAAATCTAGTTTCCCACCTAAACCCGATCGGAATTTGCTGTGGTTCCACACAAAATTCATTATTTGTGATGATCTTTTTTCTTTTATACTTGGAACAATAAACGCTAAGGATCTCACCAATTTTAGATCTATTAACTGACATACGAGGGCAGTTCAATAAGTAGCCAGTCTGAACATGAAAACACTATTTTTTTTCTAAAACATAATTTTATTTCTCGACATAGTCTCCTTTTAGGTCGATACACTTAGTCCAGCGTTTCTCTAACTTCATTAAGCCATTCTTGTAATACGATTTCTCAAGCCCTTCAAAATACGCATTTGTTTCCCATTCCACTTCCTCATTTGACGTGAATCTCTTTCCACCAAGCCATTTTTTTAAGTCTGGAAACAGAAAGTAGTCACAGGGAGCCAAATCTGGAGAATATGGTGGATGCGGAAGCAATTCGTATCCTAATTCATTCAATTTTGCCTTAGTTTTCAGAGAGGTGTGCGCTGGTGCATTGTCATGATGAAAAAGAACTTTTTTCCTTGCGAAATGTGGCCGCTTTTTCTGAATTTCAAGGTTCAACTTGTCCAGTAATCCAACATAATAAGCTCCTGTGATGGTTTTCTGTGACTTCAAATAGTCGATGAGTATCACACCTTTTGCATCCCAAAAAACCGTGGCCATAATCTTTCCAGCAGATGGAACTACTTTTGCCTTCTTCGGTGCGCTTGAACCATCTTTTACCCATTGCTTCGATTGTTGTTTTGTTTCGGGAGTGTGGTGGTGAAGCCATGTTTCATCCACAGTTATGAATCGACGCAAAAATTCCTTTGGATTACGTTGAAACATGCTCAAACACTGGCTTGAAATGAGCACACGATTGCTTTTGTGATCAATAGTCAACAAACGCGGCACCCATCTTGCTGACAGCTTCTTCATATGCAAATGTTCATGCAAAATCAATTCCACGATGCCTGTTGATATCTTTAGTTTGTCAACTATATCGCGAACTTTCACTCGAGAATCTGCCGAAACGATATCACTGACTTTTTTGATCATTTTGGGAGTTGTCACTTGTTTTGGTCGACCTGAACGGTGTTCGTCAATTGTGCCTGTTCGACCACGTTTAAATTCTGCAAACCAATAAATTACTGTTGCTTTCGATGGAGCAGATGTGCCATAATATTTATCAAGCTTTTCTTTTGTTGCTTTTGCGTTTTTTCCACGTAAAAAATAATGTTTAATTAATACCCGAAATTCGTTTGAATCCATTATTTTTAAAAACTCAAAAGTTGTTCATTTTCTACGGCTGTCAAAACAAAACTATATGAGATAGCGAAATGTCACTTTCAATGTAGCCTACAAATAGATGGTGTTTGATAGGAAAAATTTTAATTAGGTTGTACGTGGAGCCATCTCTTGGAGACTTTCTACTTATTGAACTGCCCTCGTATTTTTGAATTCTCTTGGTTCACCTAAAATATTTCCTACACACTCAATAATAATTTTAGTTTCTAAAAATATTTCTGTGATTTATACCAGAACCTAACTTATTTAGTTTGATACACAAATTTTCAACACTATCCTCAAAACCTTTTAGATTGGGAATACGTTCCAACTCTATAGATGAATAGGGCGGCAAATTAGTATTGTCAGATAATTGATTGCATTTTTAAATTTCGTCTGAATCGTTAAAAGGAAAACTGGCTTTATTTATTTCAGTAATATCATCATGAACTTTATTTAGATGCTTTCTTAAAGCAAAAAATGTTTGAAAAGTATTGGTACATGTCTTATCTTTAACACATCTAATTTTCGTCACAGATTTCTCTTTTACGAATTCCTCGTACTTCAGATGAGATACTAATTTACCAATATCTTTAAATTCGACATTACAAATATAACAGAAAAACATGATTGATGTTTGTAATATTGACTTCAAATTTTAAAATTAAACTTAATTGAAATTAAATATAGTTATTATTAACTAAAAAATAAATATTTACTAAAAATAATAAAATAAGTATGTTTAAATAAGTTAGTATGAATTCAATAAATAATTAAGTATAGTTACACCATAATTCGAGTAGATAACACAAGTACACATAAGGGTGAACTCTGTGTGCTAATATAAAATAGTTTTATTTGCAATTCGCTAACTTTTGATCCAATTTCCCGGCGATTTCCTTTATGCGGCTGGTAAGCTTGTCTTCTTTTAATCCATAATAATAATGTGATATAAAGGTCCAGAATGTTTTTTAATTCTCTTCAAAATGTTGGCCAAACACGTAGTGGCTCTTAAATAGAACATCTATCGACTCAATTAATGATGTGTTCGCCGGTAAAATTATTAATTCTCTTTCAACGCATAAATAATATGTTGAAATGGCACATTTGTTATACCCTTCCGCGATTATGTAAGGATGTAAAGATCCACCATCCAGTAATTCATCTTGGGTTAAATTGGGCTATAAAAATAAACAAATACCAAATTAAAAAATTAATAAAGAACGATTAGTTTATGACGAAGAATTAATATTTATATTAAATATATAGTATTTTAATTGTTTTGAAAGCACAGATTTAAAAAAAAAATATTATTTGATATTTACCGATTTAAATAAAATTATTTTATTAATTACTGATGAAAATGATTCTCGTTGCTTATTTAATGATGCTTTGCCAAAAATCACTTGAGGCAAAATATTTAGTAGGTACAAAAACTCTTTCATCGAGGGAAGTAAATCTGAAAATCTATAAAAAAATTTATTATTTGCATGTTGAATAAAATAGATTTATTTTAATCTACCGTTCAATTCAGGTAAATCTTTAAAATTAGGCCCTTTGCAGTCCCGGAAATTTTCAAAAATGAATGGCGCGGAAATTCTCCATTTATCGATAAAATTTGAATGTTCTGGGAATCGTAAATTAAAATCAAAGAGAATCTAAAAAATTAAAAACAATAAAATAATTAACAAACAGTTAAACGAATCGTAACTATATTGTTTTATTGAAATTACTTACCAATTTCGGAGGTGTGAAAAAAAATGGAAAATATTTAGAAAAATTAGGTAAAGTTGAAGGTGGGGATTGTTTAAATGCCGAAATACGAAAATCTAACGTTTCTACCAATTTCTGTTTTATTAATTCCGATTGGGTGTTTGTATTGAAATTTTTCAAAATAAAAAAATTCTCGTTGTTTTCTAATACATTTATCGCTGCGTTGTGGTCATCTACTTGGACAATACGCTCACCGGCAATGTTTCTCTTTCGGCTGGAAGTACCCGATCCTGCCTCTAACGTACTCGTTTTGGCGTCTAACCACTTCTGATTTATTCAGATCTAATAAGAAAAAGAAGAGCAAATAATTTAGTTTAATTATAATTGCATCATTTCAAGGCACGCATTAATTCGGATCAGTTCAAATTTTACAAATCAAATAATTTAAATCAACAATAAAACGTATTTCATCGTCGCAATATAGGATTTAAGTAGACCAAAACTTATACTCATTCAGTTGACAATTAGTTAGTTTTTTAAATCAAATAGTATAGAAATTATTAATTACAGTTTCGACTGCATAGTAAATACATATAGTTATCTGCTTTTTCTACTTAGCAAAAATCGAGTAATCTATTTTCGTATAGTTAATTAGTTGCTAAGAGCAAACGAAGTAAATGAAAAATGCTTGAAATCCTTTCTTCTAAAACTTTCTTATCGAAACATGAACTGAACAGGATCATTGCCGGCAACAAAACTAATAATTTATAATAAAATATTTGACACAGTAAACTTTACCGGATGTTTTCTGTTTTAAAACTACTTTTAAACAAAACTCTGGATGATTGGTATATTTATTATAAATATCCATAAAGTACTCTTCATTTATTTTTACATCCTTTGAGTCCGTGAAGTAATCAATATCTAAACATGAAATATTGGCGTGTATAGATGCATGTAAATCAGAAATTAAAAAAAAAATTAAATGAACTGTAACTGTCAACATTAACTTAATAATGTAAACAATTTGAACATAATGCATAATTCGCTCATTAACACAACATGTAACGCTAAATAATAATTGTGACGAAATGTTGTATCGTACATGAAAAATTGAAAATGGCTATCGCAGATTTTAATAAGTAAATGAACAAATATCTATTATATCAGTGTTTTGGATCGGTATATATGGAAGTGTTGGAATATTTCAAAATGATCATTAATTGTGTTTTTTGCATCAAAATGATCATAAGTCGTTTCTATGAAAGAAATCTCTTTATGCAACAAACAATTACTTAAACAACTAATTTCGATGTAATATTGCATCGTAGATGAAAAAAATGTAATCACGTGGAGGTTTTAGAATTGTATTTATTGAAACACTTACCTGATAATAAAAAATCTTTGAATTCGAAAACTTCTTGGTGTTTAATAATTTTAACAAATTCGGTTTTTCCCAGAATCTTAATTTTCACGAAGTCGTACTCCATTATTGTCACAGAAAACACAACCACACAGTTAAGCAACAATCACTCCACTTTAATTTAAATATCAATATCACTTTAATTTAACACTTAAATTTACTAAATTTATAAATATTATTAGCACAAATTAACTAGCTATTTATTAATAAAATAATATCACTATAAAATAAGAAACAATGTAACGTCGGATATTCTCATAAATCATATTAAAACCAATTTCTTTTCTTTTCCCGTTCAATCAAAATATATTTCATTCATTACATTTCATTTTTACAATCATAACAATTTAAAAAAATTTTCAAATTATAACCAACAAATAAAAAAACGAACTCATCATTTTCCTCAGATTTGTTGTTCACAACTGTATATGGCTTTGGCTTGGACTTTTCCACAACACGAACAATATTTATAAAAATTATTATTTTAATTTATGCCGGAACTATATTATTTGTCAGACTAACTCAGAAATTTGGGAATCTCTTGCCCAAGATAGTTTAATTTACCATTAAATTATTTTGATTTAAAAATATTGTTATATATATGTATATATATATTAATTTAACAAGAAACAAAAAAAAAACTAACTTACAAATTAATTATTGTTTGGTGATCCTTCTTGTGATGTAAAAATTCAAAGTTTCCTCCTGAAGGACCAAACAAAATCCGAAATTGTTACTGTACTGAATTTCCCCAATCAGCTACTAATCATCTTCCTGTATGGTTTAATTCAATTTGATGAGAACTATCACCAATCGCCACATGTCCCAAAAGATTCATTGATATAATTACATTATCAAAATATATCCATTTGTGATGCAAAATAAAATTCATTAAATAATTTTAAAAGATAGTGATCTTGTTTTATTTACACATAAATGTCTAAATTGTCATAGCAAACAATAGTATATGAGACGAATCACAATTTATTTTGGTTAATAGTTTTTTATTTAGTTTAACATTTGTAACGATCGCAATAATCGCAAAACAATAATAAAACCAAATTCCTCTTTGTTTTCAATTCAATAAAAATGTATTTCATTAGTTTCCGTTCATTTTTACATTAATAATAATTTTAAAATTTTCTAAAACTTAACTGCTAGTTAAATTTTGAATATACTATAAAAAGCAAACGAACGTACTCAATTTTATTTCCAATTCTAGCGAACAGATGTCGTTGTCGTTATTAATCTTTGCTGAATTTTCAGTATTATCCGATTTGATTTTTGCATTTTGGAAGATGTCAAAGAAAAAGAACACATTTTTTTGTAAAATCAGTTTTTCGAGGTTAAAAATCTAAAATAATAGAAAATTCAATTCATTCTTTTTCGGTCTGTTGATGTTTATATTTTAAAACGAAAACATTAAAGAAAAAAAGGTAAAATGTAATGAAAATAAATAAAATATAGTTTAATTTAGGGTAGTGATTATAAAAATACCCGCCGGTTAATTAAAGGTTGAAGAAAATATCAAGTAGTAATAAAAATAATTCTTTTCAAATCTATCATTGTTAACAAAAATATTAACATAACGTTAATTTTTTTCAATAAATAAACAAAATGTCTATTTCATAAATAATTCGATTTATTGGAAAAATATCATCAACTCTTGACCGGTGACATAAAGATTGATAACCTTGTTCACAATATAATAAAAAAGGGACTTTAAGAAAGATAAATAATATAGTAAATATAAACATCATTTAAATATAAAAGCCATGAAATATTATTTGATAAAGGAAATATTTATTCGAAGCACATATTTTTAAAATTTACTCTCATTCGCTCAAATAAAATGTCAATAACATTGAAGACAAAGCCTGAAATTGGATGGTTAGATAAATAGGGGAAGCAGCCAATCGTAAATTTATTAATGAAACTAAATGATGTGGAGCTGAACTGAAGGTGCTGTCAAGACGTCGATCAACATAAGCAGGTCAGGTCTATATATATTGTCTTTTGTAAAATTTTTGTATATTCATTTTCTAGTTCTTTTTTTTGATTATTGCCATTTGGAAATGTTAGACTAAGTTAGTTGGATATAAGAGATTCCTCGGTTGTGATTCGTAGGGAGGGAATAGAATTAGTTTTCTGAATGTTTTATATATTGTCCGAAGTACATTAATTGGTATAAAAGTCCAAGCTATTACATAGCTACTCGCAACACATTAGTTTAATTATTTCTTTTCACTATCATTACGTCACTGTTTAGATTTTTGTAACTCATTAATCATAAACAAATTCCCATTTATCAAACAAATAACTTTTAACAGGAATATTAGTCGCCATTGTGACAGCTTCTAATTTTTCTTTCGTACATTACTTCCTTTACATATAATTTGTTATGTTGGACCTTTGTTACAAAATATATTATTCAAAAAGAAAATTCTATACAAATAAACGGGATGGCCGTGTTGCCCCCACATAAACCCGGTCTTGGGAACCTCTTATATACACTGAAGGCTCTAGCCTAACATTTCCAGAAGGAAATCAAAATTTGAATTCAATTCAAAAAAAAAAAAAAAAATTCAATAAAAAGGAATGGAATATAATATATATATAAAAATATTGACATATAATTGTATAAAAACCTTATTTTTTTTTTTTTTTTTTTTTTTTTTTTTTATTATGATTTCCGTTTAAATGAATCAACTAAAAGATTTATTTTATTTATAAACTTTTACTTTCTTTTTGTATAATCAACTTCAAGAACAAGATTTTAAAGTTACACCAAACTCAAACAAATTAATAAATTTATATCTAACAGGTTTTATGCTTTGATTTTTTTTTTTTTAATTCACACTGATTAACTTCAAAGATCATACAAACATTTTTTAATTTTTAAAATTATACTGATCGATATAAAAATTATACTAACTCAACGCCACCAGTATACCACATCATATCAAATGAACTTTGATAGATGTGGTATACTGGTTGAGCTACAATCGTATACTGAACCCTTGTTTGATTATTCTTCTTATTTTTATTTGATCTTTCTCTCCGATTTGAATTCCCCCACCAAGAGAAAACAAACTAAAGATACAGTGGTATCTCTGTAATGAGTCCACCGTTACAAATTTATTTTTTTTTTAAAACTGTTCAGGTTTTACTTTGAGGTCCCTGGAAACTCAATAATATATACTAAATATATATTTCTTTTGCTTTAATTAACACAATTAATTTTCAAAAGGAAACTACATAGCCCGAAAAAATTTTAACTTGAGCTCAAAAATGTTTTACATTTTAAAACTAAATATCGAATATAAAATAACTAACTAATTATAAGTTTTGCTGTTCAGTGTATACACATATATCATTTCACATATATCATTTCATCGCGTAGATCAGATTCAGTGTATGTACCAAAGGTGTATACACTGAACAGCAAAACTTATAATAATCTGTGACACAAGTATAAAGTCAAGCTAACATGTTAGCAAACGTATATGGAATAAAAAAGACATTTTTTTGATCTAAGGCTTGGTGTTTTATTTGTGGTAAAACTCTTACTACCAATCAAACCATTGACGATAAGAAATAACTAACTAAATTCTAAATTAGGCAGGATGCCAGCCTCTTAGACCTTTTGTACATCATCTGCGAATTGATCATATGTCATATCTTCTTCACGACCGGTGAGGACATAAGTACCAGTTTTAATTCTTCTTAAGATTAAATGGTATTTAGTGTGTGTCTTTCCATAAGGCACTTCATCATCTTTGAACATTTTTAAGCCAGCTTCAATAATATCTTTCATCCTGCCCTTAACTGCTGGCTCAACAACTTCTTTGAAGAATCGATCTTTGTGATCCTCAAGAGCAACAGACCCCTCGACTAATAACCATGAATATGATATGGCTTTTTCCCAAAACCCACTTCTAGGTACTTCAAAGAGCAACTTCTTAGATGCTCTTCCCTTAGCAGTATCCTCAGTGTTCTTAAAATACTCCTGAGTCATATATGATAACTCACACTGATATATGTTGTGTAGGAATAAGGCCCCACCTGAGAGTCCACTAGCTACATCCTCTTTTCTAAGCAGTGCAGGAGTGAAATTACTATACAGCATTTGAGTACCTTTTAATACTTTCTCCTCTGTAATAGGAAGGTCATCAGTTACTGCAATCCTTGTATTCCATGAGGACATGGGGAAAATCAGAGATAACCGAGTTAGAGTGAGTTGATTAGCTCTTTTAGCTTTTAAGGCCAAGTCATATCTCTTCATAAGATCTTCTATCTTTTTTATTGCTACTGCAGAGGACTTTTTAGGGTCAGCTTTTAGAACTGCTGGACCTCTCATATGAAATAGTATCAACATTTGGGCCACATGTTGTGCCCAGATACTTCAGCATATGGACAGCAAAGAAAACTGATATTAATTTCCTTGGGTACTTAGAATCCACCAACGCTGATATTATTGCAATTTTCTCATTTTTAATTTTTGTTGATAATAAAACACAAACATATAGATATATATATATATCAGTTAAACTCAAATTTTATTTATAACCACATTTAATTTTTGTATTATAATAACACCATTTAAATTTTAATTATAACACAAATTAAATTTAAAATTTAATTCTTAATTCACCAACAATGAATTAAATTGGGAGCTTTGCTTTCTTTCGTTACCACACAACAACTGCCCTTCATTCGATTCTAACTAACCTCCACAGCTTGGTGTACGTGATAAAAAACGCTGTTTGGCATTTTTGTGAAACATTAAACAAAATGAAAAATAAGAACTTGCGTTATTTTATTTCATAAGAAAAATTATTTTATAAAAATTTTGTTTACTAATTAATTTTTTAACGACAATATTTTAAATCGTGAAATAAGATATTGAATATAATAATGCTTAACGCGAACGTACACTGGATACGTAAAGTGATTTGAAAAGTTAAGTGATTCGAAAAGTTAAGTGAATTGAAAAGTTGACTAAACAGAAAGGGTGGGCTGGTCACCACACACATCATCATGCATTGTTTTTGATCCTTCATGATCTTCAAAAAATTTCTTTAAACAATGTAAAGGATTGAATCCTTCAAATTGGAATAAGTTGGTATAAACAACCAATTTCTTATCTAAGATTTTTTTCAATGTATCGTTTAACTGTGTGATGCTTAATTCAAAAGATTTCAATAGAATTTTAGGAGGTAATCCAGTCTCCTGAGATGAATCATCATCGCTATCACCCATTGTTGAATTAGATGAATTTTGATTAGAACTAGTGGGTTGATCAATGCTAGATTGAGTTTTGTCTCCAGACTGTTTCAACAATCTCCTCTTATTTTTATCCTCTTTGGGACCTATCTTGATAGATTTAAAATAACTATCTAACTGGAATTCCAAATTATATTATATCTCCCTCACTAGTAATGATGTAAGGTGATTATCTAAATGCGTAATATCGGTTATCAAAATTTGATCTTGGATATCTCACTTTATTATATATTCAACTAGACTTTGTCTAGAAGATGGAACAATTGTATAAAGCTCAAAATTGTTGTTCAACCTGGTGATGTTATGAAAGTTTTTTTGTGATGGTAGTTACATCCATTAACATGTTGCATTGATGAAAGAAAGCGTCAAGCCGTACATATGATGTTGGAAGACAACATTGAAGAAATCAATAATGTAAGCTTTTTATTTTGTATAATTGTGATTTATTTTTTTTGCTAAATTGTTTTATTTGATAAATGGATTAATTTCTGTGATTTGAAAACCGTGATATAAGAGATTTCCAAGTGTGATGTTTGTTTGTCTTAGATTCAGTGTTCCAGTGTTTTCAGTTAAAATAGTTTTTGAGCTATCCGGTGTAAAATTAACATAATAGTTCTTTTATAAAAATTCAGAGTGTTTCACGTGGCCAGATTGTTGTACTGGCCCTGATTCGGAGCCAGATAGTTATATTGGCCCTGATTCGGAGCCAGATATTATATTTGCCACTTTGGGTGGCTTGGACCTTTATAATGAAAGTTAAAATAATTTAAGATACACGGAATGACAGTTGCCACCAGCACGAATCGCTAAATTTAGGAATCTCTTTTAGTTGTTAGAGTTTTACTCTAACATTTTATGCAAGAATGATTATAAAAATAAAGAAAGAATATAATACTAATTGTAATAAACTAAAAGAACTAACTTGTATAAATTTGTTATAGAATGATGATCAGCCATGTCTCCTACTTCAATGGTTTCCTCTAAATGTCTAAAATATGTACGGTGTAAGGCCATATTGTTGTGGTTTGCTATTTTTGCCAAGGAATTTTAAATAGCTGATGTTATAACGTTTAGCAGTGCCATCTAGACCCCCAGATGTGAGAAAAAGTGGGATGTTTCATTTTTTCATCATTTATCAAAACTTTTTTTTTTAATTTACTTGAATTTGTTTTTAAAAAAAAACAGTGGTATAGATAAACGTCTATGTTTAGTGCAATTAGAGAAAATTAATAAAATTATTATTGAATTGGAAAACTATTATTTTCAGAGTAAAAATTGAAAATAGTCCGTCGTTACATATTTTAGTGTTGAATTTGCGCTTTTAAGAACTTTAATGGTATGCTTATCTTGAAATGCGTGGGGTACAGCACCACGCAGTGTCCTACTGTCGGGGTTACCAGGTTTGGTTAGAGGTGTGTATTGCAGCTATTGCAGGACCCTCAGCGTGAATGTTAATTACGTGCGTTTATTATAATTTATTTTCTTTATTTATATTTCACTTTAGTTTTTATAATTTTATTAACAATCAACTATGACTCTTAAGTAACATAAAAATCTTTGTATTTTTAGTAACATTTAATATACAGTACATACAATCTCACGCCCAACACCAATTTTGAATTTATTCTTCGTAGTAAGAAAATATTATCTTAACAAGCTTGATTTTTACTAAATATACAGTACATCTAATAATCACCTTAACACTGATTGGTAATTTATTTTTTAAGATATAAATTCTAATTTAATAACTATATAAAGTCTATCTAAAATAGATATGAATTTAATAGATATTGATATAAATTCTAATTCCTTTTTTTGAATAATTGAAAACAAAACTTTATTATTAAGCAAACAACTTTATCAACATTAATATTTTATAAATATTTTAATTTTAAAATTCAATCGTATTAAACGATGCTTAATTAACGACAGTCAAGAGAAAATGTGTTCTCTGTTATTTTAGGGCTAGACGTTACTAGCATATTTTTTTTTTCTTTTAGTACAATTTTACACCGGTAAGCAGACACAATAATATCATGTTCGCCACAGACTGGGCGTCCCATGATCAAGGAATATGCCATTAGCTGGATTATTGGCAACTTCATTTTAGTTTTGTTCATACAAATTTTTAATGAAAATTTGCTGTTTGCCTTTTATTTTATTTTCTCTATTCCATGAAATTTTGGTCTATGTCATATTTTATATGTGATTTATTGTTTATTGGGATTTATTGTTTTATTATCCCTTCTTTTAAAAAGAATATAGAAAGTCAAAAAAAAATATAGATTTCCGTCCATCAACACCTAAGTCTTCAAATTACACCACTTTGGTCTTAAAATGTGAAACAATATGAACAAACCCTTGACATCATAGAAATCCAGCTTTGTGTTAAGGAAACATTTGGTAACACAAATTTTTGTAACAAGATCAACCAAATGCGTATAGGAAAATGTAGCGTAATTAATAAAAAGATCATTGAACCTCTTACACAGATTGCATTTTGGCGAATAGGCGAATAGGCATGTCGACTTTATGATATATAAATATTTAGTTTTAACTACATTTATTATAAATATTGGAATTTCCTATAGCATATTACCAAGTGTTCGGATTCTAATAAAATTTATTAGAATTTGGACAGCATAGTATAGGCCCACAAAACGAAAATATAATGCCGAAGTGACGCAAAGTGAGCCTAGAATACAAAAAAAATTGATTAGTTGTCCAACTGACACATTCGTTACTGTTGAACATTCCAATACAGGTTCTGCAAAAAGTTGCTTTCAAGAAGTAATCAAAACACCCAAGATATTAAATTTACTGTAAAACAAATTAAGTAAACAAAGCTTTTTGATGCTCTTCTATAATTATATTTTTAGTTTAAAAACATAAAAACAATATACAAAAAGACTCGATTAACATATAAACAATTAAGTATTTTAATATTTACAAAATAACTTTTAACCAAAGCTTAAATTATTTTTCTTATATGTTAATTTTAATCTAGAATAATTTTTAAAAACAGTTATAATTTTAAACCAAAAAAACATGTACTTTACTGTATAAAAACTATTTACGTTTAAATCTTATTTAATTAGAATTAAGTTACTTACAAAAATAATAAATCTTAAATAATTACGTAGAAATAGAAAAAAAACAAAATATATTTAGTAAAAATTATATTTTAGAATAGTTAAAATAATAATTTTCTATCGTTAATTTTAATGATTTATAATAATACGTTATCTGCGTTTAAAAGGTTATATAACTATTTTATTCAGTTTATTAATATATAAAAAAATTAATTTTTATGAAATTTAAAAATACAAACCTAAGCAAACAAATAATGCAATCAATAATTAAATTAATCGATTCATAATTTATTTATGTGTTTTTATAAATACAAAGATAAATTGGTTTCATTTGTCAGTATTATCATTGTTTTAATATTCTTATGTTCATTGGGTAATATATTTATGAACCGTTCACAATCTTAGAAAGATATACCAATGCTGGTATTTATGGTGCTTCTTGGGCTGACCTTATAACTATAAATTATGTGAAGTTTAACGAAGTCAATATCCGATCTAGTTCTGAATCAGTTTTTGTTGATTTATATTATTTTTCAAAACTTTTGATCTACAAGTGTGACAATTCCGTCTATTGCAGTCCTTGCTATTAATATATCGAGTGGATTTACTGTCCTTTAAAGGATATGTATTATATCAATACTTCTCGGTTCTGTAATTTCAATTCAGTAAATCCATATATTGGATTTGACTCCATTCGAACCGTCGACCCTAACAATGTATGTATAGACTAGTGTTTTAACACACTAGACTATACATCGCAGTTTATTATTTAAACAAAGAAAAGATGCTTGCAAACAGTTTCACGGTGATTAGAACAACTATAGGTAAATATTTTCCTGACAACAGAATAAGGTTTATTTAAAATATAACGTGCTACATGCATATAAAATGCTCTTGTTGGTTTGATAGTAAGTAAAAATTTAAAGGAATTTTTAAACGCTTTTCTTTAACTCTGTACATCTCAATAATAGTTCATGTTAAAGAACATATAAAATTTCATATATGAGATAAAAATAAACAAGAAGAAAATGAAATGCAAAATTGAGATTGTCTCCCCTATGTTTTAGCGTTAAATATAATTTAGTTTGCGATTTCCTTCGTTCTGTTGTATTGTGACAACAAAATGACACTGTCGTCTATGTAGTATATTTTAATTTAATAAATTTTAATAAATTATGGAAACGGCTCGAAGGACCAAAATGTTAATGTATTATTTTGGTCCTTCGAGCCGGATCGATTCAATTTTGAAAATGTGGACACGTGGAACATTCTTCATAGGACGAGTTTCTGTTAACAAAAATAAATCGTTCATTGTTAACAAAAAACTGTGCTGTGATTTGGTGGTATGTGAGCAAAGTTCGTCAACGTTATAAAAAACATTCTCCTTTTAGTTTTGTAAAATAATTCCTACGATTAATGTCAATAATATTTTTTAAGTTCAAAAGTGAATATTAGATTTTAATGATAATTTAAATTTTATTTTTAGCAATTTTCAAAATGTAATATACATATTCATATGTGAGTTCATTAATTGTTTATGATAAATTTTATACCTTAATATATAATTCGTCATTGATAATTTTTTATAATTGAGTAGAGAAAAAATATAAAATGTTAAATGTGTGCAAAAATCATTACAATAAAAATGTTGTTCGTGGCGAGAGTGGTCGGTGTTGAACAAGGTGAGTTTGAGTCTGCATATAAAAAATTCCGATATTATTAGAACCAAAAATGTAAAATAATATTGTATGCCACACCATTCTGTTGTCAAGGAACATAGTTTAACGACTAAGTTGCGGGTAGTATTCAATGCTTCGTACGAGACGAGCAGTGGAATTTTATTAAATGTTGTCTTGTTAAATGGACCCAATAGCTGTTAGGTTTCGTAAATATTCTGTTGCATTTAGTGCAGATATCGCAATCGTCATTTTCAGAGAAAATGGTAGCAGTAAGAACCCTGCACGAATTGGTCTCCCTGTAGCATCCACAATATTATTAAGAGATTTCTATGTTAACGATGTATTGATATTTAGGATATTGAGGAAAACTTGAAGGTAGAATTATTAGCTTTATTGGACAAAGGATATTGGAATGGAGTTCAGTAGAACAATTATTATCTATTGAGGGAGGCATTCAATCAAACTCAATATCTTTGTTGGGACTCAAATGTGACATGAAGTCTGATACTTTCAACTTATCTCGTCAAAGTTTACTAAAATGAGATAAATAAACTAAACATAGTGTTCTTTCTAAAACCGCTCAACTTTTTGATCCGTTGGGATTATTAGCACCGGTGGTTTTTACCGCAAAATGCTTTATGCAGTGCATTTGGCCTTGCAAAGGTTTATCGATTCCTCGAAAAATAAAAAATCCAACAGTTGTCCAACAGTAGGTGATCGAGTGAAACCATCTCATAATAAAACGGTGACCATCTTTAATTTTCCGGAGCCAAGGAATGTGGTACTTACTCAACTATTTGTTGGCCTCACAGGATATTTGTGGAAGGATATGCCGTGATAGCTAGTTAACGATCCAATGTCGCAGAATGAACGTTGTATTTGCAAGAGTTGGACTTCGAGTTAGAACGTCGGCTACCCAATAAAATACGCCATGTAGACGCAATGTCAAGAAGTTCAATACTATCTGTGTTTCAGGATGACGTCACTTGTCAAGTAAAAACTGCCCAGAAAGATGATCACCACATTCAGCATATTACCAGTCTTTTGGATTCAGGCACATATGAAGATTACATTAAAACTAATGGTATTATTCCTAAGCATTTAAGGAGCAACAGTTGCCTTATAGTACCCAGGGAAAATGCAGAACGCAGTGATAAAAGCATGTCACGAGCAGAGTCACTTGGGGACCAGAAAAACATTAGATAGCAATATTTTTTTCCCGAACATGAATGAAAGGGTGAAAAATAAGATGGCTTATTAAACCCAATCCCGAAAGATAACGTACCATAACCTGCATACCACATAGATCATCTTGCCAGTTTTGTCGCTTCAAGAAAACAATACTAACACATAATTTGTGTAGTAGATGGATTCATCAAGTTTGTATCCGACTCGAACCACAACATCTGCAAATTATTGCAAAACTGATTATCGCAATATTGCTAGAATATTGCGAATTGATGAAGGTATTAATTACTACACAATTCCTAGTGGTATGCCGACAGGAAACGACAAAGTCGAAAGGATCAATCGCATCATCAAACCTGTTTACCCAAATTGTCCCACGAAAATCCTTTTAAACGCAAAGAGATGTCAAGTTCTTGATTTCGATTCCACAACTTGGAAGCTAGGACCATGGATGACTTCTATTGAGAAGGAATTATGCTTATGTAACACCAGCTGTTTAGTACGTGCAGATTTAACAAAATGAAGTCTTTATGTAGGTATACTGGGGTGTGATTTTTAATAATCTTGAATAGCATAATTAAATTTCGTACCTCAACATCCTTCCCAAGATATGACCCAAGGAAGGATTTACCATTTGGCGAGATATGATCCAATTTTCATTGGGAATGGCTAAATCTCACGACTACATTTACAAAAAGCTTGAACTTATAGAAAAATCCGGCACTACACCTAGCCTACACACCACAATCATACAAAAACTGGGAATATGTACTTATAGTTCTCCTTTTTTTATATGGTTGTAATGTGTATTCTGGGTGTAGTGTTGAGTGTTTCTATAAGGTTGAATTTGTTTTAAGTACAGAAATGAAATACATCCATCTCTACGAAAATACACACATATTTAAATGAACAAAGGACGTAAGAGAGTTGGGTAACCTGTGATATGCTCCTAAAGAGTTCCTGAGTCTAGATGCGGTGTTGGGCAAACAATACTTTAACTGTCGTAACAACTGCAACGAATAACATTCCAAAACGTTTTCAATATATTTAAACTGTAAATTTTATTTAAATAAATAGATAAATGTATATAAATATCAATCCAAATGTTTGATGCGCGATGTATAAATATCGTAGCCTAAAGATATAACATTATCATATAAAACTCTGTATTTTGTAGGCAAAATCCAGAAATTTACAACCTGTGCCGGGGGCCATATAATCCATTCAGCAGCATATAATTTCCAAGCCTTACGCTGTATTTCGTTAACTGTTTCAGGAACACTTTTATTTTCTAAATACCCTAGTGTTAAAAAGAATGCACTTATACAAATTGGTGAACAAATAACTTGATCCACAACAACCTTTTTTATAACAACTTTTATGGCACGACCAGGTAGAATTCTATCCAAAAAATAATACCAATTATGACAAATAATGCCTACAGTTAATCCAGATATCGACATATTGATTGTTCTTTTTCTATTCCATTTATCCAGTTCTCCTTGAACTATTTCCAATTTTTGTTCTATCACATCACCAACTGCTGATAAACTTACTGAAATTGCTATATTTGTTACAAATAATGATTTTCTACTAAAAGCACTTTGTGATATGTGTTTTAATTTCTTGAAGTTAGGCGAAATTAACTTCCTCAAACTCATAGTACGAGTTTGATTAATAATTGTTTTCAAGATTGTGTATGATCATCACATTTCGATCCCCATGATTATAAAACCTAAAAAATTACATCACAATAATTTAATTAAATCTAATATATTTCATCGTCTTTTACCTCTTTTATTAACTGATAACTAAAATATGTACAGGAAGTAAAAACAGGGAAGATTAAATTTAATTTACATGTTGTCATAAAATAAACACGAGCTTTGCACCTTCATAATTTTATTTACAAAACGTCAAATTTGATAGATGCAAAAACAAGTAGAAAATAACTATAAGGTTTAACCATGCTTTGTTTACAATTGTATGATAATAAAAGCTTTGGGTTTATTTATTTAATAATTTTTCTTATATTGTTATACTTAAAACATATATTTTAAAAGACACCTGGTAAAATTTTGAATGTTTTTTAAAATTTTAATATGTATTTTATATTTATTTAGGGGAGTTACGAAATTCACCTAAATGTATTATATGTATTCCAATTAAATAAGAACAAAAATGAGTTCTTAAATCCACATAAGGTGATTCAAAATTTTAAACTTCAGGAGTGCGTTCGATTGCTAAATGAGATATTAACCATTTTATGAATCATTTAATGAATGACAGATGACAGCGTTCGAGAACTTGAAAAACCGATTTCATTTAAATTTTCATTTAATGAAACCACGCCTCTTTTCATTTAATTTTAAATGCAGTAAATAGCATATTTAAGTTTTAATGAAGTTTTTTATTTAAAAAAATTTCAAATCGAAAACCGTAAAATTTTGTTTTATAAATTTTAATTAATTTAGCAGATTGGGTATTACGAATTAATTGTATTATAATGAATTAAGGAATTAATTTTATATATAATAATTAATTCTCAATTGAAAAATATAAACATAATGGATGAAAATTTTGAAATTAGTGAGAGATAAAACCACCCTGGTTAAACATTCCAATTGAAACCAATTGAAAAAAATGAATTGGATTAATCGGAATTCTGCATTGGGAATTTACAATTAATTCCTATTCAAAAAATCTATTTCCAATACAATCCTATCCTTTCCTGTTAAATATCTCTATTTTATTTTTCAATTGGAATGAATAGGATTCTATAGGAAATGTATATAAATAGGAATTAATTGGAAATTTCCATTGCAGAATTCCAATTAATCCTATTCATTCCTATTAAATCTTTTCCAATTAAATCCTGTTAAATTCATAAGATTGTTTAATTTTTTTCTAAGTTCCTTTTTCCTATTGAATCTCTTAATTTCCGATTGAAATTCAATTGGAAATTTCCATTAAAATCCTACAGAACCTCTTTTCCTGTTGAATCCCATTCATTCCGATTGAATTTAAATTGATAGATCAAAGTCTTCCTATTAAACCAATTCAATCCGATTTAATCCTATTGAAATTATATTGGATTTAATAGGATTCAACAGGTTTGAATTGGAATGTTTAACCAGGGCTACAACTCCTATTACCAATTACATTTAACTGAATATAACTTTTATACTCCATTTGATTATAACTTTTATACTCCAACATTTCGTTTATTTATTCATAGAAGTGTCAAAATTTTTCAAATTTGACATTATATGCATTAAATGAAATTCGTTCGAATACTAAATGAACATCGCGTTTTTTGATTTGTTCATTAAATATTTAATGAAAATGAGATCTCATTAAGTTCTCGAACGCACTCCAGATTAATTAAAACACAGAATTTTTTGTCCGACCTAATTTATAAATGGAATTATTTGTCGGAATCAACCTAGGTAGGCCTTAAAAGGTAGCTATGCTTTGCTTTAAAGGTAGCTATCCACGAGTATAGTGAAAAGCAATGTCACTATGTAGCGAACGCATAGTATAGAGCGATTTTTCTGTTCCGGTGTTTACCGTTATGGCACTGCAAATAGGGATAAGGGAATAATGCCCGATTAAGGCTTGCTATACACCTGAGCTAAACTATGCGAAATATGCGAACTATGTTTTTAAAAAAGTAATGTTTTAATGCGAATAAAGCTTTTTTAAAAAAATATAATGTTTCCGTTTTTCTTTTCTTTTTTAAATGTTTTGTTTCCGTAATGTTTTTTTCTATAATTACGTTATATACATTATTTTTTAAAAACATAGTTCGCATAGTTTAGCTCAGGTGTATAGCGCGCCAACTTTACCCAGTAAAAGTGTTATACCAGATTTACTAGTAGCTTACTACTAACGCGTTATAGTAACAAGACCAAGACAAACCCAAGACCGCGCGAACAAAATGTCCCACCTCGCCTTGTATAACATGAATAACAAAAAAATAAAAATGATAACAAACGAAAGACGTGTTACTATAGTAACAAAAAATCTAGTGGGTAACTTAACGTAAAGTACAAATGTATGAAAATGCACTAGAGCATTTATAGTCGTTAACGCAAACTTAACGTTAACTTAACGTAAAGTGCATTTCATTCTATCTTAAAGATTTTGTTAAGGATTTTTTGACGTTTAATATAAAAACTGAAGAAAACTAATATTTAATTGCAAGTGTTCATAAAAATAAAATTTTAATTATTAAAAAATGCAAAGGATATAAAAAGAGCGAATTAAAGCCAAATATTAGCATGAAATTAATATGAAAATAAATTTTTTTATTTTTAAATTTTGTGTCAAATATTTATTTCGAATTTTATTATTTTAAATTTTGATTTTAAAATCAGTTTGTCACTTTTACAATTCTTTGTCTTTCTTTATAATTCTTTCTTATAAAATTGATTACAAAACCAAAATTAATATCAAATCAAACGTTAAAGAATGCGTAATTTCTTACCGACTATAAATCAAAATTTTGTAGTGTCTTAAGTTACGGTTAAGTTAACGTTACCGACTATAAAATCGGGCATTAATTCAAAAAATTTTATGTGGGATTTCATACAAAACGCAACTTAATAATTTGAAAAATTATCTATGAAATTTCTCATTTTACTACAAATAAATAATTTAAATTTGTTCATGAACTATTATTGACTATATATTATGCATAATATATAAAATATTTTATTGCCTTCTGTCCGTAAAACAAATACGAAAATAGGATAAATTTTTCATACAACTTTGTATGGGAAATTTAAATAATAATTAAAAAAAACTTTTTTATATTTTTAAAACAATTACAAACACCATTTATTACTCACTTATTTTTTATATTTATTCTACCGGTTTCGATTTTCAAAAAATCATCGACTGAAAAATATTTTGCAATTGAAATAGAATAAATAGAATAAATATAGTAGAATAAATATAAAAAATAAGTGAATAATAAATGGTGTTTGTAATTGTTTTAAAAAATGAAAAAGTTTTTTTAATCATTATTTAAATTATGGATTATTCACGTCACTCTGAACAAACAATATTAATTATTGTATGGGAAATTTCGGGAATTTTTATGTTTCTTTTTTGAACGACTTAAGAATAATATTTTATATATTACGTTTAATATATAGTCAATAATACTTCATAAGCAAATTAAAATTGTTTAATTGTGTTAAAATGAGAAATTTCATAGATAACTTTTAAAATTATTCAAATTGTGTTTTGTATAGCATTCCATATAAAATTTTTGTACTTTTTTTTCTTATCTCCCTTTTGCAGCGCAATTGCGGTAGACACCGAAACAGAAAAATCGCTCTATAACGTATCATTCTAATTTCATACATCAGCAATTGTCAATTGTTTTCGGATCACCCTTTTATTTCTGCCATTACGAGAAAATAAAATAATAAACATACGACACGACAGAGGGTAGGACCACAGGACGAAGGCAAAAATATTAAAATAAAAAGTAGCTTCTGGACATAATTCATATTTATCAATTAAATCATTTATTATTTAATATAATATATATATAAAATAGATTCTAGTTATTTAAAAAATCGTGCTATTGTAAAAGTGTCAAATATAAATAATTCAAGTTTAATAAATACGGTGATTTTGTGGATTTTAGTTTTCATTTAAAAATCATTTGTTTTTTTTCTTGTTAAGAAGAAACAAAAGACAAATATAATGAAATCAAAGTGTGTTCTGATTCTGACAAAAATGAAAAATAATTATTAATTTCAGTTAAGAAATAATTATGCAAATTATATTTTAAACAATTATTTATTTGCATAATAAAATTTAAAATATCAAAAAATAATAATATTATGTTATAAAAATGTTATTTAATTCTTTTATATTTCTAAAATTTATGATTTTTTGTCATAAATTTGGGGTGGAAGGAAATAGTAATATATCAGAACCAGCATTCACCCTTGACGGGTAAAGTTATTATATATAAAAATATTGAATAAATTGTTTTTGTGTTAATTAATTTTGTGTTTTAGTGGACAACAAATTTTTGAGATAGGATCAATTAAGGAAATAAGCAAAGCA
Organism: Diogma glabrata; assembly: GCA_963693315.1. NCBI lineage: Eukaryota > Metazoa > Arthropoda > Insecta > Diptera > Cylindrotomidae > Diogma > Diogma glabrata. Next base: position 285,770,061 of record OY856188.1, read on the forward strand.
AATAACAAAAATGAGAAACCGGCCAACTTTATCAATAGTAATATAACTGTAAATGAAAAGGTAAATAGTTTTTTTATTACCGCATTGTTTTTGTATAAAATTTCCATAAATAATTTGGTGTAGATAATAAGGGTTATTGTTTAACATGGAAATTAAACACACATATAGTTTTCTAAGGTGTTAAAACAAACACGGATTTTCTTAATAAATAGTTATTTGGAGTGCATAAGTACTGATGAAATATTGAACTGCAGCCCTAAAATTGATTGTACCCAAACTATTTACTTTCTAGTGATTAAATAGTTCTAGCGCTCCATCAATACAGTATCCTTTAGATGATTCGCTCTCTTGTGGATCAAAGCTGCACAGTTTTCAAAGTGGGAAGTGGTCTTTTCCTCCCTAAGTTGTTTTCTTAATCTGGAGTGTCCTGGAAGGACCTCTCAGTATTTTTCAGTTGTTCCTATTCAAGCTTAAGCGTATTGCTATCCCCTTTTGGTTTATACAATCTAATTAATCCTTTGGACTCCCTTAGACCTGTGACATTATTAAATCTATTGTGCTATTTCGTACAAAACTTCACTCTTCATTCTGACGTAGAGTTTTACCTACTCCACAAAATGGTTTGGGCTCACGAAAGGTGCTACTGCACACTTCCTAGGTAGCTTGTCGTTTTTTTCATTACCTGCTGTATCTTTTTTCATTATCTGCTGTATCTGTATCTGCTAAACTGAAACTTTACTACCATTGCTAAACTTTTTTAGCTTTCTTAAAGGTCTACAACTTATTTAGGTGTGATGATATATGCACTTAGTACCTTAGCGATTACTAGACAACAAAGTGGCAACCGTCTTGTTTCACTAATTTTTCCTGTTTCTCAAGATGGACGGGTCTACGCCCCAGAAGCACTCGGAACACAATTCCGACCAAGGGCTATCACAACAATTTCGACGGAAGGTGCAAATCCGACGCTCCATTTTTTTTGGTAAAGAAGCAGCTGTCACTGGCCTCACTGCTACAAATACTCATCGTCATGGCTGGTATTGAAACAAATCCGGGACCAACTAAAACATGGCACTGTACAATATGTAAAAACATCTTAAGGGCAAACCCAACATCTATTCAGTGTAATACCTGCAAGGAATGGTGCCACCTCAAGAACTGCTCAGGTCTTGTCACACATAAGCAATGGACCAAGAACTACATAGCGCCATGTTGTCAAGCATCAAGTCAAAATACCAACATGAGTCCACAACAAAACACATTACGAATGAACACGCTATCGGAAACTCCCAGTGGTGTAAAAATTATGCAACTAAATTGCAACGGTCTCACGAATAAGATCGACAACATAATAAACTATATGTGCAATAACAATATTCTAGTCACGTTTCTCCAAGAAACAAAAATAAATGTTAGATCTAAGATTAGTGATAGTATCTGTGATTATAAAATTATAAGGCTGGATAGAGGGAAAGACAAAGGTGGTGGTCTTGCCTTTATCATTCGAAAAAGGGTTATTTACCGTACAACCACACTACCTGCAGTATCGGGAACTGACAAAAACCTAGAACAACAAGGAATTATAATAAAATCCGGAAATATGGAAATAACACTATTCAATATTTATATTGAAGTAAGCCGCTGTGATACAGGTTATGAACCGTCCATAGGACATTTATTTTATACCAAAGACTGTCTAATTCTCGGAGATGTGAACGCGCACCATGATCTATTGCACTCACATCTAAACACTGATCCATGAGGTGAAAGCATTGCAGATCAAATTGACGGCTCCAATTTTGGAGGCCTCAACGAACCACAACCGACAAGAGTAACAAACAACTCATACTCTTCTCCAGGTATCCCTTTTGCCAGTATGTCACTAATGCCAGTTGCAGAATGGAGAACTGAAATTGCATTGGGATCAGACCACGTGCCGATCATAATCACCTTAAGCCTTTCCATAAATCAAATAAATTCCGAAAAAAAGACATATATTAATTTTAACATAGCTGGCTGGGAAAACTTTACAAATTTTACCGAAATTGAATTTAGTAAGCAATTTTTACCACTTGACGCCCTCTCTGGGGAAAAACAATTCAGAGAAATTTTTAATCAGGCAAGAGTTCGCTACATACCAGCTGGCAGAATCCAAAAAATAAAACCAAACTTTCCACATAAAGCGTGTGTGCTTTCTAATCAAAGAGATGACATCCGTAAAGCAGATCCAGCCGACTCCAGAATTCCGGACCTGAACAAGCAAATTAACAAATTGGTCACGGACCATTAAAGAAACAAATGGAGAGAGTTAGTGAGAGAATCAAACCTGGGTACTAGTAAAAGTCTGGAAGGTCATTAAAGGCCTAACTCATCCTCGACAACCACAAAATAACTGTATGATTTCCTTCGACGATATCCCCATTGAAAACCACAGGAAATGCGCAAACAAATTTAACATTCAGTTTACAGAAAAGCAGCGTAAACATGAGAAAGAGACCAGATCAGTGTTGAGACACTTGCGCAAAGTTAACACTGACAACTTGGAGGATATTATACTTTCCGAAGAAGAGGTGGAGAATGCAATAAGGAAAATTAAGCCATCAAAAGCTATAGGACCCGACGGCATCTCAGCCATCATGCTCAAACACATCGGACCCAAAGGTTTGAACTTCCTCACTACTACACTTAATACATCTTTAAATTTCTACAGATACCAAATATCTGGAAAACGGCAAGAATCAGCCAAATTTTGAAACCAGGAAAACCGAAAGAAAAGGGAGAGTCCTACAGACCAATATCCATTCTTTCATCGGTCGCAAAACTCATCGAAGCACTTCTGCTCCCTCAGCTGACAAGATCCTGTAATTTGGCGCCACACCAACATGGCTTCCGGCGAGCACACAGTACAACCACCGTGCTACACAGAATACAAAACCAGATCAATGATGGTCTGAATCAAAAATAACCATGCGCTAGAACAATTTTAGCCGCACTTGACCTGTCAAAAGCATTCGACACAGTGTCGCACGCTGCTCTATTGGATGATATCCTCAATACTATCTTGCCAGGTTTAATGAAGCGCTGGTTGTGCAATTCCTCAGAGGTCGCCAAACATATGTTGAGTTTCGTAACAGCAAGTCCAAAATGAGAGTGCTAAGACAAGGAGTTCCTCAAGGCGGAGTTCTCTCACCGTCATTATTCAATCTCTACCTAAGCAGTTTGCCTACCCCACCAGAAGGAATAACTATCACGTCATATGCAGACGACTGCACAGTGCTTGCAACAGGAAATAACCTGCAGCAACTCACAAATATCCTGAATTAGCTAGGACCTACCTACCTACCATTCTGAATGATTGGTTTAAAACCAGAAAACTAAAACTGTCCACTGAAAAGTCCACTTCTACACTTTTCACCACATGGGGACGAAGGAGGTAAATTCAACACTAAGCATCTGCATAGACAACATACTTATTCCTACAGTAAAAAATCCGAGACTGCTGGGTGTAACATTCGACCCACTGCTTAAATTTAATGCTCATGCACAACTAATAAACTCAAGATTGAAAAACAGGAATAACGCATTGAAAGCACTAAGCGGGTAGTTCATGGGGCAAAGATAAAGACACAATCTTAACAACGTACCAAGCAATAGGAAGACCCATTATAAATTATGCTGCACCCATATGGACCTCTCAAGTTGCCAACACTCACTGGAATAAGTTACAAACAACACAAAATGCTGCCTTGCGAACCGCAACCGGATGTCACCCGATGGCCCACCGTGATCACTTACAGTAACATATTGCCGGTCCGTGAACATAATGAAATGCTAACCAAACAATATCTATTAGCCTGTCACAAAGAGCAACATCCTTGCAATGACACCTTAACTACGATAGAACCACTTAGAGACATAAGGAAGACAGCAAGATGCTTTCTGCAAGATATCAGAGATAGCCAGGTTACTGGTAACATCGACGAATCTACATATAGAACTGGCTTAAAAATACTCCACACCAAAACGGTTGAAAATGCAATAAGGAACTATATTCCAAATCGTGGTCTAAATAGAAAGCCATCAAAAGCTGCTGCCGAAGAAGTCTAACTACACCGTAGCACCAGATCCATCCTAGTTCAACTAAGATCCGGTTGGTCACGCATTCTAAACGAAATTATTGACAAATGTCCCGCATGTGAGGGCACGCCACACGATGGAGACGACCTATTTAAACGTTCTAAAAATATAAATATGACTAACTTGACGAAGGAAGATTTGTGGTACCACCCAAGGGCAGAAGCAGAGTTCCTAAACCTGGACGTGGAGCCGGAGGATCAGCACCAAACACGTCGCTACAACAACAACAACTAGTTTTTCCTAAGGTGAAGTTTGCACATTTTTCGATTGCGTGAATATCTGCTTCCATGATACTGAGGTAGATATCAGTTGGTTAATAGTATTTAGTTCTCGATTCAAATACCACGTCTATCTAAGATCTACCTCGAAGTTTGAATCCACTGCTTCATATGTGATTGCTGGTCTGACTATCATATTATAAATTTATCTTAAAATAGTTGATCTAAAATTGTTGTGCCGTTGCTTACCGCAATCTTCATATGTTTTCTCTAAAGTAATGCCTAGTTATTTTTATTGTGTCCTTATAATTTCTAATATCTATTGACGGTAGAGCTCCTGTGGGATTTTATTTTCTATTTACACAGAAGTACAATATGTGTCTATCAGATTAAGTCTACAATATACTATATTACAAGCTGTATCACAAAATTTCTTCCTGGCTATAATCACTAAGTCATCCATATTGCCTTAATGCCTTCGTTTCGCAGTATAATCAATTCTTCGTCGCTAGGCCCACATAAAAGGGATACAACCACGGTTTTAAAATAGATACTTTGCATGTATAGATTACATGTAAACTACGCAAGATATTTTCGTGTGATCTATGTAATTCATATGTTAATTTCGAAAACTTTTGTGCAACAAATTAACTTTTAGCAAAATCGCAAGATAGTTTTTGTTGAAAAAGAATATCATTGATAAAAACATTTGCAAGGAGATTTTCAGGGTGGCTGCTACAAAAACTGTCATATTTTCACAAATTTACCACCCACGTTTAGTATAAAGTGTGCGCTATCTAACAGATCGGCATAAACCCGTGTATTCTTATGATTTTTTGGTAAGATCACTCACTCGTTTGCAATTGTGATCAGTTTTTGTAAAGTTTCTTACTCTAATATTATAACCAAAGCATCGAAAATATTATTAAATATTTATTTGGGATTTTTGAGATCAATTAAATCAAGTAAGTAAAGAAGTACTTAATTGGAATTTTTTCAATTCAAAGGAAACAATCAATAATGACTATACAATCGTGACTTAGGATGTTAATTAGTATAGAAATGTTCAATTTAGTAGCTCGCTCCAACTTTAAATATATTCTTAAAAATACATTAATACATAATTCTAAATTTAGGAGAAGTAATTGATTTTGAAATAAATATATTTTCTAGCAGATGAAAAGTCTATTTTCAAGCAGGCTTAAGCCGGGCATTCACATACAACAGAAACAGAATTTCATACAAATTTGACAGATAAAAATTCGGTTTCGGTAAAATTTGTATGGAATTCTATTTCTGTTTCTGTTGTATGTGGTTTCAAGCCTTTAATCTCCTGTGAAAATGGGTTTTTTTTCTTCTAGTGTAAAAAGAATAACAAATTGTAGTTATTATGGTATTTTCATATAATTTTACAAAGTTTTTAAAACAAAGCAACCATGAACAAATAAAATATGAATTTTGAATGTTATTTTGTCGATTTCTAATTTAATAATTTCTAATAAATATCGTTTAAATATTTACTATCATAGAAAAAATTGTATTTCCTACGCGAGATAAAAACATTTTACGTTCGTGAAACGGCACCACACGACAATAACGCGTCTCGTAAACAAATTTTCACTCACGAAAAACCAGCGTTTTCATCTCGTAACAAAATGTACTATATAGAAAATAGATGGTGCAAAAAAATAATAAACGTTTTTCCCGTTTTGCGCCGCGGGTTATAGAGCCGTTTAATTGTTTGCCATAAGTTTTGATAGCTGTGTTTAAAGTAGCTCTGTTTAAAGTCAGTTTGCTAGGTAGTCCGTCTATTGGTAGTCCGTTTCCCACAGTTCATCTATTTCATCTGCCAATCAAGATGTTGCAATCATATGGTGATGGCTCGTTCCAGCGATTCCAAATTACTTGAATTTGCAACTACCGAGATGGTGGAGTATTAAATTTCCGAAATAGCCGTGTACCCGGGTATTTGAAAACGAAAAATAAATATCAAACAACAAAGTTTAGGTATTGTGATGTGCATCCGGTTTAAAAGAATAATGTTTAGGTACATTGTTTATGAATAATGGGGATGCAATGCTTCCAATGGCTACGCTTTTATTGTAACGTTCCAGTATAGGTCACACCTGTTGAGTTATTATTCCACATGGCTCATTCAATTAAACCATATTTTTATTGTTCACTTCCTTGTTTCTCTCTAATCAATAGATGCAAATAAGATTTATAAGGATTTTATAAAAGATGATGCCACTCTAAAACATTGCTTTGAATGAAGTCAAATCTCGACACCTGATTGGTTGATGCAGATACCTGGTTTCTCTTTGCGACAGCCGTGGTGTTTGAGTGGGTTGAGTTTTTCCAATTATAAATCCAATCAACTTTGTCTAACCGAGTTTACCGATCGTTTTAATCATTCCGTTCAATATCCCCACAAACAGGATCTGGGTAGTCGAATGTTAAAACAAAAATAAAAATACTCGATAATCGACATTAGATACCCGACATTTTGTGTTAAAATGGGTATTTTATTTCAAACCCATTGTCTTGAAAACTCAAGAGAGTAGGTAGAAGCATTGGGTAGGTTACAGCTGCGGATCGGACATCTTCTTAAAAAGAGGTCAGGTGGTTCCCTGTACTTTGCATTAATAATACTAACTCAAAATGAGTTTTTTCTTGATTAAATTAAAAACTCCAAAGAATTTTTGCTATTTATGTTGCTAAGGTTAACATAAACGTTGAATGGGGGCTGGACAAAAACCTATTTTTCCTATACCTCACTTCCAAAAACTACATACTACAAAATGATTGAGGTTTGCTCTTATTTTAAACTATATATTTAGTAAAAAAACTCAAAATCTGGAATTGTTGTGTATGGAACCAAATTGTGCTGTAAAATAAAGTGAAATTTTCAAATTCCTCATTTGCAACCTTTAAAAAATATAAATAAGACACATTTCTTAACTTTTCGTTCAAAATTTATCAAAGCGTCATTATTTTTTCAAAAATCATTTTATATTTGTTCCAATGTTTCGGCACTTTAAGCTCGAAATTAAATACTGGAACGAAACATGGACGAAATTGTGTCACTTCTGCATACAGAGTTTTTTACGTATACTTAAAACTTCTGCGATCAAAATATCTTTCGCGGTCATGTAAACTCAAATTTTACAAAGCATTTATTCGACCTGTGCTAACCTTTAGAAATCAACATTCGAGAGGAAGGTCATACGAACAATTTATAGTTCATGTAATGTTGCTAAAATCAGTATAAAGAATTTGAAGAAATCAGGCAGCTCCTTTCAAGGTGCGATGTAATCGGATTCATTAAATCCAACCGGATTTGGTGGTTTGGTCATGTAGAAAGGGTATCATTAGAAAGAATGATAAAAAAGTGTTCCAACGAAGAGGTAGACCCATACAACACTAGCATGATGACATCATCCAAGACCTTCGTGATATAGGATGTCAAAACTGGGGTTGACTGAACATGGAACGAGATGAATGAATGCTGATTGCACAAACGTCAAAATCCCTTCATGGAATGTAAACGCCCGAGAGAGACATAACAATTGTGTCATGTAAAATTATTAAATGAATGGACGTTTTATATTGATCTCAAATTTAAAGTCGATAAGATTGATAGTTTACGAAATATTCAACGATAAGAAACAGACACCGTGGACTCACAAATGATATTACATTTTTTTTAAATTTTAAAAAAGATTACTTATTTGAAATGAAATAATGAATATTTTCTATCAATACTAAAAATATAATAGGGTTTTTCCATTAAAATTTATATTTGGTTGATTTTACTATCACCTTTGACTCTGTTTATCATATTTTTTTTAAATTACGTCATTTTAAAATCGATTTCATGAATATTAAATTAGTCATACAAGCTATTTGTTGTGGCAACTTGAATTAAACTTATTTGGTTTTTTATATTTTCATTCAAAACAAATCCCAATTCTGGAAACCTAAACCTAAATAAATATTAATTTTCATTTCCCCTAATGTGTAAAAAAAATACTTGTAAGAATGTTATTAAATTACATAAATATTGTGTTTGAAGTTCCCTCATAAAGTTATGATTTTTATTTTGGTCATTTTTCAAGATGGGAACATTAACATATGTCGTTTGCGTGGAATAATCGGCGATTAACTGTGTTTCTGTCACTTTAGACTTACATTGAATACTATTATTTATTTATTTATTTATTTATTTATTAATATAACACAATACAGGTAAGGCAAACCTTCTCAAAGTCTGTATTGAGTGATAAACATAATAAAAAGTAATAAATGATAGGAGAATAATTTAGAAGAAATATAAACATAACTAACATAAAATATTGAAATTCATAACAATAAAAAAAAAAAACTTATATATTTAAATAAATTCGACAAAGTAACTAAAACACTTTCTTTTAAATATGCCAAGAGTATTTGAGCATTTAATATGATCAGGAAGATTATTATAGATTTTAATACCATGAACGAAAATAGAGTCTGAGAATTGTTTACAAGAGTATCTGCTACTAAGAGACTGAAGTCTACGTGTTCGCATGGAAGAACCGAACTGTAATAAGGAAGATAAATAAGACGGATGCTGAACATGCAAAATTTTAAATAAAAAACAACACATACGGTACTGTAAATAAGAGAAGAAAGAGCAATCGAGTATATGGGAAGCATAATTTGAGACATGATCATATCGTTTAAGTTTATATACATAACGTGTACAATTGTTAAATGCGATTTGGAGCGATCTTTTAGAATCAAAGTCAGAATTGTAAAACAGAACATCACAATATGTAAAGAGTGGTACAATTAACGTTTTGATAAACAGCAAGCGTATATTTAAAGGAATAAAGTGTTGAAATTGACGCAAGCAATGTAGAGAAAAATTTACTTTACGACAAACTTGATTAGTGTGATCAGACCATGTAAGAGTATTATTAAAAGTTACGCCAAGATTCTTCACAGTGTCAGAAAATTGAAGTTGGACACCATTTAAGAACAATGGAGGTAACACAATGTCAAGGCGACGTTTGTATATAAAAATACACTGTGTTTTAATAGCATTAAGTGAGAGTCCATTAGAACTAGACCACCTAGAAACAGAAGCTAAATCTTCATTGATTTGATCAAATGCACAATTAATATCCTTTAGCTGAGCAGAATGATACATTTGACTGTCATCAGCATATAAATGAAATGAGCAAAAGTTAATATGATAAGGTAGATCATTTATATACAAAGCAAATAACAATGGCCCCAAGATAGACCCCTGAGGTACACCAGAAAATAACGGAAGAGGATTCGACAAGTTATCACCAATACGCACACTTTGACGTCGATCAGACAGATAAGAGACCAGGAATCGGACAGCAAGTGGAGAAAAACCAAAATAAAGCCATAATTTTTGTACCAGGCAAGCATGATCAATTGAATTAAAGGCTTTCGTAAAATCTAGTAGAATTAAAATAGAAAATTTAGATTCATTGAGTTTACTTCCAATGTCAAATACTATTTTAGAAAGCGCAGTAGAAGTACTATAGTTTTTACGAAACCCTGATTGAAAATCATATAATAAATTGTTACCCTCAATGTAACTTTCCATTTGATTTTTAAGCAACATTTCAAAAACTTTCGATAATACTGGTGAAATACTTATTGGACGATAATCACCAATCGAAGAGGGTTCTTTAGTTTTCGGTATAGGTAACACAGTCGAGTGTTTCCAATCATATGGAAAAACACTTTTAGTAATACAAGAGTTAAAAACATAAGTTATAAAGGGCAATATATATGGAAAGATGATTAACAAAAATTTAAGGCTAATATTATCAGAACCGATCGCATTACTAGAAATAGAACATAATGCATAATATACATCAGATTCCGTAACATGAATAAAACTAAAAGCGTTGGGATTATCAATATTAGCATATGGTAGAGGAAGAACAGCGGGAGATGTTTTTAATGATGTAAAATAGTCGTTGAAATCATCAACAGAATATTTGGAATCTGAGCTAACTGAAATAGACTCATAAAGATTCAGTGAACGTAAAGTTTTCCACACATTTTGGTTACTCTGATTTAGAAAATTCGAGAAATAATTTACTTTGGCTTTACGAATGAGATCAGTAACCTTATTACGAAATTTACGATATATAATTAAATCACTGTTATTACGACTGATTATCCAGGTTCTATAGGCCTTATCACGAATAGAAATCCAATATAAAATTTGTTGATTCATCCAAGGAGTGGAAGTGTTTTTAGAAAACAATTTTCGTTTCATAGGTACACACATATAATAAAGATGTAATATTAATTCAGTGATAAATTTAACTTGGGAATCACAATCAAGAATATGATAGATCTGATCCCACGGTTGTTGTGAGATGGTCTGATGGAGTAATTCAAAATTCAGTCCTGACATATCTCGAACAAAGTGAAAATTATTTGGTGGTTTTGGTAGTCTGTGATTATAAGACATATAAACAAGATCATGATCAGCAATACCAGGCAGTGCAGATTGACCAAACATCATTATCCTTGATCTATTAACCTCAGGAATAATAATGAGATCAAGATGAGCTGCTAATCGAGTAGGACCATAAGGAACCGAATAAAGAGCAGAAGAAATTAAGAGATTTTTAAAATTTCTTATTGGTAGTGTGGGATTTAAAGAGCACATATCGAAATTTAAATCACCCATAAGAATGGAATGACTATATTGTGATAATATAGGCTCAATAGCCGATGCAAAATCCTCAACATCACTAACACGAACTGGGGGTGGATTATAAAAAGTACCAACCAATATTTTGGATCCTACAACCGAAATTTCAATAAATAGATACTCAAGTTTAGTTGAAGAAGAATAAGAAGATTTACTTAGAACTTTAACATTCAAACCTTGACGAACATAAAAAGCTACACCACCACACGCCTTACCAATACGATCATGTCTAAAAAGGTTAAAACCCGGAACATCATAAAATAATTTAGGAGATGAAATATTTAAAAAGCTTTCAGATATACCAAGTATGTGTAAGTGTGGCTTATCAAGTAACAATCTAATTTCGTCAATATGAGCAGTAATACTACGTGCATTAATGTGTGCAAAATTAAATGAAAATTTAGAAAGTGATAATATACATGTATATTATTTCTATTCCGAAATTTGTATCAAAATTAAAACCGATGATGATTTGCATAGTTGAAAAATTTACGATTGGTTTTCACGACGATGGGTTCTCATCACCGAAACTACCAGGGATTTTCCGGACAACGATCGGCAAGACTCGCAACAACGTACTGTCCAAACGTTTTTTTTTGTTAAGCAAGCAGCCAGGTCCAGCACACTGACTGCGTTTACTTTTTCTAATAGCTAAAATAAACTTTAATTCAGGCCGAGTCAAAATTTGGCACTGCTCGATCTGCAAAAACACCAGCTACAAATGGCTAATAAACGGCTGCAAAGAAAGGTGTTACCTGAAATAATTTTCTGAGCTTCTGCCACGATGTTCGATAGCCCATAATCAACCTACAAAGTACCAAAATCAAACATCTGCTATTATATAATGACAATTACATGCTGGTAGACTTGTACGCTAACCACCAATCAACATGTCCCTAACTGACGATCAACGTAGGTTCGACTTATCGGAACATATCATCGCTTATCACCACTAATAACAGCAGTTGTCGCGATCTAATAATATCAATAACGAAACAATAATAATATCGAGTAAAAGATCAATAACAAAGTGCAAGTTCCATCCTAGGCAGCGTTTACACCAATTTTTCAAAGGCGAATTGGCATGGTTTTGGCACAAAAATTGGGGAAAAACTAGCAAAAACAACCAAACAATCTACACTCTATGCCAAACAGCGTGTGTTCCGCAACATCTTGGGAAAAAGCTGCACATACCATCATAATAACATCTCGGCTGGGTAAATTTATCTAATTTTCTATTGGATGTAGCGCGACGGTCTGATGAAAGAGATGAACTGCCGATCTAACCCGCGGCTACAAAATATATCAAGAAAAATTTAAAAAACTTGTAAACGACCACATACGCGTTATATGGATAAACCACCTTAAACAAAGTAGTTTCAACGCAGGCATAAAAAGAATATGTCTAACCACTCAACGGCTATCTACCTCGTAGCGCAATAAAGGAAACATCAATATTATTCAACGATATTCCAATGACCAACAACAAGAGGTGCGCCAACGAATTCAACAGCCAATTAAAAAGCCAATTTTTTTTAGAAAACTTTGCAAGAGCAAAACACAAATTGGGTTGCCAATAAGCCAACTAGTGGCATATTCCATATGGCACATTTCTACCAAAAAATCAATTTCCCAAATCAGCCAACACTGTGCACGACTTGGAATCGCAATGACTAACTTGACGTCATAGTCACAGAAACACTATTCCTACAGTACGACAACCAAAAATATTAGTGGATGTTTTTGATTACATGTAATTGACGTTCTCAAACCATACTAAAACGCAAAACAAATGCAGTAAGCTTCAGACTCGCAACAATGTGCTCCAATTCCTTTTTGGTACTTGTTAGGTAAAAAAAAGAAATCGTTGGAACAACATAAAAAGCAATTAGCTGCCTGATTATCAAATATTAGGTAGCCGACTATGCAATTTGAGTGAGTTGTCTGCCTTCTTTGCACAATTGGAGCACACGACACCAGATATTTTCCAGCACGAGAGAAAAAGAGAAACCATAAATTATTGGTTTCCGTTTTTAAAATTAGTAGAACTGTTACAACGTTTGAGAGTAGAGTAATCTAATTTTTAGCCAATAAGTTTGAATACTGATGAAATAAAATAGTGATCAGAATTTGCAATGGATCCATTATCAACATCGATTCGAAACTCGTAATATTTGGGACGGTGAGGAGATAGATACTTGAACGATAATTAACATAATCGCCATTACAAAGGGTAAAAGTAAATTACAAAGGGTAAGCTATCGACTCATGAACGTGAAACTGGTCGTTAACAAGGAAGTATGAAACATCATCACTAGCTATGCACCACAAGCCGGATGTCCATTAACTGAAAAAGAAATATTTTGGAATGAACTCGAGAACCTACTGGAGGGACTTCCATCAAATGAGATCATATTTGTTGGGGCTGATCTTAATGGACATGTCGGTGGTTCAAACCAAGGCGACAAGAGATGGCACGGTGGCTTTGCTTACAGTACCAGAAATGATCAGAGGGATGATGTAATTCGTGTAGCAAAATCACACGATTTGGCCATACTGAACACATTCTTTAGAAAGCAAGATCGACATTTAATCACTAACAGTAGTGGTGGTATCATCTTTGTCCGAGGTCCATCAAAAAGTTCGTAAAAGACTGTAAAGTCATTCTTGGAAAAGATGTAGTTAGCCTGTACCGCTTACTCCTAATTGATTTCCGTCTGAAGAACAAGGGAAATAGCAATGACACTTCGGTTAGAACACCAAAAATAAAGTGGTACAAGGTCTACACCCCAGAATGACTGCAGTTCGTGGGACATATACAGGAGTGGCTTGAGGATATTAATACTATGAAGGACGAATTGAACCTGGAGGAAATGTGGCAAGCTTTTCAGGATGGTTGTGTCATTAAGGCCAGAGAGATGCTTGGAGTGTCAAAAGGACGACTTAATATCAACAAAGAACCATGGTTTTGGAAAGGCGATGAGATTAAGGAAGCCGTAAAGAACAAAAAATTGGCATTCCAGGAATGAAAGAAATGTCCAGATGATTCACCTGATAAAGAAAAGCAGAAGAAAATAGCGAGGGATGCAAAAAAGTTTTCAAACAAAGTGGTTGCCATCACAAAAGCGATTGAATGTCAAAAACTCTATGAAGACCTGGAGTCACCAGATGGCGGTGGTATGATATTCAAGATTGCAGCACAAAGACGAAACAATGTGAAGCCAATAGTATCTCCCAAGTTCATCGAAGATGAAAATGGAAATCTACTGACGGACAATAAAGAAATAACACAAGGGTGGAGGACGTATTATGAAAAACTATTGAATGAGGAGTTTCCTAGAACAGTGATACCACCAAGTGTTGAAGCTACGTATACAGAATGTGAAGAAATATCAAAAGAGGAAGTTATAGAGGCGATAAAGAAAATGAAACGCGGACGAGCAGTTGGTCCTGATGAAATACCATCTGAAGTCTGGAAAACTGTGGGTTAAACGGGGGTTAAATTTCTCTGTAATTTATTTAACAAGATCATGAAAGGAGAACCGATGCCAAAAGCCTTTCGGGGAAGCTTTTTGTTACCTTTTTTCAAGAACAAGGGTGATGCAAGAAAGTATAACAATTGTAGAGGAATCAAGCTGCTACCCCATACGATGAAAATCTGGGAACGCGTCATTAACGATAGAGTGCGGAACACAGTTATCCAAGAAATTCGCCCAAATCAATGTGGTTTTGTTCCAGGTAAATCCACTGCAGACGCAATTCAGGCGATGCGCATTCTTGTGGAGAAATATAAGGATGCAGCCAAAGACCTTTATTTGATTTTTATCGATTTAGAAAAAGCGTTTGATCGCGTGCCACGTGACCTCATTTGGACTGCACTGAGAAGCCATAAAGTACCAGAAATATATGTAAATATCATCATCGACATGTATTGTGAAGCAATAACAAGTATAAGATGTGCTGCAGGCGTCTCAGACTCATTCTCAGTAAAGGTTGGGGTTCACCAAGGAAGTGTATTAAGTCCACTTCTGTAGAACATCGTAGTGAACTACCTAACTTCAAATTTTATGGACAAACTATTACTCAGTGTACTTTTTGCTGATGACATAGGGCTGGGTAGTGATAACATCATACAACTGCAAGATATTTTCAACCAATGGAAGGAAGCACTAGAAAGCAATGGTCTCAAAATCAGTGAATCAAAAACTGAGTATCTGCATATGCCATTCAGTGATCCAGATGCTCCATCCCCTAATATAATGATAACAAAGTGATGACCAACTGTAAGAGCTTTAAATATTTGGGGTCTGTTATTACAAGGGACGGCTACTGTCATGCCGATGTCAATCATCGTATCAGCGTGGCGTGGTTGAAGTAGCAACAAAACACACCGGTTTTCTGTGATAAACGTATGCCTTCTAAACTAAAAGGAAAAATGCACTCAACAGTAATACGGCCCACGTTAACTTATAGTGCAAAATTTTGGACGATGTATCGAAAATATGAACAAGATCTTACTGCAGCTGAAATGAAAATGATGAGAATGTCAATGGGAGTGACGAAACTAGACCATATTAAAAGCACGCATGTACGAGGCTCAATGCAAGTGAAAGAACCAGTCGTAGACAAAATGAAACGGGAACGAACTAAATGGTATGAAAAAATCTACGTCACAGATGAAACTAATGTGGCAAAACAGATGCTCAAACTAAATGTACCAACGGTGAGAAGACGGGGGGGGGGGGGGGACCTAAAAACAGCTGGGTCGGACAGTTAAACGATCACCAGAAGAAGTCCGGTTAACCGAGACGGAGAAGGAAGAGAGATTAAGCTCGAGAATGATTTTAAGACCATGATCCAATGTACAAGCCAACCCTGGAGGTCCATGACCAGAGAACCAGGAAATTTTTTATATTTTTTATTCGATGTAAAAGAAAAAAGGCTAGGAAGAAGAAGAAGACAAAGGGTAAAAGTTAGTTTTTTATCAATATAGAAGAGGCCCAGCAATTCCAAAAATTACTGCCAAATGCCAATCTTGCGCTTTTTTCCAACCCGTTGACCATAGCAAATTCCAACACGATTTTGTTGTTAAAGTTGCAGGACACAATTACCTCATAATTAGGAAAATTAGCTCTAATTTTTGTTCCATTTTTTTTCAGTTGATTAACAAATTTGTGGTTACGTTTAGGCGCCGACAAAAAAGTCTTTAAAAAAATCATGAGAATAAGTTGCAGTTTATTGTGTTTTCTTTGCTCTTAAGTGTTAAACATTATGTAAGAGCCGTCGCATTACTCTTCACGTAAGTGTTTGTCCCGGACCAAATCTAAATCTGATCATCCATAGAATAAGTCTCATGCGGAACAATCAGGTCTTTCTTTTTTCTCTTTTTTCTTATCTGTTTAGCATCATTTGTTGTCATTTTGAATGTTGTTGGTTGTCACGCAATTCCTTAACAATCTTCCACTATACTTACGACATCCAGTCATATTGCTTCTCTTCACTTCTAATACCTTCGTTTGACTTGTGGCCTCGTTTTATAGTAATTGAAAGAAATACCCGAAGAATCTGCGAATCGAAATCAATTCCCAATTCAATATAGTCACATGTCGTACAAATGTATCAGATGACGGCCGGATTTGCTTTTGTAAAATATAGACGTATAATAATCAAATTTAACATTTTAAAGTTTTAAACACACCAATTTATTTGCTACACAGTACACTCCTTTGCCGCCGCAGTTAGGCATTTGTCAGATTTATAAAGGAGCAACATGTGAAAAGTTTTTACTCAACGAATCAGTTTTTATTCCACCAGACTTAACATTAGAAATTTTAGAAGATCGCCTTAAAGCTGCTTATGGTGTTATTAAGGAGTCAAAGTAAGAACATAATCAAATAAATATGAATAAAACTAATATATTTTAACTTTCAGGGATATGAATCCGAACTGTCGTGTATTCGCCCTTCCAAGTTTATGTTATAATATTTTACCAATATGTCGTGAACCAGAACTTTCTAATCACCAATATTTTGCTATGAAAGCAAACGTAGAGTCAAACCTACGGCATGGAAAAGGAAATCGAAACCGTACAAAACCCATGCATGAAAAAAAGAGCGTCAAAAAGAAAGATGTTTCTTTTCATATACCAATCACTAGTGATGAACCTTCTACTTCTGAAAAACTAACTTTAAATTTTGTCGGTGGTGGTATAACACCGAGTATAAACAATGTAAAAGTCGAAAATAGTCAAATGAATGGTCGACCTCGAAGAAGTTCATTCGAAATATCGGTCAATGCTAAAACAAAATCTGTGAAACATTTTGTTCAACCCCAATCTAATTCTTTAGAACAACCACAAATCAGTAGTCTATCATCAAATGAAGAGAAAATATCTAAAAAAAAATTTCCACCCACAAAGGCAACCGAAAATTTACGTCGGATATGCAGAACAGAGTGTGATTTATTAGAAAATGAGTTGTGTCAAAGAGAATATGCAATTGCTAAACGACATCCTACTATTGGACAAAAATTAAATTTAGAAGATTGTGATGCATTAACGGATGATTCTGATTGTTTAAAGTTAGGAATAGATATTGATGTTCGTCCAGGAGAAGATTGTTATTGGGAGAACGGTGCTGGCTATCGGGGCACTCAATTATTTTCGGAATCTGGACTGCCTTGCGTAAAATGGGCTAGATTAATGAAAGAGATATCATATTATCCTGAAATTGCAGGTCATAGTTACTGTAGGTAAGTAATGTCCAAATAAATAAATTTTCGTCAAGTTTAAAATAAATACGCATGGATGGAGGGATCGGTTTTTGTTGATTTGTAAATGTTTATTCGTTATATTCGATTTCATTTGACTGAAAACTCGTGTAAGCTAAAACGTAATTGTGTCCTTTTTAAAGACTATAGTGATTATTTAAAATCAATGCACTTTAATTTCTTGAAATCTTTAGTATTGTATTATTTTTTATTTACAGAAACCCTGGCGGTTCACATTCTAAACCATGGTGCTATGTAGATATCAAATCTATGGAAAAAGTTATCGAAGTATGTGAAATACCTAAATGTGCTAACAAAATGTGGCTTTATGTTATCATTACGTTTTCCGCGATAGGAACAATTATAGTTGTAATTATATCTTTAACATGTTGTAAAAAACTTAAAAAAAATGGTACGACAAATATACAAAACATAAGCTTGCCAAACGCAGATAAAAATATTTACGGCAACTCACGCCTTAATTCACCAATTGAAATGACATCATTAATACCAAATCTGGCAAATAATATTCCTGGATTTAATCAACATAGTGGCAGAAATAGTAATGCAATATTACGTGTACCCCAATATACATTAAAGGATGTTCAATTTGTTGAAGAGCTAGGGGAAGGTGCTTTTGGTAAAGTATATAAAGGTGAATTAACTCAAACAGATGGAGAGAAAATATTTGTCGCTGTAAAAGCGTTAAAAGAAAATGCATCAGCTAAAACTCAAGCTGATTTCAGACGTGAAATAGAACTAATATCCGATTTAAAACATGATAATATTGTTTGTATATTAGGTGTTGTTTTGAAAGAAGAACCGTTATGTATGTTATTCGAATATATGACACAAGGTGATTTACATGAATTTTTAATTGCAAATTCACCAAATGAATCGAAATATTTGACACAAGTACAATTTTTACAAATTGCAATGCAAATTTGTGATGGAATGGAATATTTAGCGTCACATCATTATGTTCATCGAGATCTTGCAGCACGAAATTGCTTAGTTGGAAATAATTTAACTGTTAAAATATCAGATTTTGGTTTATCCAGAGATATATATAGTTCAGATTATTATAGGTAATATTAATTGATAATATTAATAATATTATTTAAGTTTTTTTTTTGTTTTTATTTTCACTTCTTTGATTTAAATAAAATTATGATCGATTAATGCTGCAAGAATTAAACTAAATTACAAAAACTGCCAAAGGTAATAGTTTTGAGCATTGCCGTGCTAGATTTACCTCTGTAGCGAATGAGCTCAAGTGTAGCACAAAGAGCTCAAAGTTTAATGATCTATAAATACAAGCCTTCACTACTACATCATTTGAAATAAATTTGTAACTACTTGGGTTTGAAAAAACCGAGTATAGTAATCTTACCCTACCCTACTCAGGGTATTTCAATTAATGTGTGTCCCTAACAGGAAAAGGAATGTAAATAGTTTATTGGGCGTCACTATTTCTAATGATTTACTAGGCTCATCATACTCACGATACAAAGTAGCCACACTCGTTGATTTCGACTGGATTAGAATTTCATTTCTTTATGGCTAATTCCAATGTGCAAATCCAGATTTATTTGCTAATCTAAAACCGTCATATCACTTCATTTGTCGACATATTTGCATATATACTTTATATTCTCACATTGGTCCATGTGTTTTGGGAATAATGACATTGTGGTTAAAAATCGTAGCGAAAGCTATTTCCGTGTTATACGGATAAATGATGATTGCTTGACTTTTGTCGTCGATTTTTTGCCAGTTATATGCCAACACTCTCTCGGAATAGATTTTTAAATATTTTTTTAACCAAAATATCGATAAATACCATAGTCCATTTTTCCGATGAAATTGAATCTGGAAATCGACTAAAAAATTTCATTTTACTCTGCTATCCAACTTGACTAAATTTTGACAAATTGTGTTAAAAATCAAATATTTGTTTTTCAATAATTATTTTGTCGTAATATCATTTTTGTGGAAGAAAACATAAAATTTCAGCGAGAAATGTCAAAATTTCAATATGATCGGCATTTTCGATTTTGCTACGGCAAAAAAAATTGAAAAGAGTGGAAGAAGTTAACCTATACTAAACCCATAAAAATGAGTTGTCATAAACCTTTGCAAATGACATATAAACTAACAAGGGAAAACCTCTACAGACCAGATTGGCGTAAATCGTTTTCCACATCTCATCTAGCTTTAGGCAACAAGTTATCTTAGTTTTTTTCTATTACAGAGTTCAATCAAAATCACTTTTACCTGTTCGTTGGATGCCTTCTGAATCAATATTATATGGAAAGTTCACAACAGAAAGTGATGTATGGTCTTATGGTGTAGTGTTGTGGGAAATCTATAGTTATGGTCTTCAACCATATTACGGATATAGTAATCAAGAAGTTATAAATATGGTAAGAGCTCGACAACTGCTGCCTTGTCCTGAAGCATGTCCAAGTGCTGTTTATTCACTCATGGTTGAATGTTGGCATGAGCAGGCTGTACGCCGTCCATCATTTCTTGAAATAGGACATCGATTAAAAATATGGTTTCAATCACAGAAACGTGCTGAACAGAATGAAAATTCTTCTATAACTGGTGGAAGTAGTAGAAAAGGATCAACCTTTAGTGTATCAACAATAAGACCTAGTATAGCACCGTCAACATCAAGTCATCACTCATTATGTAAAGAAAATGAAAACGAAACAGAAAAACAATCTAGACATCATTCATTAGATCGTGAAAGTAATCATAAAACAAAAATAGGAAATTCAGGTGGACATCATCATCATCACCACCATCATCATCATTCTTTAGATCGAGATCATGGTGGTGCTGTTAGTGTTAATGGTGGGGGTGTTAACAATAATGTAAGTGGTCGATCTTCGTCACATTCGCATCATTTTGGTGGACACCATAACAGTAGTAAAACTCGTATTAACTCAAGTAATACAAGCTTAAATAATAATTTAAATTCGGATACATCAGAAGAACAACTGCAACATAGAAATTCATATCGCAATGAAATTCGAATGAAACCACCTAAAGACAATAGTAAATCGCATCATCATCATCATCATCGATCTCAAAAATCTTCTTCCTCAGTTCCAGAACAAAGATATCCTCCATCATCTATTTCAACTTCAAGTAGTTGTAATTCAAATAACTTAAGAATGAATAATATTGAATATCCTAAATTTTCATATGAAGATGAAAATTCAACATTAAATGTAAGTAATAAAAAACTAAATACTAATTCAATTGGAAGTTCATCAAATATTTTAAAAGACAACAAAGGAAACTTATAGAAAATTTTTAGATTTTCTATTTTTAATACTTGCAACTAAAAATATCATTTAAAATTAAAATAATTGTTTTGTATTTTTAAAAATTTTACTGTCATAAATAATTTAGGTTTCAATTTAAATATTTAGATTTATTTAGAAATAATTATTTTCCCTACTAACGGCAAATGTTAATTTATTACAACCGTAAACTATTAGAAAAGTAACAATCAGTGGGAAAATGGTTATTCCTAGAAAGAGATTAACTTGATATTATAATATAAATTTAGGTAAAGTTCATTTATTGTGTTCTGAAGATAATTTCATTGGTAAAGCCTTTTATTAAATTTCAAGGCACTCTGATTAATTTACATTTTTCGTATTTTTTTGTGTAGGCTTTAAACTTTACAAACAAAATTGTAGATACACCAAATGAGTAACATTCTAGTAATCCGAGTATGTCTAAATGAAGCAATCTTTTTATGGAAAAATTCAACCAAAATTTATTACTATAAGTAGATATTAAAATGGTCGTTCTGATAGAAAGAAATTATCTTTAAAGCTGAGATCAGTTAATTCTGCGTTCGAGGTGACGATAAAAAGCACGTAACTTAAATTAAGTATTCGTTCTAGTTTGCAACCAACTAGGGGGTACATAGTTCTGCAATTATATCTGTTTCCTTGGAACATTAGAGTAAATTAGTAATTGTTGATGACATATTGTACTGCAACCAAAAAGATTTATTATACGATGCATGTCTTCTCTCTGGTGAGTACCTCCTCCAATCCAGCCTTTTAAAAACTTCAGGATATGGAGAGAATTAAGTGTATGCGAGACAAAAAAAAAGTTTTTTTCACACACTGCCGTGCTAAGCATAGAACGTACATATCTTTTAAATACGTGTTACAAAACGTGTTACAACGATATGCCAATAAAATCAATTTTTGTACGAGTAAACCGTAAAATGCACTTTTAGATTCTAGGCCCATTCAACTAAGGCAATTCAACTAAAAACAATTCGACTAATACTCAATTCTACTAAGACAATTCAACTAACTACAATTTGACTAAAACTCAATTCGACTAGAGCAATTTAACTAAAGCAATTCAACGTTTGTAGAAGAATCTACTTGGGTAGCGGCAATTCAACGTTTGCCCCAAGTAGATTCTTCTACAAACGTTGAATTTATTTAACCTTGACAAAATCAATTTTAGTTACAATTGCATTTTGTTTCATATATTCGAAAGGATCCATTTTATCAAAATTAGCTACTAAACGAGATAAATATTCAGATGCGTTTTTATATTTTTTTCTTTGAGGCACCCCGTTTTCTTTTTGGCTTAAAAGTTGTTCCTTTTGGAACTCCATTTCACCCTGTTTTTTCTTAAGCCCCTTCGATTAGCTGCCATATATCTGGATTACTAATTTTTATAATTTTGTTTAGTGCATTATTGAAGCCCTCTGAAATATTGTTTGTTTTATGTCCTTTGGTTCGAGCCTCTTCGTAAAAATTCCACAATTCTCTTTCAAATCGTGCATCTCTACGTACCCCATCAGGTCGAAAAGTTCCAAAATAATTTGTTTCAAACGTTGAATTGCTTTAGTTAAATTGCTCTAGTCGAATTGAGTTTTAGTCAAATTGTAGTTAGTTGAATTGTCTTAGTAGAATTGATTTTTAGACGAATTGTTTTTAGTTGAATTACTTTAGTTAAATGGGCCGGTAACGGCACTTTTACGATTAAAAAATTGTTCGTAAACCAGGCCTTTTTTTCCTATTGAAATAACAATGCCTAAAGTTATTATTATTGCTACGAGTATTATTTCGAAAAACCACTTGGATAAAATAATTTTCTAAAAAAATATTTTACTATTTTGTGTAAATATATGTATTTTTATTTATGCAAATAATACAGAATCTTACTCGTACAAAAAATCTTGTATGCAATTCGGGCATTGCATTCGGGAAAAGACAAACTTTACGCCCTTAATACATAAATAGCTATTTTTTTATTATTTCACTCGAAAAATAAAATTGCAAATAATAAATATACTTAGGAACACAGATTTAATATCTAAAGCCGCAATTAGACTATTGCAGAACTCTGCAATATTTCTGCAATAGTCGTGCAATGGTAGTGTGTAAAATATTCATTGCAGAAAAGTTTGGCAATGAACTCATTGCAAAACATCGCAATGTTTTGTATTGAGTTCATTGTCAAACTTTTCTGCAATGAATATTTTACACACTACCATTGCACGACTATTGCATAAATATTGCAGAGTTCTGCAATAGTCTAATTGCGGCTTAAGGCATTTTATCGTAACTTTCTAAGTTACGCCTGAAATAGCTTAGTAATTGATAGATACGGCAAATTGCTATAGTAATTGATAATCGTAAAGAAGATACGGCATATTTAATAGAGTAAACTTTGAATGAAAAAATAAATTAAATG
The DNA here is from genome assembly GCA_963693315.1 of Diogma glabrata. Taxonomy (NCBI): domain Eukaryota; kingdom Metazoa; phylum Arthropoda; class Insecta; order Diptera; family Cylindrotomidae; genus Diogma; species Diogma glabrata. The sequence continues at coordinate 285,793,689 of OY856188.1, forward strand.
TTTTGATTATACTGTTACGTTTTTCCAACCTTACTTAGAATTGGCCCAACTCACAATTCGACAAACGCAATTCCCAAATCTCTTCAGAGTTCGATCACTGATTAGTAAGCACAAACACCAGGCTTTATTAAGTATTCAACACCTTAATTGTTCCACAACAACAGGAAAACAATACAGCAAACAATGTTCCTGACTAGGCCTGAATTACATACAAGAATATTTTTCAACAGCTTCAGAATTTCAACGGTTTATTGTAGAAATTTCCAGTTCACAACGTTCAAAATAACACACAAAATATTTCTACTCAATAACACTTATAATTTTATTTACAAAAACTAATTTTAAATATCACTTTTATAATTTTGACTTCACCGTCACACGTTTAGAATAAAACTAATTAAAAACTACAAGAGGTAATTTCCTTATATACATTCTGCTTAATCTCTAGAAATTTCGAGGTCACTTTTTTGTTTAGCTATTAGTATTAGTTAGTTGTTTTGCTATTAGTATATGAACAATATTTTTTGTTTAAAGGAATTCTTTATTTCGCTACACATCCTCTTTGCAAAAAGTTTTGAATACCCTTCGCAACTTTGTAGACGAATTGGTCTTAGATTTATGGGAACTGTTGCTTGTTAATTAGGTTGTGGTTCTTGACCTATTAACGAGGCATTTTTATTATTATTTTTGACTAAAATATTTAATATTTTTTTAGTGACCAATTGAACGAAGACAGATGTTTTTAAATCGCACAGTGCAAATGAACGATTCGGTCTGAACGGATCGCTAATTTAGCTGAGGTTACCCATCATTATTTCACAGCATAAATGTCTATAACGTTTATTAAGTTTTATGTTTGTTAACAATGGAGACTACACTCTCTGTAGGCGTATTGGTTCCTGGTAAACCAAAGGAATGAATATTCAACCATCCTTTAAACATATTAATAAAAATTTATGCTTGTTTTTCTTTTATTTTTAGAAGCATTTTCTATTTTAAAAGGGGTTTTTTTTAAGTATTTTTATTTTGCAACTTACGGTACGGAAACGAATAAAAACGATATGCTTTGCCTCTTCATCTAAAGGAAAAAAAACTAAAGGTTCGATTTCGTTTCTTTCTGAAACTTTAGATTAAACATTCTTTATTAAAAACGATAGATAATGCATCCTCCTCAAATGGTAAAAAGTAAAAGCCGACTTCCTTTTCTATCGGAAAAGAAGATCCAAACCCATTAATTCTCATTCAAAAACCGCAAAAGAAATGGTAGAAAACGGTTCTATCGGTTTCTATTTTTTACAAGAGATCACATGTCTGTAGAAATAGACCCATCGTGCTAATTCTTAAGTCTTTCGTCACATATTTTTCATACATTTCATCCAATAATTAATTTTCATTTATGCGGAATATTTTTATGTATGAATAAACTCAACGTGCGTATGAAGCTGCTTTCTCAATTGCACTCCTTCATGCGTCCATTCGTTCAGTGTTTTTTTAAACCAATCATATGCCTTAGAAAAAAAAGGTAGGAGAAAAATCGCCATATTATTGGTTTAAAAAAACACTGAACGTTTGAACACAAGAGAAGATCTACAATGTCACAGCTTACAAACTTTCCAGTTTAGGAACTCTATCGATTGAAAATGACATCGCCGAAAATTTAAATTTTTCTGATCTAATTAAAGATTTCGCTACTAAAAAGGCCCGGAAAGTTAACTTTGGTTATTAATTGAACCTATATAACAATTTTGTTTGTGTATGTACAAATATAGTCATGTATTTTGAATCCAAATAAATTAATCTTAAAACTTATATTGGTTTTATGCATGGACAAAATCGATTTTTTTAGTACTCCAGTCCCTGCTATTGACATAGGAGATAACGTGAGATATTACCTTATTACCTACCACTGGCAATACCAGTGGGATATCACCAGCCAAGCTGATATATTAGAGGGATGGGCGGATGAAATGCATTCAGTCAACTATTTTTTTTTTTTTTTTAATAAAATGTGTTGTGTAATTGGGTTTAGAATATGTGTCACAACAACACATAAATACCTTTTAAGACCTATGTCTAGACCTAAGTACCACAACAACTGGCGTTCTAAGGTGTTGCGCTTTCTTTAAACCTCTGCGGGTTGAAGCCACCTAAAACTAAGTGTTCCGGCAAACTATTCCATTTGTACGCAGTTCGGACAAAGAAGTCTCTCTGCGATCTGCCAGTATGACAGCGCGGGATCTTAACCGTTTCACTGGTTGCGGCAACTGATTGCCGTGTGGAACGGGGGTAAGAATAAGTTTGAGGCTTGATGCCGCTGATTTCATCTGAGCACTGTTGATGACGATATTTGTAAAAAACAACGAGATCAGCAACAGTGGGGGCTCGCTCAATCTTTAAAAAAAAAATATAAAAGACAACAAAAAAAAACAAATATTTGCGTCCATCAACACTAGGGATTGCACTTTCGGGACTCATGCTTCACAAATTCCGGCATCCCGTGACTCATAAATTTTAAATTCCGAGATTCTAGGCTCTAGGCCAGGAAATAAAATTTATGAATGCCGCAGTCGCAGGATTCTTAAAACGCTAATCCCGGGATTGCAATCCCTAATCAACATCTTAGAACAAATGCTGATGTGGGACCTAGGTCTCAAAAGGTTTTTAAGTGTTGTTCTGAGGATGTGTTTTATGTGTTTTACTGTGAAACCATATAGAAAAACTTTTAAACCATTGCTTTCTTTCAATGAGATTCTGCAGAAACTTTACATACACTGAAAGAAAAAATTCGGTCACTACAACCGCTTTTGTGCCAAACGATGTCCTGTTACAATAACCTCAAATTCGATTGTTGTTTCTTCAAATGTAGTTTTTGAAGAAAAAACAACCGAATTTGAGGTTATTGTGGCAGAAAACATTCGGTAGGCACAAAAGAGGTTGTAGTGACCAATTTTTTTCTTTCAGTGTATGTGTAAGTTTTTTATGATTTCGATAACGCGAGAAATTGTTGTGCAAATATTTGTTTCGTGGGACGCTTTGTGGGAAAGATTTGTCCGTAGGGCAACACCGTACATTTCCACGCAGCGAAGGACGCCTGGTCAGTTTATCTTAGATTTATAGCTGTAAATAACTGCGCTATTATATTTTTGCTGCGTGTTCATCAGATTTGATAGATGTTGAAGTTGGCTAAAGAGATGATCCAGAGGCGATGAGAATTGCTGAGATGGGTTTTGGTATTCTGTAAATTTAACCAATGAAGCTTCCAAATTTTAAATTATACATGTCAACATTTGACAGATCAGCTCATCAAATTTTACGCTTATTAACAGGTATCAGTAAAGCCGGGCATTCACATACTACAGAAACTGAAAACTATTCAAAATTCAAAACTCTATTATCAAAATTCAAAATAATAATTAATATTGTAACGATTATGGAATACGATAGAACACAACACAATAGAACATCTTTCGAGAAAATACTCTTTACAGAAAATAGTTCTAACAAAGAAATATAAAGATCAATAAAAGATAATAACGTAACCAAAGTAAACATGTAATAGGAAGTTTTTGTCCTATTGGTAAATAAAACAATTGAAAAGAATAGATTTCACACCTAAGTAAAGGAAGGAAAAAAGGGTGTGTTCTATCTAGAATATTACAATAGTATCGAGGCTATTTCATGTAGTATATATAAGGGTGTTGTTCGAGGATAAAATTAGTATAAATTTGACAGCGATAGAAAAAGTATAAAAATATAGCAGTGATTAACAGTGTTATAAGTAGAAATTATTGTAAGTGATATTGTGAAAAATTGTAACAGAATTATAATTGGTGAATTATTGTTAGTACGTAACTATTGTTAAGATAATTATTGTTAGTTTGTTGCTAGTATAAGCTTTAGTGAGATCTTACTTAGTAAATTTATCGCCGTCTGCCATATTCGCAAATAGTTCTTCAATAGTTCATTTCATTTTATCATTATCATTTCAAAGTTCAATATCATTTCAAATATCATTTCAAAGTTCAATGTTCATTTTATATTCACCACACAACCTAACTTTATTTTCAGCTTTGCGAAAAGGTACTATTGGCGTTGCCCATCTACTATAGTCGACTTTACTTATGACACCGTTAGCTTCCAAATCATTTAATTCTGCTTCAACGGCATCTTTTAAAGAAAATGGAACGGATTGCACTTTAATAAACACGGGATTTGTATTGGGTTTGATGGCTAACTTGCCTTGTATATTAAAAATTTTCCCGATGTTTTTATCGAATGCTGAATTTTATAATTGCAATAACTTACCAGATCGATATCTGTTTTATTTAAATTGTTATCTTTTTCATTAATTAATAATTTCATTAATAATTGTGACAGGAGAGCCACTATCGATTTCAAATTTTAATTTTAAATTATTTACATTTAATTTAACCCAAAATTTTGAACGATTTGAGCAATTATTAATGTTGTTAAAACTTTCAACTATTTGTACCGATTCATCTTCAATATTATGAATTTCGTCGATTTCTTGGTACGGTTCATCTTCGACGAAATTTAATTTATTATTATTTTTATTTCTTGCGGCCTTGAGACACACAGAAGCTAGGTGCCCCTTTTTTTACAATTAGTACATTTTGAATTTATATGAGTGCACTGATTTGCTAGATTTGTTTCAAGCCCACAACGATAACATTTGGTTTTTGTAAAATTAGATGAATTATTAAATTGTTTTATACCTCGCTTAAATGGTTGTTGTTGTTGTTTGTAGTTGTGATTCTGAGCACTTTTGTTTGATCCACTTTTTTGTTGCACATGATGAACCCGTAAATTGGTATCTGCTTTCTGGTTTTGTATTTCAGCACTTCCTTGCTGCTTAGGGTTGCCAGATTTTCACCAAGACAAACCGGGACAATAAATTTTTTTTAAGAAAATAAAAATTTATTCAAAAACATAAAAAATTTATTCAAAAACATAAAAAATTCATTGTAACAAAAAAATATTAATTGGAAAACGTCAATAAAATAAAAAAAACTTAAAATTAATAACACAAAAATAAAAGGAACTAAGTACTAAGTATACACTCCTAATCATATTTCCGGCTTGATCTTGCCTCTTTTAACAAATTATTATTTTTTAATATATATGCATGCATTTCATCACAATTAAATGTAAAATTAACCACGCATTTTAATATTGCCTCAACAGTCTCCGGTAGTAACCGATTTCTTTCGCACGACCATTGAATATCCATTAGTGAAAATATGCGCTCCACATTCACATTATGGTCAGGAATACAAAATAGATATTCACATATTTTAAAAATATCTATGTATTGTTCTGCAAATTCAGTTTCCATGTTGGACAAAATAAAACTCCATTTTTCTGAAGTTAATTTCTGCAACCATTCATTTCCTTCTCTATTTTTTTCTTCTGACATTATGACTGAAACGGTTTGAATTTGGCTGAATAGGAACGTATCATTTAAAATTATATTTTTTTCGTTTAGGTAGTTAAAAGTTTCTAAAACTTTCTCCCATTCTGGCTTTTCTTTTAAATTCATCCATGAAAAAAAACGAATAATTTTTTAATGGCGTGATCCATTTGCTTAAATAAGTGTGTGTTTCATAAAATAAAATTGTGTCAGCATGAAAATGCTTAATTTCCACCATACTTGATAAACCAGATTCTTCATTTTTTCTTAAAATTGTCTTAACACTTGCTGGTAAAAATTTTGAATCTCTATTTCTACAATTTTTACAGTTACTTCTAAAACATCTAAAATTTCAATAACTGACATACAACGTCTCTCAATTTTCAAAATTTGATTATGAACTGAGCTAGTTTGGCTATGTACTGTAACGAAATTTGAACTTTTAAAGAAATTATCATTTTAATTTTATTATGCCGGAGAGCTCAAAACTACTATGATTATAACTGAAACACTGAATCTACAAACACAAACAAATCTTCACTTGGAAATCCCTTATTCACAAAAAGATTTAAACTATTGATTTACTAACAGCAAGCAATTTAATTAAAAATAAAATCAAAAATTATACAATTTAAAAAAAACTTACATTATCTTATATATTAATACATACGCTAAAAAAAACTTTGTACAACCTAAGGCTTTTTTATTCGATTTTTGATTCATTTCAAATTTGCACTGCTAACTGATATTAGTGTAACTTAGATTTTAAAGATTTTTGAGATTTTTCGGATCATAAATAAAAAAGTTATAGACAAATTAAAATGTATTTTTGAATTTAACGGCCTCCCACATACAATATGAAAATGGAATTGCTCAAGTATATATTTTTTTTTCACAAAAACGATAAGCAGGCTACAGACCTTCAATCAATTTGTCAATCAATTCGAAAACGAAAACAAACGAAATAAAATTTAGTGTAAAAATCCCCTAAATTTTATTTCGTTTATTTTCGTTTTCAATTGATTGACAAATTGATTGAAGGTCTGTAGCCTGCTTTAAGAGAGTATAAACAAATTAATATAAAAAAATTAAATTTAGTATTTTATATTTTCTTTTCAAATTTCAATTTAGTTTATGAATTGATTTAGGAGTGAATAGACGTAATATTTTTCTTTGTTCTTTTATTATAGGAGTGGATAGACGTAATATTTTTCTATGAATGTTGTGAATGAAGAAATGAATTGCATGTGGTATTTATGATTTTAAAATTCATGTGTTTGTTAAATTTGTCAGATGAAGATAGAATTGATTCGACGTATGGTGAGTGATGGATTGAAAATTGATTCGACGTATGGTACCTCGAATGGTATGAGTGAGTTCATATTATTTTTCTTTGTTTTTTTATTATTATTATTTTTCTTTGATTTTCTTTGATTTAACTATTATGGTGTTAATGGTGAAATGAATGTTGTGAATGACGTATTATTTTTCTTTGTTTTTTTATTATTACTAGGAGGGCTCGGCGTGCTTCGCTACGCTTATAAATAAAGTTTTTGCGTAGACATTTTGTTGACGTAGAAGCAATGATTTCAAAAAGTGGTAATGAGAAATGCTAGCATATAATTTTTAATTTTTGTTTTTAAATATATGAATGAAAAATAATCAGAACTCTAGCTGATCAGTTCGGATATATGAAAAATTAGCGATAAAATAAGTTAGAGATCCAATAAGCTTACTCGAAAACCACTTTTTGCAATCATTGCTTCTACGTCAACAAAATGTCTACGCAAAAACTTTATTTATAAGCGTAGCCAAGGACGCCGGGCCCTCCTAGTTTATCTTTAATGTCGAATGTTGTCTTCATGTTTTGTTTTATTTTATACGTCTTCGTTTATCTTTTGTGATAACTCCCTTTATTAATTAATTCCTGATTATAATTACCATGGAAAAATGTTGGATAAAAAGAGAAGATGAGAATCGCTGAATCCATATATTCCCACGGTATGCTTATTAGTATTAAGTTTGAGTATATACTTTGTTTAAACATAGTTAATATCCAATTTAGCATCCGATACAACATTAGTGGTAGTTGCCATACTCACACACATACTAACACTGCATGTGCAAACAAAAACACAAAAACGTCCTGATGACATTACGTTTTCTTAAAAAAAAAAGACTTAAGCTTTTTTCATTTTATAATTCTTCTTTTCAACTTCACTTGAATCACTATCTCACTCAACCGGCGATTTTACATTAATCTTTTTTCATTTCCATTTCATTTATCAAAGAAAACAATTTCCACTGCAACACAATGTATAACAACCAAATAAATAACAAGACTTGACATCACCAATAAACTATTTAATTTATCATAAAAACTCTTCAATAAATTTTTACATCACAATATTTATTTTAAATTATTTTAATTATTTTAATCTTTTTTCATACATCAATAACTTTTACTAAATACATTTGAGTTTTACAATTATACTGACTTAACACAACCAATATAATACATAATATTAAATCGATCTTAAAATATATATTAATTGGTTGAGTTTCAAAATTATACTAATCGAATTGATTAAAACAATTCGTACTTTTATATCATACCATAGATTTTCTGTTTCCTCTCCAATAACGTCAATTTCCCCGTTTTTTTTTCCAAATTAAAAAAAACTTATCTTGCAAAACTTGAAAAGTTTATGCAAATCACCAATAAAAATATTTACATGTTTAACATATACAGTGGCACAGATAAACGAAGAAAATTAATAAAATTGTTACTGAACTCGAAAACTATTATTTTCACAGTCCACCGTAACAGTACAAACCAAAGATATGCCTCACTCAGAGAATGGTTAAAAAATTCTAGTACTGATTTTGGTGGTTTCTCTTCGGGTTCTGATAAGAAAAACGATTTTAAGACTTCAAATAATTTTAAAATTCTTTCTATTGCTGGCAAAAGGGATTTTTGAATAAGAAACCACTGGTTGGTATTCCAATTTAATGAATTCACAAAGTTCTTTTAAACGTTCAGTTCTACCAGTATATATTGAAAAATAGTTGAATATTTTGTAAACGATTGAGTCAATATCACAAGATAATTGACCAGTAGATGTTTGCATAGTATTGTTTAAAATATGTGCAGGGCAACCTATACCTTCAATATCGGTACCTAATTGGTCCTTTAATTTTGTGAAAACATTGTTTCTTCCTAATCATGCTACACCACCAAAATTGACATTAGCATTGTCTCCACAAAATGCTACACATTTTTTTAAATCCACTTTTTGATCCTTCAAAATTTTGATACAAAATTTGAAATAATTTCCGAAGTTTCACCTTTTAAATTCCCCAATTTTAAAAGTTTCACATGAACTCCATTTTTATTCAAATATTGGACAACTAGTGGAAACATTTTTTCGGCTTTGTGGTTACTGGCATCCGTACTAATACTATAAAACGAACAATTTGATAATTCATTCAAAACTAATTCTAATGTATGTGGGGCAAGAACTTTTGTAATTAATTTTGTTATTTAAATTCTACCAGCTGAATACTTTGCAGCTAATTTTGAATCACTAAATAGCGTTGGTATTAATTTGTTAACACAATCCGTTGAATTAAAACACTGGTGATGTTTTACAACATGATATGAAAAACACAAATATCGTCATCAACAGTGCTCAGATGAAATCAGCAGCATCATGCCCCAAACTTATTCTTACCCCTGTTCCACTCGACAATCGGCTACCGCAACCAGTCAAACGGTCGGGATCCCACGCTGTCATACTGGCAGATCGCAGAAAGACTTCTTGGTCCGAACTACATACAAATGGAATAGTTTGCCGGAATCCTTAGTCTCAGGTGACTTCAACCCGCAGAGGTTTGAAAAAGTGTTCATCATGACCTTAGAACGCCAGTTGTTGTGGGACCTAGGTCTTAAAAGGTATTTATGTGTTGTTGTGACACTAATTGTAAACCAGATTTTATTCAAAACAACAGATTTTATTCAAAAAAAAAAATTTGATAGCATTTACCTTATTGTCTTCATCGGTACTATCATGTTTTACAAAGAATGTTGTCAAAGGTTTTTTACACATGCTTGAAGATGCAACTGCAGATTTGTGTTTCTGGCTTTTGATATGATCTTTAATATCAGACAAACCACCATGACTGATACTAAAATTCGAATTACAATGCTTGCAAAACGCTTCTGTTTCAAATTTGCCTTTTTTAGTAAAAGGAAATTGCTCTGTATATTTTTGTAGAAAATTACACTTTCTTTTCGGCATTTTTAGGGTAAAACTATACAAAAAATTAAAATAATAAACCAAGTAAAATATAAAAAGCAATAAACTCACATATTTTTAAATAATTTAATAGCAGTAAATGTAAATTCTAAATAAAAATGTAACTTTCCCACGACGGTCACATTTTAAACTAAACAAAACAACAATCTGTCATTCATAACAAAAACAAACTACCCAACAGAAAAACTTTCATATTAAAACCCATCGAACAAGAAAGCTAATTCGAAACATAGAAAAAGTGTGATATAAATAAACGAAACTTTTAAGGCAGTTGTCCTGACAATTGAGCGTCCCGAGGATCTCTTTCGGGACACCGGGCAATGATCTCAAAACCGGGACAATCCCGGAAAACCGGGACGTCTAGCAACACTATTGCTGCTTTCTTGCTGATAACTCCAACTTCAACAGCTTTATCAAGAGTGAGATTTCGTTGGGTTGTAGTAAGCTTCCAGTAAATCAATTATCTCTTTAAACTTTTTTATTTGTGGTTTTACCGGTGCTAATTTATCGCAAATTATGTCGTATGAAACTTCTCCCATGTAATGTAATAAAAGATGAACTTGTGTTGCTTGATCTTTGACATTAAAAATTGCAAATGCAAATGCGCCTTCTAAGCTTTCCACCCAGCGCATCCGTTTTGTTTTTGTTTTATCAAACATTTCAATAGTAAATATGCCTTGCATTTTTTAAGTATTATTTTCAACAATATCATTCTCTTTTGGCATTGTGAATTTGTAAATTAGAATGACGCAATAAAACAAATGTGTAAATTTTTTTTTGTAATCAAATACGTACTTTTGATTTATAATGATTCGTATCCCATCCTCGTCGCCACTTTGTTGTATTTCGGAAGAGACTGTGTAATTAATTAAAACACGTAATTAAATGTATTTCCATTTTATTAATATAAATGTGTACAAAGCTGTAGTTAATATACGAATGACGTATTACAAAATTTGTTCAAGAATCTTCTTGTAATTTATAGTGTTGCCAAATGTAATAATTAAATATATATCATTTACGGCATCGTAACTTTTGCATGTTTATGTCGTAAAGATATAACAGTACCATTCCAGAGCTTTCTTGCCGTAATGACATGATGCCAAATCGGGCCAAAAATATGTGGACACATTGTGCTCTCTTATGAAAGGCAGAAGTCTTTTTTCAAACATTCTTTGATGTATATTTCGTTATTTATAGAGCCCACTGTAACAAATGACTTGCTTCTTTTGCCGCAACTGCATATAGCTTGCCATACCAGGAATTTTTTAGGAAATTTTGTCTGCTTTTGTTTTCTAAATTGATCTTCGACATTTCCTCGAGCATCAGCAACATAAAACTGTTGACCCGGAAGCTGCGTAATATCTACTAGTACATACGTTTCGTCGTCCATTATACAACATGAATATTTTTGTATGAAATTCGATTTTAATTTCCGAGCCCTACTTTTGGCGTCTAAATTTTTTGTAGCATTTCTGTCTGGAACTTTTTGGACTTTGTATGTTTTCAAAGCTGCATTGGCTTTAACTTTTCGCACCAAATAGAGTATTGGGCTAACCGGGCAGCTTTTCTAGCAGATGTGTTTGGAGATCTTTTCAATATGCTTTTATTGAAATAAAAGGCTTTGGTTTTAAATAAAATAGTTAATTCATATATATCTTTATTTATTATAATTGATTTTCTTGTTTTAATATAAATTTTCATTAAAGGTGTGCACGATCTTTTGCTTAGGAAATCTATAACTCGACTGACTTTGTTTAAGTAAAATTTATTCTAACTATTCATACCTATGAAGAAACTACGTGTGGTCTGCGGATGTTTACACAAGATTAAATACATCCTTCGTCCTTTATATATAATTCATGTTTTACTTATAAAAACACGTACTCTTGTTTGATAATTTTGTAAATTAAGTTATTTTAGTTTAGATTATACATATAGGACAACATCTTTAGACCACCCGTAATATCCTCAATAAAATGATTTTTGTAAAACATTAGTTAATTTTATCTTATTCAAACAAAATATTTCAACAGCTTTCAATTTTCTTGGCTTTCCCAATTTCATGTGGTCCTTGTTTTCTTCCCGAACCAGGTTTCCTATCGATGGTCGATTTCTCCTGAAACTGTTTAATAACATTGGAAACAGTTTGACGGCAGACCTTCAATTCTTTAGCCAATTTTTTGTAAGACCAATTTGGGTTTTTTTACAAATTTTAATTAATTTTAAGACGTACTTCTTTTTCTTTACTCATTTTGATCAAACTAACAACAAATCAACATGTTTGTCATTAAAAATAATAACGGACATATTTTTCAAGTAAGGTGAACAGACGTCCCGCTTTTGGCGGGACAGTCCCGATTTTTAACAATTTGTCCCACGTCCCGCGGCATTTTAAAAATGTTCCGACTTTTGAAAAGAAAACAGAATTTCGTATTTCGAATTCAAAGGAAAAAGAAATTCGTTATTCAAAATTAAATTTGAACAATTTCCTTAGTTTAAATATATATAAATAAATTAAAATTATGACAATCATTATCAATAGTGTAGTAAACACTAAACATAAACTGAGCTCCACTGTCTTCTATTTAAATTGCAAATAAAATTATATATATATATAAACTTATTCATACTTTTTAATTATTTTTATCAAAATAAAATAATCCGTCAAAGTTTAGGTATTTTAACTTTAGTTTTACGCATGGAGAAATAAGTTTTTATTGGTTTGTAAATTTTTTTATTTTTGATCTACGGGAGTAACAGACTCAACAGAGTGAGTCCGTGCTATTGACATACCAGGTAACGTGAGATATTACATATCACTGGGAATAGCAGTGAGGTATCACTAGCCAAGGTGATCTCTTAGTGCTGGTGAATAAACTTTATTCAGTCAACGGTAGTTTTCACAATCTTGGCTATGGAATATTCTTTTAGAGCAAATAGATCTTTAAAGCAAACAGAAAAAAAATCATCTTCCTCAGGTTGACTAACTGACTTTGGATAGTGTAGAAATTTCAATAATGAAACTACTGAGCTAGCGGAAAAAACTCTTCTTCTTCTTTTAAAAATTTGAGATTGTACTTCAAATAACAATTTGAAGAATACATATTTCTGAATTATTTTTCCGAAGAGATTTGAATAGAAATTTTAGGATTCCCTCTGCAGAAATAGCTGCGTTTTTTTCATTTGGGTCAGGGTCAAGGTCTAGATCAAGTAGGGTGACCAGATCGAGCATTACAAAAAAGAGGACAAACTTTTATTGGGAGAGGGGGGGAGGGGGGGGGGGGGGGTATGCGTTCAATATTTTTAAAACTCATCAGAAACGGTTTACGTTACTTCACAGCTGAGAAAAAAAAATTACTTATAAAAAAATTACATTTGTAAGATTTTTGTGGACACATTTCAATCTATTGTCTTTTACATAAAACATTTATCGCATTGTTCATTTGTACCGAATTTGGATGTGATTTACATGTGCCACACCCCACACCTGAATTTGTAAGCACCAAATTTATTATTCACTAATATTTATGTTTATATAATAAAACACCAAATTATTGTAATACAACAAGTTTTGTTTTTATTCATCCAGAATTATAATTATTTCACACAGAAATACTTTATAACAAGTTTTATTAATCTTCTCAATTGTACCACTTAATATCAACTACTATTTTTTTTCATTTACCCTATTCGTTTAAAAGATTGTAATAGAACTAATTACAGTACTATATTGAAATCTCACCTTTAAATCACCTTTAAATTTTAAAGCAATATAATATTTGCTTACACATTTACTATCTGAGCATGCATGCACAATGAAAAAAATTTTTTTCTAGGATATTGTAACGCCTCTGCGTCGGTTCTTTTCGATTATTGAGCAAATACGACGGTAAAAAGACGGATCATTGGTTAACAAAATCTCAAACTTCATTTATCAGCAAATTACAGCAGCTTCCGATTTTAATTACAATAAATTCTAGGGTCTCCAATTTATGTACGATAAATTTCACCGCTTTTCCACAATTTGAATCAATAATATTCGGAATCGTAAAATCTGTATTTACTATTCCACTAGGTTCAAATTCTTTCACTATTAGTACCCAGGCTCAAGTACCACCCGATTATTCCTTATACTTGCGAATATTTATAAACACTTTCAATTGTAAAATTAAAACTAGCTATCTGATATTTTATTCGCTTATTTATATCCAAAAATAAATAAGTAGAAACTTCTGCTAATCAGTTGTTGTTTCCCACTGTACTTTCTAGAATATTCGATAGTACGTACATCAGGAATAGGCCACACCTCTTTTAATTCTACTTGCATTAATGTAAACATTTGTATTAGCGAACAAATTTAATTTGCATTAATTTATGCAAAATGTATTAGTTAACTCATTCTTTAATCCATCTTTGCAATAGTTTGAATGTGGAAAACATTTATGCAGAATGTATTGGTTATGTATGAGTAAATCAAATTAACCCATTCTGGACGAAGTTTATTACAATATCATATAAAAAGTCTAGTTTCATGTAAGTCTTGCAATCCAGTAGTACCTGCACTCGTTTCTTTCCTCATTCTTTTATATACTTTTGCAAAATATTATTGCGAACTGGCGAGTTTTTAAATAATTTTGATATTACCCTAATTTTGGAAATCGTTACTCGTATTTTCATATTTTGACTTAATAGTAAATTGTCATGTGAGATCCCACTTAATATATTTATATACTAACAATCCCCTCCAAAATAGAATAAATTACTTCAACTTTATGAATACTGTTGGTAAAACTAAGGGACCCCAATTTAGACCGTCAACCGTTAAGTGAAAAAGAACTTCCTTTTGTTAAAATTAATATCAAATAACATAATTTGATTCCAAATTAAAGCGTTGTATGTTGTATGCAACATGTATACAAGGATGGTTCGGGTCCGCAACAGTCATATAAAAATTCATTTAGTTCTAGAATTGAATCGGATTTATGGTGATTTGTTAAATCTCGAGATAATGTTTTTCAAGAAATGAGAATCTTGAAAATGTAGAAATAATTCCTCGAGATTTGGGAGTTCAAGATAACAAATCTTTCTCGAGCATCTCGAGACCGGAGTTTTCGAGCAGAAACTCTACTTGAGACTTTGAAAGCCATTTTATGTGTGAAATATAATTTAATAAATTCTTGTGGAATATTTCATGACCTTTTCAACAACAATAAAAACCTTCTCCTAAAAAAAATTTACGTAAATAAATATTCCGAAGAATGAAATAATACTTTACATAATTTTTTTTATTTATTATATATTGTAAATTGCTTATCTTAAAACTAAAAAAAAAAGACTATGTAATTTTTTCGTTCTATGAACATTTTTGCTGCTTCATATAAGACCCCCCCCCCCCCGTCTATGGTGTCCCGCTTTGCCAATTTTAAAATCTGGTCACCTTATTTTCAAGGATAATTAGATAAAAGAAATTTTTAAATTTTACACCCAAAAAAAATTATTAGGTGTAAAACGTGTGTCAAGATTTTTTCAATCGCACTCCTTATTGTAGTCTCTTTGCCACTTTATTAAAAAAATCAAAGTTTGCAAAAGATAGTAAAATATTTTTAATAAAAATAAAATAGAATTAATTAAGGTTTAATCTAATGAATCGTAAAACACAATAAATGAATTTTAATAAATTATAGTATTTGTATATTTTAAAATTATAAAATTTAAGTCTGATAAAATAAATGTTAAATGTGAGTAAACAAATAATTACCACTATTATTATTATTATACAACAATTATTATTTGTTATTTTTTAAATATTTATGTATTGTAAATGTAACCAAATTGAAACATGATCTCTTTTAATTTCCTTAAGCAAAACGTATTGCAAAGGTTTTATTTACTTTAATTTTTTTTATATCTATTATCATATTTTTTTATTGCAAGCACAATTTGAAATGATTTTTTATTATTTTAGTCATAGGAATCTAGTAAACATTCAATTGATTGCAGATCTGTGTTTCATATCTAAATAACAAAAAAAAAACATTTTTTTAATAAATTTTTAAAAAATAATAGTTAAATCTTGTTCTAAAAAACAAGAGTTTAATAATTATTTTAATAAATTTATTATTAATAATTTTTCGCTAAATGCCAACAGTAGTCTCAATAAACATATTTTGAACCTTTAAGTCTTAATAACCCAAAATAATTAAGGTCCAAAAATAAGAAACTATGGTTGTTCCTGTTAGCTTGACCAAATTTACCATTTCCGAGGTATTAAAGTTCAGATCATTCAAATTTAATATGAAATGACGAATGCGCAACACGTTAGCATTATTTATAAATACAGCAGTACAGCATTATTTATAAATTATGAAACCATTTTTACAAGATTTTCATCACGATAAAAATTTGCGACTTTTTATTTATTTTATTTGAACGAGAAGACGCAGGGCTGCTAAAGAAATTAATTGTGAGTAAAGTTGTGGATAGAACTAAAGAAGTTTGGTATAATGAACTTAAAAGTCAGTTCTTGGAAAATGTTTAGTCTAAAAAGATAATTCCCATCATATTAACATGAAAATACTGTGAAAATTGAAACGACCAAAATTGAGTTGGCTTTAAGCTACTAAATGTATTATAAAATTAAAACTGTGCGACTACACATTTAATAAATAGCTCAATTAGACCAATATCCCTATTTCGTGACTAGCTTGTGTTTTATAATTTAAAATACCTGAACGAACATATTTTTATCGTTTATTATTCTATATAGATTTACAATAAATATAGAAGAGAACCGATCGTACTAATTACTATTCTATATTAGAAATCCATAACGTGCATGCAAATTATTTTTAATGTTTCAATTCTTAAATCTAAAAATTGACCACCGTTTTATTTGTTAACCTTTTGTTTGTAAAATATAATGTTTTTATTCCAAAATCTACAATAAATTATGTTTTACTATTAAGTAAGATAAGAAAGAAGTTGATTTTAAAATTTGTATTATAATAAAAGAAAAAAAAACATTTAGGCATAAAGTTTTAACAAGAATTTTTTATTATTATTAATTATATTAGTTATAAGTATTAAATAGAATTTTAATTGTTGAATGCAATTTAAAAAATAAATAATAAAACTTATTATTTATTTGCCGAATATTAAAGTAAATGAAACAAAAATAATTTATTATAATAAAAAAACCTATTTATATGTACCCAAAATAAGTTTTATTTATTTTTTATTCCATAACTTCTGTACAGCACATAGAGAAACACCGCTCTTCACAGAATCAGTGACGGTCTGAGCCAAAAACAATCATATGCTAGAACCGACCTATCGCTAAGAACGCTAAGACCTATCGACCGACCACTAATAGGGTCGCCAAAATTATGTGCCTGCACATCTACCCGTTGTCCGATTAAGCACAGCAAGTTACACGTTTTGCTCTCTCCTTTCAGTTTATATGCAATTCGCCAAGGTTTGTGACATCTGAATTTCAAAAAGCGTAGGTTAACTAGCTCCTTGTTTATTTTGTGTGCTGAAATGAAGCTCTGTACGCCTATTCCGGCATTTTCCTGGGAATTGGGAATTGAGAAAAAATTGCAATAAATGAAATAAAGAAATATATATGAAAAGATTGCTATAATTTATTTCTCAATTTCTATTTCACGATGAACCGGAATAGGGCTTCTGGATATTCGTGTAATCAAAATGTAATGTAAATGTAATCGGTTCGAAACTAGATCGATCGACAATTTTGTGGATAGCAAAAAAATTTCATAAGTTGCACACAATATTTTGTTAGATTCTTATTATGCATGATGGGATGATGGGATAGTCTTATTATTCATGATGGGATAAATTCCATCGGAGTGATGTAATATCACAAATAATTCATTGAATTAATTATTTTATTAACCTAAGATTATGACTAACTTGTGTCTAATTAATTTAAAACTACTTGTATCGCTGTTAATACTAACTATCCCTAACGTGATCTCTTATATGATCAAACCTTTTTCCCATACACAATGGGTTGCTCATTCAAATTGCCCATTTTTATTAACATATCCGCTCTTTCATTTGCAGTTAATCAACAGTGGATTGTATGGATATGTCACAAATACGAATTGTAATAACTTTATCAAAAATTATACATAACGTTATGATAACAATCAGCCATGAGTTGGAGTTTCAAAAAAGTTGGTAGCAAATTAAATTTGGATTATGATGCAATCTTTGAATGACTATATAGTTGAATTGAATCCATTTTCTGATACCGAAGACATCATTGAATGTAATTCGGAGACTCGTCTTAGCATATTTTCGTGGATTTTACGAAAAGCAGTCGACGGTAACCATGGATGATGGAAAGTCTTCATTAAAAATATGATGACGCTTGTACTCTGCAACTTTGTAGTTTGATCTTAAATCGATTTCTAGATAGGTTGAAAATGATTTAATAAAAATCAACTCTTTCGAATGACATTGAAAACGAAATTGTAACCAATTTGTGTCTAATTAATTTAAAACAACCTGTAAATGCTCCCTCTTAATACTAACTATCCCTAACGTGACCTCTTATACGATCAACGAATATTCATACATTTTTATTATTTTAATTTATTTACTTAATGAAATTTTTTTTTTTTATTATTCAAAGGCTTAGCTCCTGTTTTGGAGCCATATTGCCCATCAAATACAAACATAAAACAAAAACAAAACATGAATAATTCAAATGAATAAAAAATAAAACACGCAAGATAATAAAAATATCAAGAAAAAAATGGAGAATCGAATTTTTCCCAAATAAACTTTCTCATTTACACAAACCTTCCGTTCTTAGATCAACTCATTCAGTCAACTTTCACATTTCTATTCCACTCATTCTAACAAACTCATACACATCTCTGATTCCCATTCTATCTAATTTTAAGATTTCATTCAATCGTCTTCCACTCCAGAGGGTATTGAATTGCGATCTGATCTGGTCGTACTTAGGGCACACCAGAATCAAATGCTCAATATCCACCACACAACATCTTTCACACAAATTATTTTCATTCAGACGACGTTTGAACAAGCATTCTTCCAATTGCCATGGTTCATTCGTATCCTTTCAATCGTTCTTATCATTCTAGTACTTCCCTTGATGCCCTTATAATAAGGGTTTTTCAAAGGAATACTCACTAGCTCTCTGCACTTTTGGCCTTTCACTTGACTTTTATTCTCATATTCACACTCCCATTTATGCCAGATCATTTGCTGAAACATCCTAAGTACATCCCTTGCATCCTTCCTTTCATGCACAATGGCTTGCTCATTCATGCTTCCCCTTTTCGCTAACGTATCGGCCTTTTCATTCCCAGTGATC
Source organism: Diogma glabrata (assembly GCA_963693315.1). Lineage (NCBI taxonomy): Eukaryota > Metazoa > Arthropoda > Insecta > Diptera > Cylindrotomidae > Diogma > Diogma glabrata. The sequence continues at coordinate 285,812,812 of OY856188.1, forward strand.
AGACAATGCGATGGTATCCATTGAATGGACACCTCACACTGATTTCCTTTCACTAGCCCATATATCATGTCCACATACACATTGCCTTGGCTACCACCTCCATTTTGTAGCAAGATCATTCCACTCTTGGAATCGGAAAATATTGCTGTCCTCCTTTTCCTCTCATTTATTCCCAACGTGATACCTTCATACATTCCAATTAATTCAGCATTCATTATACAGATGTTGTTTTCCAGTTTCACAGAACTCTCATAGTCAATCACAGGCCCAAACACTCCTATTCCACATCCTTATTCATTTACGCTAGCATCTGTATAAACAGCGAAATATGCATGATACGCCATTTTCACACTCAACCACAGCCTTTTAACCATGGTTTCATTCATTTCATTCTTACTAAGTTTCACAAATTCCAAGCACACTACAAGGTTAGCAGGCTTCATCCCCCGGCCGATGTTTCCAATTGAAGAAAACTCGTTAAAGTTTTCGCTCAAAATGGAGGCCTTATAGGTTTTCTTAAAAGGGGGTTGACTCTTGTCGTAACCTTGTCAACATTTCCTCAATTAGTTGATTTTGGTTCGTCTTCATTCTCACTATCTCACGTACTGTGATCCACTCTCTCTTATAATCAAGAGGTAAATCACCTCTTGGAGTCGAATTTATCACCCTCAATACCACTCTCACACATTCATTCTCGACTTTCATCAACTTACGAAAACCAACTACAGAACCATCACCATACGCAACTTTTGTGGAAACTATAGCCTTTCGTAACATGTGAGTCACACCAGGGTGAGCGCTCCATTTCGGTTGGCACACTCTTTTGATCACATTCAATCTCTTCTTACACTCATCGGCCAGGAACTCCATGTTTTTCTTAAAGTTCATGTGCCGATCGATCCAGATACCCAAATACTTAACTACATTCACTTGTTCAATTCTATTATTCTCCACTCTAATATCTAACACTCTGTGGTCACATTCGAAATTTCATACAATTACATTTGCTCACATTCACTCTAAGATTTAAGTTCTTAAGCTTCAACACAACCTGGTTTACACCATGCTGTGCTCGCTGAATCGCTTCGTCAGGAGATCTACCTTTCGCAACGATAACGATATCATCTGCAAACTGCAGAATGATAAGTTCGCCATCGCTGATCTAGTGTATCTCCCGCGCATAAAGATTGAAGAGAGTCGGTGATATTTTACTACCTTGCGGCAGCCTCTCACCTCCTCACTCAATCTAAAAGTTTTCCCATTCATAACTATTCTCCTTTCACTAATAACACATATATCCATTCAATCCATTTCTACGGAAAGCCCAAGTCGACAAGAACTTTACTTAATTTCCTCGGAACTAAAAAAATCGTAGAAAATAGTAGTCGAATTAGCAAAAAGACAATTATTTCAACTAAAAACATTTTAGGTAAGGTATGAGGAACTTCCAACGACTTAAATATATATAACTTGGTAGCGTACTGGTTAAGCTCGGACTGTGGATGAAAAGTTTCCGGGTTTCGATACCGGTTGTTCTACTTTTTTTTTAAAATTTTTTATTTATAATTCATCTTCCAGTTGTTGTTTGCCTGTTACTTGATATATAAACTGAAAGGTGGGCCCGAAACACGCATCGTGCTGAAGTTTGAGCTTAATTGAGCCACGGGTTTGGGAATGACACTAATTTTCGTGTCGCATGTAGAAATTGTGATTTTTGATTCATGGCCAGTTCAACGTAGCAAACGTAGAATTTTGACTAATTTCGATTAAATGAATATCTTGAGCTTCCTGCCAGCGTATTTTTTCATATTTTTTTTTCGACAAAAATTTTGCAAAATATGACAGTGGTTAGTATGCCATTTTATTGGTCGAGAAATATGAGTGGTTGCAAATCTTGGCGAGTGATATATAAACTGAAAGGTGTGCCCGAAACATGCACCGTGCTGAAGTTTGAGCTTAATCGAGCCACGGGTTTAGGAATGACACCAATTTTCGTGTTGTGTGTAAAAATTGTTATCTTCGATTCATGAACAGTTTAACGTAGCAAAAGAAGTATTAATTATAGTGCATGTTTTGGGCTCACCTTTCAGTTTATATATCACCAAGGTTTGCCACCACTCATTTTTCTCGACCAATAAACTGGCATACTAACAAACATGGACAAGTAAACAACATACAAGTAAACATGGACAAACATATGCAATACAATAATAAATGATTCATGTTTGTTACCTTCTTTTGGTTTAGTGATTTCATTATTCAGTTTGTATGAAAATTCTGCGATTCCTGTAGTAAAAAATCGAATAAACTAATCACACTTGTCAGAATTTTAAACCAGCAGTAGAAAATATAATCTTTACAGATAAAAATTTAATTTATTTATATTTGTTTCATACTTATTTCTTTTTTTTGTTTATTACAGAACCGAGACAATCTTTAAAACTATTATGGAAACTCAAGACAAGCTTGCATAATTTTACAATCATTTTTATCTACAATAACTTATTATTTATAATATTATACAAATTTGGAAAAGTTTATATTTAATGATTAAATATTTTAATTTATAAAAAAATTATAATTGTTTTATTTATATTGTGCTAAATTTGTTACAAAATAATTTATATCTGAATTTTGTGAGACGTTGAAATATTATTTTTTAATTTAAAAAAAACTTAGTGAAGTTAAGTATGACTTTTTAATCCCTAACGTAAGTACAATCGTGGAGCAGTGGATGTGATTTCGGTCTGTGGACTTTGAAGGTCTGTGGTTCGAATACTCGTCTAGACCCTTTTTTTTAATCAATTGTAATTGAGTAAAAAATATAATATAAAAATGATTCAGGGGATATATTAAAATATTATTTCAACTTAAAAATATCTTGGGTAATGTATGAGGAACATCCAACAATGGTAAAACAAATGAATTGGTGGAGAAGTGGTTACGATGACGACGATTGTAACGTTGGTGCGGGTTCGATCCCGTTCAAAGTTGAAACTTTTTTCTTCGGACATTTTAAAGTTTTTTTAATATATGTATTTAGAAAAACTAAGAAAATTGAAAATTAAACTGGAAAATTTGAAACAAAATTAAAGAAAATTAAAATAAGTGTGTTCCATTTACCACATTTTCCTTTACTTTTGTACTAAATTTCGTTTTCAAGTTAACCATATCAAATGATGGTAAAGCTACGTGACAAACCTACGTTTCTATTCACCGCCAGAGTTTTTGTCAGTTTAGAGAATAATTTCAAATATGTTTGCCCAAATGCTTATACAAATTTAGAATTTCTAGCCTAAATGTCATATTTGTGTCCAGCTTTCTTTAATTGTTTATATTTTGGATGAATCATAATTTTAATTTTCAGAAATTTTTTAATATTTAATTAATTTTCTTAAATTTAACAAATTCAAAATAAAATTTAAACTTAAAATTTTGTCAAACTAATAATTTTCTTTACGTTGTTTAGCAATATTGTTTTTCAAAATTGTCAAAACAATTTATTGTCAAAAAAAAAATGTCGGAAACGTGTGGTAAGAAAGAATTTGAGTTGTAGTAGATCAAAAATCTAATACACCTCACATTTAAGTCGTTCCATTTAAAATTCGGTTCGGGTAGCAAGTTTACCTAAAAGGAACACGGGTAATAATGAAAATATTCTATTTATTTCTTTTATTTTTCCGTATATCAGACCCCTAATTACGCTTCCTAAAAATATTAAAAATTTTCATTTAATTTAGCCGGGGCCCAATTTCATTTATCCGTGTATTTATTTTATCCGGGTTCCAATTTATTTAATCCGGGTTCAGAACCAATTTCCGATTTATAATACATCTTCTGGTTTTTGTTTGCCTGTTACACGATTTTTTTTCCATTTTTTCTAAAATTTTCAAACGCGAATAAAACAAAAACTGTTTGAGCTATTCAACTCGTGTGTACTCCAACTTGCTGTGTGTACTCCAATCCACCAGAGCTATCATTTTAGTAAGTTTCAGTCCGATTGAATCAGCGGTTTAGGAGTTAAAAACAACTTCTAAGCCGCTGATTCAATTGGACTGAAACTTATTAAAATGATAGCTCTGGTGGACTGGAGTACACACAGCAAGTTTGAGTTGAATAGCCCCAACAGTTTTTGTTTTATTCGCGTTTGAAAATTTTCGAACAAAATTTTAGAAAAAATGGAAAAAAAAAATTCGTGTAACAGGCAAACAAAAACCAGAAGATGTATTATAAATCGGAAATTGGTTCTGAACCCGGATTAAATAAATTGGAACCCGGATAAAATAAATACCTGGATAAATTAGAAATTGGGCCCCGGCTAAATTAAATGAAAATTTTTAATATTTTTAGGAAGCGTAATTAGGGGTCTGATATACGGAAAAATAAAAGAAATAAATAGAATATTTTCATTATTTTAATTTTCTTTAATTTTGTTTCAAATTTTCCAGTTTAATTTTCAATTTTCTTAGTTTTTCTAAATACATATATTGAAAAACTTTAAAATGACCGAAGAAAAAATTTTCAACTTTGAACGGGATCGAACCCGCACCAACGTTACCATCGTCGATATCGTAACCACTACTCCACCAATTCATTTGTTTTCAAATGTTGGATGTTCCTCAAACATTACCCAAGATATTTTTAAGTTAAAATAATATTTTAATATATCCCCCTGAATGTCATTTTTTTTTTTTATTTTTTACTCGAACATGTAATTGAATTAAATTTCATTAAACCTTATTCAATTGATTAAAAAAAAAAGTGTCTAGACGAGTATTCGAACCATAGACCTTCAAAAGTCCACAGACCGATATCACATCCACTGCTCCACGATCGTACTTAATCGGAATTAAAATGTCATACTTAAATTCACTAAGTTTTTTTAAATAAAAAAATAATATTTCAACGTCTCACAAAATTCAGATATAAATTATTTTGTAACAAATTTACCACAATATAAATAAAACAATACTATAATCAACCATAGAGTTTTTTCTTTAAACTTCAAATCGTTGTATTGCTGCATGGAATCTGTCAAATGATAGTTAGAAATGAGTAATTATGTATTAAATTTTACTGCAAAAATAATAATAATGCAAATATAGTAAAAAACAACTTAAAGACAACGCAAAACAATCTTGATTTGTAAGAAATAACAATTTTTTAAAGTTTTCGAAATCCAAATCAGCTGATCACAAATGTCAAGTTTTTTTCGGGAAAAAGGTCTATACTATAATCTGTATTGCCATCCTTCGTTTAACTAAACCTGTTGTGTATAAATAACCTTGTAAAATTATTTGTCAACATTTCATTTGTTGTTGATGCAAATTGTATTTAAAAACGTCAAAACAAAAAAATTTAGATAAAACTGATAGCATAATACTTTTAGGATTAAAATTAATTATTTATTTTAAATATGAATTTAGCCGGATCTATAAAAATAACAAAATTAGGTGTATTAATAATATCATTATGTCTTTTTGTAACTATTTATTATACTACCTTCAGTGGCAAAAAAATCACAAATTATTTTTCTAAAAACACAAAAGAAATAAATCTAAGAAAATTATTAATAAGTTCAATTCAAGCAGCTATAAATGGTGGCAGAGAAATCAAAGATATATCTAAACGTTCTGATTTTAAGACAGAAAGTAAAGGTAAAACAAAAGAAGGAGTAAATGATCCAGTGACAATAGCAGATTTCAATTCTCACTGTATTATGGCGAAAGGACTACAGAGAATGTTTCCGAAATTAAGAATAATATCTGAGGAAGATAATTCTAAAATGACATGTCCTGATCAAAAATTATTTGATTTAGATCCAACAGTGATACAAGAAATGTCTTCCATACCAGATGAAAATATAAATATAAATGATATTACAGTTTGGATTGATCCACTGGATGCAACTCAAGAATTTACAGAAAAGTTATTTGAATATGTTACGACCATGGTGTGCGTAGCAGTAAAAGATCAGCCCATTATTGGTGTTATTCATAATCCGTTTACATCTACCACGTTTTGGGCTTGGGATGGTAAAAGTAAATCAACGAATTTGATGGATTTAAATGAGGTTTGTAGAACCTTCTTAGTTTTTATACTTAATAACATATAATATTTTAGTCCATTTCTAAAAATCCGGTCGTAATTGTGTCTCGATCACATAAAGGCAACGTTCAGGAAATGGTCAAAAATATATTTGGAGCAAATGTGGAAATTACTACTGCAGCTGGTGCAGGTAAGTCGATAATTCTTAACTTAACAAAACATATTCATAGTAAATACTCTCGACTAAAGTTAAAACCCTTTAAAAATCGTGCTAAACATATATTTTTTAAACTTAGGCTATAAAACGCTTCAAGTTGTTCGCAATACTGCAACTGCATACATCCACTCAACGGCGATAAAAAAATGGGATTTATGTGCTGGAAATGCAATTATAAATTCCGTTGGAGGAAAAATGACCAATTTAAAGGGTGAAAATATAAATTATTCATTCGATCAACCAGTCTTAAACGAAAAAGGTGTTTTGGCTACGACAAATGGAGATCATGACACCATTGTTGAGAAAATCAAAGAAAGTAAAACAGTTTAATCTCGTCGTTATGGTTTTATCTGTAAATATTTTTTATTTTGTATTTGCTCCATTTGTAATTGTGATATAGTTTGATTGTTTTATTTTTTTTTAGTAATTTAGACTAAAATTAAAATACGAATTAAAGTGATCATCATATATTTATATTTATTAATGAAAAAATTCGGGTAAACTAAAATTACAAATTAACCAATCGATATCTCATTGTTTTCCTATAGAAATCATATATAAGTACAATATACTTTGTACTTTAATCTGTAGTTGAAAATGAAATTAAATAATAAATTAATTATGTAGTAGAAATTTAATGTTTTGATAAAGTATGACCTTTAACTTATTCTAAAGATGTGAAATTCATTGAAGTTTGTATATCAAATTTTTCGTTTATAAATATTTTGGAAGGATAGACTCAAAAATTTAATGGGTGATAATAAAGATTACACACTCGATTAATCTCCCAAGCGTTTCGATATTTTATATTTTGCCATCAGCTTCCATTTATCTCAACACACGCGTCCGCTTTTAACATAGAGAAAAACGCTTGGTTTGTATTGGTTTTAGGTATCGAGTGTAACCAGTATTTCATTTGTATTTTCTACACCACAGCACCTAATTCTGTTACAGATACCTAGGTAACACTTTACGACGGCAAATTACAGTAAAAAAGGACCACTAATGTGGTCGCAATATGCAGGCGAATAAAAAATAATAAGTCGATCAACGTATTTGAAATTTTTGATTAACACTAACATATTTTACATTTCTCTCATAATTAGCATCTAGATCAGTTGATAACGGTTGTTCCGTAGGTTTGACAAAGTATTCATTACATATGGTTCCTTTCTGTTTCATGCACTTTCAAACAATTTTAGATAAAATGTTTTTTGTATTCAATACTTCTTTTTTAAAAAGAAAAATTTATAATGACTTAAGTGACTTAACGTATTTTTGGCTTAAATTAAACAATAAAAAACATTTTTAGTCTCTTTCATTTTTATTCTATTATTTTTAAAACATGCCATCATATCGTCCAATTGGAATTAATATAACCAAAAATAAAATAAAATTCCTTAGAGTTGTTTTCAGATCGTTTGGTACAACATATGGTAGTAATAGCATCGTTATTCTATGAATTTCATGTGATGCACAAACAAATATAAATGAAGTTATTAATACATTTAAAGTTGGAAATCCTGGCAACAACACCAGGACACCATGATGATCAGCTGCCAACCATATATGACATTGACATATAAATAATTCTAGTGAGATTTTTCCAAACCACGCAAAGAATGTTGAATATCTTGTGCGTAAGATTCCTGTAATATTTCTTAAAACAATATACCCAATTATTGGTATAAAAACAATATACGAATGTATTTCTTCACAGTTTTGTCGATTTCTACATAGAAAGCTAAATGTTGTGTAAAATCCAATTCCGATTATTGAGACTAGTGTAACGGTAAGCGATATTTGTCGAGAAAATAAATTACTGTGATTATTATCGTCGACGATACTATATTTTTGTGCTATATGCAATATCGCCCCAAATATCATTCCATACGATATTGTATATCGATCTAATTTCCAACGATGCCACCAATCTCTTATATCGTCATCGGTTGTTACAAATAAAGCTTTCCATGGACGTGTTACAAATATCCGCTCAAAGAACACTTCTGACATATACAGAACAGTTATTACACTCATTAGACCAATAAATTTTAAAACTAAATATAAATATTGATATGAATTAGTATCACAGTTTTGCGATGTTATTTGTGGTGGTAATGATAATACAAAACATATTACGCAAAACCAAAACGTTATTAATGGCACAAAATAATAGAATTGATATGGACGATTCATGCATAAGCACAGTAATATTGTTATGAAATTTAATCGAAACATCACTTCGAAAAATCGTACTAAATTGCAATTTCCAGTTTGCCACATATGTGTGAAATGTCCATATCCTGATAGAAATATGTATGCAGAGATTAATACTTTTATATGCATATAAATTGGTAATACACCATTAGCTCCAGTCATATGGTAAATCAATATACAAAGTTGCATCCACCCTTTAAGCTCGTCTGTTTGATCACGATGTAATACTTTCGTAAATCGACTATCTTCCGTAAAAAATAATCCCAATGCAAACACATAGCCAACTGGTATCCAAAAACTGAACTCCGAATAATATTTATTTTCCTTCATAAAGAAATTAGTACGATCGCATAAATAAAAGTATCCCAGTATTAATCCTAGCGTAGCTAATAAAAATATTGGTGTTGTGTAATCTGTTACATTTGCATTTGTAATTCCTTGATTTAATAATGTATACATTGGACTAGAACGAAATTTTAAGAACCATCGTCTTACAAGTATTGTAATTGCTAATGTTATACTGAAAATAAATCAAAAATATAGAGTTTGCCATTATAAATGATTCAACTAATTATTAAACTAATGGTAACTAACTATTCGTTAAAATATTACCACAATAAAATTGCAGTTGTCGCAATCGTTTCTTTCATACAATATTCGAACAAATAAGTCGCTATGAATTCTGTTAGTAGAACTATGGTAAACCGAACCAAAGCATTATGTACTGATGCTAATTAAAATCAAATGACCGAACTTAAAGTTTCAAATAAACGTTCGGGAGAATCCCTCGTTACTTTATCGATGTCCAAAAATTTTTTGAGCTAGGATGGATCTGGTGCTACGGGGTAGTTGGATCTCTTCGGCAGCTACTTTTGGTGGCTTTCCATTCAAAACACGATTTGGAATATAGTTCTTTATTGTATTTTCAACAGTTTTGGTGTGGAGTGTTTTTAAGCCAGTTCTATATGTACATTCGTCTATGTTACCAGTAATCTGGCTATCTCTGACATCTTGCAGAAACCATCTTGCTGTCTTCCTTACGTCTCTAGATGGTTCGATCGTAGTTAAGGTGTCATTGCAAGGATGTTGCTCTTTGTGACAGGCCAATAGATATTGTTTGGTTAGCATTTCATTATGTTCACGAACCGGCAATATGTTACTTTCCTCGTGCAAGTGATCTCGGTGAGCCATCAGGTGACATCCGGTTGCGGTTCACAAGGCAGCATTTTGTGTTGTTTGTAACTTATTCCAGTGAGTGTTGGCAACTTGGGGGGTCCATATGGGTGCAGCATAATTTAAAATAGGTCTTCCTATTGCTTTGTATGTTATTAAGATCGTGTTTTTATCTATGCCCCATGAACTACCCGCTAGTGCTTTTAATGCGTTATTCCTGTTTTTCAATCTTGAGTTTATAGACCGGGAGGCAGCGTTGCATTTTGGTTAGTGATTTGACGCCGATTGAATTTAATTTTTATAGATAGATTAATTATTTGTGATGTAGAAAATAAGAGTTAACCGTCAGACTTGCGGGGGGTGTGGTTGTGGGGGAGTTTTAAACTGGTAAAAAAAATGAATTCCAAAAGTAATTTGATGCCGCTTCAAAATTTGTATGATGCATGTTTACACCATAGCAATTGAAAAAAAAGTCGTCAGCTGATTGGCGGATGGGGGATTATACGTCAGCTCCTCGCCTCGTATACATCAGTATAAAAATGCAATATAGTCAAGACCTTTCTGCATAGGATCTTGATGAAACTTTGGCAAATGATCTAGGTTCACTTGAAAATGGAAAATCTGAATTAATTTTAAATTTTGGACAAAATGGCGGGGGGTCTCCCGAACACCTCTAAATTTAAATCTTCAATAACTTCTAATCCCGACTTATGATCTTATGGAAACTTGGTATAAAAATTTTTAGTACTGTTTCCAATATTTCTGCATACCAACTTCCGGTTTGACACTTCCGGTTAAAAAGTTTTTTTCCAGGTATTTATCCCTACTGTAGCCTACAATTACCGATCGATTTTCATGAAACGTTGGTAAACGCTTTCAAGTAACATGAAAAACATTTTGTTAGCTTTTGGAGTACATTGGATAAAGGGTTGGGGGATCCACCATACAACAGATGGTTTTTTCCACAATGTTTTTTATGTTTGTTGGGAGCATAAAACATTCGTTCGGGAATGAATTTTAACGACACTTTGGAAAAAGATGCAAATATGTATGGCAAGAAACTGATTAGGTTTTTAGCGATAGTGAACAAAGTAGTGGGGGGTCCCCCAAATACCTGTTCTTTTTAAAGCTTAATAACATTTGTACCTGATAATCGAATTGGATGAAACTTAGTACATAAACATTTGGTACGGTTCACAACAGTTCTGCATCCCAACTTCCGGCTTTTCATTTCCGGTAAAAAATTTTGGTTCATAATTTTTTGAAGTTTTTTCACTGCCTACAATAATGAAGTGATTATGATGAAACTTATGGAAAAAGTTTCAATTAGTGAAAAATAGTTATCATCTTTTGGGACACATTGATCAAAGTGGCGGGGGTCTACCATACATCTGCTGACTTTTCGCACTTGGTTTTTAAAGTTTGTTGGTAGCATACAGACTTCATTCATTAATCAATTTCAGTGACACTTTGAAAAAATATGGCGACTTAAATGACAAAAAACTGATTAGTTTTTGGAAAATATTGAGATAAGTGGTGGAGGGCCTCCCAAACACCTGCTTATTGTGTCACCATTGTTGCAATGTTTGTTGGGAGTACCAAACATTTTTACCGGAAATGGAAAACCGGAAGTTGGGATGCAGAACTGTTGTGAACCGTACCAAATGTTTATGTACCAAGTTTCATCCAATTCGATTATCAGGTGCAGATGTTATTAAGCTTTAAAAAAAACAGGTGTTTGGGTGACCCCTCACAATTTGGCCAACTATTGCTCAAAAACTAATCAGTTTCTTGCCATACATATTTGTATCTTTTTGCAAAGTGTCGTCAAAATTCATTCCCGAACGAATGTTTTATGCCCCCAACAAACATAAAAAACATTGTGGAAAAAACCATCTGTTGTATGGTGGACCCCCCAACCCTTTATCCAATGTACTCCAAAAGCTAACAAAATGTTTTTCATGTTACTTGAAAGCGTTTACCAACGTTTCATGAAAATCGATCGGTAATTGTAGGCTACAGTAGGGATAAACATCTGGAAAAAAAACTTTTTAACCGGAAGTGTCAAACCGGAAGTTAGTACGCAGAAATATTGGAAACAGTATTAAACATTTATATACCAAGTTTCCATAAGATCATAAGTCGGGATTAGAAGTTATTGAAGATTTAAACTTAGAGGTGTTCGGGAGACCCCCGCCATTTTGGCCAAATTTAAAATTAATTCAGATTTTCCATTTTCAAGTGAACCTGGATCATTTGCCAAAGTTTCATCAAGATCCTATGCAGAAAGGTCTTGACTATATTGCATTTTTATACTGATGTATACGAGGAGCTGACGTATAATCCCCCATCCGCCAATCAGCTGACGACTTTTTTTTCAATTGTTATGGTGTAAACATGCATCATACAAATTTTGAAGTGGCATCAAATTACTTTTAGAATTCGTTTTTTTTACCAGTTTAAAAGTCTCCCACAACCACACCCCCCACTACTTTAGCAGCTGACCGCCAAATTTATCATCAGCTGGAGTTAATTAATTAAAATAAATAAAAATCAACCGGCATCAAATGACTTTTTCATTTGCAACGCTGCCTCCCGGTCTATTATTTCTTGTGCATGGGCGTTGAATTTAAGCAGTGGGTCGAATGTTACACCCAACACTCGGATTTTTTACTGTGGGAATAAGTATGTTGTCTATGCCACGAAAACCACAGGAAATGCGCAAACAAATTTAACATACAGTTTAGTGAAAAACAAAGTTAACATGAGAAAGAAACCAGATCAGTTTTAAAACATCTGCGTAGTGATGTAAAAGAGTTTAATACTATTGTATAATACGCGGTATTATACGTAAAATACCGTATTGTCCAAAACGTAGTAAAATACAAGGTATTTTATTATAAAATATTTTCTATTGTGGTGGCGCGCGAATCAGTAATCTGCCATTTAATTGAGATATCGCGTGGATTACTTGAACAACTTATAACTGCAAAAATATATTCTACTTGATTCTTGAATATATGAACGACACAGAAGAAATTAACGAGTTATTGCCCCTTGTTACTAACAGTTAGAAACGCATTCTTAGTGATTCGCAAATTTCTATGGCAACAAAATTATTGTAATATCAACAGAACATAAATTTCAAACATCGAATGCTGCCTCATTACTATTCACCGTTATAAGGATTTTTTTTAATGCAGCAAATCAAAATTATGAGCCACGACTTCATTCCGTTGCACTCATTATGAACTATGGACTCATGGAATGTCATTCAATTTTACATCTCTGAGTAGTCCTCTTTCTATACATTCAGATTGATTAACTAAAACAACCAAATCTCAAAACTCCCATTCTGAAACCGATGGCAGCTATATTGATTGTTTAACGTAGTGGCAAAGAGTTTGTGGCTCTTCGGAATGTTGCATCGTTCCGCATATTCCACTGTAACAGAAAAATCTTTTTCAATCTGCAGCCTAACTCATACTGCAAGAAGTATTTGTCTTACAAATCAACGAGGTGTAAACTTGTTTATGTGAAAAATCATAATTTAAATCTTCAACAGTTTATCGATGGGAAATGATAAGTCTTCAATTTAAATAAAAACATAAGTACAATAGCTCGGCGCGAATGAAAGTGATTAATATTGAAACCAAGCAGAATCAGATGAATAAATAGATCTTATTAGCATTGGTTTAAGAAATATAAATAAAGATAACTTTAAGAAATCCAAATGTCGGGGCAGTTATTTAGAAGAAAATGAATTAGTTGTGATTGATAATGGTGATGGAAGTAATTTTTTGTTGTTATACCACTAACACTGTATGTCAGCTATTGCACTTTTGTACAGAATATATGGTATTTTATTTTGTATTATACAATGTATAATACGCTGTATTATACAAAAAAAATAAAATACCGTATTTTAACATCTCTACATCTGCGTAAACTTAATACGAACGACCTAGAGGATATCATATTTTCCAAAAAAGTTGAGATTGCAATAAGGAAAATTAAGCCATAAACAGTTGTCTCAAACATCAGTATCATGCTCAAACACATTGGACCCAAAGGATTGAAATACCTTACTACTCAATAGATCTCTAAATACTCTCCAAATACCAAATACCTGGAAAACGGCCAGAATCGGCCCCATTTTAAAACCTGGCACCCTGAAGAGGGTGCATCCTACAGACCGATCTCCATCCTTTCCTGGATCGCAAAATTGATTGAAGCACTTTTGCTTCCTCAACGAACTAGATCTTTAACTGACGCCACACCAACATGGCTCAAGAAGAGCCGATAGTACAACCACCGCGCTTCACAAAATACAAAGCCAGAACAGTGACGGTCCGAACCATAACCAATCCTGTGCTAGAAAACTCTTAGTTGCACTCGACATATCAAAAGCATTCGACACAGTGTAGCACGCTGCACTCACTACTGGATGATATCCTAAACACGAATTTGCCAGCTCTAATAAAGCGTTGGTTGTGCAACTACCTTAAAGGTCACCAAACATGTGTCGAGTTCCTTAACTGTAAGTCCAAGTTGAGAGTGCTAAAACAAGGAGTTCCACAAGGAAGAGTTCTCTCACCTTCATTATTCATGTCCCTCCAGAAGGAATAACCATCACGCATGACGATATACAAACGATGACACTGTGTATGCACGCCCCAAATCGAGTTCTAAATAGAAATTCACTAAAAGTCACTGCCCAAGAAGTACCCCGCACCAGATCCAACCTAGCTCAACTACGATCCGGTTGGTCACGCATTCTAAACAATTACATGAGTAGAGTTGATCCCGAAACTATTGAAAAGGATGCCGCCTTGGAGGGCACGCCGCACGGTGTAGACCATTTATTTAAATGTCCGGAAAATTCAACCAACCTGACGAAGGAAGATTTATGATACCGCCCAAGGCCAGTAGCAGAGTTCCTGAACCTGGACATGGAACCGGAGGATTAGCACCACACTCGTCTCTGCAACAACAACAACAAAATAAAATGGCAAACTTAAGAGTTATAAGTTTCAAATAAACATGTATTCGGCAGACACTTCTTCCTTTTCCCAAAAAGCACCCACAGCTAAGAAGAACTACTCCTGCTCTGTCACTTTGTCCAAAATAGATCATCCCCATTCACCCAACGAATTTAAAAAAAAAAAAGAAAAATATTCAAAAAAATATTTGAAAAAAAAATTTTTTAAGAAACGCTTTTCTTTACTTCATTGTTATGCAAAAAATTACTAAAAAGCAAAAAATAAAAATAATTCCAAAACTCAAATAAATTTTCTAAAAACCTCTGTAAAAAAATTCAAAAATTAAAATCATTCCAAAACTCGAATAGATTTTCCAAAAAATTCTGTAAAAAAAATCAAAATCGAGAAAATCTGACACATTCGTTAAAGAAAATCGTGGGACGCTAATCCTACACACGAAACATTGACGGAATTGCGACTACTATCATTTTTAATTTTTAGTCATCAACGCCTTGAACAGTCGGAAATTCTATTTTGTCACATTCTTATAAGAATTCAACATATTTTTCAGCACAGAATTTAACATTTGTTAATTTGTTTTCCTTGATGCCACGATGCATGGATAATGCGTGAACTACTGCCGATAGACACATATTCCGATATAATCTCCGCATTTTCATTAGGACCTTCAGTATCTTCATTATTTGGGCCATGATTTGATAGTCGAATCCAATCACGTTCATCAAGGTGGGCATTTTCATCAATAACAACGTCTCGGTACAATGGGTTATTTGATTTAAGCCATTCTAAAGCTGCGATTAATTTAGTTCTGGAAACAGTGTAGTCTCGAGTAGAATTTGCATTTTCTAAGCGTTCAGTTACTACTATAATATCAGCATCTAAGGTTGATCGAGGTAGAAACGTAGGATGTTTTGAAATAACGTCAAAAATGTCCAAGGCAAAAAGGATTGCTTGACCTTTAAAGCCGTACTGCCCGTACAATCCAGAAAACTTGACAATTTTAAGAAAAGGGTGAATCCGAGACAAAAGACGTTGTTCAGCTTGAGAAAGTGCCTGAATTTCTGGTGGAATGTCGTCTGGGTCTAAATGGTTCCAGCAAGCTTTAGCAGGTGGAATTGTTTTGTTACTTCTTAAGTGTGACTTGCAGCGGTGACAAACTGTTAGGCGAACTTTATTTTTTAATTCAATCTGGAGGTCGGATTGGAATCTGGTAGTTTGACACTTGCTTGGGATAGCACTGCTTCGTAAAAATATCACATACTTTGTTTGCAAAAGTGTTATCTTCAGTCTCAAAATCGTCGTAACAACAATTTTGAACTGTGCTAGTAAGCTGATTTCTTCATTCATCTGGATTTTCTTCTTGACGTTCTACTTTTTTACGTGCGCGTCGGCATTGATATGCGTTTAAATTTGATAACATACAAATGCTGGCCGAAATCGGCGAAATTTTTTGAAAATAATTGTTTGTTTATCGAGAAAATACATAATTTATGAACGTAAAATACATAATTCTGTATAGCTTATCTATCGATCTTTATGTTGTGCAAATTTCAAGTCGCTACGTTAAGTAGATCGAGAGAATTTGAATATTTCCGATGAAAATCGATTTTTTTATTTAAACAACGAATAAACAATGAAAATTATTAGCTAATATGATATTCGTGTATTGTCATCAGATATACGTATGCCTGCAAAGTTTCATTCATTTTCATTGAATATAAGGCAGTCAAATTAACGTTACAAGATTTGATACAATAGTGTGAAGTTAAGAAAAGCGTTTAAAAAAGGAAATCTATAATGAAATTAAGTAATGGTTTACGTCACTTTGGCAGACAAATGTACAAATAATTAGATGAAATGCTATGAATCTTTGGTGCTTTGCCATCAAATTGTGGTAAATTCGTCTACTATATGAATGAAGGTGAGACAATTTTGATTATCTTTATATATATGCGACATTATGTGTGTGCGATACGGTTGATCTGAGAATGGTTTAGATTTACAATTGGATAAAACTGGACAAAATGCCGGGGGTCTCATGAATACCTGTAAGTTTGAAACTTCAACAACTTCGACGTGATATATAAGGTTTCAACGAGACTTGATATATAAGGTTTTAGCACTGTTTCCAGTATTTCTGCATAACATCTTCTGGTTTGTCACTTCCAACTAAAAATTTTTTTTTAAATTTTTTTAAAGTGTTTGCTATAGTTGATAAAACTTAATGCAAATGATTTGAGAAAGATTTTATAAACTTTTGGGTACTCCCGAGCACCTGTTTTTTTTAATGATCTACAACATTTGTAGCTGATAATCGAAGAGAATGGAGATGGGAAGGACAAATAACTGATTAGTTTTGGGCGACATTGGGGTAAGTCGTAGGGGTTCTTTTGAGCACCTGTTTATTTGAAACTTCAATAACATCAGTTTCTGATAACGGTTGTTGACTAAAATATACAAATATATTAATGTATGATTTGTTACAGTTTTGTTCCAATTTCCGGTTCGTCAATTCCGGTAAAATGTTTTTTTTTAATTTTTCTAATCTCCCTTTATAAAGACATCAATGTTTGCGAATGACAGTCAATGGTATATTGACGAAACGTACTTCGATGAGTTCGCGCATTGAATTTATTGGAAGATGATAACCATTAGGATATCACACTTGCAGATGCAGTATAGTTCTTTTCTTCATCAAATTCTTCAATTATTCGCATCGCATTCGGGTTGCTGATTAAGATTCCAACATCGATTTTTCGCCAGAAATATATATTGAGGTATTAATAAAGATTGAATGAGGATATTTGTATTCTCATTTCAAATACACTCCCGTTCCCCAGCTTCAGGCCAAGTAATTTTTCACTTATATTCCCGTTTTATTTGTCAAATCAGATTTTTTTTTTATAATCTATTTAACATTGAGTTATAATCAATCGGGTAACAATATTTTTTTTTAATCAAATACCGTTAGGTCATGATTTTATTTTTTGTAAAACCATTGTTTTTGCATAGTTCATTAGCTAAGGCCAATCTGAAAAATTAGAAAACAAAGAATATTGCAAATTTTTTCTTCATTTTATTGGATTTTTCAATAGTTGGTGTGACCCCCATTTTTATTAATAACTTAAAAAATTCGACAAAGTGAATTATACAGCGATTTAAAAAAAGTTAGACTTATTTCGTTCCACGGTGCTTGTGTGGCCTCTATTAAAGCATCCACGGCGTCAAACTGACGCCCTCCTTCGAACACTTTTGGTGACAACCATCCCCAAACATTTTCAATTATATTGAGGTCAAGGGTTTAGGGTGGCCAATTCAAAATATCAACATTTTGTTGAGATAGCCAGTTTTCGACAATCCTGGCGTTGTGAATTGGCGCATTATCTTCTTGTAAGGCCCATTTAAGAGGTCCGAAGATCTCTTTAATTTTAGGAAAAGTTTTTTGGAGCAAGTTTTTATATCCCTCTCCGTTAAAAATCACCTTTTTAAACTGAAGATCAATTGTTCCATAGTAGGTTATACCTCTCCAGACCATAACACCCCTTGCTCGGCTATGATGACGCGACAAAATTACTTCTTCCTTCCTCAAATCATGGTAATCAAACTTGTAACCATCGGGGCCATCAATATTAAATTTTTTTTCATCTTAGAACACTATCTTTTTCCACTCATTTTTCCATTGCATTATTTCACGAGCAAAGTTTTTTCCTTGTGGATTTGTTTTAAAACTGGTTTTTGTTTTCATTTTCGACGAACTATATTTTTACTATTTAGGATAACTCTTCACACAGTCGAAATACTAGCTTTACTCCACTCTGTGCCTTAATTTTTGCAATAGATAAAGCTGAATTTGAGGCATTGATTAATATTAGTCGCTTTTCTTTGATATTTGTGGCAGAATACGTGCATCCTTGATTTTTAGAGTTATAGCCAGCAGGGTTAGAGAGGTAATTGTTTACTGCAGTCTTACTACGGCCAAGTTTTTGTGCTATAGAACGACTGGTAAGTCTTATTTCTCTAAATGCTTCGATTTTGCTTCGTTCTTCTCGCGTTAACTCTTTCCCTTTGGCCATTTTTGTGCTCGTTTTACACTTGGTCTTTAGAAATATTGCACTTTTATTTAAAAGAAAAATATTAATGCAAAATTATTTGAATATTATAATTTAAATGTATTATTTCAACTGGTCTTAAGCTAATGAACAATGCAAAAACAATGTTCCTTACAAAAAACAAAATTATGTCCTAACGGTACTTGATTAAAAAAAATATTATTACCCGATTGATTATAACTCATTGTTAAATAGATTTGACAAAATTTGACAAAAAACTGATTTGACAAACAAAACGGGAATATAAGTGAAAAATTACTTGGACTTAAGCTGATGAACGGGAGTGCATGTATGCCACTCAATCATTTTGGCATGTCCTCGCCAAACCGCCCAGCAGAAATCATTAACAGCGATGTTCAACGTGAACAACAGTAAAATACAATCTCTTTGTCTACTTATGTTGCTAATAATTAGCAACTGCTCACCGTTGAACAAAATATATATATGAACAAATTCATTTGTCAATTGCAGCACAAAAATGTGGATTTTTATTTTTGGACGGACCAGGTGGCACTGGCAAAACATTCCTCATCGTAATGGTACTTGCGCGCATTCGATCACAAAATCATATTGCGTTGGCAACTGCAGAAACCTTGAGCATTGCAGCAAATTTGATTAATGCTTTGTGAACTGGTGAAATTGATAACATGTGCCAAGCTTCAATCTCTGGTGCTGTACCGGAAGGCGATCAGGCTTCTAGAAGCACTTGGTCGAGTGCCAAACCGGAACTGGTTAATGTAGATTGTAGAGGATATACCACTCATGTTTTGAATTTTGATTTCTGAAAAGCACGAGATCCGGGTAAGGTACTGGAATTTTCTTTTTTATTGATTAGTTATGGTTGTAGCGACGTTGATTAAGTGCTACTGCCTACTAAACAACTCGTTTCCAGTTTCAGAAACTTTGCTACCGCCCTAGGGCGGTACCAAAGCTTTTTCTTCGTCAGGTCCGTTGCATTCTTTGGACATGCAAATAGGTGGTCAACATCATGTGGTATGCCCTCACATGCGGGACACTTATCAATAATTTAGGGGACAATTCTATTCATGTAGTTGTTGAGTATTCGTGACCAGCCGAATCTTAGTTGCGCTAGGAGGCATCTAGTGCTGCGGGGCATTTGGTATTATTCTGCAGTGACTTGTGGTGGTCTTTCATTGAGGACTCGATTATATGTGTAGTTGTTATAGTATCTTCAACAACCTTGGTGTGAAGTTTTTTATGCCACTTCTATAAGTAGTCTCATCGATGTTTTTGTTATCTGAATTCTCTCTAACTGCAGTTTGGAAGATTTTAGCAGTTTTCCGTATAGCACTAGGTGGTGAGGCCATTAGTAGGATGTCATTGCATGGATGTTGTTCTTTGTTAGACAATGTTAGACAAATTTTATTTTGTTAATTAGTTAGACATGTTTAGCACACTAATATGAAATATTCATTATTCAGACTTTTTGAATATCCCAAGATACCATGTCAACTAGAGAAGGAGATGGAGCACATGACAGGAATGAGCATGTGGGATCACTATACTATTTGTTTTGTATAACGATTTTTCGTTAAATGTTTGAAGTACGAATTCCACAATTTGGTCACTCTATTAAAATAATAGTTCTGAAAGGACATAGTTCTACAACGATGTATTTGCACAAAAAATGGTTGGAATAACTGTGAAGTTCTTGTTTGTCGAGTGTGATCTGCAACATTCACTAAAAAGTAAGAAAAGCACCATTAGACGAATGGGTCTCAAAACCCTCGTTGTCAAATCAGATCGATTCTTTCGGCGTCACCTGAGTCAAGCTTCAATAAAATTGAACGATCAGGTTTCGAAATGGCACATAACACCACAAAAATGACATGGCTTTGAGTCACCGTATATTTCAGATAGAAGTAAACCATACCGTATTTTCTAGTACATTTTTCCCCATTATTAACACTTCCATATGAACCAAAAATTTAGATGTAATTTACTAAATTGGGTTTAAGAAATTCTTGACCATTAATACTCTTTTGGATATTGGTACAACATAAAATTCTATACTGAAATTAATAAGTATTACGCAACCGTTCAAACCGTCCTTTAAATTTAGTGATGGTTAAAGTGATACATTAGGAACAGATTAGGAAAAGGAAAAAATACCAAAATAGGCAATAGTTTCAAAAAGTACAGGTTACAACCTGTACTTTTCGAGATTCAGTAAAATAAGATGAGTACGGAACATGTTTTGGATTCCTGTGCCAAGCAGGAAAATATCCGTAAAACCTGTTATTTAATTAAGCTCAAACTTCAGTACGAGACCTGTTTTGGTTTCCTATTCAAGTTATGTTATTCTCCAAGGGCTAGATCGGTAACAACTTATTTTGCTGAATTAACCTCTTGCCTATTTCACAAATTTGTTGACCGTCCACACAATGCCACCTCTGAGACATATAAGAAATTGGTTAATTAGTTCCACTGTTCAAAAGTTTAACACCTGATACAATCTGCAGAACTAAACAAGAAAACTTATAAGGATTACATCGAAGAACCACACAAAATTAATCCAAAGGATATTTGCAATTATATCATATAATAAATCAAAAGAAATTAATAAAATATAATATCACTAAACTTCAACATACCAAACGCCCAGCATAGCATAAGTTACCGCTTGTAATATTGTATAACTCTCTGAGCTGCTACAACACGATCCATCGTAATAGTTCATATAATCATTACAATACATATTCAACAAAATTTGTATTGTATGTCGCAAGGCTAATGAGCTTAACTTATAGCCATCTTTCATTTCATTTAACAATCCTGATGAAATTAACTTCGATGATGACCATACTTTAATATTTGTATAGTAAAATATTTCATAAACAGCCGCATTATATTTTTCAATATCATCATTTGTTACATTTTTCCAATCATCAAGTAACTTATCATTATCAATTGGATCTTGAAGTTTCCATAAAACTTTTGTTTTCTTTTTGTTTATTAATGTTTCTAGTGGTTTAACAATTTTAGTTAAATTCTTCGAATACGATTTAATGGTTTCTTTCGTTAAATTCCCTTTTAAAAATTTAGAATATGTGCATCCAAGAATAATGGCTGATGGGGAATCATCAGTTTGCCATTTATTTAATTCATCAACCAATGATTCTGATATTTCATTATGGTAAATATAATTTATACGTAATCGTAATTTATAATCAATAAATTTAAAGCTTTTAAGGTTTGTATTTTCATGATTATTATTAGAATTACTTGCGGTTTCTATATTTATAGAATCATTTTCAATTTCGTCGCCATGTTGAATGTAATGAATAAAAGATTCATATATTGCTTGCATTCTTTCATCTCCAATGAATACAAAATAATTATCTTTTCCCCAAAACGCTAGATAGCGGAAACATCGTCGGGTGTCACTGAAATATTAAGAGAATTTTTTGTTAAAATTTTTCTATAAATAAATTAAACGTGTTGTTATTTATGCGCACGATTTAGATTACGTGGCTGTGTAAAATATCCATCTTTTGAAACTACAATCGGCTAAAAAACTAAACTGGATTATTTTGTCATGCTAGAACTTTAGTGGGAAGCAAGTTAAGATATTTACTTCTTCACTAGTAGACCTGTGGAATTCTAGCAAAAATAGGTTGTGTACTAGAGGGTATGGTGAACATCCTTGAATGTATGTATGATCTTGTATGTATCATCCTTGAATATCATTTGTGATTAAATAAGTTCGCAAATGAATAATTTCTGTCAAGTGGTTAGAGGCTTTTAAGTCAAAACGATCAATATTTTAATAAAATTGATAAATTTTGAACCGAAAAAACTGCACGAACATTCATCAAATTAAACAGCGATCCAAAATTAGGACCTGATAAAGAGAACTACAGCTCCAAGCAACTCTGAAATTCCTGACCCTGGCCACTCAAAACAAAGACATGGGTGTCTTGGAGGATTTGCTCTCAACTGACCTAGCGATAATGAATGACTATTTTCGAACGTGGAGCTCGAAACCAGGTTGGCTAGAAGCCGGGTTAGTAATAGAAAGTTGTGTTGTAATGATGACAGGAGGTGTCCCAGGCATTCAAGATATTAAAATTAGTTGCCAGCAGGTTGCTGGCAGTTTTATGTGGAGGCTTTCTTGACTTCAATCGACAACGAGTGTGGTCACCGTAATATTCGTGTAAGGGTAACGTGATGTTGTTGGTTACCTTTTTATGTTCACGCATGAGAGCATGCGAGCGTCTGAGGGCAGGTGGAGCGATATTGCTTAACACAGGGAGCCAAGGTAAAGGGGTGGATCTGATACTACCACTTATAATACGCATCGTGGCATGCAGCTGGCAGTCAACTTTTTGAGTATGTGTGCTATTCAACCAGACTGGTGCGCCATACTCAGCCACTGAGTAAACCAGACTTAGAGCAGTTGTGCGGAGGGTAGCTGGAGTAGCACCCCATGTCGAGCCTGACAGTTTGTGCAATATATTGTTTCTCGTTTTAAGTTTCTTTGACGTATTTTCTAGGTGGAGTTTAAAAGAAAGAGTTCTATCGAGAGTAATGCCCAGGTACTTTGACTGTTGATTGTATTTAATGACAGTGCCGTTAAATAACACTGATAGTTCGTGTTTGGCTAGTTGGTTGTTTAAGTGGAAACAAGAGCTCTCGGTTTTACTTTGATTGGGAAATAAACACCACGTTCGAAAATAGTCATTCATTAACGCCAGGTCTGTTGGGATCAAATCTTCCAAGACATCCATGTCTTTATTTTGAGTGGCCAGGGTCCAATCATCAGCGTAACCAAATTTCTTTGATGTTGTCAGGAATGTCATGAATGTACAAATTAAAAAGTAATGGCGCCAGAACGGAACAGTGTGGCAAACCATTGTTAAGTATTTTGGACCTACTACAGGAATGATTTAGATGGACTTTGAATACACGATTACTCAGCATGTTGTTAATTAAACGCGAGATGGCGCTACAAGTTATTGCATTGAACAGCTTATATATAATCCCAATTCGCTAGACCGGGTCATATGCTGCAGTGAGATCGATGAATACTGCGCCTGTTTTTAATTGTTTTTGATACCCAGCTTCGATGTAGGATGTTAAAGCGAGCAGTTTTTTTTATTTTGGATCTGGTCATTCAGTCTCGGAGCGATACGGTTGTATATGAGCCGTTCTAACAATTTGTAGCAGGTGCTCAAAAGGGCAATAGCTTCCTGGTTCATTAGATGGTTTACCTGACTTAAATATCGCAATCACTTTTGTAGTCTTAAAATGTTTTGGAAGATTGCCGGTTTCTCGGATATTCGAGAAAAATTTAGTTAGCCATTGTTTTACATTTTTTTCCAGCATTTCTAAGAAATTCTGGAAAAATACCAGATCGTACCCAGCTGCTTTTCCGTTTTTTGTTTGGGACAGAGCTGAATCTAGTTCTTCGCTACTAAAAGAGTTCGCATACTTCGATAGAGACGAGCAATTGCGCTTCATTTCTCTTAGTGTACGATTAATCGTTCTTTTATGAAGGCGATTAATAGAAGAACGAGACATGTTTACGATATGATTCGCAATGTCCTCAGGATTTATTTTATTGTTAGTACGAGCAATTGAGTTTGAGCCACCCAGCTTCCGAAGGAGACTCCAGGCTTCCCTGCTTGAATGGGAAAAATCTATTTTTTCAACAACGCTAATCCACTTTTGTTTTCTCGCGGCGTCCAGTGAGTAAATTAAGTCATCAGCATTGTCTGCCTCACCACTACTAAGATACTCTTCATATAATTTATCACTCTCTCTACTCCAGCCAGGAATGTATTCTTCACGAAGCCTGCATTTCTTAGCAGTTGAGATGATGGCTCCAACGAACCTATCGTAGTTTTTAGGAATGGGTTAGATCCATCGTATCACTGCATCCAACTCCAACCTATATTTATTCTAGTCAGCTTTGTTAAAATTCCATCTAGGTTGAGGAGTAGAGTTAACGAGTGGTATTTGGATTCCTACTCAAGAATTACTGGACGATGTTGAGAGCGTGGAAAACCTCGTAAGACAGACCTAGATATTGGAATAAGGTTACGTTGTTCGTTCTTTGTGGAAAAACAGAGGTCGGGATTGTAATCACGTCGCCATCTAGCAGATCTAAAGGTTTTCATGTCTTTCGCATCATATACCAGGAACATGTTGTTACCATCCGCCCAGTCCGTCAGTTGTGTGCCATTGGGGTTGTTGTTTGAGTAGGACCACTGGGTGTGATGGCTATTAAAGTCACCAGCATATATTGCAGGGTGGTGAAATAATGGTAGAGTAGCAACTGGCCATCTTGTATTTGGAGGCTTGTTTACGTTTACAATCTTCGTGTCTGATAATCAACAACAATAAGATGTATATCGTTGTCCGTCTGTGTAAGTACATGGGTGCAGTTCTGTTCTAGACATCTTGTGAGCAGAGGGTTAAGAAAAAGTTGTATTCACTAAATGATAATTGTTTTGTATTTTCTAAAACTTGTGAAATAAATCAGCTATAAATATTATATAAATATGTTGTTCACAGAGAAGAACACAACAGGTTCATGTTACTTAACATACTTGGCAGATCCATATGCTTGGTGGTAAATAGCACTAATTAATTCGTAACCAACAATGTTACCTCTAGAGGTAAGTTGCGCTTTATCTGTTGCATGCGTTTCTTGCAAAATCACGACGTCGATATCGAAATCTTTTAATACTCTTTGTAAATGTTCAGTTTTTGATTTGCTTATGCCTTCAATGTTCAATTGCAAAATACGGACTGAGGATCTAATATGTTTTGTCTTATGGTGCTGAAAGGTATCGTTGTTATTGTGATTTTGGTTCATGTTCAACAATCAGAATGGACCAGGCTTAACAGAAAGCTGGTTTGCGCCTCACCTCTAAAATAAACATTTTGATGCATCTGGAGCCAGCATATTTTTTCATTTTGTTTTGGACAACAGTTTTGCAAAATGTGCAAGTCTATCCTGTTTTATTCCAGAAAAAATGAGTAGTGGCAAATCTTAACGAGTGACATGAAAACTGAAAGGTGGCACCAAAATGTAAAATATTTTTACTATTGTATACTTTTGGAAATGTAATTAGTTTTTGGTTAAAATAAAGATTTATTATTATTATTATCTTAAACATGATATTGCAAATCATCACATGGGTCAATATCTAGTGAAAACCACCTTTTTAAAATAGATTCTTAGTTGAATGACTAGAATGTAGACTGTTAAGTCTTCTCTGACAACTTTGTTTTCATTGTTCCAATCAATAGTCACGTTGAAGAGTAGTACATAATCTTTAAAAAAATATAATATTTATATTACTTACATCTGAGAATATTTATGCATCATGCACCCGTATGGCTGCCACTCTTTGTCACCCTTAAATCTTCCATTGGTTAACAGCCATTTACACGAATCTGTTCCTAATAAATAAATTTCAATGTAATTTTAATATTTCCTTTAATTTAATATCTACCATAACGTATGTGAATTAATCCATGATAAACAATAAAACCAACAACTAATAATAACGCAACTTTCTTTGCATTATTAACATTAATCTGCTGAATAATATATTCCGCCTGTGTTTGCCTACTTTCAATGGTCATTTTAATTAACGATATCTTAAGAATAATCTTAATAGTTCATACAATATAATATCACATACATCTAAAAATTACATTTGGAATAAATGTTTAACTAAACCTATTTGTTCTGTTAAATGACCTCTCCACTACAAATTATAATACAGGTATATAATTTTACACAACTATTCCATTCTGATTAAATTTCTATAAAACAGATTCGATTTCACGATAATTAATAAACTATTATTACAATTTATTTTAATTTGATTTGAGAAATACCAAAACAAAATTTTCGCTCGTGTGTTTTTAAAAATATCTTTCGGCATTTTTATTAAATGTCAAATTTAAAACCAAGGTTAATAATGTGTAGGAAAGGTTGCCCGATATAAATGTCATATGTTTTGTTCGGTGTTCGAAAAGTTAAGAAGATAAAAGCTAGAATATTAATTTTAATGCAATGTTTTGGTTGATATTTTGTTTAATAAGTGCATTGAAATTGATCTTTGTACCGGCATAGTAAGTTGATAATTATCTTATTTAAACGATCTATTCATTTTTTCTTATTTAAACGATCTATTCATCTCAGTTACAATCAAAAGTATAACAGAAAATACAAATTCTTAAGTTTTTATTGATTAATTTCTAATATTTAACTTGTTGGCAGTAGGTGCGTTCGATTTGACTGAAACAACTGAAAAAACAACAACAATTGCATTCAATTCTTCAGTAGTTTCAGTTGCTTCAGTCAAATCGAACACAGCTAGTATTTACTTTATTAGTTTCAAATACGAATTATAGATGTAGGTGCCGTTTTCGTTAAGATTTATCTGAATAATTGTAAAAATAACCGTTGATTTCGAAATTAATTCTCAATCCTAACAAAAACGTTTATTGCTTTTTATGTATAACATTTATTTTTTTTAAAGAGAGGCAAGCGCTCTTATTTCACATCTATTTATAGATTAAGGGCCGATTGTATGAATTCGGCTAGAAGATAAATCCTTGGATTAATCGTCGTTTATATATATACAAACGACGATTAATCCGAGGATTTATCTTCTATGCGCATTCATACAATCGGCCCTAAAAGCAATTAATTATTCATGGTGTTTCCATAAATTCACAAATCACGTTACCAAACCATTTATAGAAAAATAATTTCCAGAAAATCAATTTGCAGAAAGACAAAAAGCAGAAATGTAGAAAAACAAGATTTTTAGGAACTAAACATTTGATCTAGAATTTAAAAGTGAACCAAATATTTTCTGGAATGACTATATTAGTTGCCTACAAAATAAGATTTATGAGTTGAGAGCATTGTCTCCAAATATAAAACTATGAACGTAAATAAATTTCTACGATACTGTTTGTCACTACATCATTATTTAAATATTGTAAAATTAAGTTTAAAATAACTAAAAAATTTACAGAAAAAAATACTGTTATTTCTTCTGCGAATTGTTTTTCTAAGAATTTTGAAATCATTAATTAAAAGAAAATTTTTCATTTACAGTCGATCTACTGATTTTGAAGTTCATCGAAATTGGCTAGCAATAACACACTCCTTGCCACTTAAAGAATGGTACTATGAAAAAACAAGCGAATGGACATTAGATTATCCGCCATTTTTTGCATACTTTGAATACATCTTATCACAGTTTGCCAAATATTTCGACAGTGAAATGCTAAAAGTTGAGAACCTAAGCTATGCATCCGAGAAAACCATATTATTTCAACGTTTATCAGTGATAGTTTGTGATCTAGTTTTTGGAATTGGTGTTAAAAGATGTTTAGATGTTGTAGCCAAAAATACAAAAGTACATAATTATGTTGCAACGTTATTATTAGGAAATATTGGTCTATTGATGGTTGATCATATTCATTTTCAATACAATGGATTTTTATTTGGGATATTATTACTGAGTGTTGCTGATATTTTTAACAGAAATTATATAAGATCGGCAATATTATTTGCATCACTATTGCATTTTAAACATATATTTATGTACATTGCTCCAGTATTTACAGTATTTCTGTTTAAATTTTATTGTGTTGGCGAGAAACGGATAGTAAGAAATACAGTTCTACTAGGTGCAACGGTTGGAGTAGTATCAATTTGTTCACTTGGTCCGTTTTATGATCAACTTCCACAGTTAGTAGAAAGGCTTTTTCCATTCAAAAGAGGGTTATCTCATGCATATTGGGCACCAAATTTTTGGGCATTGTACAACTTTATTGATAAACTACTGACGATTTTGTTTAAAATAAAAATTGATAGAAGCGCCTCAAATACAAGTGGATTAGTTCAAACATTTGAACATCAAGTCTTACCTCCAATTTCACCATTAATAACGTTTGTTTTGACGTTTATCTTCATATTACCGTGTATTGTGAAAATTATAACAGGGAATTATAGATTGTAAGTATTCACCATATTTTGTTATTTGATTTTATTATTGATTATACAATTGTCGAATAAATGTATACAATTTAGGACAGATTTGTACTCATGGGTAACTTTCAACAGTCATGTTAAAATAAGATAAGTTTTAGATTCTCTTCATCAGTAAAAATCACACCAACATTCGTCAACTCCGCTTCATCCAACCATCCTGAAGTTGTTTTTCACAATATTTGTTCAGCCAAGTTGAAAAAGATTTCTTTGTAGTTTTCTTCAAGTAGCTGCAAAAGCAACAAACCCAGTAGTTTGCTCGCCACAAACTATAGAAAACGAGCTATAATTATAACTTGGCACAATTCGTTGGATGATGAATCGAGTCGTCCATCTAATAAAAAATCTCTGGTGGAGTCGAAATTACAAAAACAAATTAACTTGTGTTGAACTGAGACCTTAGAAAAACCAATAGGTAGTAACCAATGCAAAGTTTGTCAATTATAATTGTCGAACACGGGCCAAATTGACCTTTCCTTTGTAAAATCGACATGCTAACATTATTCTGATTTACCATCATTCTCCTCGATTTTCCATTATTCTTCACCCAATTCAAATAGAAAATTTGACCGTCTGAGTTTATGTAAATTTGGCACAATTCGTTAGAACTGGAATAGGAGTTAGATGGGTCGTTGCGAGCAGTGGACAAGTGTATACGGAATTAGTTCTGGCTTTGGCTCTATTCTAAAACTCCAAGTTGAGTTGGAACTATCATGGGAATGGATTGAACATCAACAGATATTTGTAGGATTAAAAGCAATCGGATTTTGATTTATCGAATCTTTGTGAAGATGATCTTCAAATTTTTTCTGACATTTAATATTTTCTATACCGAACAAGCAATTTTGAATAGATCAGAAATCATCTAGAATTTGTAGAATTTGGCACAGTTCTTTGAATGGGGAACATTTCGATTTGTTAAATTTCTTCCACTACAAAAAGCAATATTGGGTGGAGCAACCTCTTATTAATGTAACATTTAGCACTAAATGTTGAATGTGATTTGGTTTTGCTGGAGCTTTGTGTAGTGTTAGTGAAGACGTTATTCTAGTTTGATGTGATTTCTACACCGCAAAAAACAAATTTGTATAGATTCACAGACTGTCGATATATTTGAGAAATTTACCGTAATCTGTTTTATCCGAAACTCCAGTTAAATTTATCATAACTTCTTAGTAGAGATGCAAAACTTGTTTCGATATGAATATTTTATCCATTTCTTTTCTAGGATTTCTATTGCGGAAAGCTTTGAAATCATCTAAGCTTTTATTTATCAAACGAATAAATTTGGCTTCGTGTTCAAACCGAAGCTTCATGTTGGACAAGCAAAAAGTTAAACAATAAAAAGTAGGTGTATGAGTTTGTGGAATCGTTCACGGTTCAACCATTAGTTGGTCAACCATGATGCAATATGAGGCACATAAGACGGCTTGACAAACTATTTAGTAAAAGGACTTGCTAGATTTGTTTTATTTTTTGCACAAGATTTTAGGATTAGTAACGCAATCTATTTAAGATAGAACAAAACAAACTGCAGTTGCGTTGAAGCCTTGTAAACTGTAGAAAGTATTACTTTTTAGTTATTTATAACTTTAAAATTGAAATTCTAGAAACCATTAAAGTTGTTTTAAATTTGAAACTTTAGGTTTAGATGCAAATCGACAAAGGATTTTCTTTAGTTTGGGACTTCCTGTTTTACTGATGCAACAGCTGCGCTATAAAATAATAAAAATTCAAAAACTCTCCAAGTACAATAAAATTAAAAATTTTCTACAACCTCAATAAAAAATTATTTCTTAAAAAATAAGCGTAGAGTTGCGACAACTCAAGTGACAGCTCACCAAAAAGAACCTAACCTAGGTGGTTATCAAAAAAAAAAATTCTAACGAGTATTTGAAAGAATGTCCAGGTGATGACATTAGTCCGAAAAGCAAACAAATGAGGTCTGGCTATGGTTGAAAAAGCCAAGGGCTACCATTTCCAACATATGCTCCCTTGTCGGTACAATACCAAAACCCAAACAACCTGTAAGAAAAAGCAGTTGTTATTCTTGGTGTTGCCTTGGACGCAACGACCGTGCACGAAGAACAGACTATAACATCTCTGTTATCGATTACGGTATTACACCCATATTACACCCTAACAGGCTATGCTCTAAAGAGATTGAAAATTGAAGACAATGCAAAAAATTTGTTAACTGGCATAGCAATGTAGAGTTGCCGTTCCACCGAGGACCTAGGGCATAACGAAACATTCGCAGGGTAGGATGGCATTAGCGGAAACCACCAATAACCAACAAGATCCATCACCTGCTTGTTCTATCATCCCCGACCTGCTCGATAAAACAAAAACTGTACTCCAACTCGGGGTCCGCGGGATCGTAAAGTCCCGATAAGCATTAGTCTGAAGAGCTAATACTCACTCCTGCGGTAATTAATAAAACACAAAATTTAACACAATTAAACCGTTAAAACAATAAAGCCGAAAAAATTAATTGTTTCCAGAACAACTCTGTTTGGATCCAAAGACCCAAACATTGTCGCTCTGGAGCCCCACGTTGGGCGCCATAATAAGAGGTCTGGTGATCCGTGAAGGTCAAATTTTTAATGAAATATTCGATTTTTTTGTTTCTTATTTAATTTTACAAAAGCTGGTTTTAAAATTTCAATTTTTTTTCCTTTCAGAAACGAACAACCAAAAATATTTATTCAATCCATAGTTTTATGCGGATGCAGCTCATTTTTATTTGGATGGCATGTACACGAAAAAGCAATTTTAATGGTAACAATTCCATTAACCCTGTTAACTTATCTCAACGATTACAATGGAAAACAAGCATTATTTCTTACATTAGTGGGAAACTATTCTTTATTTCCACTTCTGTTTCCACGTGAATTAACACTTGTTAAATTTTTCTTGTATACATCATCATTGTGTTTTTCTTTGTATGGATATAAAATTGTGTTCAGTGAAAGGTTATCCTTAATTTTTAATATTTATGAAAAATTGTTTTTATTTGGACTAATATTAATATATTTTTATGAAAATATAATACATTCTCTACTAGGTTTAGATGAAAAATTACCGTTTTTACCTTTACTACTGACAAGTGTTTATTGTAGTATTGGTATTATAAGTTTTTGGCTGAAATATTATTATAAGTTTTTATTTGATAATGAAAATGAAATTGTTAAGAAAAAAATTAAAACCAAATAAATTGATATACATATTCTTAAAAGTGTTGAGTTTAAACGTACATTTAGTAACTATACAAACTATTTTAATTACATCTAAATTTCAATTTTCTACAATAAAAATTGCCAACAATTAAACGTTGACAACATTCTAGATTTTAGTGAATGTATTTCATCTGTATAAATCAAAACCATGGATTTGTAACCATTATCTGGTTTAGATTTATAATTCACTAGACTGAAAATTGAATTGATTAATACAAACCCACAAACCAGATTAATGCAAGCAAGATTTTACTTTTTAAAAAATGTGCGTATTAAAAACAGTAAGGGCGCGTAATCAATAAAAATTTATTGCCAGCACAATGCTTATTGAATGAGTGTTGATTTATATCGTTTACTTTTTTTATTTAAAAAGAGTGTAGAAATGAGTAAACTTTTTTTTAGTTTTAAATTCGATTCCAATGAAAGTGTTTTTATTTATTTTGTACATATTTTGTTTTGAATCTTTGAATATTTTAGCATTAATTCATAATTCGAGATCAGAAAATTATTCTATTTCTATACTATTTACTATATTTAAATATCAATTATTATTGTTAATATAAATTATTTATAATTTAATTCAATTTTCGATAAAAAATGATTTTACATTAATGGTCGATTATGTGGTCGATTTAAATCATATCTCAAATACAAGCGAAATGACACCGTGGAAAATGAGCCGTATTACGTATTACGTAAACTAATTATAAACTAAACTAAATTACGTATTACGTAATAGTATATTACATATCTAGAGTTGTAAATAGCATTTTACATGCGAGGGAAAATTTTGCGCACGAGACGCGTAGCGTCAAGTGCAGGATCTTCACGAGCATGGAAAATGCTTTACAACTCGAGATTTGTTATATACTTTTCCTACGACTTTGTTTTAATGCCCAAACGCATATAATTACTTGAAAAAAATGAACTACTAATTATAAATAAAATGCAAATAGTTTACAAATTGTGGTAGGCTTTGCATTATTCTGTGTCAAAATGAATTGAAATATTTAATTTTTAAAAATCAAATTTTTCTTTAAATAAAAATTTTTCTTTTTATTAAAAGCGTGCGGTAATATATATATATGAAAATTCATTACCGCACGCTTTTTTTTACTTACCGCACGCTATTTGAAATAATCAATTTACCTGTCATGGATAGTGCGATGTAATTTATAATTTACTGTGATAGGAGTAGGAAAACTAATATTAACGTATTCAGATAGAACAAATAGCCTTGTCCATAAAACATGAGACCAATCGACTTATGGGAAATTGCTAAACAATTGATGATTAGATTTTGGAACTACTCAAAATACAAGTTAATGAAAGTGTGTAAAAACAACTTGATTTAGCCGATTTTTATTTTAAAAATTTAAAGCTGTATAAATATTTCCCAAGTCGTTGAAGTATACACATTCGTCAAAATAACAAATCAAATAACAAATAAACGAACAATGTTTAAATCAAATAATGTAAATTTTGAAAAACATTCTAATATTAACTTTAATTGTATTGACACAGCTTGGCACAGCAACTTAAATGAGGTAAGTCCCGCCGCGCATTTTTAGATCAAGTATTATCTTAGGCGATTTTAAACTTCCTTATAAGGAAAAATGAAAAATGGGCTGAACTGGAATAAGCAGCATATATCTTCTTTTTGTATGCAAGAAAGGAAACATATTGCTTGCTAGAGAATTGTAAAATACATATATCGTTTTAAATAAAATTGGGAAACTAAAATTTTATCATTCCATAAGTATGTACATAGAAATTTGTATTTAGATTTTGGAATGATAAGTTTGGTTTGTGGTTTTTCCGATTGATAAGTTATAGTTTTGATTTTATATAAATTTATTGTTTTTTTTTCAACAAGTATAAAAAATGACTAAAAACTGTAGAGATTTGTATTAGAAAAAATAAACAACAACTGATAACTGATTTAAGCTTAATTAAAAAAAATCAACAAAATACTAAATTCAAAGAAGCAAACAAAAATAAATCAATTATGTAATAACAAATTGAAGGTTGGTTTCATTTGATTTACTTTTTGTAATAATTACGATTACATAACACAATCAAATAACAAAAAAAATCATTACTTAAATTGTGATGTTTGTCTCCCTTGGAATTGATCTAACTCAATTCAATTTACGTAATTCCTACCTCTCCTGGATTCGACCACCGATTAGTAACCAAGAACACCAAGTTTTATTAAGTATAAAATGCGTTAATTATTTCACAACATAAAACCAAAACTAGAATATTCCTTCAATAACTTTAGGAACTCCAACGGTTTACTGTAAAAATTTGTAGAAGGTCTAGAAATATTATTTGAATCGATGGCAGAGTGAATTGACCTTTTTAAGTCGGTTTTCAGATTCAATTTCTTTAGAGAAATGTGTCACGGCAAGAGAAAATACATGCTCATAGTCATAATCATCGACGTTGTTATTGTTTTGTATATACATATTTTATTTGTTTTTGTTGTAGTAAACTTTTCAACATGTTTGATGACGATTACTTAATTGGTTTTATTTTGGTTATAATGAAATTTTTTACCTTAATTTTATTTTAATTTAATCCAATAAAATTCTCTAAAATGTAATGACATTTGAATTATACTAATAAATAATAACAAATAATTATACGTCTGGTCTGGCCTACCTCGATATCAGTTAATTATCAAATAACACTAGTTTACAAATTTTGACCTTTTTTTACCCAACTTTTCTTGTGGATTTTGACCTGTTGAAAATGAATATCATATTCATTTTTTTGGATTAGCTCTTGTTTTTGAGATATTCGCAAAAAACCAATTTTTTCGGTGAAAAAAAGGTTACTCCTGAAATGTATAAAAATATAATGATGGAAACCCCTAACATACCGATACAATTAATTGTATCTTAATATTATGTAAATTGATAGTAATTATTTAAACTGGTTCCTAAATATTAATTTATGATTGATCATTAAATATATATTAAAGTCAGTCTAAAGCCGTGCATTCACATAAAACAGAAACAGAAACAGAAACCGAATTTCATACAAATTTGACAGCAACAGGAATAGAAACCTAATTTAGAAACAGAAACAGAAACTGAAAATTCGTCTGTTTTGTCTGGACCAGAAACAATTAAAATTTAATTGTTTCTGGTCCAGAAACTGTCACGTGACCATATTATTTTAAATTTATGTAACGGGATTGTACATTATTTTAAGAAATAAATATTTAGTCAAAAATAATTTACGTTCAATTTAGCTCGATTTTTTTTGATGGATATTATTATGTGCGATAACGAAAAAAATGAATTTCTTCTTCACTGTACATTACAAAATTGTGTTATTTTTTTATTTATATGAATGAAAAATAAAATACACAGTTTATTGAATTACAATATTTTTTTTATATTAATATAATTTTTTCAATTTTAATTGGGTTAAATATATATGGATTGGGTTAAATATATATATTTTAATTTTGACATATATAATATAATATGACAGCTGCCATCTTAAAATTCGGTTTCTGTTTCTGTTTTATTATTCACCACCGTCAACCAAATTAGAAACTGAAACAG
This sequence comes from Diogma glabrata, assembly GCA_963693315.1. Lineage (NCBI taxonomy): Eukaryota > Metazoa > Arthropoda > Insecta > Diptera > Cylindrotomidae > Diogma > Diogma glabrata. Next base: position 285,848,453 of record OY856188.1, read on the forward strand.
AAACAGAAACTGAAAATTTTCAGTTTCTGTTTCTGTTTCTGTTTTATGTGAATGCACGGCTTAACTGAATCTGTTAACCAAATAAGTTATTTTATTAAACGCTATCCTTCCATGGTATAAGTCCCAACATATATGGAAAATCACTAGAAGACATTTCAACTCCGATTTTTGGATTGCATATTTTACAAAACAAACAAATTCAATGTATTAATAAAAGAGTGCATAGTTAAGATGCTAACAAACATTTTGAGTTATTTTTGAAAAATCGGTCAAGAATTCTGGAAGTTACGCTCGAAAAAAGTTGAAAAAAAAAATCAAAAATTTACGTTTTTTAAAAAAATTTCCATATTAAACGCCATAAATTTTGAACAAACAATGATTGTAAATTTTTTTAATTTCTTGGAGCCCGTGGTAAATTCAATTCCCTCATTTTTTAATTAAACAACACGAATTTTGTTGCAGGTTGCACCAAGTTATTTAGGTTTTCCCAAAAAAGGCAAAACTAAAAATTTGGAAAAAAAATTTTTTTACTAAGAATAATTTAAATTTCGCCTCATAATTGATTTATATATAAGTTGTTATTCAGATTTTCGAATAAAAACTGCGAGTTATTTTGAGTTTTCCTTATTTCAACCGCGTTTGTGTATTTTTTCTTTTCTTTTTGTGCCGCATCGTAAATAATATTTTACAAGTTCATTCGTTCTCAAACATCAGTTAAGAATTCTTTTAAAATAGTAAAATGTAAAGTTAAATCTATTTAAATGGCTTCTCAAGAAGTTTCAAGTGTAAAAATAGTCCAAATTTATTTTGTTTTATTTATAGAATTTGCATAATACATCCTGCTAAAAAATCACTCCATATATAAGAATTGCATACCTTCATTACTTTGACATAAAACTGAATGAAGATAAACCGTGGATGCCGAAAAATAGTTATGTCAACTGCAACTTAACACATTCAAGATGGTACAATAGAGAAAATATTCATTTAACGTTTTAATGTTGTGTTACGACCAGGTTTTGACCATAACTCGCAATTTTAATTCAAAAATATGTATAACAACTCATATATAAATCAATTATGTTCCAGAATTTAAATTATTCTTAGTAAAAATTTTTTTTTTCAAATTTTGAGTTTTGACTTTTTTTTGGAAAAACGTGAATACCTTGGTGCAACCTGCACCAAAATTCGTGTTGTTTAACTTAAAAGAAAGGATATTGAATCAACTGAAGGCTCCAAGAAATTAAAAAAATTAAGTCATTGATTGTTCAAAATTTATGGACTTGAATATAGAAAAATTTTAAAAAAACATAAATTTTTGATTTTTTTTCAACTTTTTTCGAGTACAACTTACTGTTCAGCAGGTCAAAATCTATAGGAAAAGTTGGGTGTTATTTAGAGAGATTTTTCTTGTAAACTAGTGTAATTATGAAATAATTACATTGAAAAACTATATGAAGAAATGAAAAACGGCAAAAAAATTTCAGTTGTAATTTGCCAAGGGCGGTGATAATTCGAAATAATTTTTTGCCAAAAATTTCGAAAGCAAATATATTGATAAAAGCACGAGGCCGTATGCCGAGGGCTATTATCAATACCACTTGCTTGAGGAATTTTCCAAAAAATTATGAGAATTTATCAACGAACGAGGGGAATTCGTTTAGAAAATTTTTTGCCATCTTTCATTTCTTTATATATTTTTTATGAATTGAAAATGAACACCAAGAACAATTTTTTACGTCACAATAATTAGTTTGTGTCAGTATAAAGTTGACACTATAGAAACACAAGCAAGTTGATGTAAATGTACGTCACCAGAAACAGAAAGACAAAAAAGTGTATGTACACGTAAAGCTGACAACACTAGTTTATAAATATTGAACTTTTTTTGTCTCCCTAAATAAAACCCAGCTTTTCTTATGGATTTTGACCTACTGAACACGAATATCATATTCATTTGTTTAGGTCAGCCCTATAGTTTTTGAGATATTTGCTGAAAACCTATTTTTTCGGTGAAAAAATGTTATTCCGGTTTGTGGATCTCAATACATTAATGCAACAAGTGTATAGTAATATGCCAAGATAATACCCGTTCGAGTACAATTTAACTTTAAACTACCCGGTCTCTAAATTTCTTAACAAATTGCGACCACCCACCCTATGTCAAAACTAGTTTAAAAAAAGAATAAACACATAATGTGTATGTATTAATTTTTTTTACACTAACAATGTCCGAGGTTTCAGGAAAATCGAAAATAGTCGGATGCATCGGTGTCTTGATTTCGATCTATAACAATTTCTTTATGTTCATCGTTCTTTTTATTGGTTTTCACAACCTGTGTGTGTCAATAGCCAAACTCTTCTTTTATATTTTGTCAAATGATTGCTTCTGAATGGAGTAGCAATTTTCTGCGTGATCTAATATCATTCTGTGAATAGAATTTGATTCTTCTACACCATTAAACTGTAGTGCCAAATCAACATTTCTGTTGATGAATATTACTTTTCACTTTTCAGCATGTAACAAGTAACTCGGCAAAATTTTCACCCATGTCCCTTTATTTTCTTTACTCATAATATCATCTAAAATTACTTCATGTTAAAAGTGAGTATTTTTGATGTATGACAATCTTCATCCTTTTAATACTTACACTTTCTTTAGTTAGCGTTAGCAATCTATATCTATCTCCTGGTTGTATTTTGCTTTTTACCAAATATTGTGCACATATTTGATTTAGTAGCTTCCACATCCAATATGATGACACAATTTTTTCCCATCAATATTAGCTCTAATCTTAAGGATTGAATAAAGGTTATGAGACAATTTCCAGCCTACGCTCCTAAAAGTCGAACCGTTTTATTTTAACTGAGATAAATCCAAATAAGTCACTATAGAACTAATTTATTGGAGAAATAGAAAGTACGCATGTGAGCTAGATATTTGTATTTTTCTTGTTTAGTTATAGTAATAGAGGTTATTGTCCAATTTAAATGATGAAAATGTTATAAAAACTATATTTACATCAGATTCAACTTACTATGGTTAAAAGTAGTGAGTTGCACAATTTTATAGAAATATTACAAACATTATTATTGAAGTGATTCATTTGGAGCGGAGTGATATGACGAAATATAAAGTTCAACAACATAAAAGCACAGTATTTAATAATATAAAAAATACAACATAGTTAGTTGTAAAATATACATAAATCTATAATATGTAGCTAATGATAGTGATAGTAGGAATTCTGGCTGATTATAGAACTGGAGTTTTAAAATGAACTATTCAAGCTTTTAAATTTCAATTAAGTACTACGGGTTTTATTTTCATTGCGTTTATATGTGAGTATGTATTACAACTTGTGTTCCTTCATATTATTAAAATTAATTAAGTTTTCTTTCTATTTGTGATGCAATATTCTCTACAGTTTACAATTATTTAAACAAATAGATTAAATTTGCCATATATTGTTTATATAATTTTTGTCCTTACCAAAAAGTGATGTATAATATGTATTACATATGTAAGCCTTTCTAAATTGAGATCACCAGAGATTATTCATGCTAGGTGTATATTTTAGCTGTTTGTTGCCAATATGTACTATTTGAAATATAATTGAGGAAGGAAATCTCGGTCTGCCTCTCTTCTTGACTATCAGTCAAGAGCTGTGTTTTGATGAAATTGAAATTTTAATTATTTTGAGTTCCACTTCACTGGATTTTTTTTTGTTCGTAGATTAAGTTCGTTTTGTTCGTACCACTAACTTTTTGGGAAATACTTTTTGGATCATTGATGGTTTTCAACAATTCGTTTAAATAAATCAAAATAAAGTGGATTATGTGACAAAACTCAAATTTTTAAAAGTTTTAATGTTGAAAGTTAGTCATAATAGGTATTTTCACTGTATCCGAACATCTCAAATCTATTGTGTATGGTTGATTTAATTGTTTTAATGTCTTAGACCAATAAATTATATTTTTTTCATACACTTTTTTTAAAAAGTTCAACATAAAAGGTTAAATTTTTTTAATGTGACGTTCATGCTCCATGCAGGACCCTCAAAAAGGTCTCTGATCTCAAAATTATATCCGGTTCTGTACTCTCCACCGTCTGTCTTAAGTGGACCAAAAATGTAGCGTAGGATCTTACGCTCAAATACAGATAAATGCGATTCGTCATTTTGTGTAACGTTTGTGACCCATACACTACAACCGGTCTAATCAATACCTTGTACAACTTGAGTTTGGTGTTAGTTGACACATACGGTGACCCAAGGAGAGGTTTAATTCAGTAGAAAGTTCGATTACCTGCAGCGATTCGAGCTTTTATATCTGTTAGTTTGCTGTTGTTTGAGTCAAGCATTAATCCAAAATATTTAGGATTCAACTACCGCAAGTCGTTCATCGCCGCACATCAAATCTTTCTTCTCAGCCTGTCTTGAAACATTCATATGTTTGGTTTTAGCGTAGTGTGCATCGTAGCAGCGCCACTCTCAAGAGACTAGAAAGAACTTGAAATAACAGCTTCATTTCGGCCGAGGATGACAACATCAGTAGCATAAGCGATCATCTATACTGAGTTTATTCACGAGATATTATTGTTAGTCGGAAGTTTCTTTTGACGGCATACATATTTCAAGTCTGAATTAAAGAGTATAGAAGAGATAAATCACCTTGTCACCATGAAACCGGAGTCGATTTAAAAAACTTTGATATTTCGTACTAGAGCCTCTCGTTCGAGAGAGTTGTATTGTAAGCCTGTCTGAAATCAATGAAGAGTTGAACTCTCGACACTTTTCCAAAATCATCCGTATCGAGTAAAGTGCATCGGTGGTACCTCGGCCTTGCCGGAAACCCAACTGATATTCTCCAAACAGTTGTTCAACAAAAGGATTGATTTTGGCTAGCAAAATGTATGAAAAAATCTTATATGCTGTGGAGAAGAGAGCGATTCCCCTGTAGTTTGCACATTGTAGACAGCACAGATGAGTTCCAGCTTTTTACATTTTCTATTTAAAATGGCCGGAAATCGGCCATTGTAAATAGAAATTTTAAAAAGACCTCAACACAAAATAATTACTATATATTATTTCAGAGTTTTATTTATTAACTGAATTGATTTTGTGAAAATAATGATTCGAAAAAAAAAATATCAAGCAAAAACTCGAAAAAGTACATCTTCACATTTTTCCCCTTTTTTGGATAGCAAAAATGTTATCCAAAAATGTGTTTCGGTTCAGCACATCTACTCAAGACCTATCCAACGATATATATTGCCCCACTTTTGTGGGGCAAATAACTTTAAATTGTACCACAAACATAGTGCTTACGTTTTTATATATAGATAAATATGTATAGCGAATTTTCCTTCAAAGTAATTCAAAATATCCTTGCATCATGTGCGCATAACAGTCAACGAAATAGAACTTTAAAGCTATCCCACCCGTTTGTTGTCCAAATACTTAATTATAGAACTATATGTCTTTCCAGAATAATTATTGGAATAGAGTGGTCAACTTGCGAAACTCAATTAGCTCCACTCCGTTTTCCATGATGAATTCGCTCCTTAAGCATTTAAAGAAATATCCATTGACATTTAAAACAACTTTTCATTTTATACGGATAGTTTTTTGTGAACCTAATTTGTGTATTATTTTTATAATTTTTTTATATATTTTTTTTTCAACTTGAAAATGGCAATGTGCCGAAATATTGTTTTTATTAATTAAATAAAAATTTAATTTTAAGACTGATATAAGTGTTTTCAAAAATATTTAAAAAAAATAAATATCTAACAGTCAAAAATACTAAAATATAAACTAATGGTAGTGTTCGGTCGTGCAATATCATAATAAATATCACGATATTTTACGTCAAATTTTTTTCTTCTAACTTCACTTCATTGAATATTATGTCAAACCGGACCGAACAGTCAAAAGATAAAAAGATGGATTTATACTTTATAGGTCACTTTTATTTCAATTAATTTTAACACAAAAGATAAATTTAGCCCGAAAACTACAAATCAATTTTATCAAGGAATAGTTATCACAAAAATGTAGGCATAAACAAAACAAAACCAAAAGCGTTAACAACTAATAATAAAATATTTTTATTGTCACCTAAATTCAAAACATTTTAACATTTAAAACCAGCAAAAAATCTGATTTTTTTCGTGATAAATGGCTGCGTATAGTACTACGAAAAATCATTATTTTTTTTATCACGTTGTCTCGACCGAACACTGGGAATATAGTTATCCCCATATCCTCATTCTTTTCGTTTTTTCTCATCTTCTTCGTTTCTATTTGACATGGTATCTTCGGATATTCAAAGAGTCTGAATAATGAATAATTCTTCGGTCTGAAAGACCTAAGTATTACATTCATGAGCTCAAAGTTAAATTCTTACCGCCACTTTTTTTGGCATTCTAAAAAAGCAAAAAAAAAATGTGTGTCTGTCTGCCAGCCGGCCGCCGCCATTACCTACACTGCAGGGAAAACCGCTGGAGGATTTCAAAAATTTTTTTTTCTAAAAATAGGTATTCACAAGGGACAGGTCCGAAAGGACGATGTGTTCGATAACTGTACCGGAAGTGTGTCAAAAAAATCATTATGTGTGTCAAAAATAGCAAATTTTCATATTTTTGGCTTAAAAAACGTTCATTTTAAGTGATTACGAGTAGGAACATTAAATTTGGAGGAATCTTGATGGTCGGGATTGGTATGTGAGATCAAAAACTAGATTATTGCATTATAAGTTTGTCAAAAAAATGTTGTCAAGTGTGTCAAAAGAAAGATTTTTATTTATTTTTTTACCCAATTTTTTGGAAAAAAAAATTGTTTGTTTGAAATGAAACTATTTCGGTTTTATTATTATTATTGAGAATTATGGCATTATAAGTTTGTCAAAAAAATGTTGTCAAGTGTGTCAAAAAATGATTTCATTTATTTTTTAGCCAATTTTTTGGAAAAAAAAATGTAGCTGTTTTTATGACGTAAATGTAATTGAAAATGAAATTGAACATGGAAATTTTTGAATTTGTTATAGTTTTTATATTTTTGGAATTTTGAAAAAGTTTGTATTTTTGATTGTGTAATAATTTTTGCAATATTTTTAAAATTTTGGAAAAGTTCGAATTTTTAAGAATTTTTGGCATATTATCGGAATTTAGAAAAAGTTTAAATATTTGATTTCATTCTAATATTTAGAATATTTTTCGAATTTTGAAGAAGTTTGATTTTATTTAATTTAACAATATTTTTGGATTTTGATTATAATTTTCCGGCAACGTATTGATATTTCGTGTTAGTTTTGTAATAAATTTTTAAACAGATATAAAAAATACTTGTACTTTAACAAAGAGTTATGTTTAATATACATCGGTGCCCAAAACTAAAAACCATGTCCTCGTGAAAGTTTTTTGCCGAAAACTATATCAAAATCCTTAACCCAGACCGAAGTCTTGATATCTCAGAGCTGTGAGATTTCAGCCCCTCCATATTTTCATATTTAATTAATATGCTAAACATGTCTTACTATAATTCATTAAAAAAATATAAAATTAAATACATGAATACGAATTCCTTATTAAAGCTGGTTTTGTTTAAAAAAATATAAACCTCGAAACGTTTCTTAAACGACCTTGAATTATAAAAAAAAAACGTTTGTATAAAAAATATTTAAACAGTTTCCATAACATTTATCTAAACAGAAAGTAAACAGCATAATTTGTTACTGTAACACAAAATTAACATTTTATGCATAACTTAACAAAAACAAGTACAATAAAATATTTGGCGGTTTTATAATTTTTTTTGATTTTATAATTCAATAATAGGATTAATAAAACAAATGTGATTATAGATTTGATATGGAATTTGAACTTATATTTTGTTAAAGGTTTTATTGAACAAATACTATTAATAATTAACAAGCTCTATATAGTTAGAAATAAAAATTAAATTCAATGGAGGTAATTAATTCTTTTTATAAATATTGGTAAGGTAAAATAATATTCGTCAGAGTGGTAGATTAAGAATATTCAATGTATCCAATATCAAGAGTGCTTGATTTCCTTTGGTGAGGGGCCGAAATATTTAAAAAAAAACGTTAACCGACTTTGTACGTCTTTTGTTTGCACAAACGAATGGAAGTTTAATGTTCATATGGGTTTTCGTTAAATTGGAAGACAAATAAGTAACAAACACAAGACGAATTTCAATTATGAATTTTTGCTGGAAAATAAGCGAAAACCCTAGTCATAACCACAATAAAGGCGCTTGGTAATCAACAAATCAATAAACAACATAGCATAAATAGAACATACAATCTCACGACTTAATTCTGTAGTACTTTGCATACAAAAATAAAAAAACTTCGTTACTCAGTAGCCTTACATTCTCAATACTTATAGATTGTACGATCTTTCTACGGAGGTTTAAAAAATAATGGAGCCCTTGTTAAATCCAGAATATGTTTATGTTCGATATGCATTTTATCGTTTATAGGAAATTACTGAGAAGAAGAGAATGTTTTTGTGTTTTCGTTTTCCCGTATAACTAACTCCATTCTTCACCTGATTACGTGACTTTTCAAAAGTGGCTTATGTGGTCGCAATAACGAACTATATGACATTTTTAATTTAAATAGTGAAGGTCAAACTCTCTTAAGGAAAGCTCAGTTTTGTGGCTTTTTAACGTCAATAAACTAAGTAAACATCCCTTTTGGTTTCGTGCCTAGCTTAGAAGACATTACAAATTTAAGATTGTCTTCGAAAGCATGTTTTAGTGACTGTTTACATACAGACATTGAGTTTTCTGCAATGGCAATTTTAAAGAGCATTTTTCAATTTTAAAGAGCGCAGAGCAGATAGGTGGAAAAAAATTGTTTGTTAATTCAGGTTCGTGGCTATAAACTGCAAAACTATAAGTTCAAGCAATGAGATTACAACGACATTTTAAGACTCGTCGAGGACAATTAGGGTATAGTAAAGCTATATGAAAACCCAGATAAGAGAGCTTGTAAATAATTCTGTGAATCATAAGTGTTGTGAAATGTTGAGAAAGCCTTTTCAGGTAATGTTAAATAATCTAAAATTATTTAGTAGGTACTTCCGTGTTTTGAAACAAGAAATTTTCGAAACCTGCAAAACATACAAGTATAGCTTTTATTTGTAACCAAATCAGCAAAACATTTCAACCCATACATCTTTGCAAATCAGAATACAGTAAAATGGATTTGCGAATACGATTAGGTAAGATTCTGGTTTTGATATTTGTATTTACGAATTATCAATTAATTATTGTCATAATGATATTTCAATAAGTTCATTGTTTTAAAATACATTTTAATGATTTTTATATTACCTTATAGGTAATAATATAATAATCCTTAATATAAAATTTAAAAGGGGCCGCGACTGCTAAAAGGTTAACAATTACTGATCTATGTAACGATTGAGTGGCCTTCCTAAGATCAAACATCATTTTACGGAACTCAAAACGACTGAGCTTGGGATAAATAATTGTATCAGTCGGCATAGAATTTCTACGCAGATCAAAACTATTTCAGAAAATTTGCAAGATACTGTGGATCAACAAAACAAGGACAGCTTCTTCGCATCCACAGTCAGATAGCATATTAGAGAGACTTAACGCTATTTTAGAGAAGCGTTTAGCGAAAATGGTTTGTAAGAATTGTTGCAACTGAGATCCATATTTTCCTTATTTTTTATTGCATACAGATTCGCAGCTCATGACACCACGGGCAAGATTCTAGTTTAGTAATGTTTGAATCTTCATTACGAAAAAGAAAAAATGATTATGAAAGAGGTACAATTACCCGACTAGCAATTTGTTCAGGTATGCCCTATTATGATCCGGGCCGGATCAGGGTGTAATAAGGTAAATCCTAATAGGGCATTTGCATCCGGCCCCTATCAGAAATCATACTTGATTTCACTATTAGGGCGTGCCATATTTGTCCTGATTCGGCCCGGATTTCGAAAACCTATCTCATCCCTACTAGTAAATGCCGGACCAGCGCCGGATCAGAATCATATCTGATTTCCAATTAAGGTTTGCCCTATTTGTCCTGATCTGAGTCCTATTTAATTTTAATAAATTTCATTTGGTTAAAATTCACAAGAGTATTATCCATTTTATATATACATAGTTTGCGAAATTTTACATATACTTTAGTTATCCCTTCTCTGCGTTGTGAATGCATACATATAGGTAAATATAAAGTTTGAATATTTTTATAAACATTTTTGTCTAATGTATGTAGCAGCAAATTGTCTAATTTTTCTAATGTATGTTAGAGAAAATTCCCTATTTTAAATGATCCGGCCCTCGTCCGTTTCTAGTAGGGCTGCCTGATCCGGTATGGATAGTTTGAGGCGTTACATTACTGATCAGGACCTGTTCAGTGTGCCTGATACGGTCCCTATCAGTAGTATGGAAATCCGTGTCCGGTCCAGATCTGAGCCCTTATATAATGCTAGTTGGCTAGGTACTAGAAGTTTTTGATAGTAAAAAATACTCATGATAAAATAATTTTATAATTCGAACATTCTAGAACTTTATCATAATCGTATTTAAATAAGCCCACTGCAGAATATGAAGATAAATTGTGTACGGAACTAAATGAGAAATGTTAAGTATATAAGTCTTTAAATGTGTATAACAAATTATTAAGTTACTCGCATTCCTTTTATTTATTAATCCAATATTACCTCAATCAAATTTAAAAACTTGATTTTTGTCTGTAAAAATTAATAACTCTGATATTTTAGTACACTGTATATACTATATAGTAAACAGTTATTATTTTATATAGATGTTTAACCGAATTAAAGTTTTATAAATGTTTTGATATTCTTCTATAAATATTTATTTGAATTAGTCATTTCACTACGCATTTCTGTAAAAAATTAAGAATTAAAATCATCAATGAAACCTCATGACTCATGTTTTACTATTTTTGTGATTATCAATTTATTTATAAGAAACTCAAAATAAATATGTATAATAATTATAATTATCGTAATTTCATCATACGTCGTTGAGACGGAATTGCCCGTATAGTCGTGAAGTTCTTACTCGTATAAATTTTTTACTGTTTATCGTACAATGGTTTATGTAAATCAATGAACCGAAAATTCCCTTCGATCGCAAAACCACGCTTAACAATAGATCAAGGATGAATTTCTGAGATGTTACTATGGTTGTTAGTATCAAGTTTCTTTGCATATTATTATTATTTGTGAGAATATTTATTTATTAATATAAGCTTCGGTGGTTTTGTAAGCAAATTTTATCATATTATAATTTTTAATCCAAATGCAAAAAAGTTAAAACCATGAAATAAAACCAAGATGATTGATTGATGAAGGTTTTTCGTCAATTTCGTTTTTGATAAAAACAAATAAAATGGATTTTTGCTATTATTAAAAGATTAATCTATTTTATTTTTTCGTGATAATATGTCCACAATATGTATAACAACAAGTATCAACACACAACAATCTACCCGACGCATATTGATGGATGGTTCAGTTCAGCAGCTAAATTCTGTAACTGTGATTTGTGAAACGGTGAAATGTTAAAAAATTCTTAATTTATTTTCATTAAACTTACCACTTCACCGCTTCACGGTTACAGAATTTAGCTGCTGGCAAAGAATTTGTTGCAAAATTATTTTTCAAAATGACGAATTTCAAATTTACTAGCTTTCGTATTTTTGTAATTTATTTCCTAAAAATTTCCTTTAACTCAAAATATAGCTTTTGATATAAATGTAACCAATAGGTTCCACAAATATTATGTTTGTGGGTGTCAAGTCTGAGTGCAACAATTTTTGTTTTGCGAACTTCTGTTTGTATAAAATTCAATGTTTTGATAACAATTTATTCATTGATGAAATTAAATTGTTTGTCATCAGTCAGCCAGTTTATTTCTATATAATCTACTAAAGTATTAGTTTGAAATATTTCAAAAATTATCTTATCAACTTTACGAAATTACTTTTATCAGCTCCTACGTACCAATAATATTTCCTCGAAATAACCGCGTTCGCTATATTTGTTTGTTTTTCGGGAAGTTTTATTATTTACTCAAGAATGAGGTTCATGGCGGTAACTTAAACCTATCTACCGTCTTTGTAATAAAAGCTACATTGAAAATTTTTAGGGGTCGTTTCCACACTGAAAAAAAATTTGAAGTAATGACAACCTCATCTCGAAGTTGGTAGTTTATTATATTCATGCAAAGAAAAATTATTTGCAAACAATTTCACCGTGATTGGGACAACTACACGATAACATTTTCCTAGCAACAGAATGAAGTTTATTTAAAATATAAAGTGTTATATCCAATATAACGGTAATTGAATAAAGTTAATAACTATTTCCCTGAAAAAAAATTTCTTTGGCCTTATATCATGAATTTTTCATTTTAAAATTTAAGTATTTGAGATTAATTGAACTATATTTTATTTTCACATAAATATTTCGTGTGATTGTCTCAACTTCATCGGTTTATAATTGTAGAGTTGTTGAAGCAATTTCGTAGTTTGATTCGCCATATCTGACCGCACGGTGAGGTTGAGACAACTGCATTTCGATTGGAAATAGGACATGTTTTTTTCAGTGCATGTTTTACATAATTTTGTCTGTCTGTCGGTTTGTTACGTTTCGATTATATTTTCTTGTGATTCTAAATTAACTAGCACTGGTGTACCCTAAGTCTTAGTTCTGTCCCCATCTATATTTATATCAACGTACTGTTGATATCCACCAGTAACCCGATAAATAGTTTTGAAGATGAAAGTATATCACTGAACAAGTAGTTCGTTCCACTATCTTCAAAGGGTGGGTAAAATACATGAACGAATTAATCACACCGTAGAGATGCCGTCATAAATTTAAACGAGGACCTGGAAGAAGTCAGATTGGGGTGAAAAAAAATTTTGATTCTCTATACCACCGTCGCACTGTTGCTGACTCGATGTTTTTTATAAATATCGTCATCAACAGTGCTCGGATGAAATTAGATCCATCATGTCTCAACCATATTTCCTTCCCCGTTTTACTCGTCAATCGGTTTATACAAACAGTCAAACTGTCAGAATAACTCGCAGTCATAGACTATATCCAGATCGACTATAAAATTTTGAACTGAATGCAAAGGGATTTCTTTAGATTAACTACCCGGATAATTTGATCGACTATAAAATTTTGATTTTCACAGGGAATCAAAAGATCCCTAAGTTTGAATTAATATTGATTGGGACGTATAACCTAGAACTTTTTAAGAGTTAACACCTAGTTTTTAATAGGATTCTATGTGTTGTTGTAACTCATATTGTACGTCCAACACATTTTATTAAAAAAATTATCAGTCAAAAGCAAATTCACGCAATTCTGGTCGAGTGAACAGCATTTGAGAAATAAGCTACATTTTATTATTTTCAACCAAAATCTTGTACTTGTGTGTCTGATATTGTAAGGAAATACGTTGTTTAGGATATTGAACGGAATGATAAAAATGATCTAGCAAAACATGCCTTCATACTATAACAAATTTCCCAATACTAATGTTTGCATTGCACAAGTTTCAATTTATTTGAATTGGCTTTGTAAGAGCTAATTAACAAAAGAAACTTAAATATATTAACCCTACACGGCTGCACGAGGGGGTGGGGCACCATTCCTTAACTTTTCTTAAGATATATTTTATTTCTTTTTCAAATACCCGGGTATTTCGAAAACTAATGTTCGACTACCCGGGTACTTGCAAAGTCGAGTAATTTGGATACCCTAGTCGACATCAATAGTTTCGGTGGTTTCAATCTACAAAGGTTTAAGTTTTTATCTATAAAAGGTTTAAGTTTCAATCTACAAAGGTTTAAGTTTCACAAAGGTGTTCAATCTACAAGGGTTTAAGTTTTTACATACTTTTACATATGTTTAATCATAAGGGAAACATAAAAATGTTTCCCTCCCCGAACGCTTAGTTCCGCACTTAACGATCGCAACCAATTTCCAAAATATAGAACGATGGAAAAATTGGATAAATTTTGAACGTACGAGTATATAGTATAACGATAAAAATAGTATGACGTTAAAAAAATTCGATTTTCATTGACGATTTTAACGAAAAAGAGGTCACTGCAAAAAGCTGTAGTTGTCAAATAAATACAAATAATACCTAATTTTGAATAAGCACAAACACAAATATTTTTAGGTAATTGTATTAATATTAGTATAACAATTATAAACTTTGACCCAAGAAAACAATGAATTTGATCTTAATAAACAAAGAAATTTTTGAATAAAATAAAGGTATGACAAAAAATATATTTGAGAAGTGACACGTAGACAGTATGTATTTAAGAATAGCGAACTCATTTTTTTTCAGAACATGATGCAAGAAATTGAATTTTTGAAATTAATAATGAAAAATATACGTTTGTTTTCTCAACAATTACGTTCAAATTTTGATTTAAAATTATTGTGAGATGTCAAATATAAACTAAGAATGATAGATGATGCAGATCATGTTAAAATTTAATAGGTAAAATATGAAGGGGCTGAAATCTCAAGGCTCTGAGATATCAAGACTTCGGTCTGTGTTAAGGATTTTGATACAGATTTCAGCAAAAGGTGTCTATGAGAACATTGTTTTTAGTTTTGGGCAGCGATGTATATTAAACATAAATTTCTTAGTAAAAGTAAAAGTATTTTATCTCTGTTCAGAAGTTTATTACAAAACTCACACGAAACAGCAAAACGTGCAAACTACTCAAAAATCTCTCCATCTCCATCTCTCCTCTCACTTGTTCGTTTAGGTAAATCCTTCTTTTCAATAATTACAACTGACCCGAGCTGATATTTTCCAAACCAACTGTTCCTATTGGTTCAGAAAACTGTTTCTATCGTAAATGCTTTTTTCCGAAAATTACAAATTTTGTAAAAAACGATATTTCATACATGACATAACGTGATATTTTCCAACCCATCTGTTCCTATTTGTCCAAAAACCATCTAAGAAAACCTCTCCATTTGCTCCAAATGCTTCTTTTCGATAATTACAACTTTTATGAAAAAACGATACTTGATAAAAACGACCTAATATTGTCCAACCCAACTGTTCCTATTAGCAGATCCGCGCCTAAGTACATAGCCGCTCGAGTGCAACAATATTTTTGGCCGCCTATAGTCAGATTGTATAAAACTTTAGTATATAAATCTAAAAACTGAACTAAATCTAAAATAATCTCTTTCTTCAGACCCAACGAACACTGGTATAGTAATCAAATTCTTAGAACAGTACATAAAATTGGAACCGTGGGTGGACTGAAGTTTGTTTTCAAAATATAGTTCAGAATATTTTCAGGTTCCATCGAGCCCTTTATCGAAAACCGAATTTCATCGAAATCCGGTTTTTATCGCAATCCGATTTTTATCGAAATCGTAATGTTTTGATTGAAATCAGGTTTTAATCGAAAACTGGTTTTTATTGAAATCCGGTTTTGGTCGAAATCTGGTTTTTTAAAAATTCGATTTTTATCGAAATCCAGATTTTATCGATATTCGGTTTTTAACGAAATCTGTTTTTTATCGAAATCCGGTTTTTATCGAAAATGTTGAAAGTAGAATTATAATTTTATGTTATGGTAACACTTTTATGTTTGTTAAAAATGAAATGTCAAATACACTCTTTCATGTAATGTTAAAAATACATATAACCGCGTTTTATTTAATACGTACTCTATATATTGTTAATTACTTTAATTACATCAGTTTTACAACAGAAAGCCGGTTTATCGAAACCCAGTTTTTCTCGAATCCGGATTTTATAGAAAACCGGTTTTTACCGAAATCCAGTTTCTTGAAAACCGCTTAATAGAAAGCCTGTTTTATTGAAATCCGGTTTTTATCGAAATCCTGTTTTTATGGAAATCCGTTTTTTTATCGAAATGCGGTTTAAATCGAAAACCGGGTTCTATCGAAAGCGGGTTTTTATCAAAATTCGGTTTTTATCGAATCCTGGACTGATTTTTAGAATATCTCAAAACAAGAGCTAACCTTGTAAACTCATAAGAATTGATAATAAAAGTAGTGTTTTATTCAGGGAGACAAAAAACTAGTGTAATTTATAATAAACACCATTTACATATTTACTATCGTATACAGAAAAAAATGCATTTCATACGCCAACTTTTTCTCGTGAACTTTTTCGTGAACTTTTTCGTGATGTGACGTTGATTTTAGTTTTGAAATTGAGGTTGAATACAATTTTGTTTTCTATTTCATTGCGATTATGTAGAATCGTAACAATATAGTTTGTAAAATTTTACGTATTAGCAGATTAAAAAAATTGGGGTTATCTTTGTTTGAAGAGCGGTTGTTGCAATAAATTTATTGTGAAAAAATAAATTTGAGAAAGACAAATCTTTCTTGCAACTGTGTTGTAGCCATCACCATGTAGCTCGTAGCATCACCATATACCATGTAGCTCACTTCAATGTATGCATACATACTATATACTTGATGAAGTTTAAAAGCTGATATTCGGGATTTAGTTTTACCTCAGAGTGATAGATTTCAGAAACATTTGTTTCTGTAAGAAAAATAATAGGCAATTTGTCATGCTCGAGATGATGTTGAACGGCGTTACGATTGGCGTTCAATTCACAAATATTTTAGATTTGGCGGTTAAATTTTGAATTAAATATTTTTTTTTAAACAAAAAGTTGTTATAGGGTTTACAATATGTGTCACAATAACACATAAATACCTTTTAAGACATAGGTCCCACAACAACTTGCGCTCTAAGGCGTTAATGGACGCTTTTTTAAACATCTGCGAGACTATGCAATGTTTTTTTGCCATTATTACTTCGGTCTGAAAGACCTAAGTATTACATTCATGAGCTCAAAGTGAAATTCTTACCCCCACTTTTTTTGGCATTTCTCGACGTTTTAGGACATACTGATTCTAAAAAAGCAAAAAAAAAAAAATGTGTGTCTGTCTGTCGGCCGTCCGGCCGTCACAACCGACGAAATCTAGAAAACCGCTGGACGGATTTCAAAATTTTTTTTTTCTAAAAATAGGTTTACTCAATGGGAAGAGCCGAAAGGACGATGTGTTCGATAACTGTACCGGAAGTGTGTCAAAAAAATCGTCAAGTGTGTCAAAACATGGAAATTTGCATTTTTTTGCTTAAAAATCGATCATTTTAAGTGATTACGAGTAGAAACATTAAATTTGGAGAAATCTTGATGGTCGAGATTGGTATGTGAGACCAAAATCTAGATTACTGCATTATAAGTTTGTCAAAAAAATGTTGTCAAGTGTGTCAAAAGAAAGATTTTTATTTATTTTTTTACCCAATTTTTTGGAAAAATATTAAATTAAAATTTTGTTCGAAATGAAATTTTATTTTATTATTGCGAACTATGGCATTATAAGTTTGTCAAAAATATGTTGTCAAGTGTGTCAAAAAAAGATTTTTATTTATTTTTTTACCCAATTTTTTGGAAAAAATTAAATTAAAATTTTGTTTGAAATGAAATTTTATTATTATTATTGAGAACTATGGTATTATAAGTTTGTCAAAAAAATGTTGTCAAGTGTGTCAAAAGAAAGATTTTTTATTTATTTTTTTACACAAGTTTTTGGAAAAAAATTAATTTAATAATTTGTATAACATGAAAATATATTATTATTATAGAGAATTATGGCATTATAAGTTTGTCAAAAAAATAATGTCAAGCGTGTCAAAAATGATTTCATTGATTTTTTTAGCCAATTTTTTGGGGAAAAAAATGTAGCTGTTTTTATGACGTAAATGTAGTTGAAAATGAATTTGGACATGGAAATTTTTTAATATGTTATAGTTTTTAAATTTTTTTTGGAATTTTGAAAAAAGGTTGTATTTTTGATTTTGTAATAATTTTTGCAATATTTTTAGAATTTTGGAAAAAGTTTTAATTTTTGATTTTGTAAGAATTTTTGGAATATTTTTGGAATTTTGAAAAAAGTTTCAATTTTTGATTTTGTAATAATTTTTGGAATATTTTTAGAATGTTGAAAAAAGTTTGATTTTATTATAATTTTTACAATATTTTTGGAATTTTGAAAGAAATATGAATTTGTGATTTTGTAATATTTTCTCGAATCGCTAAATTGAAGGTTTTTGAATAGTTTGCTGAAAATATAATTAAAAATGAAATTGGACATGGACATTTTTGAATTTGTTATAGTTTTTGAATATTTTTGGAATTTTGAAAAAAGTTTCAATTTTTGATTTTGTATAATTTTTGCAATATTTTCAGAATTTTTGAAAAAAGTTTAATCTTTGATTTTGTAATAATTTTTGGAATATTTTTAGAATTTTGAAAAAAGTTTGATTTTATTTAATTTTTACAATACTTTTGGAATTTTGAAAGAAATATGAATTTGTGATTTTGTAATATTTTCTCGAAACGCTAAATGGAGAGGTTTTTGAGTAGTTTGCTGATTGTATCATCTTTTCACTAAATTATGTTAGTTTATGATCTTTTATAATTTTCCGGCATCGTATTGATGTTTCGTGTTAGTTTTGTAATAAATTTCTAAACAGAGATTGAAAAAAATACTTGTACTTTAACAAAGAGTTATGTTTGATATACATCGCTGCCCAAAACTAAAAACCATGTCCTCATAAAAGTTTTTTGCCGAAAACTATATCAAAAACCTTAACCCAGACCGAAGTCTTGATATCTCAGAGCTGTGAGATTTCAGCCCCTCCATATTTTCTTTTTTAAAAAATGAATAGGTTTATAAATAATAAGTCCTATTATATAATGAAATATGACATATGCCAATATTTTATGATAGGATGTAAGAAATGAAACCCGAAACTGGTGAAAAAAAATAAAAAAGTTTAAAACTTAAAAAATTATGGTATTGGATTTATTTTTGTTTTTAATATCCATTGTTGTTCCCACGTTGCTGATTACAGCTATCTGTATTTGAGCTTAAGATTTTACTCCATATTGATTTTACACCCTTTAGCGAGCATTGTAGTTCGAAATTTGCCAAAACAAATTTTAACAAAACTTCAATAAAACGCCTCACTCTATGATTTATTGTTACCAGTTACCAAATTAATTAATTAATTTCTGTGGCTTTCAACTAAGGATTTCGGAGCACAGTAGCGTACGGAGAATTGAGCTATGGGGGGGGTGGGGGGTTTTAGATAAAAAATTTAATTTCATTTGTATGTTTTTAGGGTTCCGTTTTTATACGGAACACTACTGGTGAGATTACAATGTGTTTTTGTGTTGAAATCGGTTATCTCATAAACTATAAATCCTATGGACCTGAAATTTAAGATGCGTATAACACTAACCTGTCCCCTGAAGATGACGGATACAAAAAAAAAAATAAAGTTGTTTCCGTTTGTTTTACGGGGCCGCGAAGTAAGACCTTTAAGGAATGGGCTTGGACTCAGTATCCCTTAAAAATGTATTTTAGAATTTTTTACTACACAGTTTTTTGAATAATAGCGTTTTTTTCATGTTTTCTTGCCCCACTTATTTCCGAACCTATTTAATAAAAAACACTTCAAAAGTCTTAGGAAATATAGAAAAAGTTCTCATAATCGTATTTATTAAGGGGGTGGGAATGAGAAGGGGGAAAACACAATTTAAAACCCAGCGATGTGAGATATATGAACGAGCACTTAATTCAAGAAACATTGTAATTATTTTTAGAATTTTGCAGTGCACAGTTTTTGAATTATTGTCAAACAAGTGCAACAATAAGTTGGTCCCACCCCTTGGGTTTCGATCTTAATTGACAGAAAAATTTTAAAACTATAACAAAGTGTCACATAAATATTTTTCTATATTTTGAGGGGGTAAGATTGATAAAGGGAGAAAAAAATCTTGTTTGACCCTAACAAGTGGAGTGTCATATGAAAGAGCACTTAATTTAAAAAACATTGTAATGTTTTTTATAATTTTACGGTGCACTGGTTTTGAATTGGGGAGACTATGATAATTGTGGCACCGCCTAAATTTATTTTTACTACTAAGCAGAGCTCCAAAAATTAAGAGAAAAATGTTCTACGCTTTACAAGACAAGCTCAAATCAAGTAAAAATTTCCGCGGTCTCATCCCTGGAAAAAGTTGTTAGTGGTTAAAGTTTAGCTTTTTGATGCATTTTTTCTCAATTTTTCACCTAAGTAGCTCTGTTTTTCATGTTTTATTTAAAGAAACGAAGAATTATACTATCTCCCATTTTGGCTAATATGGGTTACCCGACCCGAATATACCCAACCCGATCCGAGCTATTTATTAAGGATCATACTTTCAATTCTACATTAATGAATAAGGTTATATAATTATTCACTTTTATATTAACTATTTTCTTATTAGATTCTGCGACCTTGCAATCCTTCGATCAAAAATAGCCACTGCATCGGGGGGTGGCGGTGGGGAGGGGAAGGGAAGGGCGGGGGCGGCGCCTCTCGACACGATTCGTGCTACCCTATATTAGCCAAAAATGCATCAAAAAAGCTAAACTTTAAACACTCACAACTTTTTCAGGGATGAGACCGCGGCAATTTTTAACTTGATTGGAGCTTGTCTTGTAAAGACCTTTACAATGATACCACTCTCGACAGCTCGATCCGAGCTACCCCATATACCCTATATTTCCCAAACTATTTTACATAACTACCAGGTATGTGATTTACTTATGTATTGGTTAAATTGTTAAAAATTTTAATGGAATTATTAATGGAAGCTCACAAATTTTTGGTAGAACAATTTTTGCTTATTTTATCGATCTAAACAATAAAAAAATAAAATTAGGCGGTGCCACACTTATTATAGTCGTACCGATAAATTTAAAAAAACAGAGAGAGATAGGAAATTTGATAAACCATGAACTGAAACTATAGCGAAGTGTCACATATTATTTTTTTTGTTTTTTGAGGGGGTGAGATCGAGGAAGAGTGAAAAAAATTTGATCCTAACAAGTGTTGGGGTGTCATAGGAAAAAGCACTTAAATTAAGAAACATTGTAAGTTTTTTTAGAATTTTGTGGTGCATTATCGGTGAATTATCGTCCATTATTATTGAACTGTTATTTGAATTAATAACGTATATTTTCCAATTTAAACCATTTACAAGTTGGTATAATTGCATCTCTCCTTGGTTACCCTAAACTGCTTTTGCTAATATTTAACGGGATTTAACATTTTGTGTATAATTTGGATCAATTTTCAATTGACATTTCACATTGCTATTGACTTTTACGAGGAAAAAATCATTTTTATGCGCCTATGGTATGGCGATATAAAAAGTCTACAACACAACTTTATTCAAATTATTTTTGGCAGTTTGTTCTTC
Source organism: Diogma glabrata (assembly GCA_963693315.1). NCBI lineage: Eukaryota > Metazoa > Arthropoda > Insecta > Diptera > Cylindrotomidae > Diogma > Diogma glabrata. Next base: position 285,869,864 of record OY856188.1, read on the forward strand.
TAGGATTCACGGAACCCTAGGCAAGCGAATTTTATTCGCACTTGACCGACTTTTTTTTATATTTAAAAGGTTAAAAAATAAAATAAAAATCGGTATTTAACATTTAACACAATCGGTATTTAAATATAATATTGTTACGGTTATAGAAAAATCTAGACGATTACAGAAAAATCTAGACGATTACGGTCACTTCTAGGAAAATCAAATCAACAAAATACTACAACAGATTAATGAAATGAATATTGTTGTTGTTGTACATATTCTTAGAATTGAGGTCTACATAAAACAAATGATTTTATGAATCAAATCATTGTAACGTAAAATAATCGAATATTCTAATATTTTCTCAAGGTTTCTAAAAAGTGACCTAGAAATTTCTAGAGATTAAGCAGAATGTATATAAGGAAATTGCTTCTTGTAGTTTTTAATTAGTTTATTTTAAACCTGCGATTGTGAAGTTAAAATTATAAAAGTGATCTTTAAATTAGTGAATAAAGTTTTAAGTTTTATTGAGTAGAAATATTTTGTGTATTATTTTGAACGTGGTGTACTGGAAATTTCTACAATAAATCATTGGAGTTTCTGAAGCTGTTGAAAGAATATTCTAGTTAGGAATATTGTTTGCTGTATTCTTTTCCACTTGTTGTGGAACAATTAAGTTGTTGAATACTTAATAAAACCTGGTGTTTGTGCTTACTAATCAGTGATCGAACTCAGGAAGAGATTGGGAATTACGTTTCTCGAATTGAGAGTAAGGCCAATTCGAAGTAAGGTTAGAAAAACGGAACAATATAAATATATGGTTATGAATTATAATTCAAATTGAATTCAAGATTAAATAATATGTACATACACAAAATAACTACTGTTATTATGAAATCAAGGATCTGATAGAGACAATTAGGTTTTTACTATGGTAAAATGTTAATTACAAGTAAGTGTATATTTAATTATCACAATTTTTAACCGATTTGAAGCAACATGGGGGGGTTCGAACCCCCAGCAACCCCCCTGCGTACGCCACTGTCGGAACATAATTCTTAATTACATAATTCGTACGAAATAGTGATTAGATAGATGAAAAAACAGAACAGAGAAACCCAACAAATTTATTTTACGTATCCTATTCTCGAACATCCGCGAATAAGACTCCAGAACTTGCATAAAGTTATAGCGATGAAAAATAGAACGTTATACAAATATTAATTAGTACATACTCGTATATGGATTCATGGAATAAGCATATTAGAAAAAATTTAAAAACAAGATATTATTTTTTTATTGATATACTTTCTGATGAAATTTGTACAATTGTTTGTTTTTGTTTTTCTGTAACGCTTTCATTTCGATTTGACTGAAACAACTGAAAAATTGAACGCAATTGTTGTTGTTTTTTCAGTGGTTTCAATCAAATCGAACGCACCACCTATGGTAGAGTATAGTTATACCGTTTCATGTCAAGTGTATTTTAAGATATGTAATTATGTATGTTATGAAAAATAATTATGAGATCTGAGATTTGTTCAAATGAATTTTGTTAAAGTTTATAATATATAAACAACTGAATCATTAAAAAGTGTTATATGTGTGTTTTATGACTTTGTAGTACATATGTATATTTGATTACTCAATATTCCCCCTAATAGTTGCCACAGTTCCCTCATAATAATATTAAACAAAAATATTGGATAACGTTATGAATTCTAAGAACTTATTCAAAAATAATTGAATATATAATAATGAAAACAAAATGCGTATGTATTACTATTTTCACTGAATTTCTAAAAGTTAATCTGTTGTTTTGCGAAATAGACAAATAAAATCATATCAATTTTAATTTTGAAAGGGAGTTGATGGGTTACAGAACAAGCACGATAAGATTACTGTATAAAGAATATATTGATGTCAGAAATGCTACCAACCACCAAGCACTTGATATATCTTCAAGCTTTTAATCCTTGTCAACTGATTACTTCAGTCTAAGAACTAACAGCGATGATACATAGTTCCACAATTGAATTCGATTCTTCTAGAAGAGAGTTTGTTATGCCCCTCTTTTGCGTCCAAGAATTAAAGAAAAAACAATAAGATTTTAGAAACTAGTAATCCAAACTATAGCTAGATTTGGTCTTATACTGAACAACAGAACAGCTGAACTTGGAACCCGAGCATAAGGAAACAAAAAATTTTTTTTGGAAATTACAAACGACGTAGATGATCAAGGGTTTCAAGTTCATATAGCTCAATAGAACGCGTTGAATCGTAACAAATAAGTAAATTTTCCATATTGTGTTTTTAAATAAACTTTGTTTTCACTACTTTTTAATCTTATGTAATATGTTCTGGTTGTTTCAATGTTATTTTGATTCATAATTTAATTGAAATAAAACACTTGTTGTTGTTTTGCAAATAGTATTTGTTAAGTTTAATATGAAATATAAATAACTGAAAATAATTATAACATTTAAATTAACCTTAACCGCTCAATCGATTTCGGTTGTTACACCATCTACGGAAGCTTACGAACTGGGTGTAATAACCGAAATCGATTGAGCGGTTAAGGTTAATTTAAATGTTATAATTATTTTTAGTTATTTATATTTCATATTAAACTTAACAAACACTATTTGCAAAACAACAACAAGTGTTTTATTTCAACAAAATTATTAATCATGTTTTGCCAAGTTCCGTCAGTGACTACAGTAAAGTATATTAATTTGATTCAATTCGAAGAACAAAAAATTTAAGAGATTTTAATAGCTTAAGAAGGTCTAGAAAATTGAAAAAAAATCGATTTTTAGCATATCTTTAAGTTTGGACCTTTAAGAATATATCATCAAAAGAATTTCTGATAATTGTAATAGTTTTCGGAGTTAAAGTTGGTTTTGTGACGCGGCAACTAAGCCGGTCGGGCGGATCCAATCAAACAATAGATGGTAAACGTTGCCCGAGTTCATCACACAAATGAGATGACGAATATTTAAAAGAAAGAACTAATAAAAATAGAAGAAGATAAATTGAGAAGAAAATACGTCTTTCATTGATAAATATTGATGAGATGTTTTTATCATTGAACAACTAAAAGGCCATCTGTCTAGTTGAGGAATAACCCTCTTTGGTTTTCCGTTTCTATATGTTGAAAACATCTCATGGTTGCAGAGACAGGAAAGATGAAATAGAGGAATAAGCGCAACCACTTTAAGCCACTACTTCTCCCTTGTTGGTGATTTTTTTTTGTATATTGAAATTTAATTTAAGATTTTAAATTAAATTAAGTGAAATAAATACAAAGAACGTATTCTTCAGCCAGAGAAAAAAATCGTCTTCTATAAGGATAGTCTATTCTATTCCTTTATAAACGTGCCTTCTTTTTCTACCTCTACAAAAGCAAAAACGTAGCGCTGACTCTGTTGTATCGATTAAAAAGTTAAGATATGACCCCATTCCACAAAAACTTTTTTTCAATACTACTTCTACGGTTACACGAGCGGGTAGAACGTCTAGAACTCACATACGCCTTTTTAGTGCTATGTCACACGAAATTTTCTGTTTTCCTTTTTCTATGTTTCTCTTCCTATTGTCCAATCTGATATTGCACTAGAAGGAGAGTGTTGTGGCAAACATTGACGTTTACATGGTGGTGAAAACTCTAACTATTTAGTTATAACAAAGTTTATAGTAAATATAAATTATAATGTACAACTTTAGAATTTTTCAGACTCGCATTGTGTTTTAGATATAGTATAGCATAGCACGCTCTCTTCTAATTCAATAAATGTAAATAAGTTTAGTTTTTATCAAATTATATGTAATCCACTTTAAACAAAACAATTCAACGACAAAATTCATGTAAATTGTTTATATGCGTTTTATATTGGTATCTTGTGATTCGTGAAGAATCGCCAATCTGAAACCTATGAAATTTTATTAAATAAAACGGACGACAGTTACACAATAAAAGAATAAAGGCAACATCAAGTTAATCGAAGCGAAATAATTTTAGTGGGAATTATCCATCAAATATAAATGTGCAAGTATGTTTATTTTTAACAAACAGATTCGTGTAATACAAATTACAAAATGGATTACAACAACATATAGATACTTTTTAAGACCTATAGGTCCCACAGGAAACAGGAACATACGTTGTTGATGGTTTTGGGTTCATTTGTCCAATTTGGGGTTGAGAATAATCCGTTTGGTAGCAAATTTGCTCGATAAGTGACCTAATGTCTTGCTCAATGATTAAAGCTCACATATAGACCTAAATTGAGATTAATTTCTTTTAGCTGCAAGCAGTAGCGCAAGATCACCAAGAAATACTACTAAACTACGAAAGAGAGTGCTACCGTTGACTGAATAGACTTTATCCACCTACATGCCCAATATATTACTTTAGCTATCATATTATTATATCTCACAATAGGATGAATTGGAGTACCCGAGGTTGTCACATACCCGTAGATATGATATTAAAAACAAATTTACAAATCAACCAAAACTAAACTCTCCATGCGTAAGTATGAAACTTGTGAATCCCTCTGGTATGATCATAAGACAGCTGGATTCAAAGAAATAGATTTAATTGCAAGGAATTGTTACTGATAAGATTAATCTGACCTTGTACAGTTAAATTAAAAAATAATATAATTTAAATTAAATTTATAATACAAATATGATAAGTGATAAGACAAGTTCACTCTAAACAACAATTAACAAAAATTGTTCAAGATACCAGTTTTTATCGATGAAAACATACTAATGAAAAACAAAAATTTTCATAAAAGAATTCGTTCGTACTATGACATTTTACAGCTTGCGAACCACGATAAAACATGGCATCATTTTTTCTGAACGATTTAAAGAGTCTTAATAAATATTTCGAAGAGAGGAACTTTCTGAATAAGAATAAACTCGGATCCTTCGAGTTCGAATTCAACTACTTCGCCACTCGGCCACTCAATACGCAATAAACTATTAATTAAACCAATGACAAAGAATATGTTTAAAATGAAAAAGTTTATGGCAGTTTTTGTTATTCTACTCGCTTATTGAAATTTACAAAACACATATATGGCTGAGTTTGATGTCGCAACCACGACAACTTGATATTCAAACATGAAACCTACCGAGGCTGTAATACTAAAGTTGTAGGTCATTAAATCACGTCTACAAAATCCAGTATGTATATTGATTTATTTTATTGGCGTTAATATATTTGAATCTGTAATAGCAGCAAAGCAACACAAGAATTTCTGATTTACATTATAAAAACATATTTTTGTTGTAAGTTTTCATGTATCTAAATTCAACCAGTTTATTGATTAAATATATTAAATTTTGTGAAATGATTGTGTTTTAAGATACCAGTTGTTGAATGTCAACCACATTTGTTTAAATCAGAATAAATATGCAGTTTATATTTTTATGGTATCGTTTTAAATGTTATCGCATATAACTCAGTAAATTAATGCTTTAGATGAGAAGTGATTTTTTGTTTATAAGCGTTAACTTAGATGACAAGAGCCGTGTTCGATTTGACTGAAGCAACTGAATCAACTGAAAAATTGAATGCAATTGTTGTTGTTTTTCAGTTGTTTCAGTCAAATCGAACGCACCTAAGATAAAAGCCTTTGGGAGATCACACTACTCCTTCGAAACTTTTTAGTGATTTGATTTAATGTATTTGTTTAAAATTTACTGCTTGCACTGTAAAATTTCAATCAACTCAAACGAGTATGAGGTCATGAAAATATAAAATAAATAACTGCATGAAAGATATTCACTCCCGTACTACTTTCTTTAATACCACCCAAAAATTAATTCCTTCTGTCGCATATCTCCAAAACATGTTTTAGATTTTCATCAAAATCACAATCGCTTCAAAAATTAGCAGTGGTTCGAAACAACCACCGATTCCTCATCCCTTTTTCCATAACACCGAATAAAGCAATGGAGTAAAGACCGAAAAATCGTAAAATTACATTTAACCGGCAATAACCAGCATTCAGATTTGTAGATGCAGAACTATTGAAAAACGTGCTAAAAGCTTATATATGTTTGGCTTTACCAAAATCGAATGGCAGGACGAGTTATTAAATTTTAAAACATGCTACTGTTCTGAAGAGCATCCAAAATTTCGCCCAGTTTCTTTCAAAACGCAATTCATCAAAAGTTCATCAAAATCGTACAATAACTGCAGAATGTACAGTGGATCTCAATGTATACATCCATTCACAAAATTTCTTACATTACAGTGTTCGCTTAATTTATTTATTTACAATATTATACATATAAGGCGATAGCCCATAACAATGTACAGGAGAACTAAACTAAAGAAAAATAAATATAAATCAATCATAATCCATTTAGCATAAATTCATTAGAATTAAATAGTCAGCATAAAGCTCACCACTGGCAAATTCTTATGCTGGACAATATTGGATCTGCATAGGAGTTGGAGGCATAACATCGAAGCTAAGAAGCATAAATCGGTAAGATTTAGTGAATTTTAGCAATAAGGCCATGACCCACAATATTGCACAGGAGAACATGGTAAGCAACAAGCCTCAACTTGAACCAATAGTCAAGGCAGAAAGTCCAGGAGGGAACCAGTAAGTAGGCGTCATGCAACGAGAAAAAAAAAAGAAATGGATAAGATATTAGGAGGAGATAGTTCTATAACAGAAAAAGCTCAGGTAGGTTTAGAGTAAAATAGAAAATTTGAATTAGAAGGAGCACGAGGATATAGAGGAGGGAAGAGAAGGAGAGAAACAGAGGGGAGGAAATAGGAGAGGATTTAGGATCTTGGAGTCCCAGTAGAAACAAACATCAGACAGCAGGCAGGCAGAAGGTCAAAACAACAGTGCACCATAGCACAACATAAATTAACGATTTCCACAGTAAGGTTAAACAGTCGCAAGGGTCAGTGAGTTAAGGTGGTCAATCAGCCGCTTTGTGAAAAGAGACGGGGATAAGCCCGTCCCTCTTTAGGGACTGCGGCAATGAATTAAAAAGCTTTATGACCTTTACAGAATAGGACTTTGCCCAAAGATCACAACACACCCTTGGTACCACAAAATTGTGCTGCCGTCTAGAATTTCCCATTACAAACCACCTCAGTAGATACGAAGGAGACTGAAACTTGACAAGGCGATAGAAGTGAGAAAGAAGTCGCACACTGGCATGATCTGCAAAGGAAGTCCCAAGAAGATCGTGGACAAAGGGGGATACATGATCCCTAGGCTTTAAATTATAAACAAATTTGGTAGCATAATTGAAGGCTCGCCGCAATACCATGAAGGTATCATTCGTAAAACCAGACACAACTTCAAGACCATAGTCAACAAGGGGTAGTATAAGTGACAGTACCAGCTGCTTCCTTATAAGAAATGGCAAGTAACAACTCACACTACGAAGCCCCCTTAGAACACCAGTAATTTGACCAACAAGTGAGTTTTCATGCGGCTTCCAATCCAACTTGTCATCAAAAACAACTCCCAGATTTTTTGCTTGAGATGGAAAGGGTATAACATCACGGCCCATCTGAATAGATGCGCTGTTGGTAGCTGCTCGAAGGCAGGAATTGTAGAGCAATACTTGCGACTTGGTACGATTCAACGAAATCCGATTTTCAAGGGCCCACACCAGAATAGACTTGAGATCACTATTAATTTCTTCAATACAGCCATGTAAATTAAACCGGGGCCTAGCATGGAGAAGCTGAACATCATCAGCAAAAATATGAACCATAGAGAAACGACAGGACTTAGCAATATCGTTAATAAACATTGAGAACAACAGGGGTCCCAAAATGGAACCCTGCGGAACACCCTTAGCAATGGGAAGTGCATCAGAGATAACATCCAGAGAGCAAACAGACTGGTACCTTCCTGTTAAGTATGAATACATCAAATTGCAAGCACTGGAGGAGAAAAAGAATTGAGTCCTGAGCTTTGCCACCAGAAGAGAGTGATGCACCGCGTCAAAAGCCTTGCTGAAGTCAAGTAGCAAAAGAATAGACACCATCTTCTTCTTAGTGTTGAGTCTTATTTGGTCAGAGACATCCAACAATGTCGAGGTTGTATTATGCCGCTTCCTAAAGCCAGATTGCCTACTATACAGTAGGTTCGACTTAGCTATATGGTCAGAAATTTGTACATAAATGAGCCGCTCAAAAACTTTGGACAAAACTGGCAAGATGCTAATGGGACGAAAATCAGTACTATTTTTTGGGGGGATAGGAAGCACCTTAGCCAGCTTCCAGGCCGCTGGAAAACGACCCACCATGATAGAATAGTTAATGATGTGGCAGACATGGGGAACTAGAGAAGGAAATATTAATTTTAAAAATTTAAGAGTAATATTGTCAAGACCAGCAGCATTGGAGCCAATCAAGGAGAAAGCCGCCTCCACTTCATCATGTGTTACAGGCTGAAACAGAAAGGAGCATTCAGACTCGGGGAGACCGATATCGGACCTGACAAGACGAGGAAATTGATTTGGGCTGACAAATGACTTATTAATCTGATTGAGTTCAGCCTCACTGAGGAACTCAGAGTCCTCTTGGGACTTGGTCAGGCCAATATTCCTAATCTTTCTCCACAGATCATTGGTACGAATGTTGACCGACCAATATAGTTGTCTTTATTGATGGCAAGCGACAGGGTAATAAGGACAAGGTGAGAAATACCTGGTACCCAGAACTGATTGCTTTCCTTAACAAGTGAGCTGTCACTAATCATGAAAAAGTCTATGCAAGAGCCAGATGATATGTTTGTCAAATTTGTAGTCCCAACACGAGCATGATGTGTTGGACAGCTGTTAGTTACTAAAGTCATGTCAAGCCTCTTACAGACACTAATACAGATTGTCAGAGAAGAAGAGAACAGCAGGTTAGTATTGAAGTCACCAACCACAGTAACAACCAGGTATCTAGTACTGAATTCGGCAAGAACTTCCTCTATAACATTAATACCACCCGAGGGGAGATATGTGTCAGCAACAAGCATAGGCAGACCCCCTACAGTAACCTGAACCAGGAGCATCTCAGCTTCTGGGGTAAGATAAGAGTGGACAAGTTTTGATTGAAATTTACGGCTGACATACAGGGCCACACCACTACCACGTCTAACTGGTCTATTCAGTCTGTGGATACGATAACCCTCGATAGCAACAGCAGCATTGGACGTATATTGTTTGAACCCGGTTTCTGACACAGCAACCAGGTCAAGGTGACTACTCTTTACTATGTGTCTTACTTCATCAAGCTTAGACGAGTTGAGCCTGGGATTTAAACTTTGTGCATTGAGATGGCCAATGTTAAACTGGTCAACAAGACGGTTCATGATACTAAAAATCGTGCTATGTGCACCAGTTGACCGATCCATTGGGCTATCTGGCATAAAAATAATGGCAAGAAGAAAATCTGGGACAACAGGGGTGAGGGAGGGAAAAAGGTAATGGGGGATTAAAGGTTAAATGTTTAACAAAAATAAAAATGTTTATGGATAAAGTAAGAGATCAAACAGACGAACAGTGCAGGATGCAGAGAAAAAGAAAAGAACAACAATTTTCAAGAATAAAATAACAAAAACAGGATCAGAGCCTGGAGACCATCATTAAGAGATAGGAAACTGGGACTGCAGAAACTGGAGGTCATCTGTGTCAAACAGTAGTCCACTCCTAGGTACAAGGCGAACCGATGCCAACCCCACACGAAAGCTGACAATCAGCATTTTCTTCTTAATCACTCGTTAATACTTAACAAGAGCAGCCAGCCTAGGTGGTAGATTATCATTGAGGTATATAGCAGATTGAACATGGATATCAGGAAAAAGATCCGAAATCATTAACCTCTTACCCCTGAAGTATTTCGCCATAACATTATCACGAATATGAGTGTGATTGAGCCATCTTGAGCCATATTAAGCCATCTACAGCTAACAACCTGAGTTTTATCAAAAGTTACTTCACAAAATTGGAATATCTTAACGACTGTGTCCAGGAGGTGGAGATTAGAATTAGGGAGACCAGAAATGATGATGTCATTTCTTCTTTGTAATCCAAGGAGTTTCGAATTGTGCGACTCAAGGGATGACATACGAGAAGCAAGAGAGGAATCGGGAGCCGGAACATTAAGTTGATCATCATTCTTACGCTTGAGATCAGTAAAATCTGCTTTGAGAGAAGAAAACATGGCTGTACATTCAGTAATAGAGGCTTTAGTAAGAGACCAGTCAAGCGTTGAGGTTTTGATGGTATCAGATAATTTTTGAAGTTCAGATAAAAAATTTGCATGTTGCGTTCTAAGATCAATGATCTCCTGGGCAAAATTTTTGTGAGCTTCCTCACAATAAGAGCGAAGAGAATTTTGACTGGAGATCTGAATTCTCATAAGCGCAACAGGATCCCCACTAATTCCCTGACAGGTCACACAAAGCCATTCTTTAGTCTTATCATTCTGATACTCCCTAACAATACTCGCAGACAACCCAGCACACTTGAAATGGGACCACTTGGCACAGATGTCGCAAGAAATCTTCTGACACAAGTCAAACACATTCCACCACCTTCAACACTTGGAGCCATAATGGGAGTAGGAACAGAAAAAGGCAGGAAACGAAGGTTAATAACCAACAAGCCACTACTTACTGATTCCCACCAGAACTACGTTAAAAATGCAATAGTATCAAGCTTGGAAATAGTTAAAACTTCTCCACAGTCAAACATAAGGTTCCCAGCAGAATATAGTTGATAGTCTCCAATTCCTAGCAGATTCAATATTATCTAAACAAAAAACGTAATTAACAATGAGTTAGATATTATATTATGTTGAAATGATAGCAACAATTTAGAGATTATCATCCATTATATTAAAACTCCCGATGTAGTAGCATGGATAGACTCGCTCGATGTAAACATCTAATGTTCAAATGTACTGCCCAATGTTCAAATATTTTACTTTTTACTTTTTTACTCAAAGACGCGTAATCAAATCGATTGTAAGTTCATTTAATGTGTATCCATGTTTTGTTTTAGGTAGATTTCATAGAAGAGTCTACCTATTTTTAAGTTTAATTTTTAATGTGTCACAAAAAAAACCATACGCTAAATAAATTAACTGGGCTGCAAACCGGTTTTTGAAAACCAAAACCAAAACCGCAAAACCAGAAAACCACACCAAATCAGCAAAACCGAAACCAAAACCACGTTTCAAAAATTATCAAAACCATAACCGAAACCAAATTTTAAAAATCATCAAACCAAAACCCAACCGAAAACCAAATTTTAAAATAAACGAAACCAAAAATCAAGTCCAACAATATTGTTCAAAAAATAAAACAACAATAAATTGCAACAACAAATACTGCCGTGTTAAACATTTGCCTACATTTGCCCGCCAGTTTTTGATACGAGTATTCAAGTTGTGAGTCATCTAAAATATTTGGCCTCAAATACGAGGACAAATTTGTAGAACATTTATAGATATATAGGCAACAAAATATGTGTGCAATAATTTATTTTTATATGAACTTCTAATAAATAATATTAATTACTTAACATAAAACACAACAAAAAAAATATCACAAAAAACATCAATGCATTGACTGTGCAGTGTGCACATTATCGTGTAGCGTTAAATTTTGATTAATTCTCAGATAACTTCAAAAATATAAAAAACGGTATTTCACAAAAACAAAATGAAGACGTCCACCGCAGATAGATAGCCATTGAAATTTTTTTTTGCTTACGATACAATGCTATTGGTTACTTTATCGTGTCGCTTACTGTAGGGAACGATACAAATTTTCAGGTTTCTTTATGATACCAATCATTTTTTAAACCTCAACAATTTCATGAATTACTAAAATATCTAAACTGACTGAATAGTATGACAGCGTGAGATATCAAAAAGTTGGACCCAATTGATGAAAAAAATGGGGATAAGAATATATTTATTTGAGGCAATATAAATAAGAAATATCGAAATCAGCAACGGTGTTGCAGGCAATGAAGTTTAATGATCAAATTCCAGTACCATAGCAAGCAAACTTTTGAAGATACTGTGGCGAACATCTAAATTAAAATTTTAAAATTTCAATTTAGTATGCCATGATTTTTTCGTGGATTTAAAAAAACAATAAATAAAATTTAGATATAAGTTTTCCTCAATTTTAAAGCGTTCATGTTTTCAATTTGAAAAGTAATTACAAATTCCTTTAAAAAATTGATTGTTTTAATCTGTTTATCTCTTCTATGTTGTGTATTGTATTGTACATTGTTATAAGGTCTATTTTAATATTTGAAATAAAAAGTTTTGGTATATAATATAATATTCCATATTTGTAAATAATTCATTTTGTTATAATGGAAAATGAAGAATGGATTAATATTTGTGAAGGTTAATAAATGAAGAATGGATTAACAACAACTACCAAAATTCTGTGGAAATAAAACAAAATATAATACAATTAAATACAAATCAAAATAAAATAATTACAAGGATTATATACAGCGTGAATGACTAGCTGTAATTTTTAGTTTGATTGGGAAGCTATATTTATTTAGAATTCTTTACAGCGAGAATGACTAGCTGTAAATATAGTTTGATTTGAAAGCTATAATACCAACATAGGTCAAGATAGAAACAGATGCAGTACTCCAAACTTGACAAACATACTCAAAACAGAGAGGAAAGAATCAGTTTTATAAATGTGCAATAAGTAATATGGAACAATAGTATATTTGGTACAAGAAATCAAAACAGTTTTTTTCATGAGTGAACATTTGTTCACGAGACGCATTGGCACTCAAGTGGAGCAAGCTCAAGAAAAAAATATATTTTTATCTCGCGAAGGAAATGCTATTTTTTCTTCGACAACATAACTTCAAAAATTGTATTCTATTATTTTATGGTTGCTTTGATTTAAAGACTTTGTAAAATTAAATGAAATATCATAGCACTCTTGCTATTTAGTGAAAATGATTTTTGACTAGAGAGAAAAGAACCCACTTTCAAAAGGGCATGAAACCGGCATAAAAATGCGTTTTCAATATGCTGCCAAAAAATATTTTTTTCATCCCTTGAGACAGTTTTAGCGACGCAACTTTTGTTATTTATACTAGTTCGTAAGTAAAACATTGGAAATTGTGACGACCAACGAAGAAATGATTTCACTTTCACATATCTGTACGTACGAAAGCCATACGCATTAATCTTTTAGAGAATAAGTTGGCGTGCCTGATTCCTGAATCAACTAAATACTTTAAAGATGCCTTTAAAGTATTTAACATGCCACGACACACATACATTTATTTTTTTTTTATCTCCATTTTAGGAACATAGAACGTCTACTAGACTCGACCATCTAACTCTATTTGGGGCAATCGCTTTTAACTCTCCCCATGTCTTACCAACTTGTTTCACTTCTACTAGCACCGTTTTCTCCAAACTCATTGCTGGTCTTCCCACCCTTTTGCCTTGTCGCTTCCGCTCTAGAGACATCCTTGTAACATCGTCTGGTTTCCGCAGTGTTGGTCCTACCTATCTCCACTTTATCTTTCTTATACACACACTTATTATTCAGTTTTTACAACGATAGGCGTAACAATTTCTGGATGATATCGTCTACAAAGAATAGACAAACTCAAAGTCCCACAAAGAGGTCTTTTGGCTCTGAAAACTTAATATACGCAGGATTATACAAAAACGGCTTTCTAATGTTTAACTGTCTGATATAGAAAGTTCGTGTTTTATTTATACTTACACATAATAATCAATTAATGTATAACCGTATTGAATTTTAACTCACCTAATTACATACATAACAAACATCTTCGTTTAACTCGAAATAATAATAACACAATTGATTTGATATTTATTTATTTTATTTCATAATTAAACCTATATATTAAAAATAATTAATTTAATAATATGTATTAAATAGCCCAGTCAACAATAATTAAGAAAAAGGAAAGTTCGAATACATTCTATTTTCCGCATCGAATTACTTTCAACTGCTATTACTTGGTAATATTCCACCGCTCTTCACAACGCGATGAAAAATGGTGGTATTTCCAGTTTGCTGTTAATAGAATAGTTTCTATTCAAGCTTCCTTCAATTTCATTTTGATTCAGTACACTTGTTGACTTTACTACTAGAGAGTATTTATTTACAAAAACCTATTACAAAATATTTTATTTCTATGTTCTTTAGACAAGATTGGCGAAATTATATGTTCTAAATTGCGAATACGATCTCTAAATCTAAAACGATCCCGAGCACATTTCTCCCAGTCTCCTATTCTAGCCTGTCGATGAGCAAAATCCCATGTTCGCATTATATGGATCTTTGGTTTTAAATTAAAACGCACCTAATAAACAAGTTTTAAAAAAATTATATATTAGAAAAGTTTTAATAAAAAAACACTTGATTCTATTTTCCAATAGCTTTCTAGTGTATGCACTTATATAATTAGGAAATTTTTAAACGGTTAAGGCAAAATATTAAATCAAATTTCAACAGAAATATTGAACAGAACAAATCGTCGGCTACAGAGCTTCTGAACAAGGTTGAAAATTAATTATTTTTATTAATAAATCAAAAAAAATCTATTTATTTTAATTTATTGATAGTAATTTTTTTAAAACCTTGTTTAGAATCACAATTCACAATAAATCGTTTTGTGAGCTTCCTTTCCATTTTTCTAAAATGTAGTTACACGTAAATGCTTTGTAGCCGACGAAAAAAAAAATTTTCTTTGAAACTTGACAAAATAAGAAACTACATCGTTTTTAGGTAAATCAAAGTCACTTCATCTGTGTTTGGTATATAATAAGTGAACAAGACTTTTCATACATTACAAAGCTACTGGAAAACAGAAACAAGTGTTTTATTAACAAAACTATTAAATAAAATGAAAAACATTGTGTTGTTGTCGCCTGTCAATTGATTAAAATTATCATTAAGTTGTTGTATCTTGTTAAGATTAATATTTATTAATATTCACATATTTTGCATATATTTACTCGGACTCCCTATCTATATTGACCGCGCCGCGCCATCTATAGAATTTGGTAAAAAAAACCCAGGGTTTGAGAGTTTGAAACGCTCCTTATATCACTCCTTTACTTCGTTCTTTCAGAGCAAGTAACTTAAAAAAATATAACACTCCTAAAGACAAGAATGAGAATAAAAAACTGGTAAGAGTAAGAACGGTTACTCTTAAATTGAAATATTTTCTTTCAAATATTTACACATTTAATTTTTGCTTCAAAATTGATGCTTTTCAACGGTTAAAATAAATAGTTTTTGTGAATTTATGAAGATTCTTTGTTCAATGTATATATTACACATACATACAATGAAGCTGATCTAAGCGATAAATTTAAGTTACCGTCTGTGGTTCTATTTACGGTAATAAACAAAACACCAAGCACTAGATCTTGTGCTAAATAGAACCATAGAGGGTAACTAAAGTTTTTCTGAATGTTTTGTTCAATTGTGCAAGTAATAAGTATAGTTATAAAAATATATAAAAAGGATGACGGAAAGCTACTAATTTTCTTCTGAAATGAAAGAAAAAAAAGAAAAACTACAAAGGAGTGAAATTGAAAAACTAAAAATTTTACTCTTCGAGGAAGAACGATATTGAAATTATAAAAATTTTAATTTATGAATACCATTTTGAGGAATGAAATGAGTACTCGGATAAAAAAAATTGTTAACTCTGGATAAAACAAACGGTATAGCGTTACGAAAAATGGTATAATTTCATGCCGTCATGCCTTATGAAAAATATTAAATATTTTGATCAGTATGTCATATTTTCTCTTAAAACAAGTATATTTTTTAAGAATGAAGATTATTTTTATTTTTATTGGTTTTATTTATAATTCTGTGTTGGTGTAATACAAAAAATACAAATTTCGTTGCTGTTAACTGTAATATAATAAATACAAATTTCAATAATTCGTGTTTTTTTTATTTACATAAGAAGATTATGGTTTCAAAAAACGCTTGAAACCCGACGTTCCAATTGTGGCACGCGAGGTTTTATTGGATAAAACCATCTCCCTCGTTCGTGATCCTGTTGTATCCCTGCGGAACCACCAATTAAAGCATTCTTTCGCAGGGCATGGGTTAAGTGATTCGTGATTATAATATTATGTTGTCGTGGTTTTAGTGCATTGTGTTGAATATGACGTTTTTTTCATACTTGTTATGTCCCAGTTGTCTTTTGAGGTCAGCATAAATTGCACGAGGCTAGGTGAAGTGATTGATTCTCCCATATGCTGCTTTGCATATGGTATTGGTCGGTATTGGTCCGTTATGTGCTTATACTTGTATAAGTACTCCCGGAAAAATCCATGGCCTGAGATCATCTGTGTCAAGAGTGTTTAAAAAATTTATTTTATAAATTCTACTATTAATTTTTATATTTCACATCTGCCGGGTGTCCCGTGACAGCCTACTTCTTCTTTGCTTTAATATTTAACATTTTATTACTTCGGTCTGAAAGACCTAAGTCTTACAATCTCGAGCCAAAAGTGAAAATCTATTTCTCGACGGTTTAGGTCATAAAAATCAAAACAAAATGTCCGTGTCTGCCGACCGTCACAACCGACGAAAACAACAAACTACTTAATCGATTTCAAAAAAAGATTATATTAATGGTAAGAGTCGAAATGACGATGAGTTCTATAACTGTATCTAAAAAATCATTAAGTGGGTTGAAAAAGCAAATTTTCATATTTTTAGCTTAAAAAACGTTTTTTTTCAGTGATAATGAGTACTAATTTTGCATCTTGAGAAATCTTGATGATTGGCATCTGTATGTGAGACCAGGACCTTGATTATTGTGTTATAGGTGTGTTAAAAGATTTTCGAACATTTTGTTACCCAGTTTTTTTGAGAAATATAAAATGAGAAACATTTTCGTTAGAAATATATCTATATATATAAAATTCTCGTGTCACAGTGTTTGTAACGAAACTCCTCCGAAACGGCTTGACTGATTTCCATGAAATTTTATGTGTATATACGGTAGGTCTGAGAATTGGTCGTAAACTATTTTTTATGCCCTTAAGTGATAAGGGGGGCCCTCCCCCCCAAATTTTTTTGTATTTTTCAGGCAAAATTTTTTATTTTTATTTTTTTATGATTTGACATTAAAAAATACATATAATACTTAATTTTCTTCCTTCTACCACCAACGCCCATTTTCTAATTGCGATATTAGTACTGGAATACTCCTCAATTACTCCTCCGAAACCGCCTGACTGATATCCATGAAATTTTATGTGTGTATACGGTAGGTCTGAGAATCAGTCGTAAACTATTTTTTATGCCCTTAAGTGATAAGAGGGGCCCCACCCGCCAAAAAAATTTTTTTGTATTTTCAGACAAAATTTTTTATTTTAATTTTTTTATGATTTGACATTAGAAAATACATATAATCCTTAATTTTCTCCCTTCTACCACTAACCCCCGTTTTTTAATTGCAATATTAGTACTGAAATACTCTTCAATTACTCCTCCGAACCGGTCTGACTGATTTCCTTGAAATTTTATCTGTATATACGGTAGGTCTGAGAATCGGTCGTAAACTATTTTTTATACCCTTAAGTTTTTATACCCTCCCCCAAATTTTTTTTGTATTTTTCAGACAAAATTTTTTATTTTTATTTATTTATGATTTGACATTACAAAATACATATAATCCTTAATATTCCCCCTTCTACCACAGACCTCCATTTTTTAATTGCGATATTAGTACTGGAATACTCTTCAATTCTCAGTAGTCGATATTCATTCGTTTAAATCAAACCAAGCTTTTCTCTGAAGTACCAGTTTATTTGCGCGAGCCAATTTAATATGACGGTTATTCACAACTAACGCACATACACAAAATCATCTCAAATGCACACGGCAAATATCCGATGCCAGCTTCGATAAAAATTTTGGAAGTTGTGACGAAAAATACGTAACATGAGCTTTCCAGAACACCGAATCCACTGAATCCAAAGTACGCAAAGTGATATCATCAAGGATTCAGTAAGTTACATTCAGTTACATGAAACGATGAATATTCTTTATATAAAAGAAGAGCCGCAGCAGATCGCGGTAAGGTTACAACATATAGACATGCGAAACGGGAACATGGAAATAGTTCCTTAAACATTGATGGTTTTTCCTTATTAATCTTTTGCTACAAAGAACATACAGATCGCACATAAACTTGGAATACGGTATATACGTCAAATCAGTCAAATGCGTTAGTTAGAGAGTACTTTAATAAAGGCAACATTTCAGTTTTAGCGTGCTACAATGAAGCAGCACTGTTATGTATGCAACATTCATCAATGACACGTGCAGCACGTCACCTCCAAACTAAGTTCGGGCTTTGTTTGAAATCCTACTGACCGCTTACTGTTCTTCATCTACAAGAACGTTATGGGAAAAAATATAAATCGCACATGGTTGATGATATTTCCTGCCCAATATAGCAACAAAATGATTGAAGATCTGTGCGTAGTATTCGCGAACTTAGTTCTCAATCAATTATTAATGCTACCGCTGAATTGATCTGCTCCGTTGGACAATGTGAAATTGCGTCGTTAATATAAATGATTAGGTTTAATTTAAAAAAAATACGGTTGATTAGCATTTCAATTCAAAAGATCACAATAGTCAATTAAATTGATCACGTTCAATCATTAAAAGTGCGCGCTTTAGATGTAAAACGGATTGATTTTCGTATGGAAAATTATATGTTGCGTAGACAGAATAGAGGCATAAAACTAGATAATCTCTATATCTGAACCAACAATGGAGCCACAACAAATAATGTATAACCTGCAGAAGCATCGAGAAATTGAACATTAGAAACCTGTAGGTTCTCTTTTCTTAGTGAGCACTGAGCACATTGAACATATGGGTACTGCGAACATTGGTAAATCTATTTTGTATACTGTTCTATATAGAGATGACACACCTCTACTTATTCAACAAGTTACTTAAATTTTTTTTTGCTTACTTGAAAACTTATTGGATCGCCAATTTTTCATATATCCGAACTGCAGCCAAATTCTGTAATTGTGAAGCGGTGAAGTGATAAGTTTTTTAATGAAAAGAAACGAAGAAATTTTTATCACATGACCGCTTCACAGTTACAGAATTTGGCTGCTGATCTGCTAGAGTACTGATTATTTTTCATCCATATTTTTAAAAAGTTAAATTAAAAATTATGCTACATTCTCATTCCCACTTTTTGAAATCATTGATACTACTTCAACAAAATGTCTGTGCACAAGCTTTATTTATAAGCGTAGCAAAGCACGCCGGGTCCTGCTAGTAAAACATAAAAGTTATTACATATTTGGATTACATGAAATGTAATCGAACATTAAAGTTGACATGATATATGGTTCTATCTAGCTTCAGTACTCCCAACTAATAGGAACAGTTGGAAAATATTGTGTTGTTGCAGATTAAATGTCGTTTTTTAACAAAAGTCGTAATTATTAGGGAGATGTTTTTTTGTAAATCCGGGTTTCACCACTCCTGAACAGTTGAAAAAATGTTAGCTGCATTGCAAGAAATGCAATGATCAAATGTCGTTTTTCCAAAACAAATAAATAACTTTTAAGTTTTCTGGACTAATTGGAGTTGGAAAATATTAGGTTGTTTCATTATTAAATGTATCTCCTCAAAAGTTGTAATTATCGAAAAGAAGCATTTACGGGAGCTGCCAAAAACATTATAAAAATCCTTAACACAAACCAAAGTCTTGGTATCTTAAAACCTTGAGATTTCAGCCCCTTTATATTATGCATTTTAAAGCCCAGAATGATTTTGATATTGCGTATTCATTTGGTTTTGCGTACATTATTTAACAAAAATAATGTACCATAATTTCACGAAAACCTCTAATCACAGAATGTGTGTTAAATTATTAATGTCACATGATTAAATTGATTAATTTTTTGTTTACATAAGTTTCTGTGAAAGAATTTTTTTTTAAAGATAATTATTTTATGATTGTTGCTAACCATATAATTAAAAGAATTTAGTCATATCTCTTTTGAAAAGCTTTTTGGCACAATATATTTCAGTGTTCTTTTCTTACATGTAATTCAAACCTGAATTTTCGACGGTTGTCAGTGGACGTTTTATATGTAAAACAAGGCAAACCAATATTTTTTGACAAGCTGGTCAGTTTTGGTTGAAGCATTAATTAAATAGTTTGGTTTAGGTTTCTAAAACTGTTCAAATTTTGTTTTTAATACTGTTTCATTTTGGGTTTCAAACTTTACTAAAACTGTTCTGAAAAATTAGAGCTGCTGAATCTATCAGGGGTGACTATCGGCTTTCGGCCCAACCGATCAACAGGAATATTACACCAAAAACTAAGAAATCACTACTTAAATGGAAACCAATAAATAGCAGAATAACACAGCTCGATTTCAATTGAAAATCAGAAATACAACCATCATACAGTGCTATTCACCCAGCACCTACTGAAGAAGCAGAAAACACAACAAGTAAAATACCGAGCGGACATCGAAACGATATTAAAATTGTTCAAGAAGACTTCAATGCCAAAATTGGAACCGATAAAACCGACTTCAATGTCAAAATTGGAACCGATAACAACGAAATGGAATCAGTCATGGGCAAGTTTGCGCTTGAATCAACTCGAAAAAATAATGGCGATAGACTCAGAATGTTGTCACAGTCTAGTCTGTGTCTGTCAGCTATGCAGCGAATTCCCACACAAGAACTTACACAAAAAATACACTTGGACTTCGCCGGATTGGAAAACCAAATCTATCATGTATGTTACGATTAGTATTATTAGTAAGAAGTTTCTATCCTCCTTAGAAGACGTCAGAGCAAAACGTAATACACAGCGACCACGGACAAAATCAAATGAATGGAACTCACCACTGTATCCCTTCATCGTGAACTTCGAGCGCGCATTTGATTTCATCAACAGAACCACGAAATCACTTCGCACGAAAAAAGCATCCCGAATAAAATATTTGATCTACTAAGTGAAATGTACCAGAATACTGGAAACAGAATTCAATATAAATGACGACAAATTCTGAATATAGTACTAGTCTCATGGGTACGCTTGACGACGATGCAAGTCCAAATTGCATCTAGTGGAACACAACACGACAATGATCTAGACTACGCAGACAATATCTGCCTGCTCATATATAGACACGCAGACATGCAGCAGAAAATAGAAAAACTATCAACCCTTGCACTGGTACATGAATTTGGGCTCAATATCAACATCAGAAAATCAAAATCCATGAGATTGAACACCAATTTGAGTACACTTATTATCATCAACAATACACAAGTTGTACTAGAAAAAAAACAGATGGAACTAAAGAAGATCAGCGCATTAACAAGGCCAGAAATACATTCAACATGCTCCACAAGATCTGGAATGCGTCCGTCCTATTAAAAAAAAAAACAAAGCTACGAATGTTATTGTTCAATGCATGTGTAAAGTCAGCACTGTTGTATGAATGTGAAACAGGAAACCTGCACAGACTACAACTACAAGTGTTCGTGAACAAATGCTTAAGACGTGTGATCAAATGCTTCTGGCCTAATACAATCAGAAACCAAAAACTTCTACGACCAACAAAGCAGATAGACATTGAGTTCGATATAAGAAAGAGGAAGTGTAAGTTGATAGGAAACACACTGGGAAAACCAGCCAAATATATCCAAAGATAGGAATCTACAAGATAAAAGTATGGTGGGAAGAACAGCAATGAGTTGGAAGAAAACAGTGCTAGCAGTAGCGAAACAAGTTGGCAAGATATGGTGAGTAAAAATCGATTGCCAAGAATAGCGTTAGATGGCCCAGTCTAGTAGACGCTCTATGCTCCTAAAGTGGAGATAGAGGAAAAAAATAGTGAGTATATGAATATATAGTGAGCTAATCTAATACCCATCAAATGCTTCAAATTTCAATTAATAGCTAATCGGTGTTATAGATTTCACCTAGTTCTAATTAAAAACGTTAAAGAAAGCTGTAGTACATATTACAATAGACCGGGGTTTCGAACCCGTACCGAACCTGAACCCTGAACCCGCTCCGGTTCAAGATTTTTTTAGAATTATGTGAACCTGAACCCGAACCCGAACCTAATCAAAAACGCGGTTCAGGTTCAATTTTTAATATAGGAAATTTAGGAAGTTTGCGTAAGAAATTTCATATTTCGCAGAATTTTTTTTGTTTCAAACAAGATTATTTTGGTTATTATTTGTTTCAGTAGAGAATAGTGAGAATTAAATGAAAATTTGTTTCCAAAATAAATATGTGTGTAACATAAATACCGTATGTAATGTAACATAAAAAATAATGAATTCATAAAAAAACTTTCGAAAAAATAATTATGTTTTGTAACAAATTTGAACCCGAACCCAAACCCGAACCGAACCCGAACCCACTAAATTTTAATGTATTGAACCCGAACCTGCACCCAAATTTTTCTGGGTTCGAAACACTGCAATAGACATAAATTCTGTCGTACGAATAAAAAGGCAAAAAAAATTTTTCTCGAAAGAGACAAACTGGAAGTGGGAATGCAGAACTGTTTCAAATCATGCTCTAAGTATATACACAAAATTTAATCAAAAATTAGGAACTGATGTTATTGAAGTTTCAAATTCAAACAGGTGCTCGAGAGACCGCCCCAGCACTTATCCCAATATCGTTCAACAACTAATTAGCTCTTTATCATTCAAATCCATCTTTTTTCAAAGTATTATCAAAATTACTTAATAAGCGAAGTCTATATGTTGCCAACAAACTTTAAAAATAAAATGTGAAAAGTCAGTAGTTGTATGGTGGCCTCTTCCGCTACTTTTATTAATGTGTCTCAAAAGTTGATCATTATCTTCTCACACTTATAGACAACTTTTCCAAGTTTTGTAGTAACGAAAACACTTCGAAACTTTTCCATAATATTGTAGGCTATAGTGTGCATAAATACATTGAAAAAATTGCAACAAAACTTTTTACCGGAACTGAAAAATGTAAATTGTAATTGTAAATGTAAATTAAAAATTTAATTTAAATGGATTTTTTTTTATTTCATTTAAATGCTAATAATGGCGGTTTCGAATAAAATCATGTCGAAATGATATTACCAAACTAAGTCGATAAATTATTTAGCTCTTATTTATTCTTTTATTAATCAAATCAATATGTAATTAATCTTTAAAAAACGGTCCAAGTAAAGGATAATACCTGTGGTAGTGATTATACATATTTGGAATTTTCAAGAAGTGTAATTTGTTATAGCATAACCTAACAAAACAAAATAACAAGTATGGTAAATTGACCTGTTTGGGTCAAAGAGGTTCTGTAGGGGGTTATAAATGCGGCAGTTGGTTCCATCAAGCGTGTGCAGGACTTAGTGCTAAACAAGTAATCAGCCTTTCTAAAGATAAAGTTAAAGCTGGAAAATGAGTCTGCTTTTCTTGTTCGAGTACGGGTGATCTTATCCGTTCAGCTAATAACAACGTGCTAAGTGTGTCGGAGTTTAACAATGGAATCGCAAAGCTTAGATCAGAAATGTTGGATGTGAAGGCGCAAATCTTAAACGTGTTTGATGGAGATTTTTAAAACGGAAATTTGCAAATTGTTTGAAGTAAAGCTTGCTGATGCATGTACAACATTTAATATAGGGAGATAGCAATGTGTAAACAGCGTATTACACAATTAGAAAGCGTAGTTAACAATAGAAGTTTGCAACAAATTGAAACTATTGTGGAAAAAATAGAAGTGCTTTCTCAAAGGCAAGACAAAATCATTTCAGGAATTCCTGATACTGTGACCGATATTAAGGAATTTGTGCTAGAAGTATCATCTACCCGTCAAAACCAAATTCACACAACGGATATTATTTATTGCAAGCGTTTGGTTGGACTTAAAAACACAACTATCGTCAATTTTACTAACTTCGCAATGTGACAGCCTTATGCCTTCATATTTCAAGGTTTTTAACTTAAACCTGAATCAAATCATGAAAACTGATGTTGCATCCAGAGTGTACTTCAATGATAACCTGACTCCTTTAGTTGCGGGACTGAAGAAGCGGTGTATTCGTCTTAGGCGTGCAAATAAGATTAAAGGATTTTCCAGCTTTCGAGGTCAATTATACATCAAAATAAATGGGAAAAGTGTTTAAGTTTCATCTCACGAAGATATAGACAGAGTATTATGCGAAACGCTTGCTGAGAGCAGCAGAATAAAAACCTCATCAATACCTAATAGAACTGGAACTAGACTGACACTCTATGACCTTCGCGTTAATTCTAGTCACCATTTTAGAATCATCCTTGGTAAGTAATATTATTTTTTTTTATTCTCATTTTTTTCTATTAACTTGAGTTATATTGTGATATCTATTTAATAAATATCTTGTATTATTTTCTATTTATATGTTAACAATGAGGGCTGAAGTGATTTGAAGGATCGAATGAATCTCACAAATTTCGCGGATGTGTTGCTTGTTTTGTTCCCTCTATGCCGACCCATAGTAGTACTGTTCCACGATGGGGCTTGATTGTAATGAACCAGCGGGTAGCGATAATTTCATTCAAAAATAATCTTAGTTCCAGGATGAAACATTTCAATGTTGGACATTCATCAAAATTCGATGAATTAAAAAACATATTGCATGGCAATTTGCTTGATGTAATTGGTGTTTCGGACGGGAGATATTACTGAGATATTCGATATCAAAATGTGGTTATCATGGGCGACTTCAATATCAATCTCCTTGAATTTAGTGCCGCAAACAGCTGTAAATCATTCTTTGAGAAATTCGATGCCAAACTTCTCCATAATAACAAACCAACGCACTTCGATGTACATTATGGCTCTCGTTCCTTGCTTGATTTTTTTGTTGTCAACAATGGTAGTCCCTTACTCCTAAGTGATAAATTTTGGGTTCCAGGAATTTCTAAGCATGCTTTTATCTATCATTCCTTTGATTTCTATTCTCCAAAACTACCAGTAATTTTCTATTTAAGAGATTACAAAGTTGTGAATAATTCCAATCTTCTGTTCTGACTGATGCCTGTAACATGAATGTCAGTGATTTATAGTTTACTAATGATGTTAATGCTCAAATATCCGTTTTAAATTCGGCACTGCTTCAGCTCTTTAATACGCATGTACCTAATAGAGACAGTCCACTACTCCATACCCAACCAATAACAATCCCTGGTATACTCATGAATCATGATGTTGTGAACGCTAAATCTACTAGGGATATGGCATTTAGAGCCTATAAAGAGGATCCAACTCCAGATAACTGGAAAATCTTCTGCAACTATAGAAATCGTGTTACACTTCTAATTAGAGATTCTAAGAAGACGTTTGGGTCTGCTTACTATAGTGTTGAACAACCTGCTAAACAATTGTGGAACAAGCTTAAACGTACAAGTGCTTTAGGTGACCAAATTACTGACTTTAATGGACTCTCACCTGAGGAATTCAACTCCCATTTTGCTCTCCAACAATCTGGCCTAACCAGTTAGAGTTGATGAAGTCATTACTGAAAATGAATTATCGTTCTCGTTTCGTAACGTTTCGTTAGTTTGGAGAGCTATTTTCTAGGTAAAATCTAATGACACTGGGTTGGATAAAATACCCATCAAATTTATAAGGCTGGTGATGCCGTTTTTCCCAATAAATCTTACATCTGATAAACACATTAATTACAACCTCAACTGTTCCTTTGGAGTGGAAAGTGGCTAAGGTTCTAGCTGTACTGAAGTCATCTTCTACAATACTTACGGACTATAGACCTATTAGTCTTCTTCCAGTATCATCAAAAGTTTTGGGAAATACTTATTAAGCAACAAATGATTGAATTCTCAACTGTTCGTAACTGTTTGTTTAGTAACCAATCTGGGTTTAGGTCTTGCCATAACACCACTACTGTGGTTATGGATATCACTGAGTTTGCTAGAGGAAATATTGATAAACGAAAAGCTACCATCAACGTCTTTCCACTGATTCGGTCTCTGTTATGGTTCGGTGGAAGTGGAGCAAGAGTGGGGTGTATATGGGAGCAAAACTTGTGCATATTAAATTTAAAATTTTTTTTTGTTTTTTCGTAATGTTGTATCGTGTGTTTCTAGGTTGATTCAGCCTGGAATTATTATTATTGTTATTATAATTGTTATTATCGAATTTAATCTTTTTAGTTTTGTTTAGTTTTTCTAAGTTTTGAATGTCTATTAAAACTAGACCTCCAATTGTATAAGGCAAATTGTCTTTGATTACTTGCTTATATGAATAAAATAAAAAAATAAAAAAGTTGGAATGCAGAGCTGTTGTGAAAGAAAAGTTGGAATGCAGAGCTGTTGTGAACCGTCAAAAATCAAAATCAAATCAAAACCAAATCAAACCGTCAAAATTCATTCACGAACGAATGTTGAATGCTCCCAACAAACATTAAAAACATAGTGGAAAAAACCACCTGGACCCCCAACCCTTTGTCTAATGTACCCCAAAAGCTAATAAAACTTGTCTCATATTGATGGAACACTTTTACCAACGTTCATGAAAATCGTGAAGTTGTAGGCTACAGTAGGGATAAACACGTAAAAAAAAAAACTTTTTAACCGGAAGTGAAAAACCGGAAGTTGATATTCAGAAATATTGGAAACAGTACCAAAACCTTATATACCGAGTTTTAATAAGATTGAAAGCCAGGATTAGAAGTTATTCGAAGATTCAAACTTACAGGCCAATTTTGAAATGAATCCTGACCTTCTATTTTCGAGTTATCCTGGATCATATACAAAATTTTCATCAAGATCTTATATAGGTTTGTCACCCACCCATGAACAAAAGACATAATTTGGTGTATGTAAGATTTTCTTTTCGATGGATTGCATGACTTTACACAATTGAAAATTCTGGTGAAGTAAAAATGAATAAAAACATCGAATACAATAGAAATGGTAGCAATAGAATAATTATTGCAAAACAAAGATATTCCTTGTCTTTTATCAGTTCACAAGAAAAACTGTATTGGGGATTAACGTCGTAATACATAAACAAAAACAAACGTAATTTATTAAAAATTAATGTAAACAAATTGCACATATGGTAAACAGTCATCGTTTCAGTCATAGTACAACACAACAAAATACTTAAGAAAAAACTTACCTTTTTCTCGTCTATCGTTAGTCCAGAATCTGAATTAGTTTCATCGGTATCATCTTT
Organism: Diogma glabrata; assembly: GCA_963693315.1. Classification (NCBI taxonomy): domain Eukaryota; kingdom Metazoa; phylum Arthropoda; class Insecta; order Diptera; family Cylindrotomidae; genus Diogma; species Diogma glabrata. The sequence continues at coordinate 285,897,152 of OY856188.1, forward strand.
GTACGAATAACAGTTATACCTTATATTACAGTCATCATCATCATTAAAATCATCCATGAAACATATATCTATGCTATCGTTACTACATTCTGAGATTTGTCTTTGACGGACTGGATGTTGCAGTTGTTCATGGTGATTGTTATATAAAAATGACGATGGCAATGGTGTTGAGACTGGTTTAACTGATACGCATATTGTTGTTGGTTTCTTGCTATCACTACAAATTGTATAACACTGTGCTATTTTAATATCACATTTGCTTGTTGGTAATAATTCATTACTTAATTTTGTAGAAACGATTTCGTTACTTAAATTGTGAGAACATGTTTTGGAATCTCGATCTAGTTTTCGTTGTCGTTTCTTACGTTTTTTCTTCTGTTTTAATTCTATACCCATTTTTTCGTTATTTATAGTATTTACATTATTATTTATAGTTTTTTGAAAATTTGATTGATTCTGATGTTTTTTTTTCTTTCGTTTTTTACGTCTTCTTTCAGGAGGTGATTGATCGTGTGTAGATTCTTCAATACTAATTAAAATATCACTGCAGTTATTTTTCATTGCCATTCCGTTTATCATTTGAATCGGTTCTTTAAGTACATCTTTTATTATTTTATAACCATTGGTCAAACGACAGGAGGAGGACTTGGGTTCAACCTTTTTCCCATCACAATTATTTTTATTTTCTTCTTTTTTTTCTGTCGTATGAACTAACATAAAATTTTGAATTTCCAAACCAGATGCTAATAATGTAGATGAGGATTCATGATCATTAATATAACTTTCACAATTTATATTTTCATTTAGTATTTTATTAATTTTTTCATTTTGTAAAAAGTAAACAATATAAATTTTTTCCATTATTGAATTCATATCAATCAATGATGACGTCATTGTTTTGTTTTGATTTTTTTTTGGTTTCTGTGTGGCAAATTTGGGTGTAGTTGAACCCTTATCTTTCCAGTCTAATTTATAAAGTATTTTAGAATAGTTTTGTTGATTAATTATGATTTTTTTAAATGATGTGACAATTTGTTTTAGAATTGGTAGAAATAGTAATTCAATGTTTTTTTTATAATAATATTGTGAATGTTGTGATGTATTTTGAAGTTTTTCAAAGTTTCTAAATTTTGGATATGGCGATGACATATATACGAAAGACGAAGTGAGCTTCGGCTCACCAAGGTTTTTCATAAAATTTGTTTCAAACTTCACTGAACCAACCATTTTTAATTTTTTTTTATTAATGTTTTCTTTTTGTAATTTATTTGATTTAAATTAAACAAAATTATTTTAAACTATATTTATATCACTTATTAAACAAAATTCACTAATTTATAATTACCGAAATTTAATTATTAATAAATTTCACGAGGTGTTGTATTCCAACAATTATGATTACACATGCGATAAAATCGTAAAATTTTCATTTGTCCCCCAGAAATTCTAAAAGCAAAGTCTAATTTTTCTATTGATAATTTTTTACTATTATTAAAACTTTTAATTGATGATTTATTATTAATACTTTTAATCTCCATTTTATTTTTTACAATAATTTTAGGATAAAGTTGATCGAATAATTTTTCTTTTGTTGCTGGTGTTCACCAAATATGGAAAAAATGGTTTTATTTTAAAGCATTCCTTTATGTATTTGTTTTGTTTTTTTGTTTACTTCAATATTCAGAACAATTTTTAAAAATTTGCACAGTAAAAATTTTTTTGTCTGTTTTCGTTTACTTTGAATTTATTAATAACTTTCTCGTTTTCAGTTTGAATGGAAAATAACTTTGAAAAAATTGGATTGCATCAGAAAAATTAAAATATGACGAATACGGATGACGAGATTGTTTATCTATATTAGGTGTTATGTCATAATTATAGTACACAGCAAAGCAACCGAGACTGGTGTAAACACTACGTTTACACCAGTATCTAATAGATTCATATGTATAAAAAAGTACGCACCAAACATTTGGTAGAATGATTTGCTACGTACCAAATTAAGTATTAAATTAGCTACAGAGCAAATAGGTATTATTTCTATTGTGTAAACATCAACATTATCAAAATTTGGTATGACATTTCAAACAAAAAGTAAAAAAAAAACTTAGTTTGCGGATTGACGATTTGTTGTGATTTTTTAATTAACTAAAAATTATTTTTGTTTTATAATGAGTATATGAAATATTTTCAATATAACAGATATGGAAGAAGAAGGCAGGCGCAGCCCGAAGGTGGTGTAAGACCTTAGTTGAGTAGATGTCACAATGTGACAGTGTAAGATAATAGGAGTACTAGAATAAAATATGTAAAAGAATATAAATAATGTAAACCTAGACAATGTCACATATATAAACGGGGCCTTGAAAAGCGGTCAACCATTTTGTAATTATTATAAGAATTATTGTGAAACAAACGCGAATGAATAAACACCGAATAAAGTTTTTTGAAATTAATTGTTTTATTAAAGTAAGTTAATCAAGTGAGCCCTCAGTATTAACGTGTGTCAACTAATACTGACAGTGCTGGTCCAAGTCTTACAGTGGACATTTAAAATGTACAATATAGTTTTAAAAAATGTTTCATTTAAAAACAGTAGTATGTGGGAAATATTTATAACCAACCAGAAAAACGGTCGTAAAGGACGTATATGGTCAAAACCCAGAAATTCATCTTGGTGGAATGAAATTGTACATCACACCTAAATAGTAATAGTTTACACCAGCGTTTCAAATTTAAAAAGTATGATGGTGAAAACGGCTATCTACGTAGCAAATTATAGATACTGGTGTAAACTTAGTGATAGCTGCTGGTATATTATTTTTATATGTATATAGTAGAAATTTATTAATGACTGTTTTTCATCGATAGCAAAATATATAGCAGTGTCACCATTCTACATAGGTAAAATCTCTTTTGACGGGTTTGCTGACGATGTAGATATTCTATAGGGCGATTTTTCTGTTCCGGTGTTTACCGCAATGGCGCTTCAAAAAGGGGATTAGAGAATAAATTCAAAAAATTTTATATGGGATTTCATACAAAACACAACTTGAATAATTTTAAAAATTATCTATGAAACTTCTCATTTTACTACAATGAAATAATTTAAATTTGTTTATGAACTATTATTGACTATATATTAAGCATAATATGTAAAATATTTTCTTTTTTTCTGTCCGTAAAACAAATACGAAAATGGGTTAAATTTTTCATACAACTTTGTATGGGAAATTTTGGCAATTTTTATGTTTCTTTTTTGAGAGACTTAAAGATAAAATTTTATATATTACGCTTAATATATAGTCAATAATACTTTATAATCAAATTAAAATTGTTCAATTGTGGTAAAATGAGAAATTTCTTAGATAACTTTTAAAATTATTCAAGTTGTGTTTTGTATGGAATCCCATATAAAATTTTAGTGATTTTTTCTCTTATCCCCCTTTTGCAGCGCCATTGCGGTAAACACCGGAACAGAAAAATCGCCCTATAGAGCGATTTTTCTGTTCCGGTGTTTACCGCAATGGCGCTGCAAAAAGGGCATAAGAGAAAAAATCACAAAAATTTTATATGGAATTTCATACAAAACACAATTTGAATAATCTTGAAAGTTATCTATGACATGTAATTTCTCATTTTACTACAATTAAATAATTTAAATTTGTTTATATGAAGTATTATTGACAATATATTAAGCATGATGTATAAAATAATTTATTTTCTTCTGTCCGTAAAACAAATACGAAATTAGGTTAAATTTTTCATACAACTTTGTATGGGAAATTTTTGCAATTTTTATGTTTCTTTTTTGAGCGACTTAAGAATAATATTTTATATATTACGTTTAATATATAGTCAATTATGCTTAATATATGAATTGTCAATAATTCTTCATGAACAAATTTAAATTATTTCATTGTAGTAAAATGAGAAATTTCATATATAATTTCTAAAATTATTCAAGTTGTGTTTTGTATGAAATCCCATATAAAATATTTTGAATTAATTCTCATATCCCCTTTTTGCAGCCCCATTGCGATAAACACCGGAACAGAAAAATCGCTCTATTATGTTTTGCTATCGATGTAAATACACTATAACGAGGAACTATAAATTTTTATATAATCGCTCGTTTGCGTTTTGAGTTTACGATTTGGAATCGTTGTTAAATTTGATACATAAAAATAAACCCGAATAAAAATAAACAGAATATATATTTCTAAAAGTTTCAGCTGTAATGTTAGTTCTTTCAACTTGAGCAATTATTTTGCAGTTGATGATCATCTGATAATTTATTTATGTATTTTGTTGAAATCCGTACATAAGAATACAGTCGGTTTTTAAAATTTCAACGGTACAAATCGGTAAGAGCAAACCACATAGTTTCCTACAAACCTAGGTAAACATAAATTGACATTTATTTTATATATTCTATCTATATTGATATTAATTAGATTAAAAAGTAAATACAAAATGTCTTTCGCTGGAAAAGTGGTGATCGTTACTGGAGCAAGTTCCGGAATCGGTGAAGGTGCATCACTTCATATTGCCAAACTTGGAGCAAACGTAGTTTTGGTTGGCAGAAACATCGAGAATTTAAATAAGGTTGCTTCCACAATTAGCCAAGAGACAAATACTAGCGAAACCTTAGTAATACAGGCGGATGTAACAATTGAAAATGATAACAAACGTATCATCGAAAAAACAATTGAAAAGTTTAAAAAAATTGATGTCTTGGTAAACAATGCCGGGATCATTGCAATTGGAACAATTGAAACTACGTCAATGGAGCAATATGATTCAGTTATGAATACTAATATGCGGTCAATTTATCATTTAACAATGCTTACTGTTCCTCATTTAATTGAAACTAAAGGAACAATAGTTAATGTTTCGAGTGTAAATGGAATTCGTTCATTCGCTGGAGTGTTGGCTTACAATATTTCAAAAGCTGCTCTTGATCAATTTACTCGTTGTGTTGCCCTAGAATTAGCAGCAAAACAAGTAAGAGTGAATTCTGTGAATCCAGGTGTTATAGTCACTAACATACATAAGCGAGGAGGTATGACTGAGGAAAACTTTGCTAAATTTTTAGAACATTCGAAAACCACACATGCTCTAGGTCGTCCGGGTACTGTGGAGGAAGTTGCACAAGCAATTGCATTTTTGGCGAGTGATGCTTCTAGTTTTACGACAGGAATTTCGCTCCCCGTCGATGGAGGACGACATGCATTATGTCCTAGGTAAAATAGTTAAAAATATTTTATGAAAATCTCAAATAAACTTTATTTATTTATATAATTGTAGTACTCATTCCATGAAATTAATCCAGTTCGTTGTATGTATAGCCTAATCATTCTACAGAACAGCCAAAAACCGCAAATTTTTCCGTGACAAATGATTTATTTATTTAGTGCAATTAGGTTTATACCTCGGAACCCAACCAATGAATGGATTTAGATGTTTCCGAATTTTTTGAATTTCTTATACTAAAAAGGAAAAACTTTACCTATTGAAACCATCCGCCAATGATTTTTTAAGGGTTGTCCCATGAGCATGATGCTACTTCTAAGAATAACTAAGTTTCTATATAAAATATACATAAAATATTTTAAATTTACGAATTTTAAAAATTGCGGTAATTTATAAGAAATATTCCTATTTTATCACCGTTTTCAAAATTGCAATTTTTTTAGATAAATAAAAAGATTAGGTCGGCTGTATCATAATTATGAAAAAAAAAATTTGTGGAAATCGTCAAGAGTTATAAAGGATCAAACTTTCAATTTTACTGTGGTGAATAGGGTTATATACATAATTATTCGTTTTTATTTTGATTTTATGTGACTCGCTTCTGTGACCTTGCAGAACTTCGATCAAAAATAACCACCGCCTCCAACGACCCGATTTCGATCCTCCTGTTTTTAACCGCGAACGAATAGAAACCATCACAAAGATTCAGTACTTATGTGTGATCATAAACAAAAAGCTCCGTTGGAGGCTCACACGTGAAACATTTTTCGGAAAAAAGCAAACAAGGCTTTCATCGTATGCAGAAACTTGTTTGGGAAACCCTGTGGATGAAGTTCCAAAGTGATACTTTCGTTGTGTCAAATTATAATTAAACCTTATATTGTTATACGCAGCTTTGGTCTGGTGATCAAAAACAAACCAAATAGCTGCTCAAATAGTGCTCACAGACTGTAATTCGTCAAAATGTGTTAGCCTGGTACCCTAACCAGTCATCTAACAATCTTTTTTTAGAAACTGCAGAACTACATTTCAAACTGTATCACAAAAATTACTGGTCCAGAGTAGATACAGGTAATTTATTGTCAAAATAAAGACCAGGGACAGGACTTAATATTGAGCTATCGAGAAACACTGCCACCCAAAGTCAAGAAAAAAAAAATAAACGGACGATAGCGCTGGGCATATCTACAACAGTATTTCCATCCGAAACCCGAACCATCAACTACTGTCCTATTCGGTATTCCGAAAGGAAATACAGCCACACTGAAATATATGTTATATCTAACAGTATTGGTTGTTCGTTGATATGCGTCAACCAAAATTGGGAATAGGAACAAAACAGACAACTATGGAGAAGGGGGAAGGGTCTGCTGTGCTCTAAATAGTTTCTAGACGACTATCCCGTCTCCCCTTTAAAATATATTAACATTTTGTGTGACTTGAACTTGGCTTGCTGCTTCTAACAGATGCAGATTCTGCAACTCGGAGACAGAAAGATTAGAACACATTATCTGGAACTGCTTTCACCTTGCATGGCGCAGATATATCAAGCATGGTTCAGGAAAACTAATACTTCTCTACCGCAAGATATTACTCCAACCGAGCTCATCAACTCTGTTAAGGGGTTCAGAGTTGACCACAAAGCACATCCTAAGATAACATCGAGCTCATCGGTCCTATAACAACATTAGGGTTAAGCACAATAGATACTTAATTCGCACTACTACTCCAACTAACTACTCGTACAACCCAAAAACCAGAGGAATCTTTCGAACTCGAAATCATTTTTAAGATTAGCTAGATAAACCATAGTGTATTACATAAAAACTATACTACGTTTCGAGTCATTTCATTAATACACTGATACACGATATCACCTTACTCCACTTCCGATACTCAACGTTGCATATTATGAAACAATATTCAGCAACTTTCCTATCAACCGAACAACTTAAAATTAATAAAAATGATGTGGCAGTACTAGTTTTATGTATGCGATGATACTATAAAAGATAATATTAAAAATTACCATACAAGTCAAATTTAATTTTGATACAATAAATTTAAATTTATCACTTATTGTCAGTGGTTGACCTGCATTGTTATTTATTTGCGGTTTATTCTTCTGTTTTATTTTATAAAGATTAGCATTTGTGGTTGTAATCACAATTAGTTGGGATTTTTTAATGCAATATTGCCATATCTTCGATCACCGTTTATTTTATTATTTCTATTATGGGTTTCCATGATGATGGGCACCAATATTACCCGAAACCATTAAACTTCGACCTGAATACTACATCCTGCTGTACAGATGTTCTGTTTAGCTAAAGAAACAGCGTAGTTCAGATAGGTAATGAGATCTTTGATATCCCATATAAACTCCTTTCACCAAGCTACATAATACATTTCTCAAATTGATTGTTTACTGAATATCTCATATGAAAGGTGAATCTTTTTTGTAGTGCAAGAGTTTATTTTATCAACGTGTATCAACGTACCTCTGCAAGCGCGTTACTTGTAGTCCCCTTGAGTTCTAAACTCATAATCCAGAAACCGAGGGAAACCTTTTACTTTCAATCTTCTTTGCCAGTTTATTTCCCATTTTGAAAAAGATGGTTTTAAACCATTTCCAGAAGTTAGATCCAATTTCTCGACCGACGCAGAGTGATTAGTAGAAGAAAAAATATCACTCCCTGTAGAACATTATTTCATCGATGCAAATAAATGTACACACTGTACACATTTAACCCAAAACCCAAATTTGTTTAATTAAAATAAATAACAAGATTAGAAGATTTACATGATGTTGAATACAAATTTTAAAATTAGAATATTACCACTGCCATCAAGCGTCGTTAGAAAGTTCCAACAGTTCAATTTACATTTTCATAGTCAAACCAAAAAAACATGGCCATATTCGAACGGAAAATTTAGTTATTGCCAGATAACTGAGGACTCCAGAACTCCTTAGTTCAAATGAAATGAAATAAGTCTTATAAAATGAAGACTAATAAATAATTTAAACCAACCTTCATGGATTTTTTATTCATTATTAAAAAATTTATAAATCATTTCAATTGAATCCAAATAAAATATATATAATTGAACATTACATGTAATAATCAAAGTCTGGGTTTCGGGGTCTTTCATGATCAGGATTTGGTTCGCCGCCAAACGGACCCATTATATCATATCGAGGTCCCGGTGGTCCTCTTAGTTTGAAAATATAATGATTTAATTACAAACCGTTATCAAAAAGTAACTAGTTTTATTTACCTTCCTCCGAAGGGTGGTCGATGTAGCAGTTGTGGTTGAAAAATCATACCGCCGCCGAAACCACCAAACGGATTTAAATCACCAACACCAATATCGCGTAAATCATCACTAAAAATAATTATGAAAAGAAATACATATTTTGTAAATTATTTATCACTTCATCGTGAGAAAATTTTCAAGTATATGTAGTTATTAAGAGCCAATTCATGTTTTTCTTTCTACATATTGCAAAAATTGTGATTAATCTTACGCTCTTCTTGGTCTTCCAACTTGAAGTATATCAAAAGTAGGATCTATTAGATTTGATGGCTCCACTTCCCCTACAGCGACAGTTTTTTTAGGTATCATAACCTCATCGATCAAATCAGAACTTATTTTTTGGACCAGAGAAATAGGATCTTCTAACAACTCTTTTATGCTGCCACGCAATTTTAAAACAACATCTTCTACATTTACAACATAGCTAGAAACAGTTTCTGTATCAACTCTCTAAAATTAACAAAATTAGTATTATGATAGTAATATAAATAAAATATTAGTACCAAAAAGTTGACAATAAAAACATCTTTGGTCTTAGCTCCAGATACAATGTAAATATTACCATTATTTAAATATCTAATCGAGTAAGTTTCACCTTCATTCCAGCCTTCTGGTAATAAATCTGAAGCATCTTCTTTATCCTTTTCTGAAACAGTTTTCTACAATAACATTAGAGAATTAGAATCAATTGGAACTTTCAAGAATGAAAAAATGCTTACTTCATTTCCGATACCAATACATTGAAAATCTTTTTGCATTATCAATATCCAATGTATTAAGGTAATAATAATATCACATTTTTGTTCTAGGGATTTTTCTACAACTTTATATATTAAATCCCATCCAACCATTTGAATATTTTTGCTAGATTCCGCCATTATTTATTATTATACAATATACGATCAAAACAAAACTATGTCACTTTTGACAATTATCAAGAATAAGGCTGGTCTCACTGTAAAAGCATCAAATCAAACGTTTGCTATAATCTACATTTAGGCTTTCTAAAGTTGTTATACCAATTGCAAAATTATTTATCGGTTTTCTGAGAGTGAGAAATTGCAGTAAAATTGTGATGAAATTCGTTGGTTTTAAAATTGACAATTTCAAGAAAAATTATAGTGTGCAAAAAAACGAGTGTAAAACGTCGAGTATATGTTTTATTTACTCAATAGAGCTTTTTACTTAAACTTTAAATCGTGGTATTGCTGTTTGTATATAACAGATTACATACAGCAATGATAATTTGAAATCAATAATTATGTATCAAAATTTATTGTAAAGATAGTAAAAAAGATAGTAAAGATAGTAAAAAAACGTGTAGAAAATACAAAACAATCTTGATTTGCAAGAAATTACAATTATATAAAGTGCTCTACATTAAATACAAATTTTAGCTGATCACAACTGTCAAGTTTTTCCGTAAAAAAAGGTCTATAGAGCTTTATACTATAAAACTTCAAATCGTTATATTGCTGAATGTATTTGACAGATTACATGCAGCAATGATAATTAGAATTCAGTAATTCTGTATTCAAATTTACTGCAATAATAATAATAATATACTTATAGTAAAACCAACATAAACACAAAACAAATCGATATTGATTTGCAAGAAATATTTAGACGTTGTTAAATTTAATTAAAAAAAAAAAAAGCCAAATTTTTAACTACGATTCCTCTTAAAACTACGCCTCCTACAGAGTTCTGTTTTGGCTCACTTACTCGTTGTTACGTCTACTTTCGATAAGTGGTATAAAAAGGTATACTGCTAAGAAAAAATGGCGGGAAAATTGAAGAAACCGAAAAAATCGCTTTTATCGTGGTAATTTGCATATTTATCGTTGAATAATTAATAGTCCAGTAACTTTGTCGCCTGAGAGTATGGGATAGTAAGCGTCAAATCCGGTAGTTCTGATTTTTTGCAGACTTATTTATGTTGGCCTAATGAATAATCAAAGTTTGTCGAGCGCCGAACGCAACTTCGTCAAAAATCGAAAAAACCGCGAACAAGACGTTATTTTTTCAAATTTTGGCGATTTTAACCCTAAAGGACTAGTTTTTTCTTTAACCTTTCTTAGGACGTTTTTAAAGTAAACTAAATTTGCTACAATATGATACTAGAACTGTCTCTGTAGACCTAATAGTTTCCGATATTAAGCCTTTCAAAGTTTATCACTTTTTTCGAACTTCGCAATTGTTTGCAATATACCTTTGTAGAGTTTTCTACATCGCTGTCCTAATAATTGTATTAATAAATATATGTGTGTGGTAGCCGATGAGAAAAGAAGATTATGTAACTGTACCTGATCATTTTTGTGGTTGCAGTAGCAGATATCCCAGAAGGAGACGATCTCTCCGATGTCATCGTTCACACTTCTTATTTTCTTTTTTAACATCCCATCATAAAAGTACAGGGCTTCGAAAGTAAAACCAAGAACACGAATATTAGCCTCTTTGTTAATTTGGAATATTTTAGAGTAAGGATAGAACTGCTTTTACAAAAAAAAATAAATTAAATTCCAATTGATCTTCAACCCAAGCGCCATCTTTAAAAAACTTTTTTTAATATTTTAATTTTAAAATTAATTACAAAAACAATTAATTAATTTTTTTCCAAACGATTAACTAATCACCTATTAAACAAAAAAGAGTTTGATGAAATTGCTAAAGCCGTTTTTGAGCAATTTGTTTTCGAAGGTACATCAGATTGGCAGAATTTTCATTTTTCTAAAATATTTAATACTTATTTTAGTTTATAATACATATATGATAATTAATATATGATATGTTTTAATTTAATATGAATTTTTCATTGTAATTGAAAAGAAAATTCACTATCTATTTGATAAATTTCAGCAAAATCTGCAACTGGCATATTTTTGCTAGCAAATATTCGAATGGGTTTTGATCGTCGAACAAAACGTCTGTCTGTAATTTGAGTATGTTTTGGGTAAAAGATTAAACCTTCAGAAAACCCAAAAAAGCCTTATTTAGTACCTTCTTTAAGCCTCATTTAGTACCTTCTAAAACCAAAAAAGTTTAATAGAATCAGTAAACTTGGTTTTAGTGTATGGCACAAAGTACAAAAAAAAATCAAACTACATATATTCAAATGCCTTTTTCTCAAAAACAAAAAATAACGATTGCCCTTAGGTTTAGTATGCTTTGAGTAAATAACAAACCTGTAAAATATAAAAAACATGAAAGAAAAAAAAGGTACTTTTTGAGATCTATATGTTTGAAGAATAAAATTTACTTTTTTGTTACTTAAATAAACTAAAAGTAACGAAAGCATATAATTATTCATAAATGTATTTCCAAATGATTGTCGTTTATGTAATCATAAAAATTTAAATGATTTTATGAATTAGTAACAATTATTCAACGATAAATATGCAAATTACCACGAAAATAGCGATTTTTTGGGTTTTTTCAATTCTCCCACCATTTTTTCCTTAGCAGTATACCTTTTCTTACCACTTATCAAAAGTAGACGTAACAACGAGAAAGTGAGCCACAACAGAACTCTGTAGGAGGCGTAGTTTTAAGAGGAATCGCAGTTAAAAATTTGGTTTTTTTTTTAAATTAATTTTAACAACAACGTCTAAATATTTCCCTCCGAAAAAATTACTGGCTTTTTGCAATAAGTGGAGGTATCTTTTGCCAACGTTTGAGCTTCGTAAAATTTTTTTTGTCAAAGAACAAAATCGGGTTTTCGCATTTTTTCGAAAAATTTTGAGGTTAGGGTAAAAATGGTCCGTACAAAAGTTGTAATCTTTTTATTCCCTACAACTTTTACATATAACTCTTTTTGAAAGGATGCACGGTTTAGCCAGAAATCACGAAAAACTGTTTTCAACCGGTAAAAACCCACCCCCCCGGATAGCAGCTGTCGGTTCGATTTATGTTTCCCTCGCTTTTACAACATCGTGTTCTACAGTATCCCGCTGTCAGTTTGCTGTAACGAATTATTTTTTTTTTTCTAATTTTTTCTATTACCGGCCTATAATATAATAAACAAAAACCTTACAAATTAACTAAAAATTCTAATTGAATAATCCATCGAAAAAAGCGAAGTTGCATTTTCTTTCCCCAACTTTTCATTTATAAATTCCATTCATAGAAATATTGATTTACGATTTCTGATTGGCTAAAATAATTTACAAATTTATTATAAATACCAACAGAAATCGTAGAAAAAGTGAGTATCTAATAATTTTCAATAAGTGCAGTCTTAAACCGCACCGCGAATCACGGGGGTCCAACCTAATGGACCCTAAACCGTTAGTCTGAAGTCCAAATTGATAAACGGTGAATTAACGCTCGTCGGGAAAGCGTTTTTTTTATCTATCGTGTTTTGCAAAGTTAAAAATAACATACCAGTGTTTAAATTAAAAAATTTTTTTATTTAAATTCATTTTAACAAAAAATAGTGTTCAAATTAAGAAATTTATTGATATAAAATCAGAATCACCCAAGTAGTGATTCCATAAAAAGTCTTTCTTTTATTTATTTTCCAAAAATAAATTTACAAAAATTTTGTGTAGGAATACATACATGATTACAAACATTAGGTTTTCTTTTTAATAACAATGGGTATAACAATAATGGGTAATTTTATATTAGTGTTTTTATATTTTTTTTAAGATAGTTAGTTTTAGTTTAGTTAGTTAGTTTTATGTTGTTATGAATTAAAAACATTAAAAATAATATGTAAAAATAACGATTAGTGTTTGATGTATTAATTTTTTTTTTGGCAAAAGTGAGCATCTAGGTACCAGTATAATTATTATATTTTTATTTAAGGTAAAGTAGATAAAAAGTAAGCTATTAAATTCATTTTAACAAAAAATAGTCTTCAAATTAACAAATTTATTGTGTTCAAAATAAAAAATTTACTGATATAAAATCAGAATCACCCAAGTAGTGATTCCATAAAAAGTCTTTTTATTAAATTCATTTTAACAAAAATTAGTGTTCAATTCAAACTAAGAAAATTTATTGTGTTCAAAACTAAAACAATTTATTGATATAAAATAAGAATCACCCAAGTAGTGATTCCACAAAAAATCTTTGTATTAAATTTATCTAACCAAAATTAAGTTTAAAATTGAACAATATAAGAAAAGTGTTGAAATAAATAGCAAAAAATTAAAGGAAAAGTTGTTTCAACCAATAAATTCCACATAAGAGAATCGACGAATCCACAAGTTTTAAGAAGAAAGTCAGGGAAGTGGACTTTAAAGTTTAGAAAGAAACAGGGTTTAGTTGAAGCAAAGACTGTGACAAACAGTACGATTGTCTCAGCAAGCACAGCCGGTCGGAAAACATCACTTACAAGAGGCACAGCCGGTCACTTGAGACTATTCACTATACAATTAGTCAGGGTGGTCACCTGTACCTCTGGAATGCAGCTATAGCTCATTTTTTAATCAAATTTGAATGGAGAATTTAAGACCTTTGTAAAAATTTACACTTAAATAAAAAAGACTCCTCAAATCGAATAAATAGATCCAATTTTGTTAAAAATTAAAAACAACAAGTACTATAGTTTTCACTATTAGAAAAAATTTAAAACTTGAGTTTTAATGATTTTGTTTATTTCTTTCATTAACTCTACGCTTTCTCTTTGACTTAATAATGAATCAAATTTTTTATATATTATTGAGGGATTGCCTATATTATATGTAGTATGTGTACTAGTGCGACCACTCATCTGCTGAGAAAATAAAGTGATGGCATAATTTTTAGTACCAACTCTATGAAATACCAAGGTATCATTTATCGTTAAATCATTTTTTATGTCACGTGGACCAGGTAAAAAATAGTGATCACCATATTTATATAAGTGACTGGACATAATACCGACTTTTACATTAGTTTGAAAAAATGAAACTTTTGTTTGTTCTTCCTTAGGCCCAGTAAAACTCGTGCGAGTTAGTAAATATAAGCCAAAGTTAGCATCTAATGCATACTTTGCTGGGATAACGGCTAAATGTTGGTTGACTAATGCACCTGCTAACAAACTGCTAGCACAAGAACCATAGTGCGTATGGGGAAACTCATCATGATTTTGTGTACTTGGCATGATTTTATGTATTCTAATTTTTCTTTCACTATCTTGATATAGACAAAATGATATGAAATTGACTGCACTACTCTTCTTTGCTTGTGGCAAAAGATCTTTCTCTATAAAATAAAGGTCATTATATATTTCTTTCACTACATTCTGGTTTTTTAGGGTCACTTTATCAAGAGCATCATATGATGATAATGCTAAAACCCTTGATAATAGCTTTTGTTCCAATGTTTTAGACTTTATGTTTCGTAAGAATTCAAGACTTGTTTGGACATTATAACTTTTTTTGAAACCTAATATATTTTCGATTAGAGTACTTTGCACTCTACTAATAAGCTTCACTTTATGTTCTGAATTAATAAGTTTAGCACTATTTAACAATCTTAATTTTAACTCATCATAAGATATTACTTCTCTTGCCCAATGATATCTGTCAGCAATTTCCCCTTGAGGTCCAAAATCTTCACCATTAAATTGTGCAAGCTCTATATTAGCAGCAAATGGTCGATATTTATTAAGATCTTCACCCCAGACAAAATTAAAGTCTTCATTATGCACTAATGTCTTATAATTATGACTATAATTGTAAAGCATTACCTATAATTACAAACCGTTATAAATAAATTATTTTTAATTACCTTTCTCCGAAGGGTGGTCGATGTAGTTGTCGTGGTGGAAAAATCATACCGCCGCCCAAATTACCAAACGGATTTAAATCACCAACACCAATATCGCGTAAATCATCACTGAAATTATGAAAAGAAATACATATTTTGTAAATTAATTATCACTTCGTGAGAAAATTTTCAAGAATATGTTAAGTTAAGAGCGAATTCATGTTTTTCTTTCTACATACAGTAATCCCTCCGACTGCGCGGTAGTTCCGTTCCAGACAAACCGCGCAATACAAAACCGCGCAATGTGAACCCTATTTTGTATGAAAATGGGGGATTCGGTTCCAAATTTTGAAAAAAATAAAAAAAAAAATAAATTAAAGTTATAATTAAACAAAAATGAATATATATAGCCTGAAAAACATGTATTACTTCGACAACTCTTAAAAAGAAAACACTTCATAAGTTAACAGATAAATTAACATAAATAACATTTCAAAAAACAACTCAAATTTAAAAAAATAATATCAATAACATGAATTTGTTTAGAATATTCTACCTTTACTGGCTTGGAATTGAATTTGATCTATATTGAATGTACCAGCCACACAGTTAAAAATAAACTGAATTTGTAATGCAAATTGCTACATATATGGGTCATTCTTTTACAAACCGAACACATTTTTGATTTGGCTGAAATTTTTTTAAGGGCTTTTATATAGGAAAATTCCCATTTCACAAGAAAAAAAGATATACGTGCTCGAGAATTTTTTTTTCGAAAATAGAGCGCTTCTAAATTTCGAGGATTTCGTGATTTTTGGCTTGAAGACTTATTTTCAAAGATTCATAACTTCGGTTCTGGTAATGATAGAATTTTTTTTCTGTTTTATTTTAAAGCTAAAAGATGAACTTGAAAAAAATTGTTATCTACAAAAATTATTAACAAATGCCTATGTGTGAACAGTTTAGCTCTGACACCTACAATTTTGCTCTCTCGTGTACGAGTAACATTAAAAATAAATTAATTTATCGAGCGCGGAAAGACAAAAAATTCCATAAATTTTTGTTGTCCCGAGCTGGATAAATTAATTTATTTCTAATTTTCTAACAGTAAAACTAATTTCTCCATTGAACGTAGAATACGATGGTTATATCAAATACTCTTTATTTTTGTAGGGCAATCACTAAAAACCGATTTTAAAATTTATTTGTTTATAACAATCGGAATTTGCTAATAATTTTTATTGAATATATTTTTTTATTAAAATTCCATCTCTTAACTTTAAAATAAAATAAAACAAAAGCTTCTATCATTAACATAACCGAAGTTATGGAAAATAAGCCGTCAAGCCAAAAATCACGAAATTTAGATATCGCCTCTATTTTCCAAAACAATAATCCTCGAACACGTATATTTTTTCGATATCATACCCGTAAAAAATTACAAATACGTCGGTCAGATTTTCTTCAAATCTGTTCGATTTGTAAAAGAATGACCCATATGGCAAATTTAATTTTTGTGCGAAATTCACCTACATATTCTAAAAAAAGGTTTTAAACGTCGCGCACTGTGAAATTTTAATCGCGCAGTGGAAATCGCGCAGTTAAAACCCGCGCAGTCGGAAGGATTACTGTATTGCAAAAGTTGTGATTAATCTTACGCTCTTCGTGGTCTTCCAACTTGAAGTATATCAAAAGTAGGATCTAGTAGATTTGATGGCTCCACTGCCTCTACAGCGACAGTTCTTTTAGGTATCATAACCTTATCGATCAAATCAGAACTTATTTTTTGGACCATGGAAATAGGATCTTCTAACAACTCTTTTAAGCTGCCATGCAATTTTAAAACAACATCTTCTACATTCACAACGTAGCTAGAAACAGTTTCTGTATCAACTCTCTAAAATTAACAAAATTAGTATTGTGATAGTAATATAAATAAAATATTAGTACCAAAAAATTAACAATAAAAACATCTTTGGTCTTAGCTCCAGATACAATGTAAATATTACCATTATTTAAATATCTAATCGAGTAAGTTTCACCTTCGTTCCAGCCTTCTGGTAATAAATCTGAAGCATCTTCTTTATCCTTTTGTGAAACAGTTTTCTACGATAACATTAGAGAATTAGAATAAATTTGAACTTTCAAAAATGAAAAAATACTTACTTCATTTCCAATACATTTAAAATCTTTTTGCATTATCAATATCCAATGTATTAAGGTAATAATAATATCACATTTATGTTTTAGGGATTTTTCTACAACTTTATATATTAAATCCCATCCAACGATTTGAATATTTTTGCTAGATTCCTCCATGATTTAATATTATACAATATACCAAAACCCCCGATTTATGTACAATATCATAACGACTGGTAAAGTGATAACAGCGCACCCTCTTAGAAAAATTTAAAAACTGTTTAATCACATCAAAATTCAAACGAACGTTCTGTACAGAACTGTACAGTAAGTAAAATATTAAAATTTATTCTTTTTGATTTGTTTTAAATAAATAATTTAAAAAATATGTGTATAAAAGATTTAAATTGAAGTAACAATTAAAATTTTTTAGGTTTTCTTCTCGTGTCTGCCAATATATGCAGCATTTCAAAACTTTTGCTAAGAACTGCAGACAATCGGTAAAATAATTTTTAGGCTTTAGCACATCTTGAGGAGATATTAAATAAGATAGCGGTTTGTATATTATTCATATTCATCTTTATTCGACACATTGTCGATATTATACTGTTTTTTTTAGACAACCCAATATTATAGGGCTCTTCTGACTTTATTAATAAACAGCACTTATGTAACTGTTCTAACAAAGTTAAAATTGGAATTCCAGTCATGGAATTTAATTTTTCGTCAGTATCAATAAGGAACAGTAGTTTATTAAGTTTTTCTGTTTCACCATTAATTTCCACAGATACGCCGCGCTCGTTAATGTTGAATTAAGTACCTATGCAGACTTGGTGTATGGGTGCCACACTTCATCTTCCTTTCTGTTAGTAGGATAAATATTACAAAAGTCATCTTCTGTTCTACTGGACGTATCAATTGATAAACTATAAAATAAAATATAAGTACATACAAGAGTTATAATTATACATTAAGTAAGTTTCAAAATTGTACCTACTTGTTAATTATATTTAGCCTAAGTTTTCTTGCCTTTGGCTTCCTCGACATTATGCTAGATTCTGGAAAAGCATTTGATGTAATGCCCTTTTTCGTATATATTCGCCCGTGGTAATGGAATTAGAATCTGTTCTTTCTTAAAATGCTTGCTACAGATCACAAAGTTTTTGGGAATCTTTTTTCCCATCCTTAGTACATGTTTCCATTCATTTAACGCTATTTTATTTAACATGTCTTTACGGGGAATACAATGCATGGACACGCCGTCAATATCATATATTTTTTACTGTGGTACGACCCAAATATGTTTTGCACTGTGGTACGACACTAATAGCGACCTAAATATTTCGCTGTTTTACGATTAAAGTTTCCATTTTGCTATTTAAAATTATAAAATTGTGATTAAATTATAATAGATAATAGTGTTGTAACTTACATTTGAACAAATAAATACACCAATTGTGGCACAAATTTTAAAAATATTAAATTTAATGTGGTTTAAATATTTTTTTGAGTAAAAGTATATGGTATTTGACATATGTTTACAATTTGATGAGTTTAACATAAAATCCGCTAGAGCACATCAATTATCAAGAATAAGGCTGGTCTCACTGTAAAAGCATCAAATCAAACGATTGCTATAATCTACATTTAGGGTTTCTAAAGTCGTTATACCAATTGCAAAATTATTTATCGGTTTTCTGAGAACGATAACGATTGCAGTAAAATTGTGATGAAATTCGTTGGTTTTAAAATTGATAATTTAGAGCAAAATTATAGTGTGCAAAAAAACGAGTGCAAAACGTCGAGTGTTTTATTTACTCAATAGAGCTTTTTACTTAAACTTCAAATCGTTATATTGCTGTATGTAATTAACAGATTACATACAACAATGATAATTTGAAATCAATAATTATGTATCAAAATTTATTGTAAAGATAATGAAAATATAGTAAAAAAACGTGAAGAAAATACAAAACAATCTTGATTTGCAAGAAATAACAATTATGTAAAGTACTCGATATACAAATTTTAGTTGATCACAAATGTCAAGTTTTTCCGTGAAAAAGGGTCTATAGAGCTTTATACTAAAACTTTAAATCGTTATATTGCTGAATGTATTTGACAGATTACATGCAGCAATGATAATTAGAATTCAATAATTATCTATTAAAATTTATTGCAATAATAATAATAATATACTACAGTAAAACCAACATAAACACAAAACAAATCGATATTGATTTGCAAGAAATAAAAATTATTTAGAGTATTCGAAATACAAATCAGCTGATCACTGATCACAACTGTCATGTTTTTTTTCTTGAAAAAAGGTCTATTGATTTTATTTTTGTTTGATATTTTACCGCGTAAAACGTTAGTCACGGGTGTCGGTTTGTTTAAGGGCTATTAATGCTGTTAATACTTAAAAAATGAATTTCGGTGGGTTTAAAATTTAATTGTGTGTTTAAAATGTATTTATGTGTTTAAATAACTGCTTTTCATTAATTAAATTTCGTTTCGATTATCATTTAAATAATATTGAAAATAATTAGAGTGATTATAGTGAAATGATACGTAAAAACCAAAATCAATGTAAAAGGTGAGTGTCGATTTTGAAATATTCTTGATTCATTTTATATTGCTTGTAAAATACTTCTTAATGTTAATTTTTACATGGGGAAATGGCAAGATTACTTTAACTTAGGCGCGAGTGGATTTTTTTTATTATTTTTATCGTAAATTAAGAAAATTTAGTAAAAAGGATAGTTTTGATCGTGTATCTTATTAGCACATAGGAAAATATTTTGTGAAAACAGTGCAACTTTGTATGGATTTTGATTTTTTCAAAGGTCTGTATCTTGGCCCCCGGGGTTGATATACAACTCGTTTTGGTTTCATTCGCTTCAGTGAGTGATTCTATATCAAATTAAAAAAAAAATTCTTGGCGCTTAAGTAAAAGTAATATCCCCAAAATATTTTGTATGAGAAAAAGAGGGATAGCATGCGCGAGATAGATATAAAAACTGCAAGAAAAGTTAGCTGATAGCAACTGACTTTTTGAAAAATTATTTGGTTTACTAATTAACTGCTAGAAAATTGTCAGATGATTTCATCTGCAACTTCAACCGGTTTAAAACCGATTATCAAATTAATTGATTTTCATATTAAAATCATAATAATAATTATAATATATGAGGTATAAAATGATTAAATACATATTTTCAAGATTTTAATGTCAAAATTTTACGTTTTCTTTACGTATTTTCGATTCACATTTTTTTTTCAAATCTTAGCGCATTTTCTTCTTGTACAAGCTACAACAATTGCTCTATAATGTGTTGTCGCCATTTTTTCGTTTTATTTACTTTTACAGTATATAATTTATTTACAATTTATATATCACTAATTTAGATATAATCGATTATATAATATTAATACTAAATAACTATATAATGATTATTTTACAAATTGTTGTCTAAAAATTACTATTACTTCGTAAAATTATTTGTATTTTCTTGCAGTTTTTGATCTTTTCGCCATCTACGGTCAAAAAAAAATAAATGCTGAAAAGTTGATGAAAGCAACTGAATTTAATTTGTGTGTAATAGCACCATTATAGCTAACGGATGAATGGAGTTAATTCTTGGTTTTTTGTATTAATTTTATTTTTTTCGTTTCTGTGATCTTGCAGACCATCGATCAAAGATAGTCGGGGCCTTTCAAAATGTATTTTAGGGGCGTTTGAGTTGACGAGTGTTATAGGAAAGGTGATTTTTTTTGTAATTTTCCTCCGAACAGAGGCCCTATTCCCAAACACATAAATATGAATTTGGACAATATTGTGAAGTTCGTATTGCATAACATATATTATTCATCCATGTCTTAAAATACGTTTGGATAGGTCCAGTTTATGCTATTTTATTAAAAATTAATTAATTTTCTTCAGAATATTATAATTTTTAATTTGTTACATTAAATAAGCATAAATATAAGTTTGTTAATTTTTACCGAAACGCGGTAAAAACATAGAAATTTCCAGGTTCTGTGTTATCGGGTGATTTACCGGTTAACCGCTACTGTAAACCCTAGCTAACGGCAATGATTTTATGAAAAACGAATTACATAATATTGTCTAAATTCACATTTATGTGCTCAGGAACCTCAACTTTGGAATTATTTTCCAAAATTTGTAATTTTTGGCCTTATCCTAATGTAGGCGCTGTTAATAAAAACTTTATTTTTAATTATTTTGTTGAGTATATACAAGTTACTGATAAAAATAAAAGAGCAGAAACACTTATGTACAAGATGTGGGCATTTGAAAAAAAAAATATTTCATACAAAAAAATCAAAATATTTTTTTAAAATTCCAGATTTTGATCGTTAATTTATATGTACATACCTAAGTTATCCTGCAAACCTTCGATCAATAATGATTGGATACATATTGTAAACCATTGTTTGACACACCGGTCCGATTGATTCATCAACTATTTAAGTGAAGTATGACCGGTAATAATTGTGAACCCTCAACATAAGCTCTAAATTTGTTTACTTCTAACATCACAGCTAGGTAGACACTCTTTTTCTTTGACAGTGTAATGACGTATTGCCGACTTAAGTTTCTTGGACATGAAGGAAATTGCATGTTCAATACCTTCACTAACCAGTTGAATTTAAACACAAGCCACACCGTCATTACTAGCGTCGCATTGTAGAATTTACGGTTTACGGTAATCAGGGTTTATCAGAACAGGTGCAGAAGTTAAAGCATGCTGTAGAGCAATAAAGCCTGTAGCCGTCTCTTTAGACCAGATAAGTTATTGTCAGATATTGGAGCCGAAAGTGATGCGAACTCAGGAATGAGGCGTCTGTAGTAATCCGCCATTCCCAAAAACCAACGGAACCATTTGACTGTTTGAAGAATCAACAAATCCACTATCACAACTGTTTTATCTGGGTTTATCTTCAACACTCACCTACCCACAGTAGTTAACCTTCGGGAAAAAGTACTTGCTTTTTTCAACATTGATGGTTAAGCTGCCGCGTTTTAAGGATATAAACGCCCCAGGCGATACTTGTAAGTGAGGCCTAAATGAGTCAGTTGCTAAAATAAGGTCGTCTATGGAATCGGCTAGAAAGCATCCTTTAAAACCACACTGGAAATGAAATTAGTTTGACGCCGAAAGCTCAGTATACCATCAATTTGTGGAAGGAGTTATGCACCTTTTTTGTCACGGTGTTGGTCTTTCCGGAGACAAACTTGGCCGGGGTTTCGAATTAAAACAACAGGAGAACTCCAAAATCTTGATCTCAATTATCTCCAGTGACAGGAAACAATCCAATACATTTCACATTATTCTCTTAATGTTTGGTGATATTGTATAATGCCTTTGTTTCATGGGGACCACGTCACCCACATCAATTACCTGTTTCCATATCGGTATTCTACGTAAACCTTCTTCTGAACTCGTGACCAAATATGACCAAATATAGTGAAGGAATGAAAGAAATCAATACCTAAGATAGTACATACTCAGTGGAAGTAGCTGTAATTAGTGATACTTAAAAGTCGGTTCACTTTGGATGGGCCAAAGAATCCATTTCAATAATAAAAAAATTACCCGTTCCCCTTTTGGGGGAATTCTTCATATCATATCTTTGGCTTATCTTATACGTCTATTAGTCCATAAAAATTACAAAAATTTATTAATTAATTTGATTAATTTATCTTTTTACTTAATTAATGTCAACACAAAACCAACATACAAGATGGTTGAAGTCATACAGATCCCTTTTAGGGTTCCGTTTTTTATACGGAACACTATTGGTGAGAGTAAAACGTGTTTTTTGCATTATTTCGATTATCTCGTAAACCAATAATTCTATGGACCTAAAATTTGAGGTGCTTATAAAAGTAGCTTATCCACACAAGATGATGGGTTAAAAAATAAATAAAGTTGTTTTCGTTTGTTTTACAGAGGTACGATGTGAAGCCTTTGAGAACATACATTTTTTTATCGAGACGAGTAGGGTATCATATGAAAGGGCTTCACTTCAGTATTCCTTAAAAATGTATATAGGAATTTTACACCCCACTATTTTTTGTATAATTTTGAAAAATGACGTTTTCTTAATGTTTTACTACCCCGATTAACTCCGACCCTACTTCATCGAAAATCTATAAAATATATTTAGAATGATAGAAAAATGAGTAGGTTTTTAATGAAAAATATAGAAAATGGCAAATACTCATAACTATATGGGGGGTGTTGGGTGTTATTTGAAAGAGCACTTGATTTTAGAAACATTGGCATTTTTTTTAGAATTTTGCAATGCACAGTTTTTGAATTATTGTCAAAAAAGTGACACAAAAAGTTAGTCCCTCCCCCTTGGATTTCGAGATTAATTGACAGAAAAATTTGAAAAAATTCACAGAGACAGGAAGTTTGATAAACTCTGAACGAAAATTATAGCGAAGTCTCAAATAATTATATTTTTGTGATTTTAAGGGATTGGGGTGGGGAAGGGTGAACAAAAACGTTTTTGACCCAAGCGAGTGGGATATCATTTGAAAGAGAATAGAATTTTGCGGTCCACAGTTTTTGAGTTATTCTAAAAAATGTGTGTGCAACTTTCAGACCGTCAACCCCCCTACGTTTCGACACTGATTGACAGAAAAAATTGAAAAAAGTCACAGAGACAGGAAATGTGCTATATTTTTAACGAAAATCATAGCGAACTCTCAAATTATATATTTTTGTGTGTTTAGGGGATGTAGGGAGGGTAAAAAAACTTTTTGACCTAGGGGTGTCGAGAGGGGTGTCATTTGAAAGAGCACCTAATCTAAAAAGCATTGCAATTTTTTTAGAATTGTTCGGTGCACAGTTATTTAGTTATTGTTAAAATGCTATTTTAAGTATATGTATACCACCACCACCCTTAAAATTTACAAGCTGGTTAAATCTTTATTTAGTTAACATAAACAGCTATGGATAAGATTTAACCTCAAGTAACATTTTTTGTATCATTTTTGATCAATGTTGATGTGATTGACATTTACTATTGACGTCTCCGATTTAACATTTATTCTGTTATGTGTCCATAGTCTGGCGATATAAAGACTTTACAACACAACTTTATGTCACTTATTTTTGATATTGTGCTATTTTACATTCACGGAACCCTTGGCGAGCGAATTTTATTCGCACTTGTCCGACTTCGTTTTTAAATTACTTTAATTTATAATAGCACTAGTGACAAAAGTTAATTGACCGCCACATACACCCCTTTCTCAGTTACATTGCCACATTAATATCAAGTGAAAATGTTTTGTTCATATATTGTGGTGCGTAGTTTTTCATTTAGTATCTAATTAATTTAGATAATGATAATATTAATAAATTGAAGTTGAAACGCACTGATTTTCTCTTTTGCTTCGTTGATCATTCACAAAATTTCGATCCTATTTTTTAGTTTTTGAAACTGGGATCAAAGTATAAGTGAAAAATGAATTGCAATCAAATGAACTACACAGAGTACAGAACACCACCAGATGCAGATAATGAATTTGACGGAACTCTCCAATCTTCAGGTTTTTTTTTCACAATATGTACTAAAACTACCAAATGCATACACGTGAATCGATCATGATCTCTTCCATTTCACATTACAATTATTTTTGAATAATTAATTATTTTTCTTAATCAAACATTATTCGTTTTTTATTTTGAATTAATAGTTTTATTATTATAATATTCTCATAGAAGTTTTAGCTTTAACCACATAAACATACACATAATGATGAAGTGATTTTTTTTAATGTTTTGTATATTTTCATTTCGTTTATAGTTTTAGAGAAATTGAGACTAGATGTAGTTTTGCTCTTTCGATATTGCGGTACCAGGTACGATATATCGTGGAGGACAATAAAACAAGTCACGAGGGCAGAAAATACATTCATAACAACAATTTTATAAGAATTTTTTTTTTCAGTTTTTGTTATTTTGTTTTGTTATTGTTATTATTTTTATTATTGTTCTTTCAGTTTTTTAGAAGTATGTACATTTGTAGTTTTTGTTACGTTAACGTTAAAATATGGCCGTGATTTGAAATTTTCAACAGTGTCGTTATGAATATATTGATTGAATTAAAAGATAGTAAGAGTAATACAAAGAATTTATGCTGCGATGAAATTGTTTTAAAAATATTATTTTTTGTGATGTTTTATTGATGGATTTTTAATCTGCTTAATTCGTTCTATCTCATGGATTTAGATTAGATTAAAATTTGGTGGTTATATTTTGTACTGCGACCAAAATGATCTATTGTACCCCACCCTACTACTCCCTGGTGACTACCCAGTTAGAGCACCTCCTCCAGTTCAGCTTCCTTCAGGAACCTCAGGATATGGAGAGGGTTAAGTTTATGCAGGTCATGCCCGTCAATGTAACACTCCCCCAGATGAAACCTTCTCATGTAGATCAAGGCTCCACAATCTTTGAGAAGATGGGCTGGGGTCTCTTCTTACAAAAGACAAAATCTACATTCGTCTCCCTGCTCCACCCCAATGTTATTAAGGTGTTTTCTTAGTTTACAGTGTCCTGTAAGAACCCCTGTCAGTATTCTTAGGCTATCCTATTTAACCTACAGCACATTACTGCTCTCTTTTGATTGAACGATCCAATCAACTCCTTGGATTGCCTTAGACCCTCGGTGTTATCCCAGGTTTTGGACCAATCCGTCATAATTGCTTCCCTCATCCTTTCTTGGAAGGCTTTAGTCCCCAGTCCACAAAAGGGCTCCGGGCCAACAAACGATGTTAAAGCACCTCGTCTTGCTAATTTGTCGGCTTCTTCATTACCTGCGATACCCGCATGACCAGGTATCCAGTAAACTGTTACTTTGTTACTATTTCCAAGCTTATTTAGCTTGCTCACACAGTCTCCAACAATTTTGGATGTGATGGTGTATGAGCGTAACGCATTTATTGCTGCTTGGCTGTCTGATAAGATGGCAATTCTCTTATTCTTATATTTCCTTCTTAAGCAAAAGTTTGCGCATCTTTCGATTGCACATATCTCAGCCTGGAAGACGCTGGGGTAGGTGCCCATGGGCTCAAAGTATTTGGTTTTCGGTCCAAATACTCCGGCGCCCACCCCTACTCCGGTTTTAGACCCATCCGCGTACCATTTGATAACATCGTTACCCAGATGGTATGTAGTGGATTCACTGCTCCACTCCGCCTTTTTACACAACTGCGATGTATATTTCTTATCGAAGTTGTACTGCTTAATCATTCCATCTCTAGGAAACTCAAGCAAGGGATTATCCCTTGAGAGACTATCCCGATATTTAGACTTTATGATCTTTTCCTTACCCATACCCTCCATGCTAAATCTCAGTATAGTTTCCCTAGCTACGCTCTTAATCTGCAAGTGGAGCGGAACCAGTCCTAACAGCATCTCCATTGACGCGGTAGGACAAGTCCTCATTGCCCCGTTATGCAGATACAGGCCAGCCTCTGCACCTTTTCCAATTCAGTTTTCCCAGCATTACGCTGGACTTTTTTGTACCATGCCACCGCTCCGTAAGTGATGGCTGGTCTAACTATCATGGTATACATCCACGTTAGGATTCCTGGGCTGCACCCCCATGTTTTACCCGCAAGGTTTTTGAATACCATTAGAGCTCTTACGGCCTTGTTTACCACTGCTTTCATGTGGCTTCTCCACAGGAGTTTGCTATCAAGAATTACTTCTAGATATTTAGTCTCCTGTGCAGATTCAATTATGGAGCCCCTCATCATGATGGGTTTCATGTTAAGTTTTCTTTTCTTGGTGAACGGGACCATCGTGGTTTTACTCAGATTGAGTTTTAGTCCCACAGATGTGCACCAAGTATCTACCAGATTCAGTCCCCTCTGTACTATATCACAAAGTGTTTCTTCGAACTTACCTCTGGCGATAATGACTATGTCATCCGCGTATCCAAGACATTTAATGCCCTGGTTACTTAATATAGTTAGGATTTCATCCACCACTAGACTCCACATGAGGGGTGATAAGACCCCCCCTTGCGGACAGCCCCTGGTGGTTCCAAGGCTGATTTTGCAATCCCCAGCCTTGGTTTCTGCTACTCTAGTTCTCAGCATCTCACAAATCCAGTCGGTTGTGGTGTTGTCAACCTTTTTCTCACTTAGAGCCTTCCTGACCGCTCCATGTGAGGTGTTATCAAATGCTCCTTCAATGTCTAGGAAGGCACAGATAGCAACTTCTTTGTTGTCCACCGCCTCTCGTAATTCTTTCGTCAACGTGAACAGCGCGGTTTCCGTTGATCTGCCCGTTCTGTATGCGTGTTGACTATCTTCCAAAGGTGATCTCGCCAAGGTTTTGGTTCTTATGTAGTTGTCAATCACCTTTTCCATCGTTTTTAACATGAAAGATGTTACACTAATGGGTCTATGAGACTTCGGCTGAGTGACATCTTTGTTACCTACTTTCGGAATAAATATCACTTTCGCCGTTCTCCATGGTTCTGGAATATGCCCAAGCGCCAGACTGCTCCTGAATATGCCCAGGAGGTGCGGTAACAGCCACTTTTGCCCCCTCTGCAGGAGAGCTTGGACTTTACCGTCCACTCCTGGTGATTTGTATGGCTGGAAAGTGCCTATGGCCCACTTAATACGCTCCTCCGTAAAAAGTGAGGCAGCCACCCTCCAGTCCTCTAGGCTTGGTCTTTTAGTTTTCTGCTTACCCGTATCTTTTATACACGCGCTTATGCCTCCCGGAAAGTGTGTTCCTAGAAGAAGAGCAGCTCTCTGCTGCTCATTCTCCGTTTGCGTACCATCCGGCCTTCTTAACGAAGTTTTAATCTCGACACCGTCCTTCGTCAAAGCCCTATGCAGCCTAGCCGCTACAGGCGCTGCCGAGATATTATCACAAAAGGTTCTGAAACTGCCCCTCTTTGCACTCCTAATTTCCTTATTGTAGGTGGTAAGCACCCTGGTATACTCTTCCCAGTTTCCGGATTGCTTTGCTCTATTGAAAAGTCTCCGTACTTCTGTTCTTAATTTTGACAACTCCTTGCTCCACCAAAGCGCTTCTCTCTGCTCTTTTACCTTAGTAACTGGGCAGCTGGCTTCAAACGCCTTGGTGATTGCCAGATTTACCTCCGCTACAGCTTGTTCCAGCGCGGTGTAGTGTTTTACTGTCCCTCTAACAGTTACTAGCTGTAGATTTTCTTTAAGGTTCTCCTCAAATTGATTCCACCTTGTGTTCCTGGGGTTCCGAAATGGGGGTGATTCCTCTTTCGTACTATCCAGTTCAAACAGAATCATTCTATGATCCGACAGGGAGGGTTCATTTGATACTCTCCAGTTCTTTATGAACTGACCTACTTTGATACTTCCTGCCTTTAAATCTAACACTTCCTGTCTTGCCCTTGTGACAAAGGTGGGAGTGTTCCCGACGTTAAACACGCTAAGGTTTTCTTTTATTAAAAATTCTAACAGAAACTCACCTCTCTGGTTTGTATCCGTACTTCCCCATGTCTCGTTGTGAGCATTTGCATCACAACCGATGATAAGAGGCCACTTCTTCTTGTTGCACCATTCTACCAGCCCCTGTACCTCTGTAGGCGGTATCTGTGTCCCGTCCCCTGCACAGTATGCCGATGCTACCACTGCCTGGCTGCGAATGCCTCCGAGTGTGATGGTAGTTGATATGGCCACCAAGTCCCTGGTAAGAAAATCTGAAAGATAAATATAATTAATGTTTTTCCTAATCATAATGCACGCTCTGGGTGAGTCTGCATTAGTATCCCATACTACCTTCACCCCGCTGTTGGCAAGGCCCTCATCCTGTTTTTGTGGATCCAGGGTTCCTGTATCAGCGTGAGCCCTAGTTGTTTCTTAGTGAATGTCCTGGCCACCACAGCTGACGCTGCTATGGCGTGGTGGACATTCACTTGGGCCACGCACAATCTTCCTGCCGCCGCCATTAGATGTTGTCGGAGAGGGGCGTACCTGCCCCTTCATCCATCATCAACCTCTCCTCCTCCTCGGTCCCCACATCCTCGATGCTGCTACAATCCTCTGCAGCAACATTCTCCACCTCTTCGACAACCATATTTACCACCTTATTGGGTGTCGTTAAGGTTGTGACTGCTCCCCTTGTCGGTGTAAGTATCTGAGGTGCTTCCCCCGAGATACTACTTGTGGCTTTTTCCTCTGTTCTTTCCGCAACCGCCCTTCTTGGTCCGTGGACAAAGACTTTGCCAAATCGATAGTTAAGGGTATTCCCTACCTCCGATAAGGCTATATTTGCCCTGTCGTCGAACAGTGCAGTCAGGAGCTGGCCTGTGCCCTCATCCCGATTGCCCGACAGCTTCCAATCCTTAATAAACAAACCGGCGTTTTGCCCTTCTAGCAGCGCGAGAGATTTCTCCCTGGTCTGCCCAGCACTCCTTGGGAGAAAGACGGTAATCTTGTGAGGAATCGGAATATTATCTCCCAATTTCGTCACAAGGGAATGTTTACCAACTTTCACTTCAGGTAAAACAGACACGAGCCATTTTGCCGTCTGCTCGTCGTCGCACTCTACCATCACATACCCAGGTTTGAAGTGAATCCCCCCAAACCCGATCCTGTGATCAGCGCATCCTTTTGCTAGTTGGTTCACTAGCCCTGCCTCGATTAATCCCAGCTCCTCCGCGCTAAGCATCTTCTGGGGATAATCCTCATCCAGGATAGCCACCTTAATCGTCTTAATTACATCAGCGTAGCTGGTGCCTGGTCTGAGATGATCTTGCTCTCTGTCCTGACGGGTGGCTATCCTAGGCTTCTTTGCTGCTTTTTCCTGTGGCGTGTAGCCTCTCTGGCACGCTTCACATTTTCAGCTGCGACGGTTGGGGTATTCCCTTTCCGTTCCAGAGCCTTCTTTTTAGAGTCCTCGGGAGACATTCCCTCCGCGAGGAACTTAGGTACCACCTGGTACCAGCACCACTGAGTCCCCGCCTCAGTGGATCATATCTCATGGATTATAGTATCATGTTTTTCTACCTTCTCGAATTGGCCTTACTCTCAATTCGATAAACATTATTATCTATCTTTTTCTGGTTTCGATCACTGATTTGTAACCGAAAACCACCAGGTTTTATTAAATATTCAACATCTTAGTTGTTCTAAAACAAGTAGAAACAACACAGCAATCAATATTCTTTAACTAGAATATTCCTTAAATAGTTTCAGACATCAGCTTCAGCTCCAATGGTTTATTGTAACAAATTTCAGTATAACCACACCGTCCAAAGTAATACACAATATTTCTATTAAATAAAACTTAAAACTTAATTTACACTTAAAAATCACTTTACTTTTATTTACACGTTTTAATGTTCACCATACAGCGTTTCGTGCCTTCAACGTCCACAACAATTCGTGGTTAGAATTTTCCAAAATAACCGACGACGACAACAACGGAAGGCAGGCAGAAATATTTGCTGCATTGCACGACCTGACGCGGATTGTAAAAAGCCCAACTTTCACTCCTCGTAATGGCGGTGATAAAAGTTTTCTCTTAGACCTTTATCTCACATCTATGCCAGATATTACGAGTGTCGATGTCGATAAGGGTAGTATTGGAAATTCTGACCATTATCTAATCACATCAATTATCAAAACTGTTTTGCTACAAACTAGAGTTCCCAAACCCCGTAAAAGATTTCACTTTTCAAAAACGGACACCAATGGTCTCCGAAGTTTTTTTCAAGGTTTCCCTTCTGATCGTTATTTTTTTATACCGACGATGTAAATGTTTCTGCTCAAAACTTTACTGAAACCATTCTATTCGGTACTAACAAATTCGTTCCCTTTTCAATAATGAAACCGCAATAAAAATATTTGTTTTCGAAAGCAGCCAAATTGGCTCTTAGAAACAAACGTAGATTATTTAATATTTGGATTCATAAAAAGAACTCTGTTAATCGATCCCAACATTTAAAGGCTAATAGAATATCAAACCAGATAATTGAAAACGAAAAAGCAGAGATTGACAGAGCGAAAGCGGGAAAACTTTCGAGTATGTCCATTTCTGACAAAAGTTTTTACAGTGCCATTAATTCTTTAAATTCTGATACTAAATCTTCTATCTCTCCTATCATTGATGGTGACTCAATCATTACTGACCCTGTAAGGAAAGCTACATTGTTCGCGGAACGCTTTGCTTCAAATTCAACAGTTTTAGAAACTCTTAAAGAAATACCCAAAATCCAGTCTTCAGGATGTATGAAACAATTACATTTCAAACCCAAAATTGTAGAAAAACTTTTAAGGGGGTCAAACAACAACAAACCCTCTGGTCTGAACAATATTCCTCCTGCTATTCTAAAAACATTTTCAAAAGAACTTGCACCAACTCTCACCAAAATATTCTATAAATCCTAAAATTCTGGTATTTTTCCATCCTGCTGGAGGTTGGAAAATGTCCAGCCTGTCCCAAAAAAAGGAATGAAATGTGATATTTCAAATTATAGACCAGAGGTGGCCAAGCTTCACTACACGTTGAGCCGCAGTACAATAATCTCTCGTTTCGAGAGCCACAAAAAATTTTTTTTCAAAAGTATCAGTTGTTTGGAAATATTTATTTTATTGAAAAAATGTACTAATGTACTGAACAAAAAATGTAATTATGTACTTATGGTTATAAATACATACAAATACATATTTAAAGTTTGTTACATGACATGCCTGCTGGTAGATGGCATGTTTGTTTGTAAATTGGCCGTGAATTTTTTGAAATCTGGTTCATAGTTTGTTAGCGCAGTACGAATTAATTCCGTTAAATCTGTATCTGTTATCTGTAAGTTGTTAACGGTGGTTTGATTTTATAAACTTCATTGTTGAAAAAAGTGATTCACAACAATATGTTGTACCGAATATGGACAGTAATCTGGCAGCAGCTTTTTTCAAATTGGGGTACTTTGATTGAGACACTAGTTTCCAAAACTCATTTGGAGATTGTGTGGCTTTGTGATGCATTTTAAGAATGTGATCTTCCTGTAGCTCTAGTAATTCCATTTCTCCTGAGGCACTGTCATGCAAAATATAACAAGGAATCGATAAGCCCTCGTTAATAATGTTAATTTCGAATGGATTTACAAGTAAATTAAGAGAAATATTTAAATTATTCAGATCATTAAATCGCAAGTGAAAGTCTTTTAATAATTCTGCTAATTTACTGTCGTATTCACTCAGTTTGTTATCATTAATTTTAGAGAGTCTGTTCTTCAGACGAGGAAAGTGGTTGAACACTTTCGTTGTTAAATCTCGTTGAAAAAGATGAATTTTTTTAATAAAACTCAGAATCGTTTGAATAAGATCAGCAATAACTTTATCTTTTCCTTGTAAAGCTAGGTTGAGGGATTGCAGATGCTCCATTATATCAGTCAAAAACATACAGTTATTAATCCATTCATCATTCTTTAATTCCAGATAGTGTTTTTATTTTTCTTTGAGGAAATTTCTGATAGGTTCCATTAAATCAACAAATCGTCTTAGAACATTATAGGTGGATAACCATCGCACAAGGCAGTAAAATGTTATATCTTGACAATGATCTTCAAAGTCCAGTGCTTCGATAAAGTTCTTGAATTGGCGATGGGTTTTTGAATTCGTCCGAATATAGTTCATAATTTGTAGCACAGTTTTCATTACGTTTTCGTATTTAAAATATTTTGCAACTAAATGTTCACGATGAACAATGCAATGAAGTGCCAAAATTCGGGTATTCTTGGATCATTTTTTAATAGACTAATAAGGCCTACATTTTTTTCTAACATTGCAGGTGCTCCGTCAGTTGCTACACTTAAAAGATCCAGCATTTTAACCACCTGTTCCATATTCTTTTTGATAAATTTTCCCCTTAGTGTAAGGTCGTTTAGCACGGGCGATGTTCCAAGCGATCATAAAACTAGCCTCGGTAGTATTATCAGCTTCTGAACTAAAAGATGATAATAATGTTTGCTGACTACTTAATGCAGATTTTAAAGAGTTTAATTTATTTGTTCGGATGTTGGTATTCAACGGATAACTATCCAAAAATTTACTATGGTTTTTTTCGTGATGCCGTTTTAAATTGCTGGTTTTGTTATTACTGGCAAAAATTTAACTGTCTTAAATTACTGGCAAGTGTTTCATTGCATATAAGACACAAAGGTTTTCCCCTTTATCGATGAATGCGTATGCTTCAACCCATTCTTGCCTGAAGCTACGATTTTATCCGTCATATCGCCTTTGTTTGTGGTCTGACATATTTAACAGTTAAATTAAAAAACGGAGTATTCATAAAAAACACGCAACATATTATATTTCGCTATAAGAGATGAAATCACCGTTTTTTTCTTGCAATTTCCTTAAGTTTTTAATTTCGTTTTTGGTTTAGTGTAATATCTTACTGTCGTAGATGTAGAAGCGGTTGAGGTAGTACATGTCGGATTTGCACGTGTTTTTAATTCTATTTAATTATGAACTTATTCATTTTTTAATTGGAATATTAAAGGATACATTAAATTTAACGTCGGCAAATTGCCTAAAGATAAAATATCAAAAATATTGTTTATAAAAAAATTGCAGAAAAAGATAATCATAGAAAAACAAACGAATCCAAAAGGAAAGACTTTTGATTTTGAGAAAGATTTTTGTGCATTAATTTGAAACGAATACAGGTGATTTTATTTTTAGTCCACTAGAATATGTTAAACGTATAACCTTAAATAATAAAATTAGTTAAATTTATTTATAACAGCGGATTATACTTAATCTTGATTCGCGAAGTAAAGTAGTATCAAACTAAAACAAACTCGCAAAAAACTCCAATGGTAGTAACTTCGACAGGACGGACCTAAATATAATAATATGATTGCATTAAATCATATTATATTATTATTTTAAATCTTTTATTTTACTTGTTATATTTTCATATTATATTAAACAGCATTATAAATTATATGTATTATTTCTAATTTTGTTACAATTTTTATGAATTATTAAATATTGTTTAATTTTTTCATTTCTTTTCGAGAGCCGCATTTATTCTTTTAAAGAGCCGCATGCGGCTCGCGAGCCGTGGTTTGGCCATGTGTGTTATAGACCAATAGCCTTACTCCCAGTCATGACTAAAATATACGAGCACTATATCAATTCACACATATCCAAATTTTTGGAAGACAACCATTTGATATCTGACAGCCAATACGGTTTTAGAAACAAAAGATCAACAACCGATCTATTGAACTATGTGGCACATCTTTGGAATAGCATACTTGAGAAAGGTGGTGAAACGTACGTGATCGCATTAGACATCTCAAAAGCATATGATCGAATCTGGCATGCCAATTTAATCAACACGCTCGTTGCGTACGGTTTTCATCCCGCTGTCGTGAAGTTGATTCAAAATTTTCTGTCTAACCGATACATCTCGGTATCTATAGATGGCTTTTCTTCTGAGTCGAAATTAATAACCGCTGGTGTACCCCAAGGCTCAGTTTTATCTCCCACTTTATTTTTAATTTATATCAACGAACTGTTACAAATCACCAGCAACCCAATAAATAGTTTTGCAGATGATAGTACACTGCACAAATCATTCCTCCCCCTATCTTCAAAGGGTAAAATTCATGAACGAATAAATCCGCTGCCATAAATGTAAACGAGGACCTAAAAAAAGTCGCCGATTGTGGTGACAAACATTTGGTCAATTTCAATTCCACCAAAACACAGCTATTGATTGTTTCCAGATCATAGACCGAGTTTCCCAACGATATTTCAATTAATATGTGTGACGACCAAATAGACGAATGTGAAAGCAGTCGTTTATTGGGAGTCACAATATCCAATGACTTACTCTGGAACGATCATATAATGGCCATGGCAAAGAGTGCGTCAAGAAAACTCTGCCTCCTCAGTAGATGTAAA
Source organism: Diogma glabrata (assembly GCA_963693315.1). Lineage (NCBI taxonomy): Eukaryota > Metazoa > Arthropoda > Insecta > Diptera > Cylindrotomidae > Diogma > Diogma glabrata. The sequence continues at coordinate 285,932,538 of OY856188.1, forward strand.
AAATATTTTACTTTGCATCAATTACTCCACATTTATAAGTCCTATATTCGTCCCTGTATGGAATATTGTTGTCAAGTTTGGGGCGCTGCATCTGTTACTATCCTAACTCTTTTGGACTCTGTTCAAAAGCTTGCTATACGAATTTTTGGTATCGAAATTTAACAATAAATCTTGATTCCCTACAACACCGTCGCACTGTTGCTGATTTCGTTGTTTTTTATAAATATCGTCACCAGCAGTGCTCGGATGAAATCAGGTCCATAATGCCGCCCCGTTTGACTCGTCAATCGTTTTGTGCAGGCGGTCGGACTGTCGAGATTACTCACTGTCATAGTAATAGAATGCAAAGGGATTTCTTTGTGTGTACATCGTAACTGGTAACTTATTTCTATAAGAACTAATTGCTTCTGTCCTAAATTCGTATTTTGAATCTTCACTTGAACTATCTTCGCCCTTAACTCGTATTATTATTTCAAACACTAACTTAACTTAAGTACCAAAGTGAAGGTGTACCATGAAGAACTACAAAGCTAATATTAATCATGAAAGCCGGAAAAAAATATCGTCCAGTCTAGAAAACAAAAATCCTGGTTTGTGAGTGGATATAAATCAATCATAACTTTCAAAATTTACAAACTCACTCAAAAATTTTATATTCCTTGCTAGTCCCACTATTGTCTTAAACTTTTAAAAAGAAATGTCAAACATTTAAAAATAAATAAACGGAACAATCATAACAATACACACACAATAAAAACTTGTGCTTGCAGAGAAAAATCAAACATGTTTGATATTTGGTCAATCATTTTTGAAGAATTTCACAAGTCTTCTTACTGTCCCTCCTTAGATATTTTAATTTTATTTTAAAAATAAACTTTTGTTGCTTGGTAGATTTTATTTTGTTTTATTTTATTTCGCTCAAAAGAAAAAGGAAATAAAATCTATTTTTTTTTCTAAACTATCCGTACATATTTTTCATTTTCTTGTTTTATTTTGGTTAGTTTTTGTCCTGTGTCGTTCTTTAATAAGAAAGATTTTAGAAATTTGTAATTTGTATTATTGACTGAGTCATAAATTTAGATAATGATTTCATGTTTTCATAATTTATTATTCTTACATAATTTATTAATGAACAATTTTTAATTTGTTGTTAATAAACTTAATTATGAAGTTAAAAAAATTATTTATTGCCATTATTTATTGATCGAATTTATTTGAAATAAAGTTTGATTAATTTCTTTGTGATTATTAATTCTATTAAATAATAATTTTTTATTTCTATCTATTCCTATTTCTATCTATCACACGTTTCAATTCATACACGAGAATACACGTTTTTCTTTTTTATTAAAACCGTCAAACATAAACCGCGTTCGATTTTACTGATGTTACTTAATTATCTGATGTAAATATTAAAACTCTATGGAATTTTTTATTTTTTCCAAATAATCATTTCCCAACAAAATCTTTTCTTGTAATTTTTTATTTTGCTCACAAAAAGTTTTTTGTAAATTCTTTTATTTTATCTTAAGAGCAAAGGCGAAAAACAAAAAATTAAAATAAAGCCCGCGTGGTTTTGTAGACAGAAATGCAATCCAAAGATGTACACATTTCCGCGTGAACAGGAATCACCAAAACAAAAGCATTGACATATTTTCGGACAGTTCAGTAACCATTAAGATAAGATATATAAACATATACATCTTTAAATTCAAATTAAACAAATTAAACAAAATCAAATTAAATTTAAATTAATTCAAATCAACAGGTAGCAACAACCGAATCGATCTTCGATGTGGTTTATCACATACGTGGAACGCTGAAATTTATTATATTAAATGTTTTTTTCGCCACAAACGAATGTCGACTAGACTAAATCGATACAGACTAAATTGTGTACAGATTTCAATTGCAGATTTGATCATATTTACATCGACATTATTGAACCATTATCCGAATCAAACAGTTGTAGTTGTATATTAACTATACAATTAATCGCTTCACACACAAGTTAAAAGCCTATCAAATTAAGGATATGACAGAAAGTACATTGTATCAACACTTTTACAATGATCAAGATTATTTCTTAATATGATGGTTGGTGATCATAACTCCCAAATTGGATCACATAACTCCAAAATGTACTTCTAGGTATAAGAAGGATCTAGGTAATTCTAGGTTCAAGAAGGATCTCCAGCAGAACTTGGGTATGCCAGCCAACCACCACGATTATAACGCCTTTCAAACATCCGAAATCTATTTTTTTTCTTTTTAACTTTCACCTTTGCAAGCCTGATTTATATTTCACCTGATAAAACAGTAGCAAACAATCGGGTAGGGAAACATCCTAGGTCTCACCAATACGGGTTTATTTAAACAAAAAACGATTCGAAAAACGAACAATACATACTTATCATCTCGTTCTTGAATGAAGAGCACACCTTTAATGACTCTCAAAAGATCAAGTTTATTCTTCGTTTTATCAACCTTTTCCGCATAAAATGGCAGTTTCTTTCGTTTTGCATTTATTTCTATTTTTTTTATTTCTTCTTTTGTTTAACAATTTTATAATTCTTATTTTATGTAAAGATATTCTGCATAATTTAAAATTATTTGTAGTATTTATATCGATTGCCATCACAGTTTCAATGAATTGTGAAGAGAAATGTGATAAAAAAAATTCTGCATCTATAAATTATTTTACAGAAATACCTTTAGTGTTGGGTGGGGTTGGGTTGATTGGAATAAAACGAGAGTAAAAAAGGATTTTATGATTTCGGTTCAGTGCATTCCAGATCTGCCTATAAATCACACAAGTGACCCTCTGACCATCTTATGGGCGTAACGCCCTTATTTTAGAGTAGCAGTTTGCATGAAGGAAGTGGCATTCCTGCCTCAGCCATGCTTGGTGACACCAGGCAGAAAGTGTCTTCCGGAGCGATATCGTCAGCCTACAAATTCCCCGTTATACCGAAATACCCTTGCGCCCAGACAAGGTGAATGTTAAACTGCTCAGCCATCTCGTTAAGAGATGCGAGACAGTTCCGAGCTACTTTCGGCGTGGTGTGGTTCGACACTAAAACCTTTATTGCGGCCTGACCGTCCATCCATAAAGATGCCGACATCCCTTGCAGACGTTACATTATATTACAACCAGTCTCAGGCCACTTTTAATTTTTAGCTGCAAGTTCATTCTGAAAGCCACTATAGTTATCAGGTAGGTGAAAAGTGGCGTTTAGATTTAGTTCTTTGCAGAATACTGCACAACCCACCTTTCCATTCATTTTAGACCAATCCGTGTAGAATTTGACAACATCTGTATGTTTGTCTGATTCACTTCCCAGTCCTCTCTGGAAGGAATAGCAGCTGTGAAGTTAACTTCCGAGGATAGTTTCGGAATGGAATAGCCTGTGTTTGAAGGCATATTCCCACTTACCAGAATTGAGGAGTGCCCTGTATTGATACAGCTCCACATCCCAGTAGAATGCTGTACTGGCCGCTATCTGTCTCGCTTAGATATCCATAGGAGAAAAAGAGCTCCACTAATGCACAATGATGCGGATCTCTGAAATTTCGTCAAGAGTTTCTGATTGACCATTTTATTTATGGCTGGTCAACAAACCTCGAGCCAATACAACAGATCTGATCAAAATATTAAGTTATATATCCAAAGGAAAACGTAGGACTCGAGACCCCATCTCCTCGAATAGCACTTTTTCACGATTAAAATGCTATAATAGCTCTCCGCACTCTTCCAAGAATATTGGTTTTCCAGTTTACTTTACTATCCAGAACGAGCCCCAAGTTATTAGGCTTGTCAGTTACACGCCGGCTAGGATATTTGCCGAATACGCCAATAAAATAGCAACATCATCCGCATAAGCGAAACCCGGCAGCCACATTCTTCCAAGTTTAGAAACAGTTAAAAAATACCCAAGTTCCAAAGAAGGCTAACGATACTCTACCTTGCGATGTACTTTGCGTCCCAGTTTGTGCGTATCCTATTTCTTAAACTGAGATTTTTGGAAGAACCGATGTCCAATTCGAATTATAGATTGATAGCGATGATCAGAGATACTGATCAGTTCTCTATTCGACAAAAGTCAGAAACAAAAGTTACATCCAACACTTCTTGTCTATTAGTGGTTATAAAATTGGGTATATTGCCCACATTACAAATACCTAGATTTGTGATAAAAATTTAGAAGTAACTTACACTGGTGTCGCTGCTGCCCCAAATTGTATGGTGTGCTTTAGCATCAAATCCAAGGATGTTTGTTTCGTTCTATTAAATTAAGTTATTAAGTTATTTAATTATTAACTAGATTATACATAAAATATTCCTATTCTGTGTGATTGTTGCCAAACTAACTAAATAACCGTAACTAAACATTATCATGAAACTGTTTCTAAAACTGAATAGAAAGAAAAAGTTAAACAATTATTTAGTAGAAATTATTTTGTGTATTGTGATATTTACATTGAAAAATTATTATCAGTTGTAATTTCCCAAGGGCGGTGATAATACGGTGATAATTTTTTGCCAAAAATTATGAGAATTTATCAACAAACGAGGGGAATTCGTTAAGAAAATTTTTTGCCTCAATTTAAACCAATGAAATTCTCTAAAATGTAATGACATCATTCAATTTCATCAATAAAAAAATAATTTTTTTTTTTAATTAATGTTAACGAAATTGCAGGTGATGGCTAAATTTTAAATTTTTGAGAAATGATTTTAGTTTTGATGTTCGCCACAGCTCTATCAAATGTAGAATCTCAACACGAGAAACCAGATTTCAAACGATATTCAAGAGACAGTTAAACCTTTGAGTCTTGCTTACGATTATTTTGGATGATTTGAAGACTTTCTTTTTTCATTCTCTTTTTTCAATTCCGTTACACTGCTATATTGTTTCTAACAAGTTCAGCCATTGCAAACTTTTTTATTATTATATCTATAAAATAATTACTAACTTTAATAATAATCGTGTTTTGATATTTAACAATATATTTCCCTTCAATACATTTAAATTATATATATTTTATTAATTAATGTTACGACGCTCTTCTTAGTGTTGACTGCCAAAAATCCATATATGTATATTCTATTCTTTTGTTCTTCTATATGCAGTGCTGTCTGCGATCAAACTTATAAAAAAAGTAAGCAGAATGCTTAATAGATGGCACGATTAATTTATTTCATTACATATCAGTTATAATATCTTGAAAAAAGTCAGCAGTCTTATTGCCTCGATTGAGATAGTACCAACAGCTTGATTGCCAGCAGTGATTTTGGTTACATCACTTGTCATATTTTTACCAATTTTAACAACCGTTTTTACATCAGTAAATTTATTGCTAACCATTTCAACAGTCGTTTACATTCGGTTTTTGTTACTTCAATTATTATAATTCAGACAAGTTCAACAATACCCAACTTCATTTTATTATCACATCAGTTATATATTATTTGTAACAAATTCAGCTTTGTTTATTACACATTTACCCAATTTGAAATAATACCAACAACTTGAAGGTGAAGATGATCTAGTTTTTGAAGAAATGAAGAGTTGGATCCGGAATAATCATGGTGTGAGTGAAACATTTAAGTAATTCGTTATATGTTTTTTAATGTAAAAATAACAGTTGTATTGTTGATGGTGTGGTGATCTTGGCTTCTTGGGCCTTTGGGGTCGTCTGAGTCTCTGATCTTTCTTCTTTCCGTCTACTCCGTCTCATTTGCGTGCAAATCTAATTATTTGTACTGAACTAGGGAGGATATTATTATTCGAACTCACATAGCTGACGTTCGTCGGATTAAAACTCATCGAGGCACGCAGTCTTCCGTTTGCTTCCTGCTAGTGGCTCACTAGCGGGTTCAGTGTTCAAGTTCATTATCTACCAGAGTACAGGAACGAACTTTACCGGTTTTTTTTTTCACAAACAACAGTTTGTAGGTTTGAGTTTTGAGTGCAAATACTCGGTAATGGAAAACCCAAGGATTTTGGATCAAGACAACATCTAGCTCTCTGGCTATGCTTGTGGTCTAACACTTTAGGATATAAGATGGAAGTTCCCAGCGTGGCATAAGAATCTTCAACCGATTCAGTCGCCCCAGTATTTTCCTCAATTTCATCCTTCTTAAATACCTTCAAGGTGACAGCTCCAAAGCTTATTACTCCTTCACTTTCTTTCACATAGCTGAGTCAAGGATTTCTTATTAATAAAAACGATAGCTGACCTACCATCATTTTTAGTAGCCTCAAGCTTAGTTGTGTGGATTGCTGTATTTTAACATTTTCATTACCTTGGCAGGGATCCAAGCTCCAGCTCTCGGTTGACTGGGTATATCCTCTACATTGACCACTTTCAGTTTGGTACCTGCGTCCGTCCCTGTGTGTTTTTTCTATATTCCTCTCTATTACAGGTCTCTAATATTGATTTATTTATTTTCACTTAATTTATTTCAAGACATCGTCATTTCAAAAACCTGAAAAATAATGGCAATAAATTACATATGAATACTGAATGCCGCTTCGCATTGAGTTAAGTAATTATTTATTTGAAATAATTTAGCATGATAATAATTTCGTTATAATCGAAAATAAAATATGAAAAACGGTTTCCACTTCCTTTGAAATTATTTACTTTTTATTTATTTTTTCTTAATAATTAATTTAATGTCCAACGAGTAATAAATTGCAGAAATTTCATATTTTGCTGCTAGAGATTTTTAATAATTTCATTATTAGATTGTGAGAAAAAAGGTCGAAATAAAATTATATTTAATTACGTTATGTAATTCTTATATGGTAAAAAATATGAACAAAGTGAAATGTTATTATATATTTTAATAATAAAATTATCTTAATTATTTTCTTTTACGATAGAGACAGATGATCAGTTTAATACTGATGACAGCATAACTGTAGAGGAAATAAAACAACTTAAGGCAAATTATTTTTTTGTAGGGGTCCACAATAAGGGAAAATTTTCAAAAACTGCGAAGTTGGTGCATGATGTTTTTTCATGCCAGCAAACTACTCAAAAACCTCTCCATTTAGCGTTTCGAGAAAATATTTCAAAATCACAAATTCATATTATCATTCCAAAAATATAGTAAAAATTAAATAAAATCAAACTTTTTTCAAAACTTCAAAAATATTCCAAAAATTATTACAAAATCAAAGATTAAAATTTTTTCAAAAATTCTAAAAATATTGCAAAAATTATTACAAAATCAAATATTGAAACTTTTTTCAAAATTCCAAAAATATTTCAAAAATTAGAATAAAATCAAATATTTAAATATTTTCTAAATTCCAATAATATTCCAAAAATTCTTAAAAATTCAAACTTTCTCCAAAATTCTAAAAATATTTCAAAAATTAGAATAAAATCAAATATTTAAACATTTTCTAAATTCCAATAATATTCCAAAAATTCTTAAAAATTCAAATTTTTTCAAAAATTCTAAAAATATTGCAAAAATTATTACAAAATCAAAAATTGAAGCTTTTTTCAAAATTCCAAAAATATTTCAAAAATTAGAATAAAATCAAATATTTAAACATTTTCTAAATTCCAATAATATTCCAAAAATTCTTAAAAATTCAAACTTTTTCCAAAATTCTAAAAATATTGCAAAAATTATTACAAAATTAAAAATTGAAACTTTTTTCAAAATTCCAAAAATTATAATAAAATCAAAAATTTAAAATTTTTCAAAATTCTAAAAATATTCCAAAAATTCTTACAAAATCAAATTGAAACTTTAATCAAAATTCTAAAAATATATATAAAATTCAAAAATTCTATTTTTTTAAAAATTCTAAAAATATTGTAAAAATTATAACAAAATCAAAAATTAAAACTTTTTCCAAAATTCCAAAAATATTGCAAAAATTATTACAAAATCAAAAATACAAACTTTTTTCAAAATTCCAAAAATATTTCAAAAACTATAATAAATTCAAAAATTTCCATTCCATTTACGACATAAAAACAACTAAATTTTTTCTCCAAAATATTGGCTAAAAAAATAAATGAAATCATTTTTTGACACACTTGACATTATTTTTTTGACAAACTTATAATGTCATAATTCTCTATAATAATAATAAAATTTTATGTTATCTCCTTATATATTAATTTTTTTTTTTTTTTTTTTTTTTAATAAAATGTGTTGTGTAATAGGGTTTAGAATATGTGTCACAACAACACATAAATACCTTTTAAGACCTAGGTCTAGACCTGGGTCCCACAACAACTGGCGTTCTGAGGTGTAGATTAACGCTTTTTTTAAACATCTGTGGGTTGAAGCCACCTGAGACTAAGTGTTCCGGCAAACTATTCCATTTGTACGCAGTTCGGACAAAGAAGTCTCTCTGCGATCTGCCAGTATGACAGCGCGGGATCTTTACCGTTTCACTGGTTGCGGCAGCCGATTGCCGAGTGGAACGGGGGTAAGAATAAGTTTGAGGCATGATGCCGCTGATTTCATCTGAGCACTGCTGATGACGATATTTGTAAAAAACAACGAGGTCAGCAACAGTGCGACGATGTTGTAGGGAATCAAGTTGTGATGTCAAAGTTCGATCACCTACAATTCGTATAGCTCGCTTTTGAACAGAGTCCAAGAGGGCCAAGATGGAAACAGAGGCAGCACCCCAAACTTGACAGCAGTACTCCATACAGGGACGAATATAGGACTTATAAACATGGAGCAATTGGTATGGAGTGAAAAATTTTTTGCATCTATTTAGGAGGCCGAGTTTTTTAGACGCGCTTTTTGCCATCGCCATTACATGATCGTTCCAGAGTAGGTCATTTGAAACTGTGACACCCAATAAACGAATGTTTTTACATTCACCTATTGGTTCATCACACATACTAAATAAAATATCTTTGGGGAACTCGGTCTTTAATCTGGAAACAATCAACAGCTGTGTTTTGGTGGAGTTGAAATTGACAAGGTTTTGGTCACCCCAGTCGGCGACTTTATTCAGGTCTTTGTTCACGTTTATGGCAGCGTCTCTCCGGGCAGGATTAATTCGTTCGTGCATTTTACCTTTTGAAGGAAGGGGCTCGAACGACTTGTGCAGAGTACTATCATCTGCAAAACTATTTATTGGGTTGCTGGTGATTTTCAACAATTCGTTGATATAAATCAAAAATAGGGTTGGGGACAATACTGAGCCTTGGGGTACACCAGCGTTAATTAGTTTAGACTCAGAAGAATATCCGTCTAAGGTTACCGAAATGTATCGGTCGGATAGAAAATTTGGAATCAGCTTCACAACATTGGGATGAAAACCGTACGCAACGAGCTTGTTGATTAAGTTGGCATGCCAGACTCGATCGAATGCCTTGGAGATGTCTAAAGCGATAACGTATGTTTCACCACCTTTATCAAGTATGCTGTTCCAACAATGCGCTACATAGTTTAATAGATCGGTAGTTGATCTTTTGTTTCGAAAACCGTATTGGCTGTCGGATATTAAATGATTTTCTTCCAGAAATTTTGAAATATGTGTATTAATATAATGCTCATAGACTTTGGATAGGACCGATAGTAAAGCTATTGGCCTATAATTTGAGATATCGGATTTTGGTCCCTTTTTGGGGACGGGCTGGACATTTGCCAACTTCCAGCACGAGGGAAATATACCAGATTTGTAGGATTGGTAGAATATTTTAGTTAAAGTTGGTGCAAGTTCTTTGGAAAAGGTTTTTAAAATAATGGGTGGAATATTGTCCATTCCTGATGCTTTGTTGATGTTTAACCCCTTTAAAAGTTTAGCGACTATTTTGGGTTTGAAGTGAAGTTCATTCATATTAACTCCTGAAGACTGGATTTGGGGTATTTCTTTAGGAGTTTCCAAAACAGTGGAGTTCAGAGCAAAGCGTTCAGCGAACAAGTTAGCTTTTCTTGCGGGATCATTGACGATTAAATCACCATCAATAATAGGGGGAATAGAAAATTTTGTACCAGAATTTAAAGAATTAATGGCACTGTAGAAACTCTTGTCAGAAACAGACATAGACGTAAGTTTTGAGGCTTTCGCTCTGTCAATTTCGGACTTTTCGTTTGAGATAATCTGATTAGATATTTTGTTGGCCTTTAGATATTGGGATCGATTAGTGGGAGTTTTGTTATGAATCCAAATATTAAATGATCTACGTTTGTTTCTAAGTGCCGTTTTGGCAGCTTTCGAATACAAGTATTTTTGTTTGGGTTTTACTATGGAGAAAGGAACAAATTTATTTATAGCAAATTGGATGGTTTCTGTAAAGTTTTGAGCAGAAACATTTACATTGTCAGTGTAAAAACAATGACGGTCGAAAGGGAAACCATGGAAAAAATTTTGAAGACCACTCTTATCCATTTTTGAGTAGTGAAATATTTTACGGGGTTTGGGAGCTGTAGTTTTAAGTAAATCAGTTTTGATAACTGATGAGATTAAATAATGATCAGAATTTCCAATACTACCTTTCGCAACATCGACACTCGTAATATCTGGCATTGTGGTAAGATAGAGATCTAGTAGAAAACTATTATCACCGCCATTACGGGGAGTGAAAGTCGGGCTTTTTACAATTTGGAATAGGCCCTGAGACGCGGCAAAAATTTCTGCCAGTTTTCCACTATTGTCAACATCGTCGGTCGATTTGGAGAATTCCAACCATGATTTGTTGTGGACGTTGAAGTCACCGGTAACGATAACTTCACAATTAGGGGACTTTGCTCTAATCTCGTCCATAATTTTTGTCAGTATATTAAAAAAGTTTGGGTTACGTTTGTTGGGGGACCGGTATAAAGCTATTGTAAAAAAAGTCATTTCTGGAAGACAAATCTTTAAAACCAATGTATTGAAGCCGTCACCGTGTAGTTCAAAATTTGGAAAGCGCGTGTACGCAACACTCTCATGAATGAATGCGCATACGCCCTGATGGAGTTTGAAAGCTGATTCGAGCCTATATTTGGAATTAAGCGATTCTATAAAGAGAAAATTTTCAGAAACTTGTGTTTCTGTAAGGAATAGAATGTTCGGTTTGTCGTGCTCAAGATGATGTTGCACGTGGTCATGGTTAGCGTTCAATCCGCAGATGTTTTGAACATGTATTTTAAAATTTTTTATTGATTCATATATGTTTTGTCCCTGCAAATTCCGTGGACATGCCGCTTTATGGGCGGGTGGATTGCGCAAGTTTGCTTTACCACTTGCAGACTTATTTTTTTTCGGTTGTACTGCCATATATATATCAAAATGTTTATTTTATTTTTTTGTGTTTTATTTTAAAATGCATAACTAAGTAAAAAATCCTATCATACTACAAAATATGACATATGCCAATATTTCATGATAAGATGAAGAAATAATAACAAAATAATAAGTGAAAAACAAATTGTGAGAAATTTGCAGAAAACAAAACAAAACTAAATGCCAATAATCCAGCTGATGCAGCGCACCCCAGACGCACCGCCCACCACTTCAATCGAGGCACAAAGCCCACACATAACTACGTGTTGGTTCGATTCCTCGGAAGAGCTAATGAGCGGTACCGCTACGGAACGCTGCCCAGCTAAGACTGGAAGTGCTGCCGTTGACTAATTAAAGTTCGTCCGCCAGCACCCTAAGATATCATCTTGGCTAATGACATCTCCTGCCATTGCCAGTGGTATGTGATATCTCACGCTAACTCATATGTCAATGGCAGGGACTGGAGTACGCAGGGTAGTCAGACCCGTAGATCAACATTGATCATAATCGATCAAAATCGATCCCTCCTGCGGGAATATAAAAGGAAAATAATACGCTAAAAAAAAACTTTTTGGAGCCTAAGGCTTTTTGATTCGCAAATGGATTCATTTAAAATTTTCACTGCTAACTGATATTAGTGTAACTTAGATTTTAAAGATTTTTCACACAAATCGGATCATAAATAAAAAAGTTATAGACGAATTAAAATGTATTTTTGAATTTAACCGCCCCCGCTATACAATATGAAATGGAATTGCCCAAGTCTTTTCTTTATGTTTTTATTATTATTATTTAGTATTTTATATTTTCTTTTCAAATTTCAATTTAGTTTATGCATTGATTTAGGAGTGGATAGACGTATTATTTTTCTTTGTTTTTTTATTATTATTATTTTTCTTTGATTTAATTATTATTTTTCTTGGTTTTTACATATTTTCTATTGATTAGAAATTAAAGAAACAATTCATAAAATTGATTTGTTCTTATCAATTTGTCAATCAATTGAAAACGAAAATAAACGAAATAAAATTTAGGGGATTTTTACACTAAATTTTATTTCGTTTATTTTCGTTTTCGAATTGATTGACAAATTGATTGTAGGTCTGTAGCCTGCTATAGAGAAATATTTCATAATAGCCGTGTTCGATTTTTTCTGTTTTTTCTTCATAAATGAATGGTGTTAATGGTGAAATGAATGTTGTGGATGAAGAAATGAATTGCACGTGGTATTCATCATTTTAATATTCATCATAGTTTTAATCATCGTACTGGTCCTTTAATTCCTGCCTGATGTGTTTGTTAAATTTGTCAGATGAAGATAGAATTGATGGAAATGAAATGATTAATAAATTTGTATGTACTGAAATCACTGATTCCATTATTTTTCCTAAATTACATAAATATGTGAAACGTCATATGATGCATGGACCATGTGGTGCTCTAAATCCCAATTCTGTTTGTATGAGAGATGGTAAATGTAGTAAGAATTTTCCAAAACCTTTTTCTGAAAATACTACAGAACCTGTGAATGGGTATCCTTTGTATCGTCGACGTGATAATGGTATGAGTGTTGATGTACGTGGTGCATCTCTTGATAATAGATACTAGGAGGGCCCGGCGTGCTTCGCTACGCTTATAAATAAAATTTTTGCGTAGACATTTTATAGGGTAGGCCCGGTGAGCATGGTGGCATTTGCTACATGCTAGCATTTCTCACGAAAAGTACGATCATTAGTACGACAATATTTTAATGGTTGACACCCTTGACACCTTGACACTCTTGACACCCCTTGACACCCTTGACAACCTTGACACCCTTGACACCATCTACACCCTTGACACTATCTACACCCTTGACACCCTTGACACCCTTGACACCCTTGACAACCTTGACACCATTGACAACCTTGACACCCTTGACACCCTTGACATCCTTGATACTCTTCACATCCTTGACACTCTTGGCACCTTGACACTCTTGACACCCTTGACACCCTGAAAAATAAAATTTTATTACAATTCCTTCACTAATTTTTTTATTTTCTATTGATTAGAAATTAAAGAAACAATTTCCCAAATTTCCCGAATTTCCTAAATTTCCCAAATTTCCCAAATTTCCCAAACTTAAAAAAATAAAATTTTTTTTATTACAACCATTCCTTCACTAATTAATCGAAAGGAACTTCGTTCCATCCGGGTGTCCCTTGACACCTCTTTACTTTTTCTTATGCGTGTGAAAATGAAATGATTAATATATACTAGGAGGGCCCGGCGTGCTTCTGTTGTATATTGACCCAATATTACCCCAAATGCTGCCATTCTTAATTAAAACATAAATCCGAACCAAAATTAATTGTTGTTATAATGCTGTTATTTTAATGAATAACATTTCAAAATCTTTTTACATTTTAAATTCAATATCAGCATTATTTCAATATTACTTAAAAACAATAATTATTGGTTCTATTTAAACAATTATGTAAAAAGAAAACTGAAATTTGTTTATAAACAATAAGTGTGTTCCATTTACCACATTTTCCTTTACTTTTGTACTAAATTTCATTTTCAAGTTAACTATATCAAATGATGGTAAAGCTACGATACAAACTTGCGCTTCTATTCACCACCAGAGTTTTTGTCAGTTTAGAGAATAATTTCCAATATGTTTGCCCAAATGCTTATACAAATTTAGAATATCTAGCCTAAATGTCATATTTCTGTCCAGCTTTCTTTAATTGTTTATATTTTGCATGAATCATAATTTTATTTTTCAGAAATTTTTTAATATTTAATTAATTTTCTTAAATTTAACAAACTCAAAATAAAATTTAAACTTAAAATTTTGTCAAACTAATAATTTTCTTTTACGTGGTTTAGCAATATTGTTTTTCAAAATTGTCAAAACAATTTATTGACAAAAAAATATGTCGGAAACGTGTGGTAAGAAAGAATTTGAGTTGTAGTAGATCAAAAATCTAATACACCTCACATTTAAGTCGTTCCATTTAAAATTCGGTTCGGGTAGCAAGTTTACCTAAAAGGAACACGGGTAATTAAACAATTTTATAATTTGTTTTTAAATAATGTCATAATTGACACCAAAAAATTGAATATAAGAAATATCGGTCAGTAAAGTTGGGCAGTCTGCAAGAAATAATCCGTGAAGTCAATTAAAGTACTCTCTGTTAATTTTAGTAAATATTTTTCGTTTTAAAAAATCATTCAGTAAATCTGTTAAGTTAATCATTCAGTTAATCTGTAAGGTAAAGATTTTTATGTGTTATACAAGCATTCAGTAATTCTGTTAAGTTAATATTCTGTCATTCTGTAAGTAAAGATTTTTATGTGTTAAACAATCATACAGTCAAGCTGTTAAGTGGATAGTTCTAGTGTTTTAAGAGATACAGAAAATTTCTAACTGTTAAGATAAATACATACTTTTTAAGGGTTAATCCAAAGAACAATTTGTTAATCAAATTGATAAATTGAGTGTAAATAAAATAAACATCGTTTCAGAAAAAATAAAACAATTAAATATTTTCGTATTAAATCAGTTCGTTGGTGTGAGTGTTTTATTTATAAATGGGACATTACTACCTCTAAGGCACAACAAGTGGCGCAGTTGATAGGATTCTCTAGCTTGAGATCCTAGCTAAATAAGAACAGCATTTAAAAAAATAATTTGATTGTGACCAAAAATAAAGAAGTCTAGAAAATTTCTTTGAGGATTTTCATTGCTTAGAAAAAAGAAAGAACACACACAAAATAAAACGCTCAGTGAACCTCCATCCCACATAAAGACGGTGAAATATTACATACTTAAAAGTCTATAAAAAATACACACCAGCAGCCAGAATACACCAGCCATTTGTCAAACAACAAATGTTATTAGTCAGCAGGAAAAACCACCAGTTATTTATTAGTCAGCAGCCCAAATACATGAATCCTGTTACCAGCATCAGAAAGTTAAGGTACCGTGTTATTTTTAAGTTGATTAGTTAAGATATTATCAGTAACCGTAAATTTTATTTTAAGAACCCTAATCATTTTTGTGGTTTATATATTATAAATATTATCTTAAGTTTTAAGTGTTTAAAAAAAAAACAAGTTTAAAATGCAAAACTGCGAAATTTACGATTTAGTACAATCAATTCCCACTTTCAATGGGCAAAAAACTGAAAAAATTGTTGAAGATTTACATTTGTTTTTAAGTATAAGTAAAATGATTTACGACATGTTCGACGAAAACCGAAAATTATTATGCATGCAGTATATATATAGTAGAATCCGCGGAGAAACTTTAATGCTCTTAAATAGATATAAGACTTTCGAAAAATTCTCAGAATTCTCAACATTTCTTTGTAATATATATTTACCCACTCCGTCAATACCAGAATATCATGAAAATTTCCAAGACAATTTACCCTCTTACCCGTCTTTACAGTCACAAGTAACAACTACATTAGCTTTGCCTAGTTCTTATAGTACCACTCACAGTAACTCTAAAAATTCATCACACATCCCACCATATATCACGACTCAACATTTCTCTTGTCCCTCACATCCACCTTCCAAAATACCCTGCAACCAATCAGAAAACATCAAACATAGAAATTTTCAAACAGAACGACCTGATTCAAATAAAAATATTACATCAAAACCAAACTTCAATATAAACCCGGCAGCCCCGATAACGTCTTCAAATTTTTTACAGAATACGAAATCAAGTTTAACAAACAATTCTGAAGTAAATACTACATCATCACCACCAGAAAATATAACATCAAATCTACATTCAACGTTTTCATATGGATCTGCTGATAATTCTTCATGTTCGCAAAATTCAAATTTAGAAGAAAAACTCGAAACGTTAAATGGTGACAAATTTGCTAAAATAGCAAATGACACATATGAAGTAAAGCCAAATTCAACTCCTTTGGTAAGCAATCTTACAGGAAATGCTCAATTATCCAAATCAGGTATCCAAAGTTTCCAGAAAACTCTGACTAGCCCCATTCAAATGCCAGAGCCGTTGAGCCGTGTTGTATATTGACCCAATATTAACCCAAATGCTGCCATTCTTAATTAAAACATAAATCCGAACCAAAATTAAATGCTGTTATAACGCTGTTATTTTAATGAATAACATTTCAAAATCTTTTTACCTTTTAAATTGAATATCAGCATTATTTCAATATTACTTAAAAACAATAATTATTGGTTCTATTTAAACAATTATGTAAAAAGAAAACTGAAATTTGTTTATAAACAATTAAACAATTTTATAACTTGTTTTTAAATAATGTCATAATTGACACCAAAAAATTGAATATAAGAAATATCGGTCAGTAAAGTTGGGCAGTCTGCAAGAAATAATCCGTGAAGTCAATTAAAGTACTCTCTGTTAATTTTAGTAAAATTTTTTGGTTTAAAAAATCATTCAGTAAATCTGTTAAGTTAATCATTCAGTCAATCTGTTAAGTAAAGATTTTTATGTGTTATACAAGAATTCAGTAATTCTGTTAAGTTAATATTCTGTCATTCTGTAAGTAAAGATTTTTATGTGTTAAACAATCATACAGTCAAGCTATTAAGTGGATAGTTCTAGTGTTTTAAGAGATACAGAAAATTTCTAACTGTTAAGATAAATACATACTTTTTAAGGGTTAATCCAAAGAACAATTTGTTAATCAAATTGATAAATTGAGTGTAAATAAAATAAACATCGTTTCAGAAAAAATAAAACAATTAAATATTTTCGTATTAAATCAGTTCGTTGGTGTGAGTGTTTTATTTATAAATGGGACATTATTACCTCTAAGGCACAACACTTCGCTACGCTTATAAATAAAGTTTTTGCGTAGACATTTTGTTGACGTAGAAGCAATGATTTCAAAAAGTGGTAATGCGATATGCTAGCATATAATTTTTAATTTTTCTTTTTAAATATGTGAATGAAAAATAATCAGAACTCTAGCTGATCAGTTCGGATATATGAAAAATTAGCGATCAAATAAGTTAGAGATCAAATAAGCTTACTTGAAAACTAAAAACTCACCACTTCGAATACTAATTTTAGTTGCGCTGATGAAACTTCGTCTTTTAAAGATAATGTCCATTCTACTCCTTCGGATACATCCTATTCTTCTCCCTCTACGGAAACGAAGTAACGCGACGCAAAAACTACTGTATCAACTAAAAGGGTTATATTCGATCCCATTCCTCAGCAATAACTTCCATCCTGCATCGCAATCGAGCAATCAATAGAGCAGGTAAAGCTTTGTTACTTCCGCTCGCTTGTGCTTTTCAATTTTTTGGGAAAAAAATGAAATTATTTATTTGTATGACATGAAATTTTATTATTATTATTGAGAATTATGGCATTATAAGTTTGTCAAAAAAATGTTGTCAAGTGTGTCAAAAAATGATTTCATTTATTTTTTTAGCCAATTTTTGTGAACAAAAATTTAGCTGTTGTATGACTTAAATGTGACATGTAAATTTTTGAATTTGTTATAGTTTTTGAAATATTTATGGAATTTTGAGAAGTTTTAATTTTTGATTTTGTTATAATTTTTGCAATATTTTTAGAATTTTGGAAAAATTTTAATTTTTGATTTTGTTATAATTTTCGCAATATTCTTAGAATTTTGAAAAAAAAATAGAATTTTTGTATTTGGGCTATTATTTTGAAAACGTACATCGAAAACAAAAACAACTATTTTTAAAAAATCTGAAATTTTGATATATTGTTGGTATTGACGAAAGGAAAAAAGTCATTTCTGCTTTTATTTTTTGTGTACTCTGAATCGGAGTTATGCACGGTTGAATGTTTGAGGCTTTTCACGTAGTTTTGGTAATGGTGTCAATGTTTTGTGAATAGGTACCACAAATTTCATCCGACTTAAGTATATTTTTGCAAGTAAAAAGGAAAATAATTGAATAATTGAAATAAGTAAGTTTAAAATTAATAACTTTTCTACTTTCCGCTAGGCCGCGCGTAAAATCTTGGTTTACTTCAAAGCTCATATCTCAAAAAAACACCTTTTTTTCTGTTTTTCACAAATTTTAAAGTAAACATATGCATCTATGAAATTAAGAAATTGTTACTGCCCTCTGATTGGAGCCTATTGTTAACTTGGACCTTTGTAACACAAATAAAATTGCTGCGGGATAGCGTTATCCCCAGACGAACACAAGGATTTGGGAATCCCTTAAATTTTTATAACATTAGCCGGACATTCCAAAGGAAAGAAAAACAAAAATTAATATCTATAATTTAAAATACCTTGAATTAAAAAACTGTTGATTGGTGAACACTTCCAGTGTGATGTCCTATTTCCCAAAATTTAATTTCAATGTTTAATTTCCAAAAAGAACTCAGCAGCATGAAATAGATCCTTTCGAGCGAGGTTTCTGGCACATAAAACTATTATTCGTATTTTTTGTGCCCCATTGCGGCGTGAATATTCCAATTTGTTCGTAATTCAAATAAAAATTATAAGCTGCTTTACGAACCAACATTTATTATATTAAAATTTCTGGTTTATATAAATTTATAATATGGAGTATGAAAAATTAGATGAAATTAGTAGCTAAAATCCACTGCGTATGAAACTTAATTTGATACGTTTAAAATATATATAGTAACTTTAAATACATTTTGATGTTACATTAATTGATATGTTACGAGTTATTTTATGTATATCTTGAAATTAACTCTTTCATCTTCTTATTTTTTTTAATTAAAACTCTATGGATATCAACATCGCACAATTATGATCCACTGCATAATGTTAACCATTAAAAAAAGCTATATCAAAAAAAACTGTATTATTTTTTTTTCCTTTAACCCGAATCAGAAAATGAAATTACATTCAAAAATGTTTTTGATTTTAAAGTTAAAAACTGAATGCCATGAATCAAAAATGTGATTTTCCTTTTTACCTCTGCCGATGTCAAAATAAATCGGGTAACATCGAAAATTCAGTAAAAATTAATAACGACAACGACATCTGTTCGCTAGAATTGGAAATAAAATTGAGTACGTTCGTTTGCTTTTTATAGTATATTCAAAATTTAACTAGCAGTTAAGTTTTAGAAAATTTTAAAATTATTATTAATGTAAAAATGAACGGAAACTAATGAAATACATTTCTATTGAATTGAAAACAAAGAGGAATTTGGTTTTATTATTATTTTGCGATTATTGCGATCGTTACAAAATAAAAAGTGAGCCATTCAATATGGATATTTTCTTACGATTTTTTAAAGTTTGGTATATGAAAAATTCACATGTGTTTTTTTATTAAGTTAATAATCCTGTACTAAATGTGGATCTAATAAATTAAAAATTTCATATTTTAACACCTGCAATAAATTTGAACCATTTTCTGTGCGGTTAAATGGTTAAAAACTTATTAAAAATTAATTTAAGTTAAGTGGTAAAATAAAGGAATTTAAATTATTAAAAGGGTGTGTAAAATGTTTATTCATTTTAAAAAATGCTTTTTACTAATTAAAATCTCATTAGAGACTCATAATTTTAACATTTAAAATTTTTCTAATGACGTCCTCAAACGGTTTTTGGAACAAATTATGCTTGCATCCAATCAAAATATATTAAATTGTACCTACCTAATTTTATCTGATTCTACCTGTGTCAAAACTATTTAAAGGGTATATATATTGATGTGACTGCCTTATATCAATTATGTATATGCAAAAATATTTAGAAGACATAACGTTTAGTATATGTGTTACTAGGGTTTTCCATATTATTCACTGTTTGTGTGCTTTTGTCACTTTTGAATTAAAATGCAATAATTAAAAATATACTTTTTACTGTTTATTTTTAATTTTTTAATAATAATATAAACTTCCATATAGTAACAATTTGAATTTTATTTTTTATTTTATAGAATATCGATTTCGACTTACGTCATCCTCAGTTCTTAAGTTATTATTCTTAAATTATTATATAATAACGTTTAGAAAGGATAATAATAGAAATGCCTTTCAAATTGTGCTCTAACTTGTACGGTCTCAAAAATCATACGCGGACATCAAAAAATGTGAAACTGGTCACACCAGCTGTTATTCAAAAAGCTGCGACCCTAAATTTTACTTTGCGAAAAATTCAACCGCGCATAACTCCGATTCAGAGTACACAAAAAATAAAAGCAGAAATTACTTTTTTCCTTTCGTCAATACCAACAATATATCAAAATTTCAGATTTTTTAAAAATCAAAAATTTAAAAGTCAACAAAAAAATGTACGTTTTCAAAATAATAGCCCATTTGTAAAAATTTTTGGAATATTTTTAGAATTTTGAAAAATTTGAAATATTTGATTTTATTCTAATTTTTGGAATTTTGAAAAAAGTTTGAATTTTTGATTTTGTTACAATTTTTGCAATATATTTATAATTTTGAATGAAATATGAATTTGTGATTTTGTAATATTTTCTCCAAGCGCTAAATGGAGAGGTTTTTGAGTAGTTTGCTGAGTGTATCATCTTTTCTCTAAATTATGTTAATTTATGATCTGTTATGATTTTCCGGCAACGTATAGATGTTTCGTGTTAGTTTTGTAATAAATTTCTAAACAGAGATGAAAAATACTTGTACTTTAACAAAAAGTTATGTTTGATGTACATCGCTGCCCGAAACTAAAAACAATGTCCTCATAAAAGTTTTATGCCGAAAACTATATCAAAATCCTTAACCAAAACCGAAGTTTTGATATCTCAGAGCTTGAGATTTCAGCCCCTCCATATTTTATATATTGAAAAATAAATAAAAAATATAGAACGAGTTTCAACAAATCTAACAACTTGAATGATTTATTTTATATTGATTTGATGCAACCAGAACCAAGAAATCTCTGGAACTGGTGCATTATATTAATTACTCTTTGTAATATATGATGTTATATGAATAATTTTTAAAAGCTACGATCACTCCATCAAGTATGTATCATCCCCTGGACAACTCATTTGCAACCCAAACTCATCATCTCCATCATCAAGATCTATCACTCGGACAACTCTTCAGCAGTCAATAAGAAACAAGAGAACAAAAATAGAACGTTTGGTATATAGATTGTATTTTCGGAACGACAAATAACCTATGCAAAATTAACAAAATGTTGTGTAAGCTATTTGCATACTTTGTATTTTTAAAATTTCACCAAACTGCTAGAGAATAACAATCCTAGTATAGTATAGTATAGTATGTCCCAAACAGCAAAACTTTTTTGTGACACACTATATTTTTACGTTTGTAAAAGTGTCAATGACCTTTTTTATTTTCATTCTTTCATTTCTTTTACATATTTTTCTCAATTTTTTCTCTGATGATACGCACACAATAATTTGATAACTTTTACAAATACAATTAAAGATCGTTTTAATAATTACTTGCTACATTACAATTTTACATAATTAAAGACTTTACATTTGATTAATTGTGTTTTTGATAATAAAAGCAATTTTGATGGCAACGAATGATTGTAGGTGTTTAAAGGTAATGTTTGTATATTAAAGGGAAATTGAAGTATTGGGACTTGGGAGTGGAACGAAAAAAAAGAAAACGTATTTCATACTGTTGAACAGAAAAAAAAGTTTTTATTTATTTGAAGCCTAACCCTAAGAGGTTGTCATTATATTGAGAACACAAGATAATATTAACACTATTGTAAAATTTCTGATACATAAATTGATGATTTTGAGTCACGGTTCACTCTCCCACTAACAGATATTGAGTTATATTGATCAAAATGGGAGTACGTGATCTGTGTCATTACGAAAAAAAATGATAGAATTTAGAACGAAAAGAAACTAAATAGAGAGCTTATTTGTGAACGACCAGCAGCTAAATTCGGCAATTGATGCAGCGATAAAATTATAAGGTTTTTACTACTTTATCGTAAAAATACGCAGTACTGGACCAATAAGAATAACCAATTAATGTTAACCAATAACGGCCATTGCTTGACCATTTCAAGTAAAGTGTGCTGGAAATATTCTGTAAACTGTATATCGGCCGATTCAGGGTTCCAGTAATGTCCCAATAACGTGTTTGGCAATTTAAAGGTAACTAGAAACTACCTCTTTTTTGTAAACCATAGATCGGCCTATAAATGGTTCTAATAGTGGCCCATTAACAATAGCCAAGTACTGTTAACCATTATTGGGCCAGTGCTTGGCCGTATTTCAGAATCTGGCAAACCGTGCTTGGGAATTGTACTAGTGCATGCTTTTTACGGTATAATTTTTGGCTTGTCCACTACAAAAAACTCCAGTGAAAACGAATCACTTTGTACATCCAACGAATTGTGTGAATTACCACATCTAGTGGATGTATGCAAAATGTTACAATATTATAAGGCTGATTGATTTACCTGCAAGATTGCTGTTTGAGCTGTATCAAATTTGCATATCCAGCTCATCTTTCACATTCACAAACATCGCAGGATGGAAACTTAACTTTGCTGAGCTTTAGTCAACCAGAAATTTTACTAATGCTCAGATATTTTTGAATCCATCTTCCATACCGTGCTCCAGCACCGACTTATTCAATTAAATTAAACAATCATGAGATGGTTCCCCATCAAATATTTCCCATCCTTCCATGATGAGTTTAATTTAGCGTTTTTGGGTAAAGTAAATTGTAAATTTTGTATTTCCACTTGTTCACTGACGGTAACAGACAATATGATTCTTGTTGCACATTCAACGGATTTTGCTAAATTTTATATAAGCTCGGATAGTTAGGCATTATTATACATTTGTGTTTGCAATTGGAGCGGAGTAAAAGTCCCAAACCAGAAACAACATTTTAATCACCTTCGTCCCACAAATGCTTCAAGACACACTTCTCCTAAAGTTTTCATTTCTAAAGTTCACGAGTCTTGTTCGCCTGTCTTATTACGTACGGACTAAGTACGTAAATGGCTCCAAGCACCATAAAGTCCCTTCTAAGTCATTAGCCTCGATAGTAAAACTTTCATTAATGACAATAAAGGGCAACACATTCGAATTTCCATCGACAGATTAAAAACTTGTTTTAAGGAGGTATCTGAAGGTGACTTTACTTAAAACGCACCCACTTTGAGTACTAATCTTAGTCGCGCTGACGAGACTTCGTCTTTTAAAGATACAGTCCCATCCTATTATTTACTTCTACCTCTACAAAAACGACGCAACACGATACAAAAGCTACTGTGTCAACTAAAAGTGTCAAATTTGCTCCTATTCATCAACATCTATTCCAACCTGCATCTACAATTACACGAGTCGGTAGAGCAACTAAAACTCCCGCTCGCTTTCTTAGTGCTCTGTCATACTAAAACATTTCCTTCATTCTTACTTTTATTTCATCCCATCTTCGATGGTACTAGAAGTGGAGTGTTGTGGTGAACATAGCTTTAATAAATCTTTGCTTTATGGTTAGTAGCACCTAGGCAAATATAAAAAATGAAATTTGTAGTGAAGTTAACACGTTTTATTTTTCAATGTAATTCGCCATTATTAATAAATATTTTTAATTCTCTAATAAAAAAATAGTTGTCAAAAGAAAAAACCCGAAGTTGTGATTAGTTGTTAAATTAATTGGAATTCATTGAATTTGTCTGTTTTGGGCACTTCTAACGTTATATAAGTACAATTTACATAGGTTTTATCGTGACACTTTTTTATTGGTTCGTATAAAACCTCTTATAATATTTTATTATTAAAAACGTATCAAAATTACCCACAGTAAAAAAGTCCAACATTATAGAAACCTGATCTTAAGTTTGGTTAAACCATATTGCGAATTGTGAGTCTACCAATTTGTTCTATAAATAAACTACATTTTTTTATGACTACTGAAACTGATTTAGTTTTGTATTTTCCTAAATTCTCGTTAATTATTATACAAACAAAACGATCAATTAATATATATTAAAGCAAAACCACTGAATTTTTAATTTAGGAACTAAATAAAAAATTATAATAAAAAACTTTATTTTTCATTCCATATATGTATACAAAAAACACTCAAAGCAAAACAAAAGCATCCAAACCACACTCGAAATAAAACTTAAAATGAAAAAAGTTTCAATTTTCAAATAACACTGTTGACCCACTTTTTTTCTATAACGTCTATTATTTCTTTCCTTTGTGTAGTGTATCTTTTGCTTTCTTTTTAAAACTATTATTCATTTTTTTGATTTTTACTATTAGATTGAGTTGAGATGGCAAAGAAGCAAAAACGTGATTGCGATTTTGCAATAAATAGGCCGGTAAAAATCAACAATTAATTCAACAATTAATTGAGAACACTGACTCGCAAAAAGAGTTTAAACTGCCAAGCTACTTTTAAAAATATTTTTTATAACTTTGTTGCGGTATTCATAGATAGAGCTTTAGATTCCATGTCACATATTATGTTATGCACGTTGTTATGTTATGTTATATTATGTTATGTTATGTTATGTTATGTTATGTTATGTTATGTTATGTTATGTTATGTTATGTTATGTTATGTTATGTTATGTTATGTTATGTTATGTTATGTTATGTTATGTTATGTTATGTTATGTTATGTTATGTTATGTTATGTTATGTTATGTTATGTTATGTTATGTTATGTTATGTTATGTTATGTTATGTTATGTTATGTTATGTTATGTTATGTTATGTTATGTTATGTTATGTTATGTTATGTTATGTTATGTTATGTTATGTTATGTTATGTTATGTTATGTTATGTTATGTTATGTTATGTTATGTTATGTTATGTTATGTTATGTTATGTTATGTTATGTTATGGTATGTTATGTTATGTTATGTTATGTTATGTTATGTTATGTTATGTTATGTTATGTTATGTTATGTTATGTTATGTTATGTTATGTTATGTTATGTTGTGTTGTGTTATGTTTTGTTATGTTATGTTATGTTAGGTTATATTATGCTATGTTATGTTCAACTGTTTCTAGTTCTTCCGTTGTAAATTTCTGATACGATGTGTCTAAAATAAATAACATTGGATGCCTATATTTGATATTGAGGACTCCCGTTTAAGAATTATTTTAACATCTCTCTTATGTGAACATTCCTTTCGAACCGCCCATGGCACCTAAATAGAGTCAAACATATTTTATTAATTTAAGGTTCACGGAGTGATAATTGGTGTTTTTATTTAACTTTACACAGTTCAAGAAACGAAGTAAAAGTATGTCAACAGTTTGTATTGTTAATTGTAGTTTTGTATGAGTGAATGAATCAATGAATTGTTGTTCTTAATTGTTGTTTTATTAATGTCAAAAGTCTATCCGAAACTCATTTGTTTTCTTGACGTCTTTGGTTTTTTCTTTTTTCTCATACTTATGTGACGTATTATTATATTGCATGACTCCCATTTTTAATGTAAAGCATAACGTTAAATTTCAAAGAAAAATGTAAAAGAAAGAAAATAACAATAACAAAATGTTGATGGGAAGAGCTTAAAAGAAAATAGATAAACACTTTATTGTTGTAGATTTTTTATGAGACAAAATAAGTTTTATAACATCAAAACAAACCACATACGTATTGTAGTAAGAGAGTTCAATGGCTGTAAAACTGATATTTAAGTGAAAGCAATAAGTAATGAAACCAACCTTTACTTATTTTTATTATAGAGCAAACATCCAAAAAGAATTTAAATTTAATTAAAAATACACTTTAAATTATTTCTGAAAGAGTTGACAACAAATTGTTAATTTGACAAAATGGTTCTAGAAAAATTAATAGTTACAAATTTCTTGGAGAACGGTTTCTTTTGTTTTAAACTTTGCTAGTTCCTCTTAAAGTTAGTCGTTTCGCCACTTCTTAATCGTTTTTGTATTCTCCTTTTCTATCGAAAACGTGATCTCTTTTATACTAGTCAAAAACAGCGTATATTCCAGAAGAATATCCATCCTTCCTTAATAAAAACAATTATCTTAAATAATACTATTATTATTATTTTTAATTTAGCCATTTTATAATAGGATATCTATTTCCAAACAATTATTATTATTTCTTTTTTTCTTTTTTAGGTAAGGATTAAGGAATGTTGAAATTAAGGATTTTCAAATGAGCAATAAGGAAAGTCTTATTAGTAAAGAAGACTAAAAATTAAGATAAGTTCAATTTCATATTTATCTTTAGCAAATATTATTACTTTGGTTTGGTTGGATCACTATTTAGAATGAACGTGGAAGGATAAAGTCTTATATTCCAGTTTTTCTGCTTGACATTTTCAGTGTGCGGGTGAGGGTTAGGAATAAAAACCAAAAATTGTATGCATGTTAATCTGTACTCGTGATAACTGCTCATAACTACTCATTCGATTTTGATTCATTATTCCATTATTATATTATAATTTACTGTGCTACTTGGGTTGAATATTTAAACAGTAAATCTAGTCATAGTTACAAGATTACCCAACTGTCTGAATGTTTTTCTGTGAGTGGTACTTTCTGGGAATGTTTGTTAAATTATCAGTTGTAATTTCCCAAGGGCGGTGATAATTCGAAATAATTGCCAAAAATTTTGAAAGCAAGTATATTGATAAAAGCACAAAGAGCTATTATCAATACCACTTGCTTGAGGAATTTTTCAAAAAATTATGAGAATTTATCAACGAACGAGGTGAATTCGTTTAGAAAATTTTTTGCCATTTTTCAATTCTTTATATATTTTTTATGAATTATACGTTGCCCTACTGTGATATCAGTTAATTATTTCAAAATTAGATTGAAAATTTTTGCCTTAGTTTTATTTCAATTTAACCCAATAAAATTCTCTAAAATGTAATGACATCATTCAATTTCACCAATAACATTTGAATTATACTAATAACAAATATTTCTACGTCTGGCCTACTGGGATATTAAAAATTATCAATCTAATTTTGAAATAATTAACTGATATCACAGTAGGCCAACGTATAATAATCCATAAAAAATATCTAAAGAAATGAAAAATGGCAAAAAATGTTCTAAACGAATTCCCCTCGTTCTTTGATAAATTCTCATAATTTTTTGGACCTCAAGCAAGTGGTATTGATAAAGCCCTCGGTCTCCGGCCTAGTGCTTTTATCAATATACTTGCTTTCGAAATTTTTGGCAAAAAGTTGTTTCGAATTATTTTCCCGCCCTTGGGAAATTACAATTGATAATTTTTAATATCCCAGTAGGCCAGACGTATAAATATTTGTTATTAGTATAATTCAAATTTTATTAGTGAAATTGAATTATGTCATTACATTTTAGAGAATTTCATTGGTTTAAATTAAAATAAAACTCCATTTGTATTTTGTACGATGCACAGGCAAAGAAGTCTCTTTGCATTTTATTACTATGACATTGAGTGATCTCAACAGTTTGACTGTGAGTACAAACCGATTGACGAGTGAAACGGGGAGAAGAATATGTTAGAGACGTAATGGATTTGATTTCATCCGAGCACTGCTGGTCACGATATATGTATAAAAAACAATTAGGTCTGAAGCAGCAGTGCGACGATGTAGGGAATCAAGGTATGATGTTAAATTTCGGTTTGATGTTAAAATTGCTTTTTTTATACAATGAATATGAACGATAACTCTATTAATTTATTATCTTTTAAAATAAAATTAAAATTTCTTAATTTACCATAAAAACAAAAATTTTAACAAACAATTCAAAATTCATAGAAATAAAAAATTACGAAAATATTGGTCAATCTCAACTAATTCATGGCTCTATTGTTTGCATTGTTATCCGCATGCAGGCATCTAATCGTAATTGCGTTTTTTTATTTTTATAAACTCCATCGTTAACCCGTAAAACAATTTTGAAAAAAACATGCATGAAAGGTGCATTAATTGTGTAAAATTCTCGTGCACAAAACACCTTAGCACATTTATGCATGCATAAGTCAACGGCATGTTTTACGAATAATAATAAAACGAATTTTATTTAATGATGATAATAAAAAACAAAAAAATTTAGAATGTTTTTATTCGCATACATAATAAAGTGTTACTTTATTACTGTAATTTGCGGTCGTAAAGTGTTACTTTGTAGCCCTGTATATTATTGTCATAGTTGCGTCCAAAAAAGTAAAACACATTTAATCTATATATAAATACGTAAGCAATATTTTTGTGGTACAATTTCAAAATATTTACCCCAACAAAAGTGGGGAAATATGTATATTGT